>JAHDVF020001548.1:0-1200000 GCA_022606425.2 Lepidostoma basale | reverse complement strand
GCCAAAGCGGGGCCAGCGGTAAAACATCGTTCTATCTGGAGCAATATAAAAAATATACCATTTCAATACAAACATTTGATAAGTGTAAAGAAGTTATTAAGTTATTTATTGTTTCTCTTATATATTCGCCTTCACTTTGTGTTGTGGATTCATATTTGAATAAATATAACTGCACATAGTATTACAACACTTTATTTCACTTATCACATACATGTTTCTGTTATAACATGTCAGTGATAAGTGAAATAAAGTGTTGAAATACTAATTGCAGTTGTATTTATTGTTTCTCGAACAATGATGTAAAACTCCATTCTAAATAATTAACATGTATGAAAACGTCAGTCTTCTAGAAGTTTTTTAAAAATATATTTTAGATTGAAGACATGTTTCGCCATTAAGCATATGTTGACATTTGATAATGCGTTAGGACGAAACATGCCATTCCATCTAAAATATAATAAAATTCCTAGAAGACAGACGTTTTCATTGATATTAATTAAATGATGTAAAACTCCATATTAAGAAATTAATACGAATGAAAACGTCTGCTTTCTGAAAGATTGATTTTAATTTTATGCATGTCTAAGGCATTAAAATAATTAGTTAATGAATTGTAAAAAAGTATATGTTAACGATGTAAATGGAACTAGAAAAAGAAGAAGATCGTGGAAAACGTGTTATGATCAAATAAATCAATTATTGAATCTCGGCCACGTGAGGAGTCGGATAAATCGACGTACGAGCATGACACACGCGTATGAATGTTGAGAAAGAGATAGAAGTATGCCAGAAAAGAAAAGTGTGGCAGTCCTTTATTTGCCTACCCCTCCGGTGAGACGGCGTGATAGTTAGTTAGTTTGTTTAAAATATTTAAATAACATTGTATTTTCACAACAAACTATTACACTCTTCAATAACATTTCACGGATAGTACAGATCCTTCTTCAGTGTTTTTTTTTACAATGAAGAATGATGTGTACAATCTGAAACACATGTTTAGTGAATGACATAGAAGAAATTATAATATTTAATATGGAGTTTACTATCATCGTTTTAGAAACAATAAATTATAATAACTTATTTTGCGAACCAAATTGCTGCACGTAAGCGTTTTAAAACGTTTTGATTAAGTTTCACATTGACTAATCTAGAATCCTATTTTTTATTATAAATATCTATCTACAATTCCACGCCTCTGAATTAAAAGCGAATTGTTCAGTCCTTTAGACCACCGCCCATCACGATAATATAATCCCTCGTAGAGGTAAAGTAGCGAGCAGGAAGTAAGATCCATTAAATGCGATGTGCAAACTACTAAAAGGCTTGTAATGGGTAGTAAACCTGATCGGCACTACCGTGTTATTTATAACAGATGGAACACATGAAGTAAGGAATGAAACAAGATGTTTTATCACTCAACCGTTTAATACAAACCATGTGCGATCAAACCAACTGAAAATTAAACACGGAAGATATTGTACATCACGAGATTATTCCTTCCTGATACATTTTTGGCTTCGGAAAGAGCCATGCTTGGAAAAACGAGGGACATAATTAGAAATGAATTTATTCGACGAAGAACCAAGATGATTGAAGTGGGAAGAAAGGCAGGCTGGAATGGCAGTGGACAGCAATCAAACTGCTGAACATGATCGCTTCGGACATCGACGTCTTTCATATTAGTGAAAGTACATTAAGAAGACAAATACTCTTGACTTAAGATAGTTAATTGTCTTCCTAAAGTCAAACCATCTCTCAAGCGTTCCTGGTATTTTAACTGTTCTGTAAATAGCCTTTAAACTGTAAACATGTTTGTAATGTCTTGAGATCTGAATTTGAATTTAATTAAAATAGGTTCTGGAGTGGAGACAGCGCACATGATTACCTCAAATATACCCTGAAAATGAAGACTGCAACGATCTCCGAAATGCCGGTCGAAGAAGACAAGATACACAGATATACCCAATATCCCATTCTACCAACCGTGAAAAATCTTATCTTCACTAATCTTACATAATTGTTATAGTTAAATTCAATTTCACGAACTTGTGATAGTTACAAGAATGAAATTTTTGATTTTATCCCTATTTCTTAAAAACCCAATGAAGCCCTTAAAGTCGATTCCACGGTGGAAACATCAAAAGCAATTCCGAAAATATTGTTTTTTTCAGTGAACGCCCTGACGAAATCGGTCTGTAGTAATCAGCAACAAAAATATACAATATATATATAATAAAACTCATTATGTAATGCTATTTGCGATTTAAATTATGTTACCTCGTTTATCCAATATAGGCTTCTTTCATCAGGCTCTTGTCAATACATTTGGCAAATAGGAAAACTCACTCTACGATCGATCGGTATAATGCAAACATTCAAAACGACGATCGTTCACGCATTCTGTTTCGTATGAAAGCGTTGCCTTAGCAATTGTAATACGGCGATCATGGTTCCTTCGTATATATAGTCCATGTAGCTTAATACACGATGATCATGCCTTATTAGTGTTCCGACCCCCCAAAACTAAAAAAATAAACAAGTAAATTTTAACGTTTAAAACTTTAGACCGCTAAGCAATCGTTAAAACTCTGTCATCGGTACGCGACACATTCTTCGTCGACGCATTTAAAATACAATGTCACTATAAAACTCAAAATTTCTTATAACCCAAATCAATATAACAATAGTTATATCCTCGAATATCGAAGAATCGGTAAATACACATTCGACTTAACTTAATCTGACTAAAGTCAGTCGTAGCTGTCAAATAATTGATCAAAGTTTTATACTACTAACATAAAAAAAAGAATTAATTTTCACTTGCCACAAATATCGTCAAAGAATTTCAAACCACAAGATATTAATTTAAAAACCTTTTAATTTTAAAAACTGCCAAATGTTGTATTAATAATTAATTATTTCAAATGCAGTAGAAATGAGATCTCTTAGACGAATGTATGGATACTCTGTGTATGATAGAGTGTCGAATGAAAATATAAGAAGTGAATGCGGTGCGAATGATGGTGTTATGAACAAAATAATGAAAGGATCATTAAGATGGTTTGGACATATGGAAAGAATGAATGAAGAAATAATGGAAAAAAAAAATTATATTTTAACGATGTAAATGGAACCAGAAATAGAGGAAGACCGAGGAAAACGTGGCACGATCAAATAAATCAAATACTGAATGTCGGCCATGTGAGGAGTCAGAGAAATCGACGCGCGTGCATGACACGATGTATGAATGTTGAGGAATCGAGAGAAATGTCAGGAAAGAAAAGTGTGGCAGTCCATTCCTTCTGCCTACCCCTTCGGGGAGACGGCGTGATGGTTAGTTAGTTTTATTTCAAATTAGTTTATTATATTAGGATTTAATTACACGGAAATATATATGAGTTTCAAATTTTCGACCCTTTATACCTCCATCACGACACCCAGGTTGAGCAACGATGGCCTACGTAATGGGTTCTTATCGCGACCGGTTGGGTGCATACTGCCTCACGCGTGTCCGCTAGAAGTTTACGACCCGCGACAAACAACACCGAGTTTTAAAACATTATGAAAGAGAGAAATATTTCCCCCAATGTATGCACAAGTGATTGAACTTAAGAGACAAGAAGTGTGAGGTGTCGTAAGCCGACCGGACAAGAATCGGATTACGATCGTAAAAAAAGATCGAAAAGACGAAAATGGAATGTGTGGAAGGCTTCTCCAGAATATCGTAAATCACGCTAACACGATGTTAATTGGAATTATTTCGAGTCTTCGCTGTCCGGCGTGTAGCGCGTCGTGAAAATTGTATTGAAAGTTACGTTAATATTACGAAATAATACATATACACAGTGTTACGATATGTGACAATATAAAATTTCTTTAAAATTAAATTAAAATATTATGTAATTGATTAAAACTTTGTTTGTTTTTAGAATCGGCTGTATCGCTTCCACCAGAGCTCCGTCAGGGCAATATAACCAACTGGTTTGTCTTGTTACCCTGAAGAAGCTCAGTTTGTTTTGTTTCCCTGACGAAGCTCTGGTAGGAGCGAAACCGGTTGATTCTATCAAAACAAATAGAGAGGGAAATTAACTGTTTCTTGAACAATGATGTTAAACTCCATATTAAATCATTTATATGAATGAAAACGTTTGTTTTCTACAAGTTTTATTTTACTTTTATTTTTAACGCAAATAATTTTTCTCACATGTTAAAAATTTCACAATTAACAACACTAAATTGTACTTCTTTTGTTTTCTACACTGCTGTTATACAACCATAAAATAATCCAAAAACCTTCTTGGGCACACGCATCGTGTGCATTTCGAATTACTTTTGGAGAATCAGAGTATTTATCTCTTACTTTCTTGTATTCAAAATATTCTCGTGCTCTTTCTTGACATCTGGAATTTTTTAATATCTATTTATATTATGATATTTTCGAATAACATATTTTCGGTACATTATGCGAGCGCGTTCCTTTGGGAGAAGTCTAAGTTGGTGTCGAAAACCACAACAGATTAGGTACACACTTAGTATTCACGTGACGGCGGATTTGTAAGAAAAATGGACGCCATCATTTATTCGAAGCCCCGCGGGAGAACGGAAAACGGAGGTGAGTACAAGTATTAATTTCGCCACAAATACACTTGACAACCTCACTTATCTCGGATACACATTTATAAACTAAAGAATATAGCCAACCACGTGACACATACCTTTTTTTTGGTAGAAACATTTTTCGTGAATGATAAAGAATTCTGCATCGAGCGTCGTCTCACGTATGACGAAGGAATGCCGAGCTAAGATCTATTTCCGAGGTCATCCATTATTTAAAATGCGCCTCTAAGAACATAATATACATGTAGATTTATTAACAGAACTTGCCTGCTATTTTATTTTTGAAATAAACATATACTATGCACACACATAAACAATGTGTATGTGTGTGTATCTTTTGTAACGCTGACAAAGCTCCGGCGGGATCGAAACCGGTTGGTGGTTGAAAATAATACTTACAGCCGTTATCGTCCACTGCTGGACATAGGCCTCTACACGTATTAAGGCACAAGACAAGAATACGTGAAAAATAATAAAATGGTGTAAATACAAATTTATAAGTGTATTAATATTATATTACTCTGCTGGACGGTCTATAAGGCGTTGCATGGAATGGCACTAGCTTATATATCTGAACTCTGCATCAACGAGAACATGAATGCTGGACAGTCCACATTGCGATCGGTAGATTGACTGTGCCAAAACGCTGTCCAAGCACAAACTTTGGAGACCGAGCCTTCGCGGTAGCCGGCCCTTCAGCCTGGAACAATCTTCCAGCAGATCATAAGTGCATTGAGAATCTATCAGAGTTTAGATCGAGACTCAAAACGCACATTTTTAAATTATCATTTCCTGATAGGAAGGGCTGATCGACTACGTCAGGTGCAGCACTCATACGATTATTATTATCATTATTATTATTATTATTTTAAATCTAGTTAATAAAACGGAGCATCTTTTACAGCGCCCTTGAAATGAGTAATTCATAAAAATGGCGCTCTATAAATTATCCAATCTATTATTATTATTATATTTAATAATGCAACACTACAAATTAAGTGCTACAAACGAAAGTTAGCTATGAAATTCTATAATGACGTTTTTTTCTCTCAATGCAACGAAAGATTGTGGGTGTCATCTACGAGTAGAGCGAAACTACTTTAAGGAAAGCTATTAAAAATCGGAGTGCCGATGATAGAGACAAAACATTGTACATATAACCTACAACGCTTTGAGCCATCACGGACAGTGTTTTTAGTGATCTCAAATTAATCTCAATGTAATTCGAAGCACAGATCAAACGATGAGGAAACCGTTTTACCTTTGTTCTTTTCGCGTTTAAGGCTGTTAAAAAAAATACAAAACGAATACTTCGCAATCTTCTAATGCCGGAATATACTCATTTTTTGTCCTTGTAGAGGTTGTTATTCTTATGTAAAGTACACATCGCCCGGTATGAAGTATACGCGCTAGGCTTTTATTATCTGAAGTACTGTCTGTTCTTCGGGTTTTATGTATTTGCCGAGTCTCGATTTATAACGACCGCGGCTTCTAGACAATACCTCACTCCTCGCCCCCTGAGATTACATTCGTAGCGATCTTTGTATATTGAAAACAAATACTTTAGAAGTTATACTTCACTCATGGAACTGGCAAAAGAATGAAAGTGTTATGAACAAAATAATGAAAGGATCGTTAAGATGGGTTGGACACACGGAAAGAATGAGTGAAGGTAGAATGGTGAAGAAGGTATATGTAAACGAAGTGAACGAAACTAGAAATAGAGGAAGGCCGAGGAAAACGTGGCACGATCAAATCAATTAAATATCGGTCACGTCAGGAGAACAGTGTGGCGGTCCGTTCTTTCTACCTACCCCTCCGGGAGACGGCCTGATGGTTAGTTAGTTAGTTTTATTTTGGCGCATTTAGTTGAGGGTAGATATGAGAGCTGCGCGCGCACCCTGTTACAGAAGTGCGACATGATGAAGCTAGGGATCCATGATAAATAACGGCCGGACATTTCACGAGTGCCAATTCACGAATTGTGAAAACCTGTCATGAAACGAGACACGAATGAAGTTAATCGTAAAAAGTGAAAAATACTCGTAGTATCAACGAACTGTCATATTTTAGTGGTGTAATTTCGTGCGCAATATTATTGAAGTTATACTTATTTTGGGGCGTTTAGTAGATAATAAAATTGATTGTGCACTAAAAAAATCGGTGACAAAACTTGACTTCACTGTGCATAAAAACTTTTTAAAAATGAGGTTAAGTTAATGTAAGTAGTCAGAAAAGACGTACAACTTCTTAACTTCAACTTGCGTATAAGTCCACGTACATTTTGTTTTAAGAAATTTTGCTGGTTTGAGATTATAATACAACATAATTTAAAAAAAAAATAGAAAGCGCGATGATTTCTAAAACATTGTAAAATACTCAAAATAGACGCCAGAATTTCGTTGTGATCACCTCAACCGTATAGGCTTAATTATGAATAAATTAAAAACAACAGTTTGGAAATTTCGAAGCGATTTCGTTCAGTCACTGTGAGAACAGATTGCATTTTACATTCTTTGCACGGTGTGTGGTTATTTAATCAGTTATATTAGCGGGACCGAACTCTCGAGAGGGGTGGGGGGGAGGGGGAGGTATAAAGTTACCCCAGAGTTAAATGCCTTTATTAAAGGTTTAATTAAATCAATTCGAACCCTCGGTACACCTCCCCGCGAACGTTATTTAATAGGTGTACAGCCGAAATACAAAGTGAGCGCAGATAAGTTACGCCCCGGAAAAGTTCGACGTCAAACATTTTACGGAGAGTGAAAACGTTTTTTTTTATCCCGAAATTTGTTGCCTCATCCCATATTTATTCCGGAATATTACCCCGCCGTATTAATATTAAAGCGGAAATGTAAAATGACGGTTCATTACAAAATATTTTGTAGCTTTACTCCACAGATTTAAACTCGTAAAAAAATTCATTAATAATATCAAAACGTTAACATTATTATATCGTTTATGTATGGAAGTGAATAATGGAACTGACAAAAAAATGATGAAAGTAGAATAAAGCTCTTAGACGAATGTGTGATAAATCTGTAAAGGTATGATATATTGTCAAATGCATATAAGAGGTGAATGCAGTGCGAAAGAAAGTTTTATGAACAGAATAATGAATAGGACAATCAGATGGTTCAGGCATATGAAAATAATGAATGAAGTTAAGTATGTGTTAACGATGTAAACAGAACAAGAAATAGAGGAAGACCGAGAAAAACGTGCCACGAACAAATCAATCGAATATCAAATTAGGTGTCTGAGAAATCGACGTGTCTGCATGATACTATGTATGAATAAATTAATATTGTGGAAGCTATAGAAATATGTAGGGAAAAAACCTTGTGACAGTACTTTCTTTCTCTCTACCCCTGTTAGGGGCGGCATGATAATATAAATAATAATAATAATATGCTAACTTTTAAAGCGCCGTTTTTGTGACAGTTTTTGTCCACAGGGGTGACCTTGGTGGAGAGCTGTGGAGCCCACGGTTGGTGTAGCGTCCACATACTGTTGTAAACAAGCTATCCACATGTGGAATGCGTGTTTAAACGGTGGATCCACACGCACACTATGCGCGTCCGTCCACAAAGTTTGTTGAAGGTCAAACGAATTTTGGTTTCAAACAAGTGTCTACACAGTTTTAAACCGCCGGTGGAGACCGATGTGGAGAGCTTGTTTAAAACAGTGTGGCACGGCTTTTAATCACCTCATGGGCACATTAAGACGTGTTTTTAATCTATCTGATTGAAATTCGCGATCGATTGGAAAGTATGTGGTGGTTATGATGGTTCATTAGTTAGTTTAGTAAACACTATTGGCTTATCGCACTTATTTTAACCCCTTAAAATACTAAACAACTATATAGTACATCATTGTTAGCAATATCACCGAGAAATACAAATGACAATCATCGTCTAAAAAACGACTTAAAAATACTTGAATTAAAATAATTTCTGTGCGACGAATAGTGCGTTTCGCTCGTACGAACACGCAAGAGAGAAACAGGTAGCGCACATCAGGTAAACGGTCCGCGCGGTATCTCTTCCAGGTGCGAACAATGAAGAATACATATATTTTTATCAAATTTAATTACGGATAATAGATTTTGAATAGCATCGAAGCAGCCTCTCCCAAAAAGCTAAGATGGCATGCACAATGGTGTTCTTGTGCCGACCCTTATGTATGGAAGTGTAGCATGGAACTGGCAAAAGAAGGATGAAAGTAGAATAAATGCAGTAGAAATGAGATCTCTAAGACGAATGTGTAGTAAATCTGTATATATGATAGCATAAAAAGTGAATGCGGTGCGAATAAATGTGTTATGAACAAAATAAAGAAAGGGTCATTAAGATGGTTTGGACACATGGAAAGAATGAGTAAAGACAGAATGGTAAAGAATATGTATATAAACGGCGTGAACTGAGCTAGAAATAGAGGAAGGCCGAGGAAAACGTGGCACGATCAAATCGATCAAATATTGAATGTCGGTCACGTGAGGAGTCGGAAAAATCGACGTGCGTGCATGACAAGATGTATGAATATAGAGGAAGCGAGAGAAGTGTCAGGACAGAACAGTGTGGCGTTCCATTCTATCTGCCTACCCCTCCGGGGAGACGGCGTGATGATAAGTTAGTTAGTTAGTCGAAGTAGCAAAAGTTGTGACGGTGCCGAAACGTGAATCATAACGTAGATAATATGCGTTATCATATGCATCTGGAAATCACGATAATACGCTAAACGAAATGCAAAAACCGAGGGTCGAGTCCCCAAAACGAAAGCATTAATTGGGTATACAATTTCATCAAGAAATTTGAGAAAGTTGCCATGTTTATGATGGTACGATAATTAAGGAAATCAACACAAATAGACGCCGATTTCCCCCAAGCAAACAATATTCGATAATACGAATGATTCAAGCGAGGAAGGAAGGCACACAATGTTATTGTTTACAATTCGGGCTATCGTTCTACAGATTATTCCGGCCCTTGTCAAATAAAGGAATATTGTTGTAATAATTATTGGATCTGACGTTTAATATTACAAGAGGAAATCTCGAAGAAAATATATATTACGTATTACCATAATTTCTGATAAGAGTTCTTAATTGAAATTTCTTGGTAGAATTTTATTGTAAATAAAGAAAATTAAAATAAATAAAAATCCTTTTTAATATATATTCAGATTAATTGCACTTGACTTATGACTTCGACCGGTTTCGGCATCTCGCTGGTGAGAAAGATCATAATATGAATGTTACTAATATTTGTAAACAAATACTGGATAGATGGCGTTAGTGTAGATTGAACTAATATCATGTGAAGTGTGGTGCAACATAGTAACATATATACAACTTCCAAAAATTTGTCAGAAGGGGGAATGGGGGATGTTGTTAACATAAAGCGATCGTTTAACCCAACCAATGACAGGTCATAAGTCCTGTAAACGCCTCGACCACCATATTCTGTTTCCTAAAAAAACAATTTACATCTTCGTCTCTATTGAGATACAATCAATCATCATAATCATGATCAGAAAGATCATAACCAGTCGAAGACATAAAATCAATTGGAATTAAACTAAATATATTTTTCAAGATGACTCTGCACTGTGCCACCGAGAAAAAACTGTAAGTATTATTTTTTTCTGACACTGTGATTTATACTCGTAATGTTCACAAAACAATATTAAAAAAATATAACACTGTTAAAATAATTTTTAGGTCAGATTCCAACACTAGATTGGCCCGGAAATAGCTCCGACCTAAACCCTATCGAGAACTTGTGGCATAAAATGGCAATTGAAATAAATAAACTGAAGCCTCCGTCCAAGGAAAACCTTAAAAACTTCATCGAAAAAGTGTGATTGAAAAATTTATATATTGAATAGACTACATACATAATTTGGTGAAATCCATGACTAAACGTATTGAAGCAGTTATTTAAAAAAAAGGAGGAACAACAAAGTACTGATTTTGTTGGTTTTTGACAATTGTTAGTGTTATATACCTATGTAATTTTATTTGAAATAAATATGTGTTTATTAAAATTATGTGAGCATTTTTAATTTTTGTGACAAAAATCGAAAATCTACAAATTAACTCTAAAATAAAGAAAAAAAATTTTTTTGATCCCTAAGAAGGCACTTTTCTTGCAGATCATCTTTAAACAGTGTTGCTTAACAATTTGGAGTGAAAAGCTATCAAGGAATCACAAAAAATATATAATTACAAAAACCCGATATTTTCAGTGTGAAAAGATTTCTGTGCTCGCTACTGTACATACAAAGCGGCTAGAGGCACGGATATCAAGAAGTTTTCAGAGACCGGTTTAAAGACCCCTTAAAAGGTGGTCGGATGACATAAAGGAAGTGGCGGTACGGGATGGAGACAATGTGCCCAGGATCGAGACAAGTAGAAAGCCTTGAGGCCTATGTCCGGCAATGGACCATCCATGGTTGTTGAAGAGAAGAGAAAGCGAAAAAAATATTTTGATATTTAAAATAAAACTATTCTTATTCAATCATATCAGTGATTGATGAGACAAAAACTTTATAGCTAAATCGGAACCGTATTTTTACTAGCCAAATATTGCTTTATACTATGTAACTACAGGTATGTATAAATTAAGACTACTGTATTTTTACGTTTTGATGATGATTTAAAAAAAATCTAGTTATAATGAATGGCAAACATAACGATTCTAATAGTGCAATAGCAATTCAAAACATTTCAATTTAATTTTTATTTACTGATCGACGAAGATACGGAAAGTATCGAAACCGGTCGGCAGAAAAAGTTATTATTGGCCGAAATTGATATTTTGTGACAAAGTGTACAAACAATACCCAAATAAAAAATATACAATTACAAAAAAAACGGTGGATACGTGGAACATAAATTAAATAGACAATGTGCACCATCTAAAAAGAACATTGTGTTAGATTTATTTTGTGGATGTTTTACGATCGAAGTGAGCGCGGGAGATGCCTATTGCTGGCGATGAGGTCCGCAACCCATTACACCGCGTCTCCCGCGGGGCGAAAAGAGAAGGATGGAGTGCCGCATCGGTTAAAGTGTGGCAGTCCATTCTTTCTGCCTACCCTTTCGGGGAGACAGCGTGATGGTTAGTTAGTAAGTTACATAATATAATATATAGCATGATTACGAATGGAATTCCTTCACGTGATTTTATTTATAATTTCTAATTTGAAGTAGTGTTATTTTATTGCAAAAGTAACGACGAATAAAGTAAATAAACGATAATATAGTTTGTTCATGCAATACTTAAAAAATCATAGAAACAACAAATTGACAAAAGTATCGGATGCTTAATTTATATGCCAGTCGACACAAAAAATAGAATATACATATACTCGTACATACATAATTCCAATTATTGTAAAAAATATATGTACGTATGTATATTCGTTTATACACAGATTGTATGGAACGATTGTTGTGAATAAATTATGACTGAATAATTTATAACTCCAGAGCCTAAAATACAAAGGTCACCAATAATATTATTAAATCAATGTATTCGTTCCATTCCGGGCAGGTTGAAAACGATACACTATAACGATCTCATTTCGCTGTCCATTCCAATATACAATTGTTAGCTAATGATCCATTGTACCTCTTGCGGACAAATGACGAAATATTCTAAAATTAAGTTTAACATCAAAACAAGACACGATTTCGTACGGGCGTGATAACGAAGTGAACCTCGCACCACCACAATGTCAATATAACGTTATCAGAGTAAATAAAGATAATGGTATTAATATGTGCCCACATAGATGTACTGGAATAGAAGAATAAACTCAAGAGATATAGAAATTTACCAAAAATATATATATACACGCATATATGGCAGATTTTACATTTCAAAATATGAACGAAACCTCACTCATATTGGAAAAAAATTGACAATCACGTAAAATGATTTTTTTTATTACGCAGAGGCAAATGAAACGACACCTGCTGTAACACAAAAACAATCGAGAAAAATAAATAGGTGAATAATAAAAAAATAAGCAATCTGGTATCAATCAATAAGAACCCATAACTGAATTAAAACTTTTCTGAATTGAAAGAGATAGTCTGAATCAGCGAATTGGCATCCTAAATGAATATCGTTGGATACCTATAGCACATTTGCGAACACTCCTGATGATGAGAACAAAGATGTAGAATAGTGTGCATTGTAATGATGTGAAGATTTATAGTGAGTAATAATAGCAACATTAGTTTGATATGCTAATGTATACCATAGAATAAAATAATAACTTCTAAAAAATACGTTTTCGTTCGACACTGGAGTAATTTTGTATATATTTAAAAAAAAACAATAAAGTATAAATATCTAGGACCGCCTTTCTAAGAAAGCTATTAATTCTAATATTCGCACTATAATTTGTTAGTTGACTTCGTATTAATAATAGGTTTAAAGTAAGTTTAAATCTGGATTCATAGGATCATATTTTATAACCCTACTTATAACAAGCACACGCACCGTGTATCAGTCAAACTGTTATCAGACTTGAACACGTGACTCTCGCATATCCAATCGATATACCGGGACGGTGTTGTGCTCGTCGCGCAAGGAACAAACAAAATATTCAATAGCAAAGCTAGGTGCGTAGGTCTTATCACAAGTGACATTATAAATATTCGTATCGGTCCGCCCACGTGAGCGGCCGCCGCATTCCGTGGTCAAGGCACGCCGGTGAACCAAACAAGACATTAGAATATGATAATAGGAATTGGATCAGACGTACGCGGCCTCCTTGCTGGTCCCTCCTACGCGGGGTATCCTGGATCCTGTAGCGGGCGGGAGGGCGTTCGGCTCGCGCCAAAACAAACCGTATAACTGTACAAGTACTGTTCACAATATCAATTCACTTCACGATGCGAAGCTATAGGCTATAAACTCTTACGACCGTGACGTCCGCCTAGCTCGGCAGTCTGAGGCGATATGATGGCTCACGGGCTGTCAAGAGCGCACCCGGCACTACCAGGGTTATCGCTACCGGTTCACTTCATATTATGTTTTTATGAATTGTGTTATGAAACACTATATTTTCCACTTTATCAAAAGGGGAAAAACTGTGTTTTAATCAATTTAAAAAAATCGTCATTATGGAATCAAATGATGTTAACGCCTCAAGTTTATAAAACATGATAGTATTATTTTTTATTATTATTTAACCATTATTTTTGCGTAGACACTAATAGTTAAACCATATTATATAATACGTTAAATTAAAATTACTGATATGACATCTAAAAATTAATATTTATTTATATTGTTCTATACAAATTTGTCGCAATAGTTATTTCGCCAATCGATGTTTTAATGCGTCATAATCAATAGTTGATTGTAACACCTTATGATACCAACATTTGGCGAAATGGTTGTGGCGGAAAATTTATAAAATTGAATAAATAAATTGTAACATAATAACAGTGCTTTTAAATAAACAGTCAATAAAACAACAAATGCTATCATATTATAATCAATTCAAATAATATATTGATTTTTTTACATTTTTAAAGAAGATAAGATGATACTTTATGACAACCCTGGCAGTTTGCAGGACGGACACATTCTTCCATCACGGTTCGAGTATTTGGAGTCTTCTACGCGAAGACTTTATTTACACGCGGTCACAAGTGTTATTCGTATGTAACTTTGTAATGAGACGAAAATTGTGTTATTCGATATAACCATAAATGGCTATTTTCATTATTTCTTGAAGAATTATGTAAAACTTCATATCAAATAATTAATGAAAACGTCCGTTTTCTAGAGGTTATATTACATTTTATTAAAGTGACGCCTTAGTAAGGCGAAACATGTCTTTAATAATGCCTTTGTATGTCGATACATGTGATTCCCATAAAATATAATAAAAGTTTTCGAAAACAGACGTTCAAATGGCACGATCAAATCAATATTCTTCTTCTTTTAGACCTTTGGTCTGTTCATGTAATCAGGCTGGCCTCTCTTGGGAGGTCGACTCCCAGCTATCCCTCCATCTCTTTGGCTGTCTTCCGGGGGGACGGTAGCTGATGATCTGATGCGCCACAGCGTGTGGGATTCTGGTGGGGTCCATCCTCTGCACGTGTGCATTCCAGTATCTTCTGCGTTGTCTGCCCCATCTCACGACATTTTCCACCTTGCAGATTCCGCGGATAGCCGTGTTTCTCACTCTATCACGAAGAGTCTTTCCTGCTATCATCCTCAGCGTCCGCATCTCTGCCACCCGCACTTTAGCTTTCGTTCTTGTGGCATCCGCTCTGGTCTCAATGCTATATGTCAGTATAGGCCTTACGCAGGTTTTGTATATCAATATTTTTAATGTAATATTTTAAAATCAATAAAAATTTGAATGCCGGCACGTCAGAGTAATTGACATGCGTTCATAAGACGATGTATGAATGTAGAGGAATCGGGAGAAGAGAGTCAGGAAATAAGTTCCATCATTTTACATACGTCTTAGGAGAAACGTGCTGGTTTCATTGTTCTTCTTTTTGCATGTGTTATGACGGGTCCCCCCGAAGTAGACTATCCATTCGAGAGTACATGTCCCTGTCGTGTGCAGTTCTAAACAGCACCTCGACTGTTCTAATCCCCGTCCAATCACGTATGTTCCGGAGTCAGCAGATACGTCATGTTTTGCCCTTTATGATGAGGTATAGCAGCTCGTACTTCTCTCCTCTGAGCACATGAACCAGGTAAGTGAAACACCTTTCGGACCTTGATGTCAACCAGCAATCGTCAACTCTTGCTCTTTGTAATACCCCTGCATTGCTAACCACATCGGTCCATGGAATGCGCAGCATTCTACGATGCATCCACATTTCGAATGCCTGTAATAATGCTGATTTGGAAGGTCCATGACTCAACTACGTACAAGAGCTCGATAGCGATTTGTGATCGAGCGAAGGAGAGATAGATAGTAAACATTTTGAAATACAATATATTACCATCCAACCAAAATAAACAAAGTAAATTTCGTTAACGTGTTAATATATATGTTGATAGAGAAATTAGTCAAGTCGAAGATGTTCCAAGCCTTTTTTTTTTTTAAATATTTCACTTCTTATCAGGAATCCGTGCCAAATAGTCCGGAATCCGAAAACCTATTAATCAACTTAGCGCTCTTTGAATAGCATTTATGAAACCGCACGACGGAAGAGTGGCGAGAAAAAAGAATAGTGCTCTCCAATTATTCACCAACAATAAAGAATGTGAATTTATCTGCAAATAAAAATCGGCAAATAGAAGTGACGTAAATACCCATTTTTTTTTTCGTCGAGTCAATACACTTGTCATCGGCCACCAACGGAGTACTTTGAAAAATAAATGCTATTCAATGTTGCCCGAGCTATGATGTAAAGCTTAATATAACATCAGACACATGATAACACACTGTTTTAACCTTATTAAATTTTAACCGCCGTACCTTCAGGTAATTTTCCGAGAAACGTGCAAAAAAAAAAGAAGGTTTTTTATTAATGAAATTTAATAATATATTAATTAAATTTTTTTAAATTACGAAACGTTAAATACTCGGTCGCACACTTCGCCTGCCCCTTGTAAAACTATCATATTTATGAAGACTTGTACTCAAGTGTTGTTGGCACACGCGCGTATCCCTAACGGTTTGTACATTTTAGGTACACGGGATAGCGCAGAATGGTACAGTCCAAGAGAACGTATCACGCATGTTCAAATACGTAGAGTGGTTAATACCGACCGATTTCGTTACTACCCGCAACATCACCAGGATAATGAAGAAGTTTCTTATTCTTGGCACTACATCCCGGTGTGGGATTTGGCCTCCTCTACTGGCTCCTGTCGCTGTCCATCGCTCTCCATTTTTCAGTTTCCTCCAATCGTTGGTCATTATGTTTTTACCTATTCCCTGGGAAGCCCGAGATCTGAGGTGTTTGTATTATTGTTGGTAATATTTTTTTGATTCAACATGCATTAATTATTATTGTATTATCGCACTGACGTCATTTATTGATTTTGAACAATGTTATAAAAGTTCATATTAAATATTGAGTTTTTTTTTTCTTGTCGCCCTTGAGGTGATTACATCACAAAAACGGCGCTTTAAAAGTTAGCATATTATTATTATTATTAACAGGTCGTTTGAACCCATTTTATACTATATATTTTAGCTATTACATAATTCTCGTGACATGTGATAGGTAGCCAATCTATCGTCATTTTATTGTCAAATGAATTCTACACCAGATCAAAGACAGTGTAACAATCACACTGCCATCGCCGGGAATCGATCCCGGGACCTTCGGTATGGAAGTCAGAGCCCTTACCATTCTGCCACGAAGGTCGACGATTTACTAGAAGCTCTATTATATAATTTATGGGAGTGACATGATCGCCATGCTATATTTCATATTAGCTTAGCACGGCGAAACATGTCACGGGCATAAAATCTTCTTTTACTTTTGAAAACATACGTGTTTTTAGTATGAGGTAATTACTTATATGTGATAATTCTAGATATTGATAGTATCGAACAGGAAAGCGGATCAACGGTTAAAACGACATATCAATGCAAAGATTATATGCGTGACCAAGTCAATTGAAAAACTAACTAACTAACTAACCATCACGCCGTCTCCCTGAAGGGGTAGGCAAAAATAATGGACTGCCACACTTTTCTTTACTGACATGTTTCTCTCGCTTCCTCAACTCTGACTCCTCACATGGCCGACATTCAATATTTGATTTATTTGAGCGTGCCGAACAGATTTATTAAAATAAAAATGTAATACAATTGAAATATGTTAGCTATATAAAGTAAAAAAACAAATATATTCTTTATTGCTCCTTCAATAAATATGCAACAATCGATAGGTAGGATGTTTTGAATATTGCTGAAAACGAAATTTTCAAAAATAAAATATATGAATGACGTTTCGTCTTGCCACATATTAATGGAAACGCAACCCCTTAAGATATAATTCAAAATCTAGAAAATCACAATATTTTCAATATAAAGTAGTAATGTAAATCTTATTGAAAACACAATGATATATTTTTTGTCGTGCGCTTGAGGACTCTCATGTTTCGACAATTTGTTTAATACTTTCTGACTTTCCAAAATTAGGTACCTATTATAATTTGATCCACGAATGACACAGAAGAACGGGTGAAGTATACTATGGCGAAGTGTCTTCAATATTCATGATACGTAAATTGGAAATGCAAACAAACGTAAGGCGAGTTATAATGACATGAAAAGTTAGAGAAGTGGCGCGCCGGGGCGGGGGGTGAGGCGGCGGCCAACGGGGATAATTGATTATTTGATAAGGCGATTGGCACCTGCGCACGACATACCGAAACACACCACACTCAGTTGATGACTCGCTCTCGACTTGAGTACTTGCATTTAAAAAAATATAAAGAATGGTTAAGAAAGTATATGTTAACGATGTGAATGGAATACAGAGTGGGTTGATCATGGTTTTCATACCTCCCAACTGGGGTAACTCGTTCTAGGACAGCACTATGTAATATATATTTAAGCACTTTGCATACACTGAAAATCTATATATATAAAACAAAGTCAAAAATCGTGTTAGTTACACCATTTATAACTCGAGAACGGCTGGACCAATTTTGAAGATCTTATATTAGCTGGATTTGTCTCCGTTCCGGATAACAGAATAATCATTAAAACATTTGAAAAAATCACTTAAATGATTTAAAATTAATTATATTTGTCGTAAATTTGACTATATTTGACTTCTGAGACAAAGTACAAAAAACATCATGGCTTCCATTTTAGTTTCGAAAACGCCCGTAGGTGGTGTATTGTTGATGCCAGATGTCAATACTCAATGTGAAAGATTTGAGGTTATTTTTTAATCGTCACCGGGATTTTTGGTTTTCTTTATTAATTTTAGATTAACAATGCCCAAAGTTATAAAAATCAGTATAAGAGAGACTATTCTAAAAGTTAAACCCCTTTTGTGAAGGAGAGCAGAGAATATTTGCGCCATTAATACCTACCATTCGAAAAAGATGACAGATGAGTGTTCCGTAGAGATTAAAAACCGATTTATGATTAGTGAATAATAATAAAAATACGTATTGTATATTTTGTATTGATTTTATAGGTGTATCTGTGTACATTCGGTCCAGAGAATTGTTACCATAGGAAATTCAGCCGCGAGTACTTAATAAACGAAATATTTGGCTAGATGAAGACGAGGAATTTCTTTTTTCAATTGATACGGACACTGAATCATCAAACTCTTCAGATGATGAATATGATGATGCTAATGATGAAAACGGAGTTCATTGATGGATCACACTTATTCAAAATTATGTTGTCTGCTATTTAATTGTTTTAACGTGTTTTGATGAATGTCGGAAAGTCAAAGGTGTTAGTTTTTGAAAGGGAAGAGCAAATGACAGTTTGTAATATAAGTGTAAATGAAGAGAACTTGGAACAGGTGAGGGAATTTGTGTATTTAGGTAGCATGTTCACAGCGGATGGCCGAACGGACAGTGATGTTGAAAAAAGGGTTGGTGCGGGTAACAAAGTGAATGGAGCTTTAAAAGTAGTTATTGGAAACAAGAATTTATCAATGAAAGCGAAAATGGCCGTTCACAATGGAGTTCTGGTCCCAACTCCTATGTATGGAAGCGAAGCATGGAACTGACAGAAGAAAGATGAGAGCAGAATAAATGCGGTAGAGATGAGGTCCCTAAGACGTATGTGTGGTAGAACGATGTATGACAGAATCTCAAATGCTGATATTAGGAAGGAATGTAGAGCGAAAGAAGGTATTATGAACAAAATTATGAATGGTTCGTTGTGTTGGTTCGGACATGTGGAGCGCATGGGTGAAGAAAGAATGGTTAAAAAAGTATACGTTAACGATGTAAATGGAGTAAGGAGTCGAGGTAGACCGAGAAAAACATGGCATGTCCAAATTAATCAAATATTAAAGGTTGGTCATGTCAGAAGCCGGAAGAATCGACGTGCGTGTATGACTCGATGTATGAATGTGGAGGAAGCTAGAGAGGTGTGCCAGGATAGAGTCGTGTGGCGGTCCATTCTCTCTGCCTACCCCTGCTGGAAACGGCGTGATGGTTTGTTGTTGTTGTTGTGTTGTTGTATGAAATTCATTTATTTATAATAATAAAATAATAAGAATGATAATAATCATAATAATAATTCAAACAATTATTAGAAGGAACAATCATACATAATATAGAGTCAAAAACGATGAATCCTAATATATTAAAGACGATAAACATTATAAGGAAGCAGATTACATTAGTAAGAAAGGGACAAAAATGGAAGGTAGTATTAATATTTTTTTGGTAGATTGTATAAAGGAAAAGTTTTTAATGTACTACATATATACTAAGGGGGAATAAGCTGGAATTTGGTTATTTATAACATTCAATTCACGTGCCTTTGCTTTAAAAATTTCTAAATTTTCTAATTTATCATTTTTTTTTTAAAATTGTTTGTTATATGCAAAAAAAATGTGTTTTTGGAATTGAAATGATGGTCAAAATTCACACAATGATTCTGTTTTTGTATTAAATGTTGTGTTCATATAACCTCTTCAAAATGATCGACCCGTCTTTCCAATATACAGGGCATCACAATCCTCACAATTAATCTGGTAGATTCCACTTTGGTTGAATATATTGTCGCGAAAAAATAAAAACACAATTGTGATACATAAAACAAAGTTTTTAATTAACAATTTATAATTCATTTTAAGTAGGTATTAATGCAGGCTTCCACGTGAATTATATTCCATTGTAATTCATATTTTTAATTTTGACTTTTGCACATTTCATGAACTTAATTCATTTTAAGTATTAATTGTAATTCAATAAAAAGGTGAATTAAATTTAGCTTATAAGTTAACACAACATTTATTGATTCTGAGGCGGTACGAAGTTCGTCGGGTCAGCTAGTATAAAATAATAATGAAAATGTAACAAATTATAACTACTCGTATTATATATGGGGAATGAAGTCGTGGGGAACTGAGCAAAACTTGGCATGATCAAATTAATCAAATGTTAAAGGTCGGCCATGTTAGAAGTTAGAACAATCGACGTGCGTGTATGACTCGTTGAATGAACATGTTGGAAGCTAGAAAGGTGTCAGGATATAGTAGTGTGGCGGTTGATTTTCTCTACTTTTTTACTATGCCTATCCGAAAGAGATAAGCGGAGACTGGAGGCTTTTGAGATGTGGTCCTATAGAAGACTATTAGGAATTTCCTGGAGAAACCACATCACGAATGAGGAAGTTCTTCAAGGAATCGAAGGAGGAAGGCACCTGCTCAGGACCTTGTTCGAAAGGCGTGCAAGATGGATCGGCCATGTAATACGTCAAGAAGGTCTCTTGCATGCCATAATGGAGGGTATGACCGAGGGGACAAACTCTAGGGGACGCCCACGCCGAGAGTACTTGGAGTACCTGTTGGTGGACGTGCGCTGCTCATCATATGCAGATTTCAAAAGAGCCGCACAAGACAGGCAAGAATGGAAGAGAAGAATAAAAGAAATTGCTGCAAACCAATCCTAGGATTGAAACTTTCTAACTAACTAGTGATTCTCGTGACATGTGGTAGGTAGCTAATCTATCGCCATTTTATTGTCACGTGAATTCTACACCAGACCTAAGACAGTGTGACAATCGCATTGCCCTCGCCGGGAATCGAACCCGGAACCTTCGGGGTGGCAGTCAATGCACTTACCACTCGGCCACGAAGGTAGTTTCTGTGAAACGGTGTGATAGTTTGTTTGCTTGTTTATTGATTGTATGGCTTTGATCGGTTTCGGCAAATCGATGCCATCTTCTGATACCTGCATCAAAGTTTGTTATGCTTACATATGAAATGCTAATGGTGGGGTTTGAAATTTGATGATTCTACTATATATAATCCATTAGTGTTGGCAATTCTGAAATTATTTGTTTTGTGGTAAATAAATTATTGTTAGTTTCTATATATGGTAATTAAAAAGAGATTATCAATATTTTCATTATTTATGAATCAATAAACATCTACCAAGAAAATTCAATTAACAGCATTAATATTAGCAACGTTTTATTGGTTGTCAAAATGTGGGTTAAATTTTTTTAAATTTTGAACACAGAATTCATAGCTTTAAATATACAAAATTGTATGTTTAGCCACTAGAATGCTAAACAGATCTAATGCTAAATGATCGTCGTGGTCTAAAAAACAACTAATAAATCCTAGTACATCTAATACTTTCAGTGCGATAAATAGTCGGTTTATCTCGTAAGAATAAGCAAAAGAGAAATAAAAAGCGCACATCGGATATACGGTATCTCTTTCACGCACGAAAAATAAAAAAGTTTTTTTTCCCAAATTAATTACGGATGGTAGAATTTCTGGAGGTATTGTCATAAACATCGTAGCAGCTAAAGGGTTAAATAGGAACATACGGGCATCATGCGCCCTGAGGTGAATTATTCACGAAAACGGCACTATCTAAATTAGCCCAATTATTAATATTATAACGATTTTAAGTGAATTCCAAATTTCATAATTCGATTTTTTTTAAATAGCACCATTGTTGATATTGTGATTACACACTATTCTGTATCAATAATTTTTTTTATAAAATTAGGAGTCCATAAATTTTTTTATATTCTAGTTGAACAATAATGACGTCACCGTCTATGTTGTGATCTGGTACATGTATTTTATCTACGACTTATCAACGATTTAAATAATTTTTGGATAAGTAAATTTTGAAATGTTAAAAAAAGTAAAATAAATGCCGTAGAAATGAGATCTCTAAGACGAATGCGTGGTAAATCTGTATATGATAGGGTGTCAAATGCAAGTATAAGAAGTGAATGCGGTGCGAATGAAAGTGTTACGAACAAAATAATGAAAGGGTCGTTAAGATTTGGACACATGGAAAGATTGAGTGAAGACATAATAGTGAAGAAGGTATATGTAAACGACGAGAACGGAGCTAGAAATAGAGGAAGGGCGAAGAAAATGTGGCATGATCAAATCAATCAAATATTAAATGTCGGTCACGTGAGTCGGAGAAATCGATGTGCGTGCATGACAAAATGTAATGAATGTAGAGGAAACGATAGAACTATGTCAGGACAGAACAGTGTGGCGGTCCATTATTTCTGCCTACCCCTCCGGGGAGACGGCGTGATGGTTAGTTAGTTATATTAATATCCTATTTAGATTTACAAAGAAATGATAATGATCAACCAAGTGGCAAGACTGCCACAATGAAGGTCCGGGTTCGATCCCGGCAATGGCAGTATGATTGTCACACTGTCATTGGTCTGGTGTAAAATTTTGAGCTCCGGCGTGATGGTTAGTTAGTTTAAAAAGTCCAATATTGAATATTCTTACTATCAAGTACAATAGCTTTAAGAATCGCGTGAAAATTTTAAGACTTAAAAATAATGCTTGTCACTAATTCTCTGTTTGCCACGGCAGTTTGCGAGCAAACACCAGCATGCGGGAGGTACCGTTCGCTGGCGGTCCAGTGTTGATTTTACAGAAGGCTGTGTGCCGAGATGACGGGACCAAACATAATCCTGCAGAAAATTGGATAAACACGCCGCAGCCCAGAGAGAGAGAGGACAGTCTGGCAGAATGCGAGAGCATTCAATCAGCACTTTCAACAGAATTAAAGGGAAAATCTTCAGGATCATAGGATATAAGATTAGATACTGAATGTACTCACGGCTGGATGGAGAAATTTTATTTAAAAAAATACAAACGTGTATTAAATTTACAGTGGCGTCCATCCTGTGCAATCTACAAACTTGCTAATTTGATAAGCCAATTGAATGATGAAAAAAGATACGGGGTACATATTTCGGGACGATTCTGTACCATGCCACCGTGCTAAAACTGAAGGTGTTATTTTTTATTTGTATTTATCTTTTTTTTTTAAATTCTTTCGGTGAAGCATGTTTACTAAAGGAGGAAAAATGGAGGAAGATATCGAAATAAGGGTCAGTGCTGGGAACAAAATTAATACGGCTCTCAAAGTCATCATTGCGAATATAAATATTTCTACTGTAGCAATGTTGGCAGTACACAATGGAGTTCTAGTGCCAACCCTTATGTATGGAAGTGAATCTTGGACCTGCCAAAAAATGATGAAAGCAGGATAAATGACGTAGAAATGAGATCACTGAGAAGAATGTGCGGGAAAACGATATATGATAGAATACCGAACGACGAAATAAGGAAGAAATGTAAGGCAGATGATTGCATCATAAGTAAAATTACTAAGGAAAGCATACGATCGAATTAATCAAATACTGAAAGGCGGCCACATTCGAAGTCGGCAAAATCGACGAATGTGTATATTACGATGTATAAATGTGGAAGAAGCAAGAGCGATATATCAGGACAGAACGGTATGGCGTTCCATCCTCTCTGCTTACCCCTCCGTGGAGAAGGCGTGATGGTTAGTTAAACAAAAAATAGTTAAACATATTTAAAACACTTCTACACTCTTTAACACACCAACTTCTTTGCTTACCAACCTGTTTTACTCTCTCCGTACCTTCGTACGGATTACAACATTTTATTTTTTAATAAAAAATAAAACAATTAGTGTCGATTACTTTTATTAATTAAAACATTTTTTACACAGGTTCATATCGTCCACTCGATGGTGGTGTAAAACCTTCGAAACATGCCGAGAAAATAAACTAAAAAGTTGAACCAAAAACAGTGTTAGTTTATCAACAGTTAGTGGTGTGAAAACAAACTTGCAAGTGTCTTAAAATATTTTTAATTATGGTATTTCAAGCTACAAATTAAGTGCTTCATGCGAAGTAGATTTTTTTCTTCATAACATCCGGGTACACGAATTTATCGCCCAAATGACATTTAACCCTAAAATGACCGTGCAATAACTCCGATTTGAAACCCAATGAGAGCCTGTGAACTACAATATAACAAAGAAAACCTCGAAATTTTAATTGATAGGCAATATACAACAATTGTTACGATGAAATTTCAGAAGACTATTTTAAACGCTGTCAATTTCAGACTAAAATAAGAATAAAAATAGTAAATGTAACGAATCTAAAATAGACGCTGAGGGTAGCCCTACTACAGTGAAAAATATTCACTTCCGAAGCGATACGGTTTAGGATTATTGTCCTGCCCACGAGCATTACCTTAGGTATGCCCGTGGGCAGATTAGTATAGATAGATTGTTCCTTCTGGTGAAATAATACATGTTGCTATTGTCGCAGAAAATTCGTTGACGACAAATCAAGTCAGGTCGTCCAAAGAGCTCGAGTTATGTTTTACACCGCGGATCAGTTGAAAAGGAGTACCTAAATGGATGGATCATTTAATTTTCTAAGTTTAGTGGTCTAGCACACTCGGTAAGAAATAAATTGAGTATTGTCTCAAGTGTAATAATCGTTTTCTTAATGGTCAGTGCAAAGCAAAGGCCTCATAAATCAATGGTTAAAAAAAAATTGTAGTATATATCATTTGGCAAAGTGTCTGTACGCGTCTTTGTTGTGTGTAGGATTAAGTACTATAATATGCGAGATTATTTTCTTGTTTCATAATGCTTAGAGGCACGTGTTAGTGTCATTTGAGAGATACATGCAAAGTAAAATATATTTGACAGAAATTATGTGAATATCGTGGTTTTAAAGTACCGTAATCATCTTCAGGTGACCTCAGAAGCCGCACCTTGAAGCAGCATCACCAGCCATTTAGAAAGTAGCGAGAATACTTATAAAAAAAAACAGGAATATTATACAATTACGCGGGATCACGTATATTTCCTAGACTTGGCTCGACCCCAAGGACACAGATACACGATAACTGTGCACATTGATCGAGTGGAAATACTTCTTCGATCGAGCATTAGCGGCTGCTCGGCGGAGGAATGGCGATAGAGACCGCGGAGCATTTTCACATAACGAGGTAATACGCGAATTAATAATTGAAGACGGCCCAAACTGAATGTTGTTTCTTGTACAAGTAAAGTCTGCGTCATGCATCAGGAATTAGATCGTAAAATTGATTAGTTAAGTCTGCCCTTCGGATTCCAACGGGGAAAAAGAGCAGAAGATGGACGCGGCGCGGTTATTTGGGGAGACCTAAACCATAAACTAAGAGTTTTGGTTAATCACTAACCACAGAGCGTGGAACAGAGTATATTAAGAAATTAAACAAGCACAAATGCATATTGACATACCACACAATTTTAATTAAGCAAAATACCGTGAACTATTTTATGCTCGAAATTGCTGCACTGAAGCAATTCAAAACACGCATATATTGAAGGCGATTCGTCTATATCTTAGCTAATGTGGATTTACGAACACACTGAAAAGAAATAAGGAAATCTATAAATATTATATTTATAAAAGCTATCAAAATTGATCTGTACCTACAATTGTATTTAAAAAAATGAAAAGTGTGGCAGAGCAAACGGTGTTTTAATCATAAAAAAAATCGTCATTATGAAATTACGGTGTTAAAGCCTAGTTTATCAAAAATAAATGCACTGTTTTTATACCAATTATGTGGGTATTCTTTTTTATATGTTTTGAAAATATCATATTGTCATTCAAATCAAAACAGTTAAAAGATATTACAATCAACAATTAAAGTTTAAGGCATCTATTGAAAACAGGTAAAACATAAAAAATATGTAATACCAGGAACGCATGAGATGGATCGATATTAGGAATACAAGATACTCTCCAAAGTCAAGAGTATTTGTCTTCTGAACGTACTTTCACGAATATGAAAGAGATCGATCTCCGAAGCGATCATGTTCAGCAGTTTGATTGCTCTCCCCACCGTCATTCTCATTTGTATCGTTGTACCGATGTTAAAAATATATAAATCTTCGAAACATGTCGAGAAAAAAAATCCCAAAGGAGAACAAAAATGTTTTCATCTAAAGTTGTGGAATGTCAAGTGTCAACGTTTTAAATTTGTTTAAACAAAATAAGAAGAAAAATTGCTTAATTTAGAAAACTACGTTTGAACATGACTTTTTAAAATATATACACTGGAATAGTGTTTCAATTATTATAATTTATACGAATCCCGAATGAACAAATATATACCTTATTAGCATAAAATTTAACGATGAAAATTCTAAGATGCTCATTAGGAAGCCGGGGTTAATAGTCCCGGGCAATAAAATATTTGTCCAACGGCCGGAATGCAGATGCGATGCCAGCGTGCAATATTTTATCATTCTAAGTAACCGGTTATCATAACACGGAATCGGCTATTGCATAATATACGGGTCTTCAGATTCTCAAGTTTATCGGGCGAGCACGTAACATCACCCAACGACGGAGGGACAAAACATATTTCAAGAGACATTACTACTATCTCGGACCCAAATTGTACAATATCGTGAACAAAACTATAAACGACCTACATAAAATGACAATAGACAAATACTAACTAGCAAACTAAATTCACATCACGCCGTCTCTCCAGAGGGATAGGCAGAAAAAATGGACCGCCACATACTTCTCTCACTCGTGTCATGCACGCGCGTCGATATCACAGACTCCTCACGTGATCGACATTTGATTGATTTGATCGTGCCACGTTTTCCTCAGCCTTCCTTAATTTCTAGCCTCGTTCACGGCGATTACAAATAGTTTCTTCACCATTCTGTCTTCGTTCATTCTTTCCATGTGTCCAAACCATCTTAATGACCCTCTCATTATTTTGTTCAGAACACTTTCATTCGCACCGCATTCACATCTTATATTTGCATTCGACGCTCTATCATACAGTTTTTATACACATTCGTCTAAGAGATCTCATTTCTACTGCATTTATTACGTTTATGAAGTTGTATTTATACACGATGCATGAGTATACATAGTATAGAATATTTATTGTTACTTGAACAATGATTTTCAACTCCCTTTTAAATAATAAATACAAATGAAAACGTTCGTTTTCTAGAAGTTTTATTATATTTTGTGTGAACGACAAGTTTTGCCTGTCTATGGCAATATCAAATGTGACACAATTGATAATGCCTTAGACAAGAGAAACGTGCCATTCACATAAAATATAATAAAACTTCTATAAAACAGACGTTTTTATTCGTATTAATTAGTATAGAATACAAGTATAAGTATAGAGAAGGAAAAATATAAAAACTAACAAACAAAGATTCTCCACATGCCTTACCATTTTCCTATAATAAAATACGATTTCATATCGTTTTGATTGTGCCTGTTTCAATACACGAAAAGACCTTTATTTTTTTACTTCTCAAAAGAAATACGAAGAAACGTTTAATATAAATACATCATGAAACACGAACAAACAGAAAAAATGTCAATGGCCGCTACGTGGAAGGGTATGAATGAAACTCATCACGGAGCAGTCACTGAAGCGAGTCTCGTAAGATATAGAGGTGAGCGGCACATACCGGCCGTACATTCCGCAAGGAATGCGTCGCGGGAAAACTCGACAGGATAATCAACCTGTAATACGGAATTGGAACGAAGCAATGAAATAACAGAAGTTATACACGTATATTCGAAACATACTAATTAATCAAAATAAGCTTCACAAAAAACAGGTGATTAACTCTGATCTATATTCGGGGTACGACATTTGCTTAGTAGAAATAGTTACGTGAATTAAATAATGTTTATAGGAAAAAATGACACATAATAAACATGTGAAAGATTCCAAAAAAGTATGTCGAAAACGAAAAAATTTCTACACTGAGGAAGGACAAAAAAGTGTTAAAATACAACGTCTTCAAAAAGTTATTCAGACGAAAGAAAGCTTCTTTTTTTTAAATATTCATTGGATTATAAAAGGCATAAAATAATATTCGAACTTTTGCATTTCGTTATGTTAGGAAGTTATTATTAATTTAACATCGGGATAATGTTACATTTGCGTATTTTCTTTAGCATTAATTAAAAAAATATATCTTCGAAACGTTAAGATATTTTTATTACTTGGTCTTAAAAATGTTATTAATCGAAAATTCTTGGTTTAAGTCCATTGTAAATAATGAAAATAAAAAATATATAATATATAATTTATATTTAGTTTTATTCCACTTGATATCTAGTTTCGGCAGCTCGCTGCCATCTTCCGGTGATCAGAAATAATTATTATTTTCATTATTCTAAATAATTAAATCAGCTTAGTATTATTCAAACAAGTAAAATAAAATATAAAGTATTACGAACGCATGATAGATTAGTTCGACATTAGGAAGACACGATACTCCCTAAAATGATGATTGTATTTGTATCATAGCAAGTAAGAATGAGTTGAAAATGTAAATTTTTTCCTCGTGAGTTTAATTATCCATTTAGAAAGAGCGTTCGCGTACAGGGGCACGCAAGTCTCGGCGCGGCCGCTTTCTTCAAGCCCGCGGTAAATATTTGATGGATTGGCGAACTCCCAATTTTCGTATTGTCCCGTCTCGCCGCCTCTCGGACACGTACCAAACAAAAATGATCATTGTTCCTTACAGTATTATTTGGCTTAGCTTGATTTAAAGCATTGTACCGTGTTTATCGGCGGACATGAAAGCGAAAAGAAAATAAAGCTCTCTCAAAAAATAATCGTGCATTCCGGAAAAGTCAACGCACCCCCTAATATTCGGCATGCACCGAAATAAACGGCCACGATTTACGGGCGAACGCTGGTATCGAATAATTTTCATTTCGTCGAATATTCCAATAGCTAAATTTGTCGACTTAAAAAAATATGCGACGCTTTGCGGAAAAGCCGAACGATTCGTGAAATAATATTCGACAAGATAACATTTTGTTAGCAAATACGAATTTAAAAAAATGAACCAAGTATTAAGCATTTTATATTGACTATGAATAAAGAGAACGAAATTGATGAAAACGAAACGTAGTAATAAAACTAAAATTAATTAAAATGTCTGTTTTCAAAAAGTTATATCATCTTTTATGGGAATGATATGTTTCACCTTCCAAATGCATTATCAAATGTTAATTTGTTTGAACATTTGATAATTAAGATAATTTCGTCTTAGCAAAGCGAAACATGTCATTCCTATAAAGATTAAAAAAAACTTTTTAAAACAGACGTTTTAATTCGTAACAATTATTTAATAAGGAGTTTTACATCGCTGTTCAAGAAACAGTAAGTAAATAATATATTGTCTAATTCCACGTGTGCTGGATGGTTTCGGGAACTCGCTGCCATATCTAGCTGTACCCGGCCACGCGTTGCTATGGCTCAGTCTAGTTAAATTGAAATGAATGAAAAGGGCACACATTTATAATATGTGAAATTTCACAATACAATATTTTTTGCTCTTAGGCAAACGTTTTTCCTTCCTCATTGAACCAAGATTTTGGTTGTACAAATTAATTCATAAATATTTGTTTCTAACATATTTTATTTCAAATGTAATATCTGCACTTCAAAAGCAGACAGATGCAAATTAAAATATTGAGTTTTTAAATAGAGCCAAGAACATAAGTCAATATAATTCTTGCCATTATATCATTGAAACATAAAAACTGAGTGGTTTGTTTTTGTGTTGTGTGAAGTTCGCTTCAAGTACTTCTGAACCTTCACCGAAGAATAGATGAACTTCTATCAAGAAATTTCATTAGCCAACATTACACACATACACAAATTTAAAAAAAAGGCGTATTCACATAAATAACCAACACATAATAGATATTAAATGAATTTTGATTTCAGCATTTCGTTAACGTAGTTAAATTCCATAACATCGATTTCACCGAGCCAATAAAAATACCACGAACAGACGGAAGATCTTTACTTTATGCGACTTATATTTCAATCTAGTTTTATAGAAGCGTTTGCAGGCACACACAAACAAAAATATTCAATTTATTATAGTGATTTATTGAAACTGTTTCAATATGTAAATCGGTGCTCCATAAAATCCCCGAGATGCGTGTTCGTATTTCCTCCGCGTTACTTTCACTCACTCCGGGACGTTCGGTTGCCCGCAGATACGCCGAGAGAATCTTTACAGAACCTTATTTTAATGTCACGGCTGAATGCATACTAATGATTTTTTTACCAGAGAGAAAATTCCTTTATTCAGTTTAAAAAAAATAACGTTTAAACTAATAAAGCTGAAATGATGTTCTTATTTTGATCAGACGCGCGCGCATCAAATGCTGAAATATATTTTTTTTTGACAAATTTATTCCCACACTTTGGCTTTACAGAATAATGTTTAGTAGTTTTTGAGTCTATAGGCCACACACTTACGAACATTGACTTTTATTAATATAGATATAAATTTCAAAATACTTGTGCCACTAATAAGAACTGTGAAATTTTCAGCGATTACGGTCGAGTAGTTTTTGAGTCTACATAGCACAAACATACGAACATTGACTTTTATTTTTATAGATATATAAGAAGTTTTAAAACACTTCTGCTTCTAATGAAAACTGTGAAATTTTCAGCGAAAACGGTCGAGTAGTCTCGGTCGAGTCTGTGAAGCTATATAACATAAGACATTTATTTATATGGAAAAAATACATTTCAAAACACCTGCGATTGTTTTCTAGAAGTTTAATTTTATTTCATGGGAATGACAAGTTTCGCTATGCTAAGACATTAAACGTCATTTGATAATACCTTAGCAAGACGAAACACGTAATACCTACTCATAACATATAATGAGAGTAGAATGGTTAAAAAGTTGTACACAAGCAGCGTGAGCGTAAAAAGAAGCCGAGGGCGACCGAGGAAAACATGGCATGACCAAATTAATCAATTACTAAAAGGCGGCCACATTCGAAGTCGGAATAATCGACGTGGGTGCATGGTACGATGTATGAATGTAGAGGAATCCCGAGAGGTATGCTAGGACAGAGCATTGTGGCGATCCATCCTCTCTGCCTATCTTTCCGGGGAAATGGCGTGATGATTAGTTAGTTAGTAACATATAATACAACTTCAAGAAAACAATAATTTTTACCAATATTTAATATGGAGTTTCCATCATTGTTAAATAATGAAAAATCCGTTATAAAAATTTAAAAAAATATGTATTTTTTTCAAATCATTTAAAAATTAGTCAATTCAACTATTATAGAATCCGCTATATCGTAAGAAAGCTCTAAACAGCTGAGCCGTTTATATAAAGGATCCAATTCCTCAAATTGAACGTTTCTCCGAGACGATATTCGCCGGTATATTTTATTATTTGGATGGAGGTTTTTCAATACGCTTTGGATGTCTGATACAGGACGCGTGCTTGTGTTTCATAAGTGATATCACCTGACTGGAATGTCGACTTGTGGGGAATAAACATTGAAGACATTTTCTATAAATAATAGTTACACAACTAATAGAAATACTGCTGTATGGCACTTCGAAAACATTCAATACTCGCGGTATCCACTATGCGTGTTTGTGTCAAAGTGAACAATGTATCTACGAGTATGTAAACCACCTTCGTATGCCGCAAAAAAAAACGCGTCATAATTAACTATATTAATAAAAATAACATTAAGACACTTTTATAAGTTTTTACACTACTTTATTTTTTTGTTAAAATCAACCGGTTTCGCCCTCTCCGGTGTTTCGTCAGGGTTACAAAAAACACTTTATCGTAATATTATTTTTAATAATGCTCATGGAACATGGTGGTTTGGACACACGGAAAGAATGAATGAAGAAATACTGAAAAAAAATGTATATGTTAACGATGTAAATGGAACTAGAAATAGAGGAAGACCGAGAAAAAATAGCACGATCAAATATGGAATGTCGGTCACGTGAGGAGTCAGAGAAATCGACGCGCGTGCATGACACGACGTATGAATGTTGAGGAAGCGAGAGAAATATGTCAGGAAAGAAAAGTGTGGCAGTCCATTTATTCTGCCTACCCCTTCGGAGAGACGAGGTGATGGTTGGTTTGTTAGTTAAATTATAATGTCATACCACAAATTAAATACTTCATATGAAAGTAAATTAACCTGAGATGTATAATCAAATACTATAAATTCTTCATATGATGTATAATTTATAACTTCTTGACTTAAAAGACTCGTATCCTTAACTATCTCTTGCCATCGTGGTGGAAGGTTTAGCCGACTTGGTGTTGTTTCCAAGGGCGCCGATGTCATAGTAATAACACCACACGTGGAGGCAGTATAAAATGATATTTGATGCCAACAAATTAAGAACAAGTTATATCGTAAGAAAAATGACGACCTCCGTGGCAGAGTGACAAGAGCTATTACTGGCACACCGAAGGTCCCGGGTTCGATTCCCGGCGATGGCAGTGTGATTGTCACACTGTCTTTTGTCTGCTGTAGAATTGACATGCCAATAAAATATCGATTAGCCACCGATCACATGTCATGAGAATCAATACAAAATGTATACAGTAATTGGGTTTAAACGACCCGTTGTATATAAAAAAAAGGCCTTGAGGGCCCGTGTTCCGTAAGTTAGAGGAATTAATACCTGTAAAGGATACATTTCTGTTTGCACGATATTACTTGGAACAACGTGATACACGGAGTGCGACCCCCGCAACCCCTGCGGCCCCCGACCCTCCTACCCCGGGACGACAAACACGATAAACCATAAACCTTAATTAAAAGTTACTTCAGTTTGGGCCATATTCCCTTCCGAGGGCTAAGGAGGCTCTCCGTGAGCGGAGAGGTATTTTAAGATGGCGCAACCGACGCGTGAAGTGCGTTTACAACCTAATTAACATTTCGGCAGCATTTGCCATCATCACATTTATGTCCTCATCACTAATTATCCCGCAAAACCACTAACCTTCGTATTATCCCAAAACACAGCGGTATCAGAATGACACAAGTATACTAAACATAGAATATGAATCAGCAACATTTTAACACATTATCTGCGGGTAGATTTACGCGCTTATTAATATGCGCAGCTTGAAATAGAAATACAATTACAACATTTTTTTATACTTTAAAACGTGTTAAAAGTCCTCGAAATATGTATTTATATCCATTACTCCTGCCACCACTAGTTCAATTAGGGTATTAATACCCTTCCCGCAGACAATGAGTTAATATAGCGAATAAATCATAATATCAATACGAATGAATGAAGAAAGAATGGTAAAAAAATTATATGTTAATGATGTAAATGGAACCAGAAATAGAGGAAGACCGAGGAAAACGTGGCATGATCAAATAAATCAAATATTGAATGCCGGCCATGTGAGGAGTCAGAGAAATCGACGCGTGTGCATGACACGATGTATGAATGTTGAGGAATCGAGAGCAATGTCAGGTTCTTTCTGACTACCCCTTCAGGGTGACGACGTGATGGTTAGTTAGTTAGTTAATAAAATAAACTAATATAAAGTGCTTTAAAAATATTTCATGGTAGCCGAAACACATAATTTTTAATGTAAATTTGGTGGAAAATACAAAATATCTGGGAAAATATTGAAAGTAAATTGTAATTTTATAAGGTGGTACTTACATAAATCTGCTCAATTAAAGAGACTGGTGGAGCGAGTCTGGGAAGCGTATCTCCGCAGACTCCAATCTAAAACAAAAGAGAAAAATACATTAGACAACGTGCTGGTGAAACATTATACTCGTACCATCCCGCTTTGTGTGAGGCATAATGGTGCGCGACGAGATCTCCTTTGCAGACTTTGGAACGGATAAAGACATGGGGTATGCCCGCCTAAAGGAAAATTACAAAAACGACACAAAGTAGCGGCGTGTACAAGTCGTACAAGTCGTATAAAACACGCCGTACCCGAAGATAAAGAGATATTAGTTCATTCCCAGACGAAAAATGCAAGTAATTGCATATTTTTAATACAAAACATTTCAAGTTGTTCTAAATTTAATTATTATATAAGGGACAACCAAATTGACACATTTTTAGTAAATAATAACATAATGAATACATAAGTTTTATTCTATTTTATAATTTTTTAAACGTTTCGCTTTGGTAAGGCATTATCAAATGTCTTTGTTCGATAATGCCTTAGGAAGTTGGAATATGTAATTCCCAAAATTATAACAAAAATTCTAGGAAACAGGCGTTTTCATTCGTATTAATTTTTAAATATGAAGTTTTGCATTATTTTTAAGAAACAAAAAATCAATAATTACCTGTTACGATTTGCATAGTACAAAGCATTTTCTTCAGACGAAATTGTATTTACAAAAAAGTTTAAAAAGCTATCTCATTTTTATTGAAAAGCGGAAATAAAAAATAACGCTTTAAGAATTTTATTGGTCTGTTCTAAGAATAGAGTGAATTCCTGGAAGCGTCCCGCTTCTGGGAAGTGCGAAGCGGAAGTGGAAGCTAAGGAGCGTCCGACTCGTGACCAACTGACCGCCACCAGCCATGGTCCATCTCCTTTATCAGGGACCGCGCGGGCGGCGGGGAGGGGGAGAGACCCGCCCCGCGGGAGGGTGACTACAAATTAAATATCAATTTCCGTTTGCAGAAATACCGAGCCATACGAATAATGACCGTAGATTGCACCCCGGCGATGGTGAAACGCGAATTATTCAGTAGCATCGAATGATTGCAGAAAGCCACCCCTCGCTGTCGGATCTAATGGACATTTTTGCACTCGTGTAGTTTTTTTCCGATCTACGTGTCTTAATGGAATAATAAATACGTTTTTGCGACAATATCAACAGGAAAAGAAAATTACAAATGGAACTGTCATTACGGCTTTCGCGCTCCTGGGACACTTACTGGGCATTCGGTGAAATTAGATATTGATGAAAATTTGCACGGTTGTATATTAGGGAGGAAATGGATGCAAATTATGCTATTAGATATTGAAATGATGTGAACCGCATACAGGTAATGATAGGTTTGGGTACAACGTACTACTGTATCATTATATGCTCATTATTTATTTGTACTTACACCGCATATTTGAAAATTGTAAAATTTAATAAAAATTCATTTAAACAAAAACTCATTTTACGTTCAAATTTATTAAAAATATTATATTTGCCTCAACATAGATTTCTCATACTTGTTGGAGCATTGTAGAAATGAAAAACTATTATCAGTTTAATTATAAGATGATAAAATATTAAAAAAAAAAAAAAACATTTAAAATAAAACTCTCCCAAAAAAGTCAATACTATATTTTACAAGCATTTAAAAATAATGCTAAATTGCAAATTTATCTATATAAAAACACCCACATATTGTAATGCAACGTTGTGTCAAAATTTCAAAGCAATCGGTAAATAACAAAATTTCAAAGCAATCGGTTATTTCCAAAAGAAGAAGAGAAAGAAAAGTACGAGTATATAAAAACACCCGCGTATTCTAATGCAACATGGTATCAAAATTTCGAAGCAATCGGTAAATAACAAAATTTCGAAGCAACCGTTTTTTTCGAAAGAAGAAGATGATTGGATTTCATTCAACTACTCTCAAAACCTTCCTGGGACAAATAAAAACAAACTGTGAAATTCGAGAAAAGCATGGACAAACACACAAACATTCTTTTTTATATATAGATAGACTAAGAAAATATATAATGTGAACTCTTATTAAAATAAAAAATATTCGATAAATAATATTTAAAATCTACGAGTAGATTCTAATAGGGAACAATAAAGAATTGACGAGGTGTTGCGAATCTCCTGGCTCCACAACATAAGGGACTGGAGTGGCATGCGACCGTTGAGGAGTTGTTTTGAGCTGCCAGGTGCAGAAACGCCTACTCTCAAATGATAGTCAACGTCGAGGGACCTGACATCGAAAAAAGAAAATTTTAAAATTGGAATCTTTAGAAATAAAAAATAAGTATTGCACAACATGTTTATCGTAAATAAGTTATATGTGTGAATACTAATTGAATAAAAAGATAAATCGTTTATATGCAAAGCAAAATTTTGGTTTCGATGTACGATTATGAAAAACATTTTTTATACACAATTGTATTACAATATGACCACCCTGTGATCGAATAGTTCCTGTATCGGTCAGGTATCGGTAGGAGTTGGGGCGGGGGTGGTGGGCCGACCAAGACAGCCGTATCGGTACACCGGCAGTGGTCAAACACGACGGGGTGGTCGTTGGATGCGTCCCCCACCGCACGGCGCCGGTTTTCCTTTGAGTGGCGTACGTAACCATCGGTAAGCGAATGAATAAACGATGCAACAATTTATTACGTTCAATATAAAATCAAAATATAATTCCATATTTATTGATTTTAAGATTTCATTCACTACATTTCAAATCAAATTTAATAGTTATATTTCAAAAAGGCTATTTATTTGAGTTTTTAGTAACACATGTCGATTTGAAAATAAAAACTTTGGTTCATTTAGTTAGTTGTACATCGATTGACATATTCAAAAATATTTGCACCCAATATTTGCACTATAAAAAGACAAGTACATAGATGCATTTGAAAATAATAAGAGTTGGTAAAAAAAACTGGATTTTAAAACATAAATCATCTTTAAATTTGCAATACCATGAGTAAATAAAATATATTTTTGAATTGTTATGTTCCATCGTAAACTAGTAATGTTTATGAAAAATATAACAAGAAAATAAAAATAAACAAAAGAAAAAAATTCAATCCCTTAAAAGTTTATTCACCTGGTAACATCTGAAAATACGATCCCCGGAAACATGAAAACAAGTATTTATGACACGTTTGTACAACATTTTGACACTAAAATATTTTTTAAATCATCTTACTTATGTAAGACCTCAAAGTTCGGAGTCCAGCAGTTTCGTCGCCCTGAATTATTGACAAGAAATAATTTAAATATCGGCGCAAGTTGACCGTAGCGCATGTAGGGTACGTGTGTATGTGTACCCGGGCGTGTGTGAGTCGGATTGATTGTTTAGCAGACGCCGTTGCCATGGCGATGGCTTGAACGCTAAAACCCAAACAAACCGCTTGTGGGTGGACAATAAATTGGTGGATTGGCATGCCGCGGAGGGAGGGGGTGGGATATAAATGACAGTACTAATCGATTTTCCGCGGTTCGATTTATACAGTCGAGGATATTACACACAAAAAATCATATAAGATATTATAACATACACAGCTTTTATGCCCGAAAAGCGGTTTTTGATAAAATATTACAATATAGAAACAATGTTATCTAAATGACTTACTAAAACTCAAATAATGAATACAAGCCCTAATCAGTGTGATTACCATTGTTCATAATGGCTTAAAACAAATCAGATCTAATATTAAAAAAATAATATGAATCAATGAGATGGTTTAGGCACATGGAAATAATAAAGAATTCATAATAAAAAGACGTGAACGGAGCACGAAATCAAGAAAGGCCGAGAAAAGGATGGAACGACAAAATCAATCAAATAATAAATGTCGACCATGTGGAAAGAGAGAAAAATTAACTTGTGTACATTGCATATGCTGTATGAATGATGAGAAACCTAAATTAGTATGACAGGATAGAAAATTGTGACAATCTATTGTTTCTGTGTAGTTCATATAATATTTTTTTTCTATGTTTAATGCTATTATCTTATTATACGAGTACCTTGTCTTATTATACCTATGTGAATTGTTTTTTTATTCATGCAATGCTATTGTTTCGTTTTATCTTATTTATATATCTCTTTTTTGTCATATGTACTTGGTTTGTATGTTTTTTTTAATCTTACATTGATGTCTTGTTTTCCCTGACGGTTCTTCACACCGAGAGGTGGTACAAGACAGTCGAACTGCCAATGTTATATATTTGGTGTGCTCATCTAACTGAGGCATCTAATCTGTTTTAATATATATTTTTATTATTTGTTTGTTTGTGTACCAACATAAATAAATAAATAATTATAAAGTAACAGATAAATTATTTTATAATCACCGACATCATATTGACGATGAAGATTGTGTGATATTTATAATATTTTCCCCTGTAAGCTGACATACACCATAAACATTCAAGAATAGAGAAAATAATGATTTCAACTTCACTTCTTATTTGATATAAACATATGTAATTGGGTATATATTATTAACTCACCAATTATACTGACTGTAACTGGATTAATAACAATCGATAATTTAATTTACATACAAATAATTATATAAATATATTTTGATACTTTGACAATTTTAAACGGTGCTACAAAATATGTTTGTAATAAAAAAAAAAGAATAACGTATGATAAATATTAAAGAACACCCAAAAGAGGATGCTAGAAGAATATATACAATTATAAAACTTGCATCATATTAATGTAGAGGAAGCTAGATAAGTATGTCCGAAATGAAGAGTTTGGTGGTCTAACCTCATTGCTAACCCTTCCAGAGAAATTACGTTATAGTTTAAATTATGCAAACACAAAAAAATATCCGATGAACTGATCAAGTTATTAAAATATCAGATAACACGAGCTCCTTAAGAGAAGAGTAAAAATAATAATCGTCGAAGGTGCCAATAAACGTTCTAATGCATGAAATAGATCACATATTTTTACGTTTCAAAAATCGTTAAAGACTGGTTATTAAAAAGTTGCTAAGTGGTTTAAACACAAAACAAAGAAAAATAGAGAAAAAACTTTAATAACAAGTAGTAGGTGGCACCTTCAGGGTGAAGTTTGAACTACACTATATTATAACTAACTAACTAACTAACCATCACGCCGTCTCCCCGCGAGGGTAGGCAGAAAGAATAGACTGCCACAATTACATCGATGCGGCACTCCATCCTTCTCTTTTCGCCCCAGCGAGAGACGCGGTGTGATGGGTTGCGAACCTCATCGCCACCAATACGCATCTCCCGCGCACACTTCGATTGTCCAATGTCTACAAAATAAATCTAAAACAAATTATATAAAATAAAATAAAATAACAAATAAAAATAAATGATACAAATAATAAATATATAATGTCTTTAAACTATTATATACTCGTATATACAATTACATAACCACTCTTATAGCGTGTTAATGACATATATAAATGATATGTATAGGTTTGATTGATTGAATCAAAATTATGTTAGATGCATGTATGTGTCACTATATTATTCAATCACTATATACCTTTGGACAGTTATTGGCCTTTATGTTTTAACACCAATTGAGATCAAAAACTTTTTTTTTTTATTCTTGTCACCTTTGTCCTCAATTATCGCTACGGGTGCACAAGATTGTTCAACTGGCACAGTACTCATTTAGCGTGTTCCCTTAGCGTCCGGCTCGCAACCGGTGCACACAAGTGTAGGGCACTACGAATGGGTCGCGATCGATTCGTCCAAATATTTTAAGGCCCGGGCCTAATCGGCCGGGGGGTAATGGGGCGCGGACACGAGCGAGGAATTTCGATGCAAATACGAATTAATGTAACAAGCGTGGAAAGTATTAATGCTCAACTTTCACGGCTGTTCGGGTAATGGGCTGAGGGTAATAAATCGCTGTTCCGAGTAAGATCAATTTCCAAGTAAATTATACTTTGATTTTTTTCTCCATATGCGAACGTTCAATCCATACGGAAAGGCTGGATTCTACAGACATCGAAAGCCTTTAACCGTGGTAGCGATTAATAATTGCAATACCAAATCAAATACACTATATTTTCTTATAAATTCACCCTCACTTTGTCTTCAAACAAAAGCCTATACAAAAAAGCTAAGATGACAGTGCATAATGGTGTTCTTGTGCCGACCCTTATGTATGGAAGTGAACCACGGAACTGGCAAAAGAAGGATGAAAGTATAATAAATGCAGTAGAAATGAGATCATTAAGACGAATGTGTGTCAAATCTGTATATGATAGAGTGACAAATGCAAGTATAAGAAGTAAATGTGGTGCGAATGAAAGTGTTATGAACAAAATAAGGAAAGGGTCATTAAGATGGTTTAGACACATGGAAAGAATGAGTGAAGACAGAATGATAAATAAGGTATATGTGAACGGAGCTAGAAATAAAGGAAGGCAGAGGAAAACGTGGCACGATCAAATCAATCAAATATTGAATGTCGGTCATGTGAGGAGTCGGAGAAATCGACGTGCGTGCATGACAAGATGTATGAATGTAGAGGAACCGAGAGAAGTATGTCAGGACAGAACAGTGTGGCGTTCCATTCTTTCTGCCTACCCCTCCGGGAAGACGGCGTGATGGTTAGTTAGTTTAGTTAGTTATCACTTTGTAAATTCATAATTGAATAATATTTAACCATATGCAGAGCATTACTTTGACAGCATGAATATTCCGCTTCGGCGTTGCTGTTGACGTCGATGGGACGGGTGTGCCACGTCTAGCACGGTATTTCTTGGGGGTACGATTATCGTAACTTATCCATTTCTCGTCTCCCGTAATGATACGATAGAGAAACGACATTCTGTTCTGCCTTGCAAGCAGTAATTCACACATCAAAAATCGCCTTAAACGTCTCTTGGCTTTAGGTCATGTGGCAACCAATTGCCTTGCTTTTGGATCATTCCCATGGCCGTTAAACGTTCACTTACGGTTGACACACCAACATTTAATGCTTCTGCCAGTTGTTTAAGTGTTTGAGTTGGATCTTCATCGAGTAAACCCTCCAATTCCTCGTCTTCATTTTTTTTCAGCCTTCCAGGGCGATCTTTGTCTTCAACGCTAAAATCATCAGCATTGAAGCGTCCATACCATTATCTGAAGGATGTATCCGATGGGGCATGATCGCCATAAACTTCCACAAGCATTTTATGCACTTCAGCTGCACTCTTCTTCCAATTAAAACAGAACAGCAGAACTTACCGCAAATGGTTCTTATACCACGAAAGTCGACATTTTAAGGAGCGATAAAACAAATGTTGTGAGAATGACACAACATTTGCGAACTGAACTTAATTGACAGATGCCTAGGCTTATTAAAAGAAATAATGGCCGCCAAATTTTCAACACTTGAAGCAGCCAGAGCCCTCTGTTGTAAAACGGACAGAACTTTCAGAAACACCTAATATAAACACCTAAATAGGTAGGACTCTCCTTTCATGTGTAATGTCATCCACGGATAAAGCAAAATCTCTGAATTTTGTGTTTGATGGCACTTTGGCTCCACGAGTCTTCCGATTGCAGAAGAGTATACCGATAGTGCCGTTGATTGCTTCAGTTCGTGGTTGTTTGCAATACACTTTTTTACGTGTAAATATGTAGATACTATTCTAAATATATTAGTAAATACAGAATGTAACTAATTCATTAATCTAGTTTAATGTTCGTTTTCCATCGCGGTTCTTTTTATCGAGGCGCGTAACCTATGGTCATAAAATGTATGTCTGTGTACGGACCCCTAATATGGTTAATTTTTAAAGCTCACAAATATCATTGTTGGTCAATAGCCCTAGGCTATAAATAGCCCGGATATAAGCTAAACTAAACATGAGTAGAATCTAACGGACAAAATATTTTCATTTACAAAATTATCGAGAGGGTTCTAACCGAATAATAATATATATACGAGTATTGGTGTTTTTCAAACAACATTTTTTAAAGACTAATACCCAAGATTTAAATTCAAATTGTATTATATTATACAATCTACAATATGAGCAGAAAATAGCCGATTATAATGAAGTAGGAATCGGGTTATGTCTAGGCTTGCACATAAGTCTCCTGGATCAAGAGTCAAGCGTTCTGTCGCCTGCGTAGACCACCAGTTAAAATTGAAACACGTTTTTTTATTTCACTTGCTTGTCACACAGTTCTGACTGATTTCGACAGCTATCTGTCATCGTCTGATGGACCAGACCTGAACTTTAAGAAATTGTATCTATAAGACTTCTTCGGATAGACAGTCGGATAGATATTCGGGATAGACAGAGGACAGACCGCCATATCCTTAAATCTTAACACACTTTTCTATATTTACCTCCGTTACAGGTACGCGTGTTCTTAATCCGACTTGATTGATTTCAGAGTGTCGTTGTATAAGAAGTTAGACATTCTATCATACAAAGATTTATCCACATTCATCTGAGACATCTTGTTTCAATACAATTTATTTATTATAAAGTTTTTTTTTTTACTTGGATATGAGATAAAAATCATACTCTTTTTTTCTAATAACATGTGTCCATTTCCGTAAAAGATAAATCGCTAATCCGAGATTATGTTCAACTATTGAGGTAAGGTTTGAAGTGTCAAAACAACACTTTACAACTAATGCCTTGCTTTAAAAACCTTGATGACCGATGCCCACGTACGCTTTTTTCTTCTTCTTCAAATTAACCCTATAACAAGTTTGCGGCAGTAACAATAGTAGTACTTTAAACGTTCGAAACATGATTTTTAAAAATTAGGATAAAAAAATAATTAAAACAATATTATTTCCACTTTTGATTATATTCTTCTCGACATCTTTCGATGGTTTTATACCTTCATCGTCGGGAGAACGATATAAAGTAACAAACAAATTTTAAACAAGTATCTAAGAATGTAACGTGTGAGAATTAAAATTAGACAGAGTAGTATTACAGAACAATAACAAATTTAAATGTTATCCAAGTTTTAACTAACTAACTAACCATCACGCCGTCTATCCGAAGGGGTAGGCAGAAAGAATGGACTGCCATACTTTTCTTTCCTGACATATTTCTCTCGCTTCCTCGCGTCACATGCACGCGCGTCGATTTCTCTGACTTCTCACGTGGGCGACATTCAATATTTGATTTATTTGATCGTGCCACGTTTTCCTCGGTCTTCCTCTATTTCTAGTTCCATTTACATCGTTTACATATACTTTTTTTACCATACTTACTTCATTCATTATTTCCATGTGTACAAACCATCTTAATGATCCTTTCATTATTTTGTTCATAACACCATCATTCCCATCGCATTCACTTCTTATATTTTCATTCAACACTCTATCATACAGAGTATGCACACATTCGTCTAAGAGATCTCATTTTTTTATTGCATTTATTCTACATTCATCCTTCTTTTGCCAGTTCCATAATAGATCCCTTCACCTACAGTTACCCTTGATATCTCGTTCGATACTCTATCTTACACCGTTAGCTAAACTTTATTCAATATAAACCTTTTTAATCCAACCCGGTTGATCATAGGCCCTAACTGGTAAGCGAAAAATCCCACGGGGTCGATGATCGGTCTCAAAGTTTATGCAACATAATAAATGTAAACGATTTAATTTTTTTTAATAAAACGATGTTTTTTTAACTACTTACACTTTTGTCTTTATTTCGACAGCGACCGGTTTCGCCAGGCTTGCTGGCATCGACAGATGTATTCAATTGCTGACAATGAAAACATACATTTTCTTAAAAATCATTTTATTATTAAATATCATTTTATTATTAAACAAAAATGTCTTAGTAAGGTGAAATGTGAAACTCTCTTATAATATCATAAAACTTCTAGAAAACTAAAGTATTTCCTCAATACGTAATATTTAATGCGGAGGATAACATTATATTGTATCAAGGTAAATTCAATAAAACGATAAAAAAATAAAATACAATAAATTCATTATTGAGTCTCAAGGAAAGACTTAGATGAAAAATTAATTATAGGCTTTTATGATAGCGGACAGTTTAAAACGTACATAGAAGCACGTCATATAAAAAATGCATCACTTTGTGATACGGCAGCTCTTTTAATGATATACCCAACAAGAAAGTGGGCTGGAAAAATGCAATAGTTCACATTCAGAATACAATGCAAATGACGGCAATCTATTTAATAGTACAAAATTAAAGAGCAGGAGACAAGCTACATCGAATGCTATTAAGGGCGGTATCCTTGCAAGTAATAATGGCAAAGGGAAAACACTGGATGACGAATACTTACATCAATAACCTAATGGTTCGCGTAATAATTGTCCTCCTTACCCTACACTTCGATATACCGTATTATTTTGTTTAAACCATTGACAACTTTTAATCTCGATCGATTTCGATACTATCCGTAATTTCGTCAAAACAATATTCTTCCTTTAGTAGATCTGACGATCTGTGGCATGGAAATCATGTCTCCTCGGATGATAAGGATTCATTAGGTGGTCTCCCAGATGGACGGTGTCCGGAGGGGAATTCGTAAACGGCTGTATATGCGAGTCTGTCACTATCCATTCTGGATACATGGCCCCTCCAGTATCTTCTTATGGATCTACTCCAACGAACGATATAATCTATTTTGCAAGTTTTTCTATTGTCTGCGTCACGGACACGATCTCGGATTTTTTCCAGTAATGGATCTTAGGACCTTCATCTTAGATGATCTTAGCAGACCCTTGGTTCGTACAGTGTCGGCCCGCGTCTCTACAGCATACACCATGATAGGTCGCATGCATGTCTTTTAAATTCTGACCTTGCTGTCAATACGCATGTGCTTGTTCTTCCAGACCAGATTCTTCAGACACCCCGACACGGCAGAGGCTTTATTGATTTGTCAAAACAATAAATAATTTTATATTCTATTCTGTGTAGAAATACAAGAATAAGGGAAATATGCGAGGTCGAAGATGTCGTTAGGTGGAAGAGGTAAAAATAAGACATTGGTAGGCACACTTGTGAAAAATGGATCCATCTAGACCAGTAATTCCCAAAGTGGTATATATCGATTCGACCCAGGGGTCGATTCAGACCTGAAAGAGGTATATGTCAATTAAAAAAATAATTGGGGGCCTATGAGATATAAATAGGGGTTTACGAGAATGGAACCCAATTAGGCAAATCGTCTCCTAAATTTTGGCCTATCCTGCAAATGTCATTATCCATCTCATATGGTAGACAGTAGCAATGTAGGTACGTAATACTTTATTATAATTTGAATGTACTTTATTATATATGTACAGTAAATTGTTCTTCTCTATGGAAAAAGTGAGAAGCTCGGTGTCAGTTTCAAAAATAAATTTAAAGTTGACAGATTTGTAAAAAATATATATATATTAGAAAAGCAGGGGGGTCTACACAAAACAAAAAATCGGCAAGGGGTCTATGGACAAAAATGTTTGGGAACCTAAGATTTTGACTCTCTCACATTGTGTTGCCCGGCCAACCCCAATGTAGACATGAAAAAAGATGCATCAACAGCTGGGAATCGACTTCGCAGGATCCCTCTTGAGAAACAAACCACAAGGCCTACATTAAGAAGCAGAAGAATTTATATTTGTAAAGGTCTGGTTATATATGTAATTTATTGTAATGAGTTGTTTATAGTCATTTAATAGCGGAGACTTATTCTTCTTCTTTTTGTCCTGTTACACCTCCGTGGTGCATAGGGCCTCAAGGAACCTTCTCCACCCGACTCTATCGCATGCCTGATGCCTAACATCATCCCAAGTGAGGCCTGCTTCCTTAATTTCGTCCTGCAGGGCTCTTCACCAGGTGGCTCTAGGTCTGCCTCGCTTCCTCTTTCCCCCATAGGGGACCAGTCTAGTGCGCCCTGAGCGATGCAGGCTGGGTTCCGTCTCAGAGTGTGACCGATCCACTGCCATTTGCGTTTAGCGACTTGGCGGAGTAAACATTGGAAACAGTTTTTTTTTAATACTACTGGTTAAGGATTCGTAGATTGTTATTTAATAACGTTTAGTTTTTTCACATGTTTATTTATTTTAAAAACAAAAAAACTCGTTTTAAAGAGTAGTTAAAATCTATGGATACTAAGTTAATTGATTAAGACTAAGACGATCGCTTTGAAAGTACGAACATGCTATAATGTAACAATGTCCAGCTTTGAAGGTGTCCCAATTTTTGAGAACCCAAAGGTGAAAGTAAAGGTAAAAGGTTCCTCGACTGACCCCAAAATACATAAAAAAAAATTTACAAATATTATTAATTTAAAAAAAAAACGAACAAACAAACTAACCGTCACGCCTTCTCTATTATGTGACAACAATAATAGACCGCCATACTGTCATTCCTGTCTTACTCTAGTTAACCTAACATTACTAATTTTTGAGAGGGATTTAAGAAGTACTCGTATATGACGGTATATGGCTATTCAGTATTAAAAATGTTAGCTAGTATCATAATATTTTGAAATCTTCTAAGATATTTAGTATCAACGTTCCACATGAAAACACTAAACATCGACAAAATTAATCGTCGATAAAAAAATCTAAAATAAAACAAAAGATAAAAATTCTTAGCGTAGCATACAATATTTTATTAATGTAAGACACATGCGACATCGTCTTCAGTCTACACGATACGACACTATCAAATCTATGGATGCATTATAGATGATATAAAATAATAACGAGTACATTCGTGTTGTCCGGGCATATAAGTTTCAAGACACGAAACACTTGTGTATCAAAGTTAATAGGCAGGTTGGCTAGATATTCGCTTTTCTCGGAGACACGGGCCCCCACTTGGTCGGCCCATTTGTAATAGGTACTGCCAATGAACCAACTATAACGCTACCCACCCACCGAGTGAATTATACATTCAACATATCTATTGTATATCCTTCTGACTCGTTCTACTTTCCGGATACGAGTAGCTTTCTATTCAATTCGTTATGACGGATGTCATTACTATTCAAATAATTAAAAATGTTATTCAATCAATCAAATAAACAATACACTGAAGAATTGTCGAGGATACAATCTTTGTATGCACGTTTTAGTACGAATGTAAATAAAAAACAATACAATTACTTACTTTAATAAAAATGCATTATATTATGTATGACCATAAAATTAACAAATTTTACCAACTACGAGAAACTCAAGCGGTGCAAGCACGCTTGGAGTAAGTAGAAAAGTAAAACAGCACTCATTCAAATGATATTTTAAGTATAACTTCCATCTGTCTTTATTTCGATATTCATTTTCATTATCTCTAGTAAACCGCACAAACTCTAGTCATAAAAACCATATTTAATGCGATGAGATAAAATATTATACATGGCAATAAAATAAAGTAAAATCAACCGAGTTTATAATATATAAATTACAGTTAACAACAACAACAAAAACATTGATGGATAGCAAGCAATATACCGGGTGTATATGGTAATGGTGGGATAGGAAAATTCATTAATAATTGCCCCATTAAAGTATACGTATTTCATTGCAAACAATAAAACAGGATTGTGAATTTTCAAATACAACGCAAAAAAGTTATATTTCTGCAATCAAACCATCATCAGTGACAAAGGGAGGAACGAAGTAAAAATAGGGGAGGATATATAATATAAGACATAAAGTTTTCTTTTATAACCCTTCATTTAATGTTAATGCAAATTATCCGTTGCTTTGACGATTTTTTTATGAGTTAAAACATTGTTTTTGCCACTTATGAGTTTATTTTTCTCGACATGCTTCGAAGGTTTTACACCTTCATCATCGGGAGAACGATATAAACTCGACAAGAAACATGGTTTCGAGAAAAATAAACTGAAAAGTAGAAAAATACAGTATTTTAATTCATAAAAAATTCGTCATAATGGAATTCCACAGTATTAACGTTTTAAGTTTATCTAAAATCCGTTGCTTTAATTAATCTAATATTATTTTTTATTTGCCACGTTGCAGAACCAACCTGCCAACGGTTATGCCTATGAGTAGAGCAATCTCTTTGCTTAATCTGGTCGTCTCGGATGTCTACATACTCGTATATTGTGACATTGAGAGTTGCATCAGTGATGCAATATCTATAATTATTATTCTTGCATAATTTTAGTGTTATTGGTGTTTTTCTTTAATTGTAAACGATTTCGATTGATAAATCTGCGTTGTTTATAATATTTGTGATAAATAAATTGAATAAGGTGCGCTTTAGAACTTCGCAATTAATCACGACAGTTTGATACTTATAACGAACGTATAAAGTTGTATGAGAGTATTTCCATATCGCGTACCTATTATGTTAAATAGAATCGTGTGTGGGTGAGTACCTCTATTATTAATCAAGTTTTATTTAACTGGCAATACCTTAACATATAATCATGAAGGTGCATCAGATTAAAAGAGAAAAATAATCTTGACTTAATTTAATGTCGATCGCTATGGAAACCACAAGACACAGATTAATGTACTTATTTAAAGAATTATTCTACTAATTATGATAATCTACGTACTTACAAAACGGTTTTTGATTATGTTTAGAGGCATTCAGTATATGGAGGTAGAAAGAAAGATATTAATGGGTAAAGTAGAGGGACGTCGGGGAGTTGGTAGAAGGCAGTTGTCCTGGCTGCGGAACATAAAAGATTGGACAGGAATGACCAGAGTCCAGAACCTGTTCCAAGTGGCGCAGGACAGAGATGCCTTTGCTGCAGTAATCGTAACGTTGGTGGGACCTGACACGGCACCGGAAGAAGAAGAATAGTTTTATAACTTTCAAATTCGTAAAATGTGTCACGTGTCACGTCGATATATAGCATTTAAAACAATTAGTGTAACAAAGTGAATTATGTCGTTCAAACAGCTGTAGACGAATGGACGTAATTGAGCGAAGGTAGCAAAAGAACGTGATGGGTACATCCTCTCCTCTAGAAAAACGGCGTGATGATTAACTAATGAATAAACGGACTGTCTTTTGTCTCGGTGTAATTATCGGCCGGCGGCGCCTTTCCCAGGCCAGAGGCTCGTTAATATTTCACAGGTGGTTCGGGGGAAATTACAGGAGACGCCGCGCCGGGGAGCTAGGAGCAATCGCGTGCAGCGCGCCCTCCGATACATATTTGATGGCGACGCTGCCAAGACGGCGCCGGAGAAACCCGCTAAACTTATCATACCGACGTTACAGAACAACTTTCTTATATATTTTTTATACCGCCATTATTTTAATATATTCCGTTTCACGAAGAAGCATAAAGTAGTTACCCAAAAGTATTCTAAATGAAAACACGAATAATCGACATCTAACTTGTCTTACTCTAATTGTAAGACACCAGGCACCCACTTTTTTCAACCACGAATGTACAGCCTCGAGAATAAAATCAAGAAATACTTCAGCGGCCATTTGGACATATGGAATGAACGAATGAAGAATTAACGGTTATAAAGTGTACGTTAACCTTTCCTTTACGGTGCTAAAATCAAAACGTGCGTTCCGGTGTAGGGTAGTCAGTACGCGTTAAAAAATGAGCGATTTTAAATCGGAAAAATAGGAACATTCATAGCTAATCCCCTTATATAATTATAATTGAAGTCAAAAATTATAATAATTGAGATTTATTGCTAAAAACATTAAAAAAAAACATCTGGCAACGCTCACGGAACGGGCATAGGCCCACTCTGGTTGCAAGCCCGAAAGCAACTGCCGGCAGTGCCGGCGCGGCGGGACGGCGAGAGTGAGAACATTGAGCTAGAACATATGCACGAGTGAGATGCGAATATAGTGTCGCGCACTCAAAGCGCTGTTTATACGCGAATTTGTTTTCGATTTTCACAAAATACCTCCGATGTACCCGATAAATTCTGATTATTATTAATATTATTTTTTAAATCAATGCGTAAATATATTATAGAGGAATATCTAAAATCTTAACCTTGTATTTATTATATTTATAGAGATATTGATGGTTTTTAGAAGCAACGTGTAGAAGATACCCATCATAGGGAAGGGAGGGTTAACTAAACGAATGAGTGCAGAGTCGAAGAAGAATAAGGAAATTATGCTATGACCAAATTAAACAAATTTTAAATCACGTTAGAAATCGGAAAAATTCACGTGCGCGCTTGAATGTAGAGGAAGCTAAAGAGGTTTGTATGAATAGAGAAGCGTGACCGTCAATTCTCTCTGCCTTATGATGATTGTAATCTTTCCACGTTAGAACCCACGACGCTGATTATCACTTGTGAGGAAACCTATCTACTCGTATACTCATCCGTACGACAGTTCTAATCTTAGTCCATTCACAGTCAATACATTCGTCCAAATTATTGACGACAGGGCCTTCAGCGTGATATAATCTTCCGGCAGACAATATGTTCATTGAGAACACATTAAAACCCCACATAATTAACTCTTTCTTCGATGACTCTAGCACATATCGAGCTTAGGGCTCCATCAATCCTAGTCTTCACCTCTTCCTGTCCTCCGCTGCGACCCTCCAATTCTGTATTTGCAGTAGCTCAGTTGCCTCGTAATCTAGGCCTGCCTACCTTCCTTCTTCCACCTTGGTGTCCTTCCAGAATCATTTTAGGTTCTAGCGATGATTGAATTCTCGGCACATATCCAGCCCACCTCAGCCTGATCAGTCTGACATGCAGAGATAGCCTGGGAGCCTTTTAAATATTATGTAGCTCGACATTGCATCGTATCCTCCAGGTTCCGCCATAATTCACGGGGCCCAGGATTTTACGCAACATCTTCTCTCGAAAGTATCCAGTAGATCTGCGGGCTTAGCTATCAGTGAAACTAATCATGGACAAGTTTCGTATTAATATGCCACCACCGTTCTAATAATCATTTTGTATAGGAAGATTTTTGTTTTTCTATGGACATTTCTGGACTTACGCACCAATAGAAGGGAGCGTAATTTTTTGTTCCATGTTGTAATTCTTTTAATTTCTGCATGTTTCTTAGTTTCCTTATATATATTAGGTGTATAAATTTGCTTCCGCCGTTTTTTTCCAAAATTCGAGGCTTTATCGTAAAAAACTGGTTATACATTAATGATTTAAAGTATTGTCCATTGCTGGCCACTACTTTCTCCCATCTTTCGGGCAGCATACGAATCCCGCGTTGAAAAAACTGGTCATCTTTTGAAGCGATCCACGAATCGATCCAATTTTTGACTTCTTCATAAGACCGGAAGTGCTGGTCAGCTAGGCCGTGTGCCATTGATCGAAACAAGTGATAGTCCGAGGGAGCAACGTTTGGAGAATACGGCGGGTGGGGTAGGACTTCCCATTTCAAAGTTTCCAAGTATGTCTTGACCACTTTCGCAACATGGGGTCGAGCATTGTCATGCTGTAAAATCACTTTATCGTGTCTCTCGTTGTATTGCGGCCGTTTGTCTTTCAATGCTCGGCTCAAACGCATTAATTGCGTTGGATAACGATCGCCTGTGATTGTTTCAGTCGGTTTTAACAACTCATAATACACTACGCCGAGCTGGTCCCACCAAATACTGAGCATAACCTTGGAACCGTGAATATTCGGTTTTGCCGTCGACGTGGAAGCATGGCCGGGATATCCCCATGATTTTCTGCGCTTGGGATTATCGTAATGAACCCATTTCTCGTCCCCAGTCACAATGCGATGCAGAAATCCCTTCCGTCTTTGCCTTGCAAGCAGCTGTTCACAAACACACAAACGCCGTTCAACATCTCTCGGCTTCAACTCGTACGGCACCCAATTTCCTTGTTTCTGAATCATTCCCATGACTTTCAGGCGTTTTGAAATGGCTGGTTGCGTCACTCCCAATGATCCTGCCAATTCTTGTTGCGTTTGACACGAGTCTTGATCAAGTAATGCCTCCAATTCTGCATCTTCGAAAACCTTCTCTCTTCCACCGCCATGCTGGTCTTCGACGTAAAAATCACCGTTCTTGAAGCGTTGAAACCACTCTCGGCACGTTCTTTCACTAATAGCAGCCTCACCATAAATATTTGAGAGCATTCGATGAGCCTCAGCCGCAGATTTCTTCATATTAAAGCATAAAATTAAAACCTCCCGCAAATGACGAAAATTTGGCTCGTAAGCTGACATGTTTAATCGGAAATAACTTTATGATGCAGACACAAATCGACTAATATTTCGATGGCGTTATGTTTACAAATACTTTAGCTTATTGTATGACATCTATGATCTATTTATTCCAACTACCACTTACCGCTACTGCCATATATTGCAAAACGGCGGAAGCAAATTTATACACCTAATAGTTAAACCCAAGTAGTTGAATTCATCCACTATCTAAGAACAATATACAAAAATACCAAAAGACATCAACGCATAGGTAGTTCTTAACTAAGTTGTTACTTGGTGTAATTTATTGATTAATTAAGGGGCAAGGTGGAATTTTATGGTGAACAGGAATTTAATAAGAAAACACAAATTGACACGGATATATATAATTGATATAGAATCGACAAAGAGCAAGTCTTGTTATCTATGCTTCATTAATATTTTATTACCCTTTGGTGAATATATATATTTTGCGCCACTTAGCATTCCTGATGCAAGAATTAAGCAAGTGATTAAGTGGTAACAACGTGGATTTACATCTTCAATTGACTTAACCCATCAACGCCAAGATGTCAAAATCTTCAAATATTTTTCTTGTACTCTCAAAATCTAGTTTAAAACGTGATTATTAAAGTGTTCCAAAAAACTCGCATATTTCACAACATCTAAAAGATCTTCATTGGCTCAAGTGTCCTGAAAGAATCCAGTATAAACTATGATGGACGGTTTTCAAAGCGCTTCACGGAATGGCACCAGCCTATATATCTGAACTTTGTGTTGCTGATAGCCCTAACTTGCGGCAATCTACGCTTCGATCAGCAAACTCCTCGGCAATAGGCAGATTAGTTGAGCCAAAGCGCAACCCCCGGACAAATTTCGGAGATCGTGCCTTCGCAGTGGCAGGTCCGTCCGCCTGGAATATGCTTCCTGCACGCCTCAGATGCATTGACAATCCGACAGACTTTAAATCTCACCTAAAAACCCACCTTTTCAAAATATCACATAAAATGTAAGCAACGGTTATCTGATTGCAGGTGTCACACGCAGCTCTCATGACTAAAAACATTGTCAAAGCGCCCTTGAGGTGAGCTATTCACGAAAACGGCGCTATACAAATTAGCCTAATTATTATTTTTATAACAACAAAAGGGTTCCTAACTAACGAACTCCCGGGAAGGAAAATCAACCTAGGTGGACAACAATTTCAATGTTTTCAATAAGCGTAGAGGTTAAATGTAAATATTTATTGTTTCTTGAACAATGATGTTAAACTTTATATTAAATAATTAATACGAATGACAACGACTGTTTTATAGAAGTTTTATCATATTTTATGTGAACGACATGTTTATTATTTAATCCCTTATAAGGGCAAACACGTCATCCCTTCTTCTAGAAAACAGACGTTTTCATTTGTATTGATTATTTAAGTGTAAATGTTAAATATATTTATACAACATAACGTAGATCAAAATTAGCGAAGCCCCTCCAATTTGAAAATCGCATCCAAACACATTCCTTAACCTAGGATGTGGTTAATTCGTGTATAAGTTAATATAGTATATAATAAGTATGTTGATTATTTTGTATGCACAATTCTCCAAGCGATGAAACTGGACGTCAACGGGTTTACACGCCGTAATTAGGGTGACAAATGAGATATGCAGTATGAAATTATTTAACGCGTTACTTCGTAACATGTCGTTTCTAATTGATTAAATTAATCTTAAAGTCAAACAACGCGTAGAAATTTCAAGCTGTTATTAAATTAAATATGATAGTATTATCACGTCGGGATACAGAGTAATAATTTAACAAAATAATGTATTCAATATTAAAGGAACGCACTTTTGCTGAAAATTTTATTATCGTATATTAAGAAAATTACAATGCGAAGAAAAACGTTGGCGCCAATTAGTTATGTATCACTCCAAATTATAAAGTTTCCAGGTACAAATTTGTAAATCGAACACCTGTATTGTCTGTGCTCGATGGTTTAAAACACGATCGACCTGACATCAGTTGTCTATGGAATTGGTATCGACTGGATATATCAGCGGGTGGTGGGTGTTGCCAGGAAACGGTTTGTTGACGATTTCCCGCCACAATGATAATTGGGACCGCGCTGCGCTCTCCCTGTAGTACCTACGTGTGTATGGTGCGTCCGCAATAATTATATTACCAGCTACAACCCCATGTACGAGCGGCCATTGGCGAGTGTAGACGTCACGCATCTCAAACGAACGCATGATCTTAAAACATTTTAATCGTTGGTCATTTTTTTATAATATCTAGGTATTATACGGATTACACAAACTGCAAAGGACAAAATCCAAACAATTTTCTTCTTCTTGTTTTTGTGAGTCTTGCAGAACTAACTTGTCTTTGATAATGCCGGTGGGGAATACTTGCAAACAGAGGCAAGTGGATTACTTCGAAAATCGACTCCTTTTATAAAATTGTTGAAAAAGTTACGTTTAATTCTAATTCTCTGAATTTATTTGAGTCCCATCAGAGATTTTTTTTAAATTAAATTTATTAAAGCTATATTTAGATTGTAAAAAAAATCTCTCCAATACATTTTTATAAATTTTCAAGAGTCAAATACTAGATTATGTGTAGTATAACGTTGCACCATTGCTCTGAGTATTGCCCCAAATTGACGACTAAGAACATCATCTTTGTGATGTAAATTGTCTAAATACCAAACATTACGTCCAAATGGGTGCCTCGTGAAAAAAATATCACCAGGCAAAAGAAGAAAATGGCGGACTGACTGCGGCGATGAGGACTGGAGGAAATTGGGAAGATCTGGAGAATTAAGAGGGACAGGAGCCAATGGAGGACTATTGTAAAGGAAGCCAAATCCCACACCGGGGTGTAGCGCCGAACAAAGAAGAATACTATCTAAATAAATGGACGTCTGATCTATTACAAAGGTGCTAAGTGGTTTAAACATAAAAACAAAGAAAAAAATGAAAAACCGTTTATATTATTCAATCACTTTGCACCTTTGCACGGTTATTGGCCTTTATATTTAACACCAATTGGGATCAAAAACTTATTTTGTACTTTTTTTTTATCAGCCCTCAATTATTGAAATTATCCCAATCCAATATTGTGGTTAAGAAAGCCTGAAGATAGATAATTCCCCTGTATAATAATAAATTTGACTGCCTTAGAAAACGTCGTTTTTTATGAATAAATTATAATAGCTCCACTGCCACGCAAAGTATTTTATTCAACAACTATACTTATGTAAAGGCATTTGTAAATTATGTTTAAAAAATATGGATGTTGAATATATAGTTGAATATCAAAATAACATTGGATCTCTTTTTATTTTGTCCATTTCGTAAATTAATTAACGAGTTGGTGGAAGTTGTACAAAAAACTAATTATAGGGTATCAAATATTAATATACTCATGCACCATTATCATTATTAAACTTGTGTGGTGATAAGTGATGATAGAATTTTGAAAGAAACAAAAAGAACGGTGTATTATTCAGAGGGATTGGATGATTGTGACGGAACGGGTAACTACCACTGTGGGGAGGGGGGGGGGGGGGTGTGACAGGGAGGTACGTAAAGTTTTTCAATGAAAGGGGAAATGCCGACATTACCCGCTAGGTATAATATTATCAAAAGCGGCCGGGGAAACAGACAGAAGTTGAAACTCGGGGCTAATGATAAATGGCGGGTGTCGCTTCCTTGACATCCTTTTCTTACGTTATTTTAAAGCAATACAAAAGTATAGTATTATTATTATTTACCTGGATTCATATATCTATATTATGTGAAAATTATTTACTTTTGTATATGAATGAAGAAAGAATGGTAAAAAAATTATATGGACTTGGGACTTGGATCTTCTGGCTTTCAGAGGTTCCGCTCATGTGGCTATTCCTCTTACGTCTGATGGGAACATTGTTGGAAGGTGATTTGGTGGGTTGTTAGTTTATGCGGGCATGATTAGTGTGGCCCGGAGTGTTCCTTTGAAGGAGGATCGATTTTGGGCGCTTGTGGCGGCTAGAGGTGTTTGGTTAACGATGTAAATGGAACCAGAAATAGAGGAAGACCGAGGAAAACGTGGCACGATCAAATATATCATATATTGAATGTCGGCCATGTGAGGAGTCAGAGAAATCGACGCGCGTGCATGACACGATGTATGAATGTTGAGGAAGCGAGAGAAATATGTCAGGAAAGAAAAGTGTGGCAGTCCATTCTTTCTGCCTACTCCTCCGGGGAGACGGCGTGATGGTTATAGTTAGTTTTGTACACACATACAGAGAACAACTGTACCGATCGTCAAATGTGAAGTAATTTTATTTGTATAATATCGCACGCATCAACGCAATCAATAATGAATTACCCAATAGTTTTTTTGTGAACAGAATAAAGGCAGAAACATACTATTAACACGCGACTTGCGTGTTTACTCCCACCACCGGCAACACGTCGATCTAGCTCGTCTGGATCGGGTGGCGTGTGCGCGCATGGCGTCGCGTCGGGTGTTCATAGTGTGATTCTGTCCATAGAAAACAATACAATTTGATTCGACTCAACACGCATCACGTGGCATCGGGTGGCGTGGCGTGTTAATAGTATGTTTCTGCCTTAAATATTTTATCGAAAATCTGAGATAAATAACAATTGCAGTACATTCAAACGTTTTCCAAACTTGCCGAATGCTGATACGAAGATAATCTGGTATTGAAGTCACACCCATTTTTTACGTCTCACTCTCGCTATTTCTGTATTCGCGATTATGAGAAAGACTAGTTTTCAGATGCGTTTTATCCTGCGCGAATATTGCGTCAGTCGGCCTCAGATAGTTGTCACGGTGAGATCAATCGCATGATGGTTTTTGAAAAGATGTGAGCGTTTGTGATGAGTTTTCGTGTATTTGTATCAATTAAATTTTATATAATATTATTAATGATTGCAATGACAATGTCAACTTGGAACTAAGACAGAGGATGTTAAAGTGTTATGTGTGGTCTGTTTTGTTATATGGGTGTGAGAGATGGACATTACATGTAAATACAATGAACCGGCTAGAGGCATCTGAAATGTGGCTTCACCGAAGAATGTTCAGGATCCCATGGACAGACAGAATGACGAACACAGAAGTCCTGAATCGTGCAGGAGTAAATAGAGAGCTGCTGACATTAATCAAAGTCCGCAAGATTTCATATCTGGGTCACGTTCTGCGAGGAGAGAAGTATCGCCTGCTGCATCTAATATAGAAGGGAAAAATAGATGGCCGCAGGGGGGCAGGGAGAAGGCAGATTTCTTGGCTGCGCAATGTGAGGGAATAGACGGGAATCGGAACTGTGGAGGAATTATTCCGGACAGCGCAGGATAAGGAAGAGTTTACCAGAGTGATCGCCAACGTCGGAGGGACCTGACAGGGCAGAAGAAGAATGATTGTTGTTCATTAGAACAATATCCCATTAATATTTTATTTGTGAAAACGAAATTTCTTTAGACGAATGTGTGGTAAATGAAAAAAGTGATCGTCAAAAGCAGATATAAAAGACGAGAATGCAGTGTAAACGAAAGCGTTAAAAAAATAACGAACGGATCATTGAATCATACTTTTATTTAATAATTTTAATACGGTTTGTAAGAGTTAAGCAAAGGTGGCGGTGCATAATGGCGTTGTTACACCGATAGGGTTGTATGATGGAATGTTGACTCCGATTTAATAAAATGCAGAGTTTTATGAATAATTATGAAAGAATCATAAGGATGGCATTAACGCATAAAAGTACGAATGAAGAAATAATGAACTTATACGTAATACTAGAAATAGAGTAAGACCGAGGAAAACGTGGCACGATAAAACCTTGATTGGACGACTTTCGTGGCAGAGTGGTAAGAGCTCTGACTTCCATACAGAAGGTCCCGGGTTCGATTCCCGGTGATGACAGTGTGATTGTCACACTATCTTTGGTCTGGTGTAGAATTCACGTGACAATAAAATGGCGATAGATTGGCTACCTATAACATGTCACGAGAATCAATATAATAGCTAAAAAAATAAATTGTATACAGTAATTGGGTTCAAACAACCTGTTGTATACATAAAAAAAATCAAATATTGAATATCGGCCACTTGAGGAGTCGGAGAAATTGACATGCGTGCACGACACGATGTATTAATGTTGAGGAAGCGAAAGAAGTATGCCAGGAAAGTAAAGTGTGACAGTCCATTATTTCTGCCTCCCCCTTCGGCGAAACGACGTGATGGTTAGTTGCTTAGTTTTACGTAATTAAAAAAACATTATTTAATGATGCGAATAAAACACGCAATCGAGTAAGACCGAGGAAATCATGGCTGATACCCTGATCCGCGCCATGAAAATATCCAAATTTGACATTTTTTGAGTCGAATAAATCGACGTTTATGTGTGCCACGCTGTATGAAAGTAGATGATCCATAAGTATGCCAGGATAGAAGAGTATTGCAGTATATGCTATCTGTCTTACTCCCTATGAAAATGCCTCAAATTTTTTTTTTTTTTGTTTTTTATTATTTTTTTTAATATTTCTCTAAAGCAGGTTAGCTACCCTTGTTGGGTGGCACAATACTATGTACTTGATAAGTAATAAATAAATATAAATTTTATTAAGTGGACATTTCGTGCAGTAAATTAATTAAATTTTAAGAAAACAAACTCAATATTTACATTAAAAATATATTTTATAAACTACAAATATTTTATATACGAGTAGGTATAAAATACCTAAGACGAAGAAAAAAAAATACTATTTGAAGCCGCTTCACACAACAGTGGAAATATGACGAGAGAGAAAAATATGTTATTTGTATCGAAAACATTATAAAGTTAAATGTTTCAATTCTAATTATAACTTACATATCTGTTAAATTATGAATTACCTTGTTATACGAGTATATTATCAAAATATAAAAAGGTACACCCACAAACTCCAAAACATGAAAGTGGAGGTCCTTCAAGAAACAATAAAGGCATGAAAGGGTTTAATCTATTAGGAAAAATGAATTAATTACCCGGTTCAATACACCGTTATACCTCCGGAGTACCTACTTCCCTTGATTATAACATGTGCTTAATTGGTTATGGTTGAGCAGACAATGTACCCTTAAATATATACATAATATGGTATAGAGGGTCACGGTGATTATCAGAACCTAATGAGACAAGACAAATTGGAATAAAATTAATCATTAAAAGACTTAACCTTGGAATTGAATTAACAGCGCTGCATTCATTCCACTATTATTAATTAAGAATAAAAATATCAAACAAATGTGTTTCAGAGGTGACGTCCATCCTCAGGTGTAAATATTATAACTGAACCATCAATAAAGTGATTAAAAAACTTGTATAAAAGAAGATACATTATTCTTTTTTATTATAATTATTTTGTTGAATCGCTCTTTACATCATTACAGCGCGAGTCAAATCGATGTAAAGGCTATAGCTATCATATTGATTCTCATGACATGTGATCGGTAGCTAATCTATCGCCATTTTATTGTCACGTGAATTCTACACCAGACCAAAGACAGTGTGACAATCGCACTGCTATCACCGGGAATCGAACCTGGGATCCCCGGTCTGGCAGTCATACCACTTGCCACTTGACCATCAAGATCGTCTATTTAAAATTTTGGGTTACAACTATAGATTTACTATTTACAAATCACCAACCAATTTCAAAACTGATTGCAATTTCCTAAGGAAATATAAAAAAATGTATATATTTGCCATGAAGACATGGACTATGTCGAAATGGGTCGTTGATGAAAAAATATTATATGATGGAAAAACCTTGTAAACCAGAATGCAATATAATATACTGTATATACATAAAGATATTGTTAAAGGCAAACAATCAAATATTAAATGTCATCCATGTGAGAAGTACGGGAAATAGACGTGCATGCATGACATGATGTATATGTTACCGAGGGCAGAGAAGTTTGTCAGGGAAAAAAAAATGACGGTCCATTCTTTCTGCCTATCCCTTATGGGAGATGGCTTGATGGTTAGTTAGTTTATACTGATAAATCATTATTTACCACAAAATACTGGTTTTAAATAGACATGAAAGTTTTCTAATTGAAATGTTGAAGGACTGATCACAATGTTATTTTGTAGTGAGATTTCTTGTGTTGTTATGTTAAGTATAAAAGAACTTAATAAATCTAGTTCTAGAGTTAAAGGTTATGTTTAAGTATATAATTCATATGAATTCTCCCCAACTGTAACAAACTGGGTTATGTTATACTAAAATAAAGCACTGCTGAAACTAATATTAAAGAGTGTAAGAAAGGTGGCATAATTAAGTCATGTAGACTTGTTGCTCCAAATAATATTTAAATGAAAGATGGATGCTGTGGAGTCTGGAGGGGACAAAAGTCTTGGTTCTGATACACTGAGAGAGTTGACCGACTTGAGAATAATAGAAATAAATTGCATAACTTATAAAAATCTAGGCAATTGATTTAGTTACAAAGTAAAATGATATTTTAATGAACAATATTTGGAAAGAATCAAAAAACAAAAAAAAAAATTAAGCCATTGATCCAAGATGACGGTTTGATAATACTTTAGAATCTTATTTAGAAATTTTATTGATAACCTACTATCATTCATTTTATATTGCAAAAACAAGAGAAGCCATTGGACAACTTATCCTTAATTTGCATCCATTTATTAAATGTTATAAATCCACATGCAAAATTAGTATAAGTTACTATATAAATTAATATTGTTGATTATAAAAATAGCCAGTCATCAAAACATTCTGAAATTGAATTTCATTAGTCTAAATCAAACACAAAATTCTCAGAATAGATTATTTTTAGAGGCATTACTGTGCATATTCATATATGATAAATAAGAATTTTTGATAGTTTTGCTAATTTCGTGATTACAAATGATAATTTAACTACACTCTAATTATTATTATAATTTGGTATTGTGCACATCCTCCATAAAGGTATTTACTGAGTTGATAATATAAAAATGAAGTGGCAATAAGTATTAGTAAATATCGCAAATCCAGGAATACTGAGAGAACTAAAATTTTATATCCCTAACAGGTTATATCAGAGTGTGGGGTCATATCATATTTTATGCCCTGAATTACTGCACAGAAGCCCTCCGAAGTTTTCCCGTATCTCTTTCTAAACGAGGTGGCATTCGAGATGGGCCTCTTTAGATACAACTATAAATAATTTGTGAACACTGTTATAATAAACTAAACAAAAAGGTATTTGTCATATTTCCATTCACATGGTTATATGCATGTTCTTTTTTCTAATATTTGCATCAATTTAGCTTGTGTTGCAAGGATGTTAAATATTAGTAATAATTAAAAAATCTTTATAAAGGATATTAAAGGATGTGAGAATCGTCATTTTAACAACTTGTTATACCAACATTTTAAGTAACAACATTAATATTTTATAGTTACACCACAGTAAAAAAATTGCATTATTAATAAATGTTTGTGTTTTGTTGGCATAAATAAGCATTAAGAAATATTCTTATGTATTATGTATTAACATTCTATATGAGGGTGAATAAAAATTACATTTAAAAATAAATAAATACTATTTTGTTCCTTAAACATAACCTGCTAGATTCTGCATGCAGTTTGTATTTTTAAATAACATGCATAGATTACTGAGTAATATTAAACAAAAAGATTGTATTGTTAAGTGCATTATTATATGCTACCTACATATATTTAGTGAGGAAAAAACGGTAGAAATAATTTAAAATTAAATATTTAAGACGTGAAATATAACTTCATTTTCACATTAACAATTTATTACAAATTAGACAAATGAAACTATGCGATTTAATTTAAAATATTGTCCAAATTTACGTTTTGACAATGATAATTTTGACTACTAATAGACACACAATCACAAACAAGATAGTAAAGTTAGTTAAAAAGATCTTTCAGATTGCGTGGAGATGTTTTCATTGTGCTCGTAATGTAGAATCTTATCAAAATGTCAATGAACAATACAGCGAACACATACAAAACACAAAAACAATCAAGAATAATAACGAAAATAAAATAAAAAAGTGAAGCATTTTTTATAGACAGTTTTTCTGCGTTCTTTCATTCATCTTTATAAATTTAATATTTAAAATCATAACTGACAAACGTAATAAAATGCCGTGACATTGCAAATAATCATTATTAAGACTGAATTAAAGATTTATTTTTTACTATTAAAATAACATGATTACAAGTAGAAGGAAATTCAAAGTAAAAAGTGTAAATAAAATTCACTTTCAAATGAATCGATAAAAACATCTAATATAATGTTATCAACGCGCGGAAAGGACGCGGTTGCGATTCGGCAAACACCTAAACGCGCGCAAAATAAATATAATGCATTCAACGGTAGTAAGAAGGAAATAATGCTTACCGAAAGATAACTGAAAGTTTGAAACCGGCAAATCTCCCTCCACAATAATTTAACCCACGCGAAAAAATGGCGAGACGTAAACGCTAAACTATAAAAATTATTGCGGGATCAAGAAAAGCTCAGACTCACCGAACTCAGATCTTCGGATTCTTCTGGTCAGTGTTGTCCATTGTTAAATTGTATCTAAAAAATAAATTAATATTTAATGAAGGCAGTGGTTACCTACAAAATCGTTATCTAAAAATGGATGAGAATATGAATATAAACCTAAATATTTATGTGTGGTTACGTTTATATCGCTTTTTCGATGCGAGTCATGATTTTTTTTAAATATTTTCGATTGCATGTGATAATCTGTAATCGTTTGTTTACGGTTTAAACAAAAATGTATGATTTTTTTCGTTAATTTAAATACTCGTACAATAATGAAAACCCAGGCGATGGCGACAATCAGCCAAAATCGATAAAATAATCAATTAGAAAACAGTATGTATACTTGAACATTTATTTTTTATTACAAAATTATTGATGATATTTATTAAATATCAATCAATATAAGTACAAAATAAAAATTAACCTAAATTAATTCAGAATGCTTACGTTTTAGTACATTTATATTTATGTCAATTGATTTCGCCAAAAATATAATACATTCTGTCCTCGGGTATTCAAAGTAAAAATATTTTTAATTGATTAATTTCAGCTTTACTGTCTAGAAAAACAAAGACCACACTGTATAAAACGCTGATTAGACCACTTCTAACATATGCCTCGGAGACTTGGACGCTCACTAAACGGGATGAAAACAAAATAAACTGCTTCGAAAGGAAGGTCCTCCGCAGAATCTTCGGACCCATTAAGGATGGTCAGACGTGGAGAAGGAGATACAACACAGAGCTCTACGATCTAAACCAGGACGTCGGCGTGGTCAAGTTTATAAAGATTAACAGACTGCGCTGGCTAGGGCACGTGCACCGCATGGGAGATCTGGAGCCCCCAAAAGAGTGTTGCATGACAATCCAGCAGGGCGAAGAAGCATCGGTAGGCCAAGACTGCGATGGCTGGATGGTGCCGTCGCAGATTGTTGGGTCCTGGAGCAGCAAGTCTGGGAGGTGGCGGCCAGAGACAGGACGGGATGGAGACGTTTCTTGGAGGAGGCCAAGACCCACCAACGGTTGTACCGCCGGAGAAGAAGAAGAAGAAGAAGAATTTAAGCTTTAGTTAAACACGACGTAGAATATTTTCTATGCATATTTTGTGTACGAGGAGCTTCTAATTATATTTTCTTAGCGTTTTGTATAACCTGTGTGGTGCAGAGGGCCTCGAAAATGTTCCTCCGTCAATCTCCATTTTGCGCCTAATGTAATGTCACAAAGTGTTTTCAGACGATTTTTGATATATCTTGTTTCTTCCTCCTACCCTGAAGATACTAGTTTAATGCAATTTAGACAATGACTTAATGCATTTCATTGCATTTTTCTTTTGATGAATTTGTTTCATTGTTAAAAACTAATACTCCTTTATGATTAAAGAAAAGCGTTGATTAAATATTTGTGAATTAATTTAGTTTTGATCGATTTTAATAAATCTATGAATTTAAATGAATATATTTTATTAAATTGCCAAAGCACCCCAGTATTAATTTCTCATGTAATCTATATCATTATATTTCGCTTTGGCAACATTAAACGCTCAACGTCATTTATGCGTGGCGGGAAGATATCTTACGATTTTTATGTATAACGTGTAAATTAATTGAGCAGCCTAATTATAAATATACAGTCAATTTGCTATTTTGAATTAAGACATTTACATTTTCACCACTATGAATAACTTTAAAGAGTTTAAACTTAGGAAATTAGAACTTGAAGAGGAACTCGCACTCAGAGAAGCAGAAAATTTTAAACGTGTGTAAAAAAAACAAATTTTACTTTTTTTTTAAAGATATTTATGACCATTCGTAATCTAAGCTTACGTATCCATGTTCAGTTGCAGAAAAAAGTTTGAAAATGAATTCTCAAATGAAGTCATTGAAATATTTGCATCAAATTCAAGATGATAAAATTAATGAAATATTTGTATTATTAAAAGACATGAAGAATAAAGTTGCGGTAAGGATTTAGTCCAATATAGAAACGTTATGCCCCCACAGATGTGAATAATTTTCTAATGCACTTTTATTCATTCGTAAACTAAATATTTTTTAGGAGATATACAGAAAGAACACGAAGATTCGCTGGGCTCAGATAAAATCAGAAATAAACATACGAAATGAATATTCTAATTATAATGTATACTCAAAGATAATGGAGAATCATAAAATGCAACAAGTCAATGTATCAGGTAAATTGTGTCATAATATCAACATGGGAACAAGACATACAATTTATTTAAAATATTGTAGTAATAATTAAATAAAATGATGTTTTTTAACTACTTCCACATTTGTCTTTATTTAGACAGCGACCGGTTTCGCCAGGCTCGCTGGCATCGACAGACTGGACCAGTCCCCGGTCGCTGTCTAAATAAAGACAAAAGTGGAAGTAGTTAAAAAACATAGTTTTATTTAATTATTATTTAAAATGAACTTCCATCAAGAGATTTCAGTAAAATCATTTAATGTAGTAAGTTTTTTATTATTCATATTTATTTAGTCAAATAATTAAATATTTCTTACAACTAGTATATGACATTTTTAATACATGATAGTTAAATGTATAATAATAATAAAAATTTAATCGGCACAAAACACACAAAGAAGAAATTTAACAACAAAAAAATATTAAAAACATTAAAATGTGACCGGACGTACATTATACATTGGTTCATGACTTGCGGCAAGCTTTTAAATACTTTCGAAACCTTATGGATATTACAAGATAGATTTTAACAAATATATCAGTGTACCATACACTATGATTTTTTTTCCAACACCTAATGTGGTATGTATTAAGGAAACAAAACAAACAAACCATCACGCCGTTCTCCGCCGCAGGGGTAGGCAGACAGAATGGACTGCCACACTACTCTATCCTGTCACACCTCTCTAGCTTCCCCCACATTTATACAGCGAGTCATACACGCACGTCGATTCCTCCGACTTCTAACATGACCAACCTTTAAAATTTGATTAATTTGGTCATGCCATATTTTGCTCGGTCTGCCTCGACTCCGTACTCCATTATAATCATTATCGTATACTTTCTTAACCATTCTTTCTCCATCCATGCGCTCCATATGTCCGAACTAACGCAGAGATCCTTTCATAATTTTGTTCATAATACCTTCTTCCGCTCTACATTCCTTTCTTATATCAGCATTTGAGATTCTGTTGTATATCGTTCTACCACACATACGTCTTAGGGACCTCATCTCTACCACATTTATTCTGTTCTCATCCTTCTTCTGCCAGTTCCATGACTCGCTTCTTTACATTAGGGTTGGGACCAGAATTCCATTGTGAATGGCTGTTTTCGCTTTAACTATTTTTAATATTATTTCCAATAACTATATTAAGGAAAGTATATTATAACCCATTATAATATTTAACAATATATTATCATTTTAGAAGTGTACTGAAATACAATAAGAGCTTAGGTTAATATTTTATGCTCATAAAATAAATAATTTTTGAATTTTATCATTAAGTGTACCCGGTGTCATAATAAAGTTATTGATTTTGGATCTGGAAAATAACTACAGCAGAACACCAATTATCCAAGTCAATTAAGACCTGACCCCATTCGGATAATTAGATTTTTTAAATGATAAATGGTCTATTTTAATTAATTAATACTGTATTTATGTTGAAAATGGGAGAAAAAAACTCTTTTTAAAGAAAATGAGCTTTTTTTTTTCTAAAAAGACTAACTCCGAGGATTGAATCAATGGCATTAGAATTTATGTTGCAATCTTCAATATGAGAAGAAAAATACTCATTATTATGAAGAAGGAATCTGGTCGTGTTAATAAATAAATAAATTAAATGAAAAGACAACACTTTTACATGTTAGGTGTAGTTACAAGTGCTGTACATTATACTGAACATCTTGGTCAAATACTTGACTGTCATCTTGCTGTCTGTTTATTGCTGCCTTCATTGATTTTCTTGAAGAACTTCCATCTTTGTTTTCAAGCACTAACACGAAGTTAAAAAGTGTAGGTTCGCTCCTTTTAATGTCAGAAATCGTTGATTGATTGAATAGTTGATGAATTGCAGTAAGTTTCCGTATTAAATTTTCTTCTTCTGAAATTCTGAAAGCGATTTGGATAATCAGCGATTCCGATAGTCAGAATAGTTCAGATAATTGGAGTTCTAATGTAGTTATTTATATTTTAAAATGAAGCAATTGGTAATATCTCGCAAAAGAAAAAGAAAACAATTATAACTTTTGAACAATGTAAAGGCAATTCAGAATTAGATTTAACACTTTCGCTGCTTAGTATAATACCTAATAATTACGAGCACACTGAACGCTTCTTCTTCTCTGGTTTCAATCCTGGGATTGGTTTGCAGCAATTTCCTCTATTCTTCTCTTCCATTCTTCCCTGTCTTGTGCGGCTCTTTTGAAATTTGCATATGATGAGCAGCGCACGTCCCACTGAACGCTACGCAATGGGAATTCCGCTTTAACAACTAAATGGCTTGCGGTACATTTTGTAGTTATTGACGGACATCATACCAAACTATACAAAAATCTGCTGATACACATGCAGTAGGAGACTAACTAACTAACCATCACGCCATTTCTCCGGAGGGGTAGGCAGAGAGGATGGATCACCGCAATGCTCTGTCCTGGCGTACCTCTCGGGCTTCCTCTACATTCATACATCGTACCATGCACGCAAGTTGAATATTCCGACTTCGGATGTGGCCGCCTTTTAGTAATTGATTAATTTGGTCATGCCGTGTTTTCCTCGGTCGTCCTCGGCTTCTTTTTCCACTCACGCTGCTTGTGTACAACTTTTTAACAATTAACTCTCTCATCCATTCGTTCTATATGTCCAAACCATCACAGGGATCCCTTTTTTAATTTTATCCATGATGCATTCATCTGCCTTACATTTCTCTCTTATTTCATCGTTCGGTATTCTATCAAACAACGTTTTCCCACACATTCTTCTTAGTGATCTCATTTCTACGGCATTTATCCTGCTTTCATCCTTCTTTTGGCAGCTCCTAGCTTCACTTCCATACATTGTGTACTGCCATCTTTGCTTCTGTGGATATATTTCCATTTGCAGTAATGACTTTGAGTGTGCCATTTATTTTATTCCCAGCACCAACCCTTCTTTCGATATGCAGTAGGAGCATGATGAAAATACACATCCTCAGCGTGGCTATAAACTATGCTTGATGCGGATATGTGTCATCAACACTCTACGTGTTAAGATTCAGTCAGTTTTCTTCCCTTGGGGTAATTAATTTTACAAAATAAAAATATTTTGTTCTTTGATATTTCATGGTAGAAGCTCATTGTAAATAATGTAAATAAAAAAAATCTATATTTAGTTAAAATCCACTAATGTTTGCGTCTTCGAACGGTTTCGGCAGCGAGTTGCCAATACCACACAGACATAAACAATATTGGATTTTAACTAAATATACATAGAATTAGTAATAGAGGAAGACCGAGGAAAACTGATTGCTTTCCCCACCGGCAACACCAGAGGCAGGTTGTTTCTGCATGCTGGGAGATAAAACAGTCTATTCTGACCCTGTCGAAGATAACCATCTGGAACATAAAGATGAATAGCCTCCAAGATGACGGAATTCTCAAAGAATGCCCTTTTAGCCTGGCTGATGGTATTATTCCTAGCTCCTTGATCCTGCGCCTTTTGCTTCCAGCATTTTGTGTCCTTCCACCTAGCCAGATCAGCCGGAACATTATCCATTAGTTGTCCCGGATGGACAAGGAACGGGCCTAGATAGTGCAGCGAGACTGACGAAAGGGCGTCGCTGCGTCCTATAACAGTCTCGGGTGGTGGTGGGAACCTTATATATTATCCATTAGTTAAAGATATTGTCATGTAGTAATTCCATATTTAAAATGTATTTAGTGTTTTATCACTTTCTCCTTTCACGACTTCCACAGCTCTGAATACTACTATCTAAATCTCCACTCATGCCATTGACCTCATGCCACTCTCTTGATGTCATCAGACCATCTTGCTTGTGGTCTGTCCGGGTTTCTGTGGCCAGGGTACATCTGGTCCACTCATCATTCATTGTCCTCGAAGCTATTTATCATAATTTCCTGTAAATTAAAAGAAAATAATCTTTGCAATCATCTGCCTTACATTCCTTATTTATTTGACTCTATATTTTTAATTCCTAGCGGTGGAGGTCCCAGAAAAAAAACAAGGTCAAGTGGTCAGTGAACAGGCAGACTGCAACTCGCAGGATAGCGCAGATGCGTCTCATAGGAATGCATTGGAGGCCCGGGCGGCAGAACTAAGTATGGGAATTGCAGAACTGCAAGAGAGCATCAGTGGCGAGGAACAGAGTCTTGCAATTTTAAAGGTATTATATTCCAGAAGTTGTATTGTAGAGTTCATTCACAGATTGAAGATCTCGTATTGATGTGTGAGTGCGGTGATAGTTTTTGCAATTTGATTGGTTGCCGAGTCAAAAGCGCCGCGCCGCTTCAGTACGTTCCGAGACATGGAGGGAACCGCACGTATTTGGCATCTCGTATACTCGGTGATTCAAGAATACTCGTTTTGCAGGAGTATTTTTGAAATGTTATTTTTATTATTGATTAATCCCATATTGACTGAGTCAGCTCTGTACAGTTTAAATACATAATGCAGAAAGAAATATTATAATATACTAGAGATAAACCTGCAAGGATCAAATATTGTAGTAATAAAAACCAATAAAGGAAAAAAAAGTATCATTATGATTATTAGTCTCACCCTTAGTCGCTTTTCCAAGAAAAAAAATCGTAAACAAATTATAATTTTAAAGAACTTAATTTTTATAATTATTACAATTAAGCTGATAGCATTTTTGTAAATAAAAAATAATAAAAATAACATGTTTATTTATATCAATGTATGAATATACGATTAAATTTTTTTTTTGGTTTTCCAATCATAAAAAAATAAAATGAAAATAGCTTCTAGATTTTTTGTAAACGCACTGTCATTCATACTATTGCAAACGATCTCCCTGTCGTGAACGGACTCGACTAGACAACCTAATATCATAGGACTAGATGTACCCCTTTGTATAGAAGTGAAGCTTGGATTCGACAGAATAAGGACAGAATAAAATTAAGAATAATGAAAATGAATGTTGTATAAATGTAGAAATGAGTCTTTTAATAAAATTATTCAAATTAATAAAATAATCACAATTGTAGTGAGTGTGCTCTCAAAAATGGCGCTATACGAATTAGCCTAATTATTATTATTATCATTAAATTTAATTATTTTTTTTTAATTTAAAAAATTAAATTTAAGAAAAAGAATGCTGCAACGCTTTTGAAGTTACGAAAGGATTTACAACAGTCGGAGCTCCGTCGCAAAGAAGTAATGGAAAAATATAAAGAAAAGGATAATAGCTTTTTGCATTAGTGCAAAAAATTTTAAACGAACAAAAATTTATCATAAGTAGGTATTATATTAGTCTTTTTTATATTTCATCCACTTTTTATTTATTTCAGCTTATTGATTTAACATTTAACCCCATTTCTAAAATAAACTCACTTGATATTTTGGTTGCTAATGTAAACAGATTGGATTTTAGCTGTCAAATATTCAATTTAAATCTCTTCTGTATTACTTTTTCAACAAATATAAACCAATTCAAGTCGTATTAGAATAATACCATCCCAGCAGGTTTTGTTACCATCAATATGAAAAGTGTAATAATTGAAATGTTTTATTAATATGTATTTATTAATTCATAGTAAGTAAGCATTCTACTGATTAGTTAATATAATTACATATAATTAAGTAAATATGTTTATTATTGTTTTAATAAAATATAAATATTACGTAATGGAGACCTTGAAAGATATAAGAGTGGAGGGAGACCCCCACATGATTGGCTGATGACACGAGGAAAATGTGGCATGATCAAATAAATGAAATATTGAATGTCGGCCACGTAAGTAGTCGGAGAAATCGATGTCGATGCATGACACAATATATGAATGTTGAGGGAGCGAGAGAAGTATGTCAGGAAAGAACAGTGTGGCGGTCCATTCTTTCTGTCTATCACTTCAGGGAGATAGCATGATGGTTAGTTAGTTAGCTAGTTAGAGTACATACAATTCAGGAATGAGAAAAACAAAAAAAAAATACTTCATTAGATATAGATAATTTCTCAGAGTAGCCTCGATATCATGAAAAATGTCCACATCCCAAGCAATGTGGTTTAGAAGGATTATTGCCCTGCCCATGTCTTTTGAGTAAATAAACTGATTTGATTTGATTTGATTTGATTACCTTAGGAGTGCTCGTACTGCACTGATATTATTGGTCAGTCATGGAGATTATTATAATACACATTTATGAATAATATTTTGTGAATTTATTTATTCGATTTTAATTTTATTTTTATTATTAATCAAATATTATATTCTTTATCACATTCCCCTTTTTTTTTTTAAATAATTAACTAACCATCACGTCGTTTCTCTGAAGGGGTAGGCAGAAAGAACGGACTGCCACACTTTTCTTTCTCAACATTCATATATCGTGTCATGGACGCACGTCAATTTCTCTAACTCCTCACGTGGCCGACATTCAATATTTGATTTATTTGATTGTGCTACGTTTTCCTCAGTCTTCCTCTATTTCTAGTTCCATTTACATCATTAACATATAATTTTTTACCATTCTTTCTTCATTCATTATTTGCATGTGTCCAAACCATCTTAATGATCCTTTCATTATTTTGTTCATAACACTATTATTTGCACCGCATTCACTTCTTATATTTTCATTCGACACTATCATACACAGAGTATCCACACATTCATCTAAGAGATGTCATTTCCACTTCATTTATTATTATTTTTAATTTAAAACATTTAGGTGGTACATATATGTACAATTTAAAAAAAGAGTTGAGTATTTTTAAATATATTCGGTTAAGTACTATTATTTTTTTTACAAATTAAATTATTTATATTTTTTTTTTAAAAAGGGAACATTGATTCATTGAGCTTTTTGTTTTCAGCAAAGCTGTCTGACAGGATGTAATCGAAGTATATTTGTTTTGTGTCGGAGGAATTAAATTAATAATACAATGGGGAGTAGGGATTTGCGGAATATGCTGGAGCCTAAAGTGCGAATTCCCAAGATGAAGCCTCCTCCGGACATCCACATGTTTGACAAGCTGCCCATTACCCTGCCTCCACCATACAGTCAAAAGAAGGTTTGACTAACTAACTAACTAACCGTCATGCCGTCTCTCCCCAAGGGGTAGACAGAAAGAATGAACCGCCACACTGTTCTTTCCTGACATACTTCTCTCGCTCCCTCATCATTCATACATTGAAAAGAAAACATAACTAACTAACTAACTAACCGTCACGCCGCACACTGGATCCATTTGGCAAAAACAGGGACTTAGGGGTCGAACTCAGAATTTTGCCCTGATTTTTTTAAATTGGGTCCTTTGTGTGATTCCAAACCACTTTTACATATGAACTTTTCTTGATATAACTGCTAATTTTCAAGGAAAAAAATGTTATTGTTTTTTTTTGTATGAAGCAAAACTGATTTTTGCAATTATTTCGGAATCAGGTGGATACGTCAAAACCAAACATAGTAAGAATTATAGAGGACATAATCCTCTACATTACTTGTTCTGACATCTACTTCATATCTCTGCCCGTTTAAAAGCAGCAGACATTATAATTTTTAATTAATTCTTACGAGTGGTTAAGGAATTTTTTGTTAGATGCATAAATGATCACAATTATGCTAAAATCACTCCATTCTTTTGTAAAGGAATGCTCGAACGCGAAAAAATAAGTACCGGCGGACACTGGTCCCATTTGGCAAAAATATGGACTTAGGGGTCAAACTCTGAATTTTGTCCTGATTTTTTTAAATTAGGTCCTTTGTGTGATTTCAAACCCTTTTTACATTTTAACTTTTTTTGATATAACTGCTAATTTCGAAGAAAAAAAAAGTTTTTTTTTTTGTATGAAGCAAAACTGATTTTTGCAATTATTTCGGAATCAGTTAGATACATCAAAATCAAACTTAGTAGGGATTATAGAGGACATAATCCTCTACATTACTTGTTCCGACATCTACTTCATATCAAGCAGCAGACATTAAAACAAAAAATCCGAAACCACTTTATACTCATAATAATTAATTAAGATTTATAATGTCTGCTGCTTTTAAACGGACAGAGATATGAAGTAGATGTCAGAACAAGTAATGTAGAGGATTATGTCCTCTATAATCCCTACTAAGTTTGATTTTGACGTATCCACCTGATTCCGAAATAATAGAAAAAATCAGTTTTGCTTCATACAAAAAAAACAACAACATTTTTTTTCTTAGAAATTAGCAGTTATATCAAAAAAGTTAAAAGACAAAAGTGGTTTGGAATCACACAAAAGACCTAATTTAAAAAAATCAGGGCAAAATTCAGAGTTCGACCCCTAAGTCCTTGTTTTAGCCAAATGGATCCAGTGTGCGCTGTCTCTCCGGAGGGGTAGGCAGAAAGAATGGACCGCCACACTGTTCTGTCCTGACATACTTCTCTCGCTTCCTCTGCATTCATACATCTTGTCATGCATGCACGTTGATTTCTCCGACTCCTCACGTGACTGACATTCAATACTTGATTTGATTGTGTCACATTTTCTTCGGCCTTCCTCTATTTCTAGTTCCGTTCATGTCGTTTACATATACCTTCTTCACCATTCTCTCTTCACTCATTCTTTCCATGTGTCTAAACCATCTTGACGACCCTTTCATTATTTTGTTCATAACACTTTCATTCGTACCGCATTCACTTCTTATACATGCATTTGACACTCTATCATATATACAGATTTACTACACATTCGTCTTAGAGATCTCATTTCTACTGCATTTATTCTACTAAGTATGAGGATAGTAACGTTAAATTTAAGAAATTACTGAAGACTGCACTGTTTTGTCAGTCTTTTCCTAGTGCGTCCTTAGAGTAATCGATTTTGCAAAACGGTGCACGCATGTAGGTGCCAAAATGAGCGGAGTGTCAGTAAGCTGTCTCTTGTATGCGGATGACGCTGTCCTTCTTGCAGACAACGAGCATGAATTACAAGTCCTGGTGAATTGTATGTATGAGGTATGCATGCGAAATGATCTGATGATGAATGTGAATAAGTCCAAGGTAATGATTTTTGAAAAGGAAGAAACCATGACAGTCAACATTAGCGTGAATGGTGAAAATTTGGAGCAAGTAGTTGAGTTCGTGTATTTAGGTAGTATGTTTACAAGAGATGGGCGAGTGGAAAGGGATATTGAAAGAAGGGTTGGGGCAGGCAACAAAGTGAATGGTGCACTTTAAGTTGTCATCGCAAACAAAAACCTATCCAAAAAAGCTAGAATGGCAGTGCACAATGGTGTTCTTCTACCGACCCTTATGTATGGAAGCGAAGCATGGAACTGGCAAAAGAAGGATGAAAGTAGAATAAATGCAGTAGAAATGAGATCTCTTAGACGAATATGTGGATACTCTGTGTATGATAGAGTGTCGAATGAAAATATAAGAAGAGAATGCGGTGCGAATGATGGTGTCATGAACAAAATAATGAAAGGATCATTAAGATGGTTTGGACATATGGAAAGAATGAATGAAGAAAGAATGGTAAAAAAATTATATGTTAATGATGTAAATGGAACCAGAAATAGAGGAAGACCGAGGAAAACGTGGCACGATCAAATAAATCAAATATTGAATCTCGGCCATGTGAGGAGTCAGAGAAATCGACGCGCGTGCATGACACGATGTATGAATGTTGAGGAAGCGAGAGAAATATATCAGGAAAGAAAAGTGTGGCAGTCCATTCTTTCTGCCTACCCCTTCGGGGAGACGGCGTGATGGTTAGTTAGTTAGTTAGTTAGTTAGTGCACTTAAAATATAAATAATAATAATAATAACAAGGAAGAAGCAGAATGCGTAGTTTATATTGCAACATTATCAAGCGGTACCTACAAACAGCCAGCTCATGGTCACCCTTCACTTCTTATACTTGCATTTGACAGATTTATCACACATTCGTCTTAGAGATCATTTCTACTGCATTTATTCTACTTTCACCCCAGCACAAGAACACCATTATGCACTGCCATCTTAGCTTTTTTGGATAAGCTTTTGTTTGCGATGACAATTTTGCTTTAAAATGTTCAGGATGATGAGTCCCAACTGAGTGGAGTTGATTGTTAACCTATAACCGGTTACAGGCTTAATAAATAAATAAATGATGTAGATATAGATAATGCAAATATTTTCATTTTATGAGCTTGCATGTATTAGTTTAGTTTGTTAACTATTCATTTGATATTTTTTTAGGCAAGGGATAAAAAAATGAAAGAATTTTTAAAAGAGCGAGCCTATGAGGTAAGGAGAACTGTCGAAAAGGAGCCAATCAAACCATCCGATGTAGAGTTTTATCCGGAAGAACAATCAAAATACATAAATGAGTTGAGGGAGTTGGCCGGGCAACTAGTGCCACCCCCCATGCTCAAATCTTGGGAGAAGAGAATCTTGAAGATGGTACCGAAACGATTAAAAAACAAATTCCCCAAAACCGTTAACGAAATCTTGAGTGAAAGTAAAGAAGAGTGGAAAGGGTGTTTGCACACGCTGGCCGTCAAATCGAGAATTCGGGATATTCCAGGAGTGGAGCGAGAACGTTATCAAGAAAAGCCATTTAAATTTGGAGGCAAAACTCCCAATTACGAGAACTTTCTCAAAATACGAAAACGATTAAAGCAGAAATTATACATTGTCCACCCCTTCATCTGCTATATACAGGAAAGCTCGGCCAAAATGTTTCCCATTTATTTGTTGAATTTTCATATTTATCGGTGGAATGGAATTATCAATATAGGCTATTTAAACGAGTTAGTACTGAAAGATTTATATGAATCAGAATCCATTTTGACAACCATTTGGTACCCGTATATTGTGACATGGCTGAAAGTTCCGCGCTGTCTCAGCGAATTTCCCTTAAAGAAACAGATCCACTTAATACAATGCGCCTCAGTGTCTATAGTCATGTTGATCACTGAACTGATGAGAGCAACTATAGATTACGTTATAGATATTGTTGGTAATCCTATGAAGACACCCCAGTTGAACATGGAGTTGAGTTTTGAAGGAGACCTGTTCCTCACTCCTTCATTGACTGATATATCCGCCATGTACCACGGAATAGTGGAAGCTATCGTGTCAGTCTCCAAAGAACTCATTCCTCTTGAGCGCTGGGTCAACGTTCCCACGGATCTTCAATACATACCCGTAAAACTGAACTATTGGACTTTGCAAGATAGCCATAGACGCTTACAAATAAACTTAGACAGCGTTTTTGAGCCCGTGAAATCATACATGGATGATATAAGGGCCACATACGATGTACTATTCTTGGATATTGATAAGGAAGTAGTGGTTATAGGAGAAGAAGAAACGTTCGATGATTCCTGTGAACGAATAAATCGTTTTCAAGAAATGTTTGATGAACTTTCGGCAAAGATGGAAAATGAATACTTTGATGTGGGAAAAATTAATCAGTTGAAGATGATAGAAGGCCTAAAAGCTGCGGCTATCAAATGCCAAGATGAAATATTGTACTTGATGTGCTTAGCACATCAGAAAGAAAACTTGAGTATATGTGCCGGGTTTGAGGACATTGCGGAAAAAGCATCAATAATTCCTCAAACTGCTACCGAGCTCATCGAGAGCGGAGCTTACTGCCTGCATGCAAGAACTGTGTTGATACCGCAATTGACTGAACGTATCATGGAGTCGCTGGTCATCATGGGTAGATTGATCGAGATGACGGTCCTCACCCCGGAACACGTGGAGCTCAATAACAGAACAGTCAATTGGCTGAAAGCTATAAAACCCATACTAGAAAAAAATGCCAGCAGTTTTGAAACATGTAAATTTGAAATGGAGGAAAACCTTATAGCTAAAACAGCCGTGTTAACTAAAAGATTGCAAGAACTCCTGCCATTCTTAGAGATTCTAGATGACATGGATGATATTGAAAATACTCTCATCTACCTGGAGGACCTACGGCGTTTAGTGCACTGGCTGGATGACTGCGATAGGCAAATGGCTTGGATCAATCACGAAGAAAGCGTTTTCCAGTTCCCCATCTCACAGTATGCGGACTTGGAGGAGCTCAAAGGTTATATTTTACCTTTTTACGAGTTAATATATTTATTACACAAATGGAGACGCAGTTTCTACACTTGGATGGATGGACCATTCGAATACATCGACAATAAACTGGTAGAGGAACAGCATGAAGAGTATTACAAAGAGTTTTTGAAACTATCCAAAAATTATAAACTAAAAATTAAACAGCAAATAGCAGAAAATAACGAGAGAAGATTTAAAGGATTGGTGGAGGACCCCGACCCCATGAACCTGCCCGCGCCCATGAAGCTGTGCGCCCAGGCCATCAAGGAGTTGAAAGAGTGGCGACCTAACGTGCAGGTCGTAAACATCATGTGCAACTCCGCCCTGCGCCAGCGCCACTGGGATGAGATGTCAGAAATTGCCGGATTTGATTTAACGCCAGATGCGGGGACTACCATTAGGAAGATATTAGAAATGAATCTGTGGAACGAGATGGAGCAATATGAAATCATCAGCATGGGAGCCTGCAAGGAGTTGGCTCTCATTACGGGCTTGGAAAAGATGATATCTGAATGGGCTAACGTCAATTTCAAAACGAATCCTTACAAGGATACCGGTATCCAAATATTAACTCAACTAGATGATATTCAGGCCATTTTAGATGATCACATTGTTAAAACCATCGGTATGAGAGGTTCGGCATTCGTCAAACCGTTTGAAACAGAAGTTAGAGCGTGGTATGAAAAGTTAACAAGAATTAATTCTGCCATCGATGAGTGGGGGAAGGTGCAAGCCCAGTGGCTGTACCTACTGCCCATCTTCTCCTCCAAGGACATCATCGCCCAGATGCCGGAGGAAGGCGTCATGTTCCAGGAAGTGGACAGCACCTACAGGAGGTACATGGCCATTGTCGCCAAAAATCCTAAAGTATTGGAGACAGCTGGCGGCTTCGGTCTTTTAGAAAGTATGAAAGTGGCGAATGGCTTACTAGAAAAGATCAATGAAGGTGTTAACAATTATTTAGAAAAGAAAAGATTGTTTTTCCCACGATTCTTCTTTTTGTCAAACGATGAAATTTTGGAAATTTTATCCGAAACTAAAAATCCCCTACGGGTACAGCCACATCTTAAGAAATGTTTCGAAGGCATCAATAAATTGGAATTTGATTCTGAACTCAATATTCTGGCCATGATAAGTAAAGAAGAGGAGCATGTCGAGCTGTGCGAGGTGATTTCTACAGCGGCGGCACGAGGGTCTGTGGAAAAGTGGCTGGTACAGGTGGAGGAGCAGATGCTGCGTGCCGTCCGCACCGAGACAGAGCTCAGCTACTACGAGTACCCCACCATCCCCCGCGATGACTGGATCACCGTGTGGGAAGGCATGGTGGTGCTCTGCGTGTCCCAAATCTACTGGGCCATCGACATACATAACTGTTTAAAGACGCACAAATTAAATGAACTTATTAAATTTCACACCGTTCTCACAAAACAGCTGAATCAGATAGTTACATTAGTGCGCTCTCCGAAGCTTACTAATCTGGCGAGGATCTCCATCAAGGCGCTGATTGTGATAGACGTGCATGCCAAGGATGTGGTGCAGGAGCTCATTGACAAACAGGTGGTGGAGGACACCGACTTCAATTGGTTAGCTCAGCTGCGGTACTACTGGGAAAACGATAACGTCGCGGTTAAAATCATAAACGCCGTAGTGAAATATGCTTACGAATATCTCGGTAACACTGACCGCCTGGTCATCACGCCCTTGACCGACCGCTGCTACAGAACCCTGATTGGAGCATATTATCTTCATCTCAACGGAGCTCCCGAGGGTCCGGCGGGAACCGGAAAAACAGAGACAACCAAAGACTTAGCCAAGGCGCTGGCTGTCCAGTGTGTTGTGTTCAACTGCTCCGATGGTTTGGATTACAAAGCCATGGGTAAGTTTTTTAAGGGGCTGGCATCGTCCGGGGCATGGGCCTGCTTCGACGAGTTCAACCGCATAGAAGTTGAAGTGTTGTCTGTTGTCGCTCAACAAATCCTCTGCATTATCCAGGCGGTGCGAGGAAACGTGGAGACATTTTTATTTGAAGGGACACTTCTAAGGTTAAATCCTGCTTGTTATGTCTGCATCACCATGAACCCCGGTTATGCAGGGAGATCCGAGTTGCCCGATAATCTTAAAGTATTATTTCGAACTGTAGCCATGATGGTTCCTGATTATGCCATGATAGGAGAAATATCCCTCTATTCTTACGGATTCATTGATGCAAGAAATTTATCTATTAAAATAGTGACTACGTATCGGCTATGTTCCGAACAGCTATCTTCTCAGAATCATTACGATTATGGCATGCGAGCTGTTAAGACTGTCTTATCCGCGTGCGGAAACAACAAGAAGAAGTTCCCGGATGAAAACGAAGGCATTTTATTACTCCGGTCTCTGACTGATGTAAACTTGCCCAAGTTTCTATCTTTCGATGTTCCACTTTTTGAAGGAATTATTTCTGACGTTTTTCCGGGGACTTCCCTACCCCCTCCGGATTACACAAAATTAATCGAAGCTTCCGAAGAAGTTTGCAAGAAACTAATTTTGGAACCTACTGATTCTTTCATATTAAAAATTATTCAAACATTCGAAATGATGATCGTACGTCATGGATTCATGTTGGTTGGAGATCCGTTTTCCGGTAAGACTTGTACTCTAAAAACTTTAGGGGACGCACTGGCCATCGTCAGCGGCCACAAGATGTGCACTCTGTACCGAGTCGTAAATCCGAAGGCCGTCACCATAGGACAGCTGTACGGAGCGTTTGATCCCGTTTCTTACGAGTGGACAGATGGTGTCGTGGCCACCACATTCAGGGAATACGCATCACAAGACGACGATAACAAGAAGTGGATAATCTTCGATGGTCCAGTAGATGCTGTTTGGATAGAGAATATGAACACTGTCCTCGATGACAATAAAAAATTGTGTCTCACTTCCGGCGAGGTGATAGCCATGTCCGACACAATGTCCATGATATTCGAGGTGATGGACCTCTCGCAGGCATCCCCTGCCACGGTGTCTCGCTGCGGAATGATCTACATGGAGTCCGCCACTCTGGGGCCGATGCCTTTTGTCAAATCCTGGATAAAAACCTGCAATCCATATTGGAGGGAGGAATATGAAGAGTTATTGTACGATATGTGCGATTGGCTCTTTCATCCCACGCTGACATACGTCAGAAAGTACTGCAACCAAATGGTGAGCGGTGGAGAAATAAATTTGGTTATGACTACATTGTACCTGATTGAAATGCTAATGAACGACGCTATTGAGGGAGAGGAAGATTCTAGATACATCAAGACGTGGATCCAAGCATCGTTCATATTTGCCATTTGTTGGGGTATAGGAGGATTACTAACCACAGAATCCAGAGAAAAGTTTGAAGAGTATTACCGAGAGTTCTGGAAAGGAGATATACCGGTTCCGGAAAGTTTGGAAAAAATCGACGTGTCCATACCTCTGGAAGGCTCTTTTTACGATTACATTTATCAATACAAGCAAAAAGGTTGCTGGAAACACTGGAGCGAAATATTGAGGAATACGAAATTAGTGGAAACAATTAATCTACAGCAAACTGTTATACCGACACTAGACACGGCTAAATACTTGTACCTTTTAGATTTGCACGTAAGGTATAAGAAGCCCTGGCTAATTATCGGTCCCACTGGGACGGGGAAAAGTTTCTACGTCCAGAACTACATGATGACGCAACTGTCTTTGGACCACTACATGCCAATATTCATCACCTTCACTACCACCACCTCGGCCAACCAGACGCAGGACCTGGTGATTACCAAACTGCTCAAACGGAAGAACAATATCTACGGGCCGCCTAAAGGGAGCTTGGCGGTGATATATGTGGACGACATGAATATGCCAGCCAAGGAGGTGTACGGCGCCCAACCGGCTATAGAAATACTCCGACAATATTTCGACCACAAGCATTGGTACAATCTAAAGACAACGGAGAAAATCTACATTTTGGATGTATTGTTCTTGGCCGCCATCGGACCCGTGGGCGGCAGCAAGCAGCTTATATATGCCCGACTGTTGCGCCACTACAGCATGGTTGCCATTAATGAATTTTCCGATGAAACGATGACTAAAATATTCACTAACGTCTTACAAATAGCGATGCGGCGTAACGGATTTGGAAATGACGCGATGCCATCCATCGTGGCCATTGTGGCCGGAACTATGGACATGTACCAGTCGGCCATGAGAGACTTGCGCCCGACTCCGATGAAATCGCATTACATATTCAATCTCCGAGACTTTGCTCGAGTAATTCAAGGTTGTTCTCTGATTAAGAAAGATTCGGTGGACAATAAGAAGGTGTTCATTAAACTGTGGATTCATGAAATTTTAAGAGTATTTTATGATCGGCTGACCGATGACGAAGACAGAAATTGGTTGTTTACAAAACTTCAAAAATCGACAAGGGATTACTTTAAGGAATTTTTCGATGTGGCTTGTGAAAACTACCAAAATGAAAACGGAGTCGTTACGCAAGAAACTCTCAAAGGTCTAATGTTCGGGACATATTTCGATCCGGATGCGTTGGATGATGAGAAAAAATACGAGGAAATCCCGAGTATAGAAGCTTTCTACAAAAAATCCGTCGACTCTCTCGAGGAATATAATTCAATGAGCAAAACTAAAATGAACATTGTGTTGTTCCAATTTGCTTTGGAACATTTGTCAAAAATTTGTCGAATATTTTCCATGCCCGGAGGCAGCGCGCTGCTAGTGGGGGTGGGCGGCTCCGGGCGGCAGTCCCTAGCGAGGCTGGCCAGCAGTATGACGGGCAAGATCCTCTTCCAGCCCGAGATCACCAAGAGTTACGGCGTGCGCGATTGGAGGGACGACGTTAAGAAGGTGCTCAAACAGGCCGGGGGCTTGGGCAAGGAAACCACTTTCCTCTTTACGGAGGGTCAGATCCAAGATGAAACATTTATACAAAACATTGATAGCTTACTCAACTCTGGAGAAATTCCCAATTTGTACGAGTTAGATGAAAAACAGGAGATTTTAGAGCTGGTGCGTCTGGCGGCACAAGGCGGCAATAGAAATCTAGATGTGAGCGCTTTGGAAGTGTTTGCATTTTTTATAGCCAGATGCAAAGCAAAACTTCACATGGCCTTATGTTTCAGCCCGATAGGAAGCTCATTCCGCAATAGGTTAAGATTATACCCGTCCCTGGTCAACTGTTGCACTATTGATTGGTTCGAGAGTTGGCCCGAAGATGCTTTGGAGAAAGTGGCCCATCATTACATGAATGAAGTTAACTTAGCGGATAATGTGAAACTAGCATCGGTCGTGGCATGCAAATATTTTCACGTAGATGCTAGAAGGCTTTCAGATGAGTTTTTTGCGAAATTTTCCAAAAAGACATACGTCACTTCAGCGTCATATCTGGACTTGATCAAATCGTTTACCAAATTAACAAACAAAAAACAAAAAGAGCTGCGAGCGGCGAAGCAAAGGTACGTTAACGGCTTAGATAAACTAAATCTGGCGGCGGAGGCCGTGGCGATAATGCAACGTGATTTGAATGAACTGAAACCTCAGCTTATTATAATGGCGGCTAAAGGGGCTGAAATGATGCAAGAAATAGAAAAAGAGACAATCGAAGCCGACAAGGCCACTGTGCAAGTTCGGGAAGACGAGAAAGTAGCTAACGTACAAGCCGCGTCTGCACAAGTTCTGAAAAAAGATTGTGAAGCCGATTTGGCATTAGCTATTCCCATATTGGAGGATGCCATAGCCGCCCTTAATACCCTTAAGCCTGCAGACATTACCCTTGTAAAATCTATGAAGAACCCTCCGGCGGCAGTCAAGCTCGTGATGGCTGCGGTCTGTGTCATGAAAAACATTCCACCTGATAAAATACCAGATCCTGCGAACCCGGGTAAGAAAATGTTTGATTTCTGGGGACCGAGTAAAAAACTTCTTGGAGATATGGCGTTCTTACCTAATTTAAAAGAGTTTGATAAAGATAATATTCCTGTTGCGACAATGGCCAAAATTAGAAAGGAATACTTGCCTCACAAAGATTTCAAACCTCACATAATTGCTAAAGCCTCCACTGCAGCCGAGGGCTTGTGTAAATGGGTAATCGCTATGGATATGTACGACGCTGTAGCAAAAGTCGTAGCGCCTAAGAAAGCCAAGCTACAAGCTGCGGAAGATGAGTTTGCGGCCACCATGGCAATTCTAGATGAGAAGAAAGCCATGGTCGCTAGGCTTGAACAAAAAGTAGCTGACTTGAATATGGCTTTGGAGGAAGCAAATTTAAAAAAACAGTTGCTCGAAGATGAAGTGGAATTGTGTATTAATAAGTTGTATCGAGCTGAGAAGTTGATAGGTGGATTAGGCGGCGAGAAGTCTAGGTGGACGGCTGCTGCGGAGAATTTACAGTTCCTCTATGATAACTTGGCGGGAGATATTCTACTATCCTGCGGCATTATAGCTTACCTCGCTCCCTTCACCATGCCCTTCAGAATAGCATCCATCACAGACTGGAAACGCTGTATTAAAGAGTTAAATATTCCCTTTTCTGAAGATTACGTTTTCAGTAAAGTCTTGGGAACAGATATAAAAATACAAAATTGGTATATTGCCGGACTTCCCAGAGACCAGATATCCACGGACAACGCTATCATCCAAGATACATCTATCCGGTGGTCTCTTCTTGTGGATCCTCAAGGTCAGGCTAATAAATGGATTAAAAGAATGGAAAAGGCCAATGACTTATCCGTAACGAAATTGACCGATCCTAATTATATGAAAATATTAGAACCCGCTCTAGAGTATGGTATGCCTACGTTGATTGAAAATATTTTGGAAGAACTGGAAGCGCCGTTGGACCCGATACTAATGAAGAATACGTACACACAAGGAGGTAAAGCCTTCATAGCGCTGGGTGATAATGTCATTGAGTATAGCCCAAAGTTTAGACTTTACATGACAACTAAGCTTAGAAACCCTCATTACCTTCCCGAGGTTTTTAATAAAGTAACCCTAATTAACTTCGCACTCACAGTAGATGGTCTGGAAGATCAACTTCTGGGTATTGTTGTAGCAAAGGAAAGACCGGATTTGCAAGAGAAAAGGGAGAAGCTCATAGTAGAAAGTGCAGAAAACAATGCTGCCCTAAAGAACGTAGAAGATAGTATCTTACGAACTCTGCAAGAGTCTAAAGGCGACATCTTAGAAGATGAAGCCGCAATTGAGATTCTCGATTCGTCAAAAATATTGTCGGATGATATTTTGATTCGGCAAGAAGCAACAAAAGAAACAGAAGCAATGATAGACGAGTTCCGCCTTCGATATAGACCTATTGCTACCCATTCCGCCGTCATTTACTACTGTGTGACCGACTTGCCCAACGTGGATCCAATGTACCAATATTCTCTGACATGGTTCATTAATCTGTATATATTATCCATTGAAACTGCAAATAAATCCAAAATATTAGAAAAAAGACTTAAATTTCTACGAGACGCATTTACTTACAACTTGTATTCGAATGTTTGCCGTTCTCTCTTTGAAAAAGATAAATTGATGTTTTCATTTTTGCTGTGTACTAAAATAATGCTGGCCACACACGCAATTGACGGTGTAGAATTCAGTTTCTTGCTAACTGGAGGTATTGCTGTGGATAATCCATTTAAAAATCCCACAAATTGGCTGTCTTCTAAATCTTGGGACGAAATTTGCAGAGTTATCGATCTTCCAGTTTTTGTAAAGTTTAAAGATTCTTTCATGGACAATGTTAAATTGTGGCAGCAAATTTACGATTCTATCAATCCACATCGCGAAAAATTACCTAATCCGTGGAATAATTCCTTGACAAACTTCCAAAAATTGATTGTTGTGAGAATTTTAAGGCCGGATAAATTGATAGAAGCAATAACAGAATTTGTTGAATCAGTTTTAGGCAGAGAATTCGTTTCGCCTCCTCCATTTGATATACGAAAATCTTATAATGATTCTAATTGCTTAGTTCCTTTAATCTTCATTCTGTCTCCCGGAGCGGATCCAATGGGCGCACTTTGGAAATTTAGCGAGAAAATGGGATATGATAATAAATTTTACTTCATATCTCTGGGTCAAGGCCAAGGACCCATAGCCCAAGCTATGATCGAGCAGGCCCAGTTGGAGGGAGGGTGGGTCTGCCTGCAGAACTGTCATCTTGCCGTGTCATGGTTGCCCATCCTCGAGAGCATTTGCGAAAACTTTGATTTGACCAACACAGATCTCAACTTTAGATTGTGGTTGACTAGTTACCCTTCCGATAATTTTCCGCAATCAGTCTTACAAGTCGGAGTTAAAATGACCAACGAGCCCCCGACCGGTCTACAAAATAATTTAAGAAGGTCATATTTGTCGGAACCTTTGAAGGAGAATGAATTTTATGAAGGTTGTCCAGGGAAAGATAAGATATTCAGTAAATTACTTTTTGGAATCAGTTTTTTCCACGCCGTAGTTCAAGAAAGAAGAAAATTTGGGCCTTTAGGCTGGAATATTCCTTATGGCTTCAACGAATCCGATTTCCAGATCTCTGTGATGCAACTGCAGATGTTCCTAAACCAGTATGAGGAAGTGCCCTACGTGGCCATATCGTACCTCACTGGCGAGTGCAACTACGGCGGGAGGGTCACCGATGATTGGGATAGGAGGTTAATAGTTACCATCTTAAAAAACTTCATCAACGCCGACATGATAAAAGATCCCGGCTATAAATTCTCTACCATAAGCGCGGAATACGGTCTACCCAGACGATGCGAGTACCAAGATTACCTAAAGCACATTGACAGCATTCCCGCCATCACCCCGCCCGACGTGCTGGGCCTGCACATGAACGCGGGCATCTCCCGCGACTACGCCGACTCGATGGGCCTCACGGACACCCTGCTGCTGGTGCAAGGCAGCGGCGTGGGCGGCTCCTCCAGCGTGGGGCCCGACATTCTTCTGGCCCATTTGTGCTCCGACATTTTGGCCAAATTGCCTCCGGCCTTTGATTTGGATTTGGCCAAAGAAAAGTTTCCTGTCAGTTATTCCGAGTCCATGAATACAGTTCTTGTACAAGAAATGGAAAGGTTTAATAAATTGGGGAACGAGATTAGATCATCGCTGGTCAGCCTTCAGAAAGCGATTAAAGGTTTGATTGTCATGTCTCCTCAACTGGAAACGCAAGCCAACGCCATGTTGATTAGTAAAATCCCAACCAATTGGGTCAAAGTATCTTACCCGAGTCTGAAGCCTTTGGCCAGTTATGTTTTAGATTACGTGGAAAGGGTGAAAATATTGCAATTGTGGTACGAAGATGGAAAACCTCTAGCCTTTTGGCTATCTGGATTCTTCTTTACACAAGCGTTCTTGACAGGCGGGATGCAGAACTACGCGAGGTGGAAGAGAATCCCCATAGACACGCTATTATACGACTGCGAAGTTCTCGGGCCCAAGGACCAAGTGGTGGAGTCCAAGGAGTGCATCTATATATATGGGCCCTTCATCGACGGCGCTCGATGGAATGCTAAAGCTCACATCGTGGATGAGCAGCTGCCCAAGATATTGAACGAGCCGATTCCTCACTTGAAGTTCTTCCCGGTGAAAAAGGTGGAGTTCAGCGAAGGAACGAAGTACCGGTGCCCGCTGTATAAGACTATCGAAAGGAGGGGAGTCCTGGCTACGACGGGGCACTCTTCCAACTTTGTTTTGTCTCTCATGCTGCCTTCGGACAAGCCCCCGTCTCACTGGGTGAAGAGGAGTGCCGCGCTTATACTGCAACTCAGTGACTAGTGTGTACCGCAATGAGCTTGAAAGCTTTTAAGGAGTAGTAAAATTTTGAAAATGGAATTCAAAATTGTGTTGCCACCATTGTAGTTTGGAATATATCATAGTACTCACATTTATTTCTTATATGGCAACTTGGATATCGCTAGGGTGTACTTGTATTTCATATGTAAATTAATTAAATTTATTTATCTATGTTGTGTAGTTTAGTACCTACTTTTGTAATTAAAAACTTAACAATTTTTGTACCTTTCTGAAGTGTCTCAAATATAATGTTCAAAATTTTTTTGTTTTATTTTAATTTTTAAACTTTGCAGCAAAAATGATTATCTATCTATTATACGCGAGTATAAGAAATTTTAATAATCGAATAGTATGAAATTGATATAGAAAGTTTTAAACTGTATAATTTTCATTTTAAGTTACAACGGGAAAAACATGTTTTCCAAGCAACAACAAAAAATTAAGTCATGTCTGATGTCGGAACTTTTGACGAGGGTGCGTGACACGATATATGAAGAAGTTCTCGAGAGGTATATCGAGAATAAAGCGTGGAGTTTTTTTATGAGAGACAATATGAGACATTTTTTTAATACATATATTTTTACACATAAGTAGAATATATTTATAAAATAATTATAATAATAAAAACTTAATAAAACGACTAGAATAAATAATATATCAGATGTGTATACGTGCATACATTTATCATACATAAAACATTTCTTATAGGTAACACATTTCTTAGGTCTAAGTATAAAATGTATTCATAAATAACATAAATCAGAAGGAAATAACATTTTATTGGTAAATTCCTCTGTACTTGAATATTCTGGTACACCAAGGGTCAGATCTTATGGCTATTCGGATCATACTCTTTTTAACGAGAATGGAAACGGTGACAATTAGTATTATACAAATAGCTATGCTTAAAGCTTATCTCTTTACAACAGTGTTTCCCAAACTTTGTATGCCTACGCACCCGTTAATAAAAATAACAACCATGAACTCCAACAGACGCAAATGGCAGTGGAACCCAGCCTGCATCGCTCAGGGTGAACTAGACTTCCCCTATGGGGGGAAAGAGAAAGCGAGGCAGACCTAGAGCCACTTGGAGAAGAGCCCTGCAGGACGAGGTTAAGGCAGCAGGCCTCACTTGGGATGATGTTAGGCATCAGGCATGCGATAGAATCGGGTGGAGAAGGTTCCTTGAGGTCCTATGCACCACGGAGGTGTGACAGGACAAAAAGAAGACGAAGAAGAACCATAATGATATTTCTAAAATAATTAAAACACTATTTTATCCAATTTTAATTTTTTCGATAAGTTTTGAAGGTATTACACCTTCGTCGTCAGAAAAGCGATATAATCAGAGTTTAAAATGGTCCTCCAATGATGAAGATTTAATACCTTCAAAACATGTAAAGAAAAATAAATTTTAAAGTGGAAAAAATTGTGTTTTTTATCCATAAATTTTAATAATAATAGCGGATTGCGTCGTTCTGGGCGAAACAGACTCTTGCAGGCAACCAAAAACCTTCTACACATTCCCACGAAAACTTCCATGATCGTTTGTCTAGCATTCGTTCAAATGTCTGCGGGCGTTAGAAAGGTTTGGAATATTATTTAAACTAATTGAATCAAAATGCCTGCAGTATTGAAAAAAATCAATAAAATAAACAAATTCACTCTTATCTTATCATTGAAAAGAGCAACTTTAGAATATTTCGGACACGTTATGAGAAAAGATAAATATATAGTACTGAAACTAAATATCCAAGGTAAAATGGAAGGAAAACCAAGTTTCAGGAGAAGAAGAAAAATGGTTTAGTTGCAGCATGATATCCCTGTTTGGAGCTGCTGCATCCAAAGTAAAAATAGGATGTTGTCCAACCTCCGATAGGAGGGGAACACCAAAAAGAAGAAGAAGTAAAAAACCTTATATTATATGCTTCTGACTTCCAGATTTTAATACAAGTTTTGCTTTATCTAGGATAGGAATGGTTGTTTTCTGAAATCGGATATATTTTACTACTTGCAACCCGTGAAATATTCATGAGAGTAAAGATTTTCTATCCTTTATTAATTTGGTTCACTGTACAATCGTAAACAGTAATAAGTTTTAACTTTTAATCTAAATTATTTTTATTAATATGCGTCAACATTTTCACAATTAACAATACGAAATTGTGCTCCTTTTGTTTCCTACACTACTGTCATATAACAATTATCAGAACAAAATTCAAAATAATCCAGAAACATTCTCAGGCATGCACATCGCGTGCATTTCGAATTACTTTCGAAGAGAATCGAAGTATTCCTCTCTCGGTCTCTTATATTCAAAATATTCTCGTACTCTTTCCTGATGACATCCGTCTTTGGCTATTTATATTATGATAATATAATTTTATTTAAACATTTTTTTAATGATTTGACTTTCTTATTTTTAATACCTTACTCACTAAACGAATCACAATTTTCTAGCGAAAATCTATACATTATTCAATGATTTTTTTTCCCTGTCCCTTTATTTTGTCTTTTTAACAATGTTTACATCAGTGTCAGATCACATTGCCATCATCCAAATTATCTTCCATATCGAGCTGGAAAAAAAAAACTTTATTATTTAACAGCCATATTACTTGTTTATATAAATAAATAAAATACAACGATTTTTTTCAGTTTCAGTTACTTATTCACCCCTATTCCCTATTACATAACGTTATGAATAACATGTATAGTATTTGAAATTCTTGTTACAGAATTATAACTTTAAATTTGAATATAATGTATAACCAAAAAGGGCTTAATGATTTTAAAAATATATAATTGTTATTTTGTAAATAGGTACTTACATTACTGCCTTCGTGGCTTTTTAGTAATTCTAGATCTTCTTTGGTAGTCCTTTTGAAGAAATTACACTAAAAAATAATAATATTAATAATATCATTAGTTGAAATGTCTAAGAATAAATTTATAAATCTAATCAAATAGGCAGTCAATTGTTTTAGCCAAAACACTGATGCTTCAACATTATTAACTGTTAAAATTTTAAACGCTGTTATGGATAGAGTAATGTGGCAATCCATTCTCTTTGACTACCCTTCCGGAAAAATGGCGTGATGGTTTGTGGTTGTTGTCAGGAGAAGCAGACAATCCTGGCTAGAAAACTTTCGAGAATGGTTCAGTTGCAGCACAATATCTCTCAATTGACTGCTAATGTCAGCCCTGATGAACGGGCGACGGGCCTAGGAAGTGAAGGAGCGAGGCTAACGAAAGGGCACTGCTGCGCCCTAAAACAATTTCGGGTAAGCGGTGGTTACCCTTCAATTACAAAATCCCTGTTTAAAGCTCTTGTATCAAAAGTAAAAATAGCCACGAAGTTATTCAACCTTTGATAGGAGAAGCACAAGGTAAAGAAGAAGAAATAGCAATGTTTACTATAGCTTATTTGAAGACTACAGGGCAAAAACAAGGAATGTCAGTAGAAGGTTAATTTGAATAAATTGAGAATAAAGCTAATCAAAGTCTATATATTTCTTAGCAATTAGCAATCGATTATCTGGCCATAGTCGATGACACACATGATTTTTGAATATGAAATTTTTACTGTGGATAGATACGTACAAATGCCACTAGATGGCATTACTACATTTATTTTGAATTTTAACTGACATTCCTTGTTTTTCCCCTGTAGTCTTCATTTAGGACGTACAATATTTGAGAATATGTTGATTTTGATAGAAAATATGTGAAAAAAGTAATAATACCTTATAAAGTCCAAATGAAATGAGGGCCAATAGGAGTATGCCCAGGACGGCAGAGAGAATAATAATCCACATAGGTACTTCGGGAGGCGGGGGTACTGCTCCGGAGATCAGAGACCTTGTGTATCCAAATGCTCGAGTGCTAATATAAATGTACACAAATAAACAGTCATCAATAAGTTTTTTAATAAATATGTATATCAAAGTTTACACTTTTATTTTGAATCAGATATATAGTTCTTAATTCCCAGTGCATTATTATTATTTATAATAATAAATAATAATTTCCTAACTTTGAAAGCCACGCTTTGTTATGTAATCACCTCAAGGGCGCACTAAGATGTGTTAAATCTAAAAATGAATGTTGCAACTGATATTCGCATAATATAATAAAATATACAAGTTTTAAATTGGTATGAAACATGAAAAAGATGGGTTTTCAGCTTTGATCTGAAATCTATTACATAATAATAACAAATTGAAAGTATTAGTTTTTTTTTATATTAAAAAAAAAAAATACTATCCTATTTCAAAGACGGATTTGTGGAACTTGAAACTGACCACAGCCTGTTGACTATATCGTAAAAGAGTAATAAAAAAAGGTAAATTTTAATTGGTATAAGTTTTCTTGCTATTGCCATGCGAAGGCCACCCGGTTGGGGTTCATTTTCAATTACACTGAATCATGCGAATAATTATATAGATATTGCAATTGTTATGAACTGCACACGACCTTCGTGGCAGAGTGGTAAGAGCTCTGACTTCCATACCGAAGGTCCCGGGTTCGATTCCCGGCGATGGCAGTGTGATTGTCACACTGTCTTTGGTCTGGTGTAGAATTCACGTGACAATAAAATGGCGATAGATTGGATACCTATCATATGTCATGAGAATCAATATAATAGCTAAAATAAATTGTATACAGTAATTGGGTTCAAACGACCCGTTGTGCACAAAAAAAATTAAAATTAATAAAACTTACGCATCCATAGCTACGGCATACGTTGAGAGCATTATCGAATGTTTTGTTTCAAGCAATTTTTCTGTGAACAAAAAACAGTTAACAGATTAAAGAATAAAATATAGTAATACTCTTGACCTGATGCACTAAAAATTTATATGCTTTTACATTCTCTGCACATTGATAATAACTAACTGTTATTTATATACTCGTATATTGGCAATTAATAGTGTTTTTTTAACCTTCCCAGGCTTTGATGATCAATTTTTTTCTCGCGGGTCCGTGTGTGACTCGACATTTCAAAAGCATATTTACTAAAAATTTTAAGGGGTTTCAAAAAATCTTTTTATTTTAAAAATATTTGAACTAAAAGTGGATATTTTTTATTTGCATATTATTTATGGACCTAATATACAATACATTACATATTAGAATGATTAAAGACCCGAAAGGAATGAGATAGCAACAATAAAAGAATTATGCATATGTATAACAAAGTGTAATAATATTGTAGAAGAATGGTTATAAACATTATAATGTATATATATATTTTTTCTTGTGTGTACCATAATTCAGTAGTCAATTATTAACTAATATCATTAATCTAAATTATTTGAGGTAAGCACTTTCGTTACAATGTAGAGATGTTTTTTTTACATTCAAATTTTTGTAAAACCACAGTTTTTCTCAACAAGGTTTGCCTGCACATTTAAAAAGTTGTAAAACCGTTGAATTAATTTGTAAAGCGTTAGTTTTATTTGTAAAACTATTGGAACCCCAGAATAAGCAAAATTTCTATCTGAGGATTTCTCACTGACGTCTATGGTAAAATGAAAATACTAACCAAAGTTGGTGACATTTAGCTTCTGGCGGAGTATTATGTGGGCTCCATTGCCAGAAGATGGCAAGCCGCCCGGCTTCGTGCAGCGAACCACCAGGCAAGTGACGTGGAGTGAGTCACTGCAGTTGAGGTGCAGACCCACTTTGGTAGGGAAATTGCCCTCATCGGTCACCGGGGGTAGTTGTGCCTCATCGCTCTTCACCGGTAAATCTAATTAATTGAACCAATTTATGTTTTTAAAGTTACTTGGACCTGGATCTTCTGACCTACAGAGGTTCAGCTCTTGTGGCTATTCCTCTTTCATCTGATGGAAACATTGTTGGAAAGGTGATTTGGTGGGTTGTTGGTCTATGCGGAGACTTGGTTTGTGTGGCCCGGAGTGTTCCTCTGAAGGAATATTGATTTTGGGCACTTGTGGGGGCTGGGGGGTTTGTTATTGTGGGGTTAGGATGAGACGGGAGTCCTTTGTAAATACGTTTGGCAAGTTTCTGTATGCGATTTGAAACAGCATAGCCCCAGATGGGGGCTACATAAATGAAGATCGACCTCATTTTATTAAAAGTACCACCATAAAGTTACAAACTACTTCCTGTTCATTTTATTATTATGGAAATGATAATGATAATCTTGGAAAACGAAAGATTCACCTTTATTATGTATATAACCAGCTATTTAGATAATTAATAACACCCTAGCAAGGCGATATACTCGTATGCCACTCACATAAAAATACAATATAACAACTATAGGTACAATTGATATTTCCATAAATATTAAACACTTAATATGGAGATTAACATCATCATTGTTTAAGAAATGACAAATAATGTATGATATGATATAAACTATATGTTTTAGTATATATTTTTGAATATTTGTGTATCATTGTCATTGATTAAAACCTCACAAATTAAAAAACATAAATTGATTTATTTCTGCCATCTTTCTATTTTAAAATGAGTAATTCAGAATTATAAAATACTGAATATAATCATCTTATTTTAATAGAGTTTTATTAAATTTTATGGTAATTATATATTTCGCCTTGCTGGTATTAACAAATGAATCTAAAATAAAATATAATAAAACATCTATAAAACATACGTTTTCATTCGTATTATTTATTTGATATGGAGTTTTACATCATTCTTCCAGAAACAATAAATACAATATATTTTCGCTTAACTTACCAAATTGGACAAGGCCATCAGTTTGATGAGTGAATGTCCCTTCAGTGTATGAGATAGGATCAAACGTCGTGGTCTCGGCTGCTGCGCTGTACGTCTGAGTGATGTCGGTTTCATTCTCTAAATTCACAGAATGCCCTTCCTTGCCAATATAGAAATTCCCATTTACCGCCCGGCACAAAAATGGCGCATGATCAAGAGAATCCTGTTGGAGCAGTAAACAAAATATTTTTTTCCATCTTAATCAGAGGCTCTGCCGATTAAAACTTAAAACCATCGTAAAACTTGTCTGGAATGAAAGAGTGACAACCTTCGTGGCAGAGTGGCAAGAGCTATGACTGCCACACGAAGGTAGCGGATTCGATTCCGGCGGTGGTAGTGTGATTGTTTGAAGGCACTGTCTTTCATCTGGTGTAGAATTCACGTGACAATAAAATGGCGATAGATTAGCTACATATTACATGTCATGAGAATCAATATAATAGCTCAAAACAAATTGTATTCTGTAAATGGGTTCAAACGACCTGTTGTATACTATATAACATATATAGAAGTGAATAGAAATTAAACTAGATTAAATGTGACCTGGAGACCCATTTGTATTTTTTTTGGAATGTTGCATTAACATGTTAATGTAAGTTCCGCGTGGACGGGGGGCGGGCCTAAGGATTGTAAGAGCGAAGCTGATGAAAAGACGCCACTGCATCCTATAACAGATTCGCATAAGCGGTGGGTAACCTTCTATGTTGTATATATAATATAAAAAAGAGGTTTGGTATCTAATTGTAATTGTTAAAAAAATAACTAGCTTGATCAAATTAAATATGGCCAAGTAAGATGGTCAATCGACGACACATTCCAATTTATTCACTTTTAAGTCAAACATAAATAAGAAACTTTCTCGTGATAAGTTATTGTAGTTGAATTGTTAGTATAGTATTTAAAAATATTATAAGTTTTAAGTATTTGTTATTATGCGACCTGTCAATATGTGTTTTATGTGTTTAATTCTATGTGTTATTATGTATACCTGTCATTTTCTGTGTTTTGTGTGTTTAATTCCATGTGTTATTATGTGTATTCGTCATTATGTTTGTTTTACGAGTTGAATTCTATGTATTATTATGTGATATATTATTATATATCATTCTACCTGTTCCATCATAATCAAATTCTTGTGTTTTTGTATATTGTCATGATTTCATTTATATATTCTCGTTGTCATAATTCCTTCTGCTATGTATGTTCTTATGTGAATCATGTGAATTATATGTTATTGTTCTTATGTGAATTATATGTTATTGTACTTATTTTGTAAAAGCCATTGTGGCGTTCATGGTTTAAATAAATAAATAAACAATGTTTGCATGTAGAAAATATTGAGAGGGATGTCAGAAAAAATATATATCTTCTTCCGGGGGTGAAATTTGATGATGAGTTAGGCTTTTTCACGTACCTGAGGTTCGTACACGTCAACCAAGGGATGGTCAATGTTGGTGGCTTCATCTCTATATGCAATGGGAATGAAGTAGTCTATTTGGAAATCATTTAATGACGTTGGTCCCTCATTTACTATCTGAAATAGACAAAAAATATATTAAAACAATATAATATTGAAATTAATAATACAAGAGAAAGCCATTTGATGATAAGAGCATGATAATATCTTTGATATTATTAAAATTGTGTATTCATTGTTTCTTGAACAATGATGTTAAAAGTCCACATTAAATATTAAGTTTTGATGAAAACTTCCTTATGGAAGTGTGTAAGCGAAAATTGAATATAATAAATCCATTGAATGTAATAAACTTCTAGATAATTGACGTTTTCACCAACGATAACACTCATTACAATAATTGCGTAGATTTTCACGGTTGGCAGCAATATGTTTTGTGTGATTTTGGGTAACAACGTGTGATTTCTCCTTCTCGACCGACGTTTCGGAGATCGTTGCAGTCTCCATCTTCAGGGTAATGTGGTGGTGGTAATAAAGACATTATTACCACCACCACATTACCCTGAAGATGGGGACTGTAACGATTTACGAAACGTCGGTCGAGATGGAGAAATCACACATTGTTGCCAAAAATCACACAAAACATATTAAGCACTCATTCTTCTTTCTTTAACAGCCGTTGTCGTCCACTGCTGGACATAGGCCTCCCCCATACTTCTCCATGTATGACATGTCATACGGGGGTGGTTGGCATTACAACGCCACGCTTGCCAGACGGGTTGGCGAGGTGTCCTTACAACTATTTAATTATAATTTGCTTTATATTATAATAATGAATATAACATATTCATTATTTATACAAAACAATATTCCTAGAAATTTAAATAAGGGATATTCAATTGTTTTTTGACAAATGAAATGCGTTATATATTTTAAACTTATTTTTTTTAAAACATTGTCTTACCTCATAAATGTGGTTAATTGTTAGGTTCTGTTGTTTTTTGATGAAAACAAATGCATCAGATGTTGATTCCCTATAAAAAATAATAATTTATGTGTAAATAAATTTCATGCATATGTTTTTTTTAATCATCACTCACATATCACCAAATTGTACAGAATATCAAAAGCTAATCGATTCGTTTACTAAACGTTATTTTCTATTTATGAGATCGATGTGCCTGTGCATATTAGGAGTGTACATACTCTTAAGATTTAATTGACAACCTTCATGGCCGAGTGGCAAGTGTTATGACTGCCACACCGAAGTTCCCAGGTTTTATCCTCGGCGATGGCAGTGTGTTTTCGGTCTGGTGTAGAATTCACGTGACAATAAATGGCGATAGATTAGCTACTTATCCCTTCGCACCTTCGGTAAGACAAGGGCATAATTGTTAAAAACATCCCTTTATCTGGAGGAACAAAGTCGCTCATTTAGTTCAGTCTCATTTTGCCAGAGGGCGATAGTGTATGATCAATATACCCAGAATAACACAATATTATTCTTCAAAATACTTTAAAAAATTACAAAACGTGCAATTGTGTCCTTGTCTTACCGAAGGTACGACATGTTATGAGAATCGATATGATAGTTATACTCTTTACATCAATTTGGTTCGCTCTGTAATGATTTAAAGAGCGATTTTAAAGATAACTAGTGGACCCGACAACGCTTCACTATTGTTATATTCGAGTATATACATACAGAATATATTAATTAAATGAATACAATTGAAGTTCGTTTTCAATACGTCTATCCCATCCAAAAATGTATTTCTCCAAATATTTTACGTGACGTTTAATAATGAAATTCATTGATTATTAAAATTTTTGTTTGAATACACATGCATTTAAACCTCGGGAATCACATCATGCACAATTAAAAACTTACATCAAACAAAATTAGTTTAACCCAATATAGACTGTAACGTCCTGGAGTTTAATAGTTCTGAACAATTTATTTGCCTATTACGCTAAGAATTCATTTATATGCATTTTAAATGTGCATTATGGTTCGGTTCTTATGAAAATATTTTTTTAAACCTTCGAATAAGTAATATTATTAAACAGTGAAAATTTTGTCACAATCGGTTCAGTATTTGTCGAGTCTATCAGTCTCATTGACACGAACATTGTATTTTATTTATATAAATTCAGCAAAGTATTTTAAGACCACAAACTGGAAAGTGACCTACTGTGAATTTACTAACTTATTTAATACTAATGAAAGGATCGCTGGGTTGGTTCGGACATATGGAGCGCATGGATGGAGAAAGTATGGTTAAGAAAGTATATGTTAATGATGTAAATGGAGTACGGAGTCAAGGCAGACCGAGGAAAACATGGTATGACCAAATTAATCTAATTTTAAAGGTTGGTCATGTTAGAAATCGGAAGAATCAACGTGCGTGTATGGCTCGCTGTATGAATGTGGAGGAAGTGTGCCTACCCCTATGGGGAAACGGCGTGATGGTTTTTTGTTGTTGTTGTTGTATTTAATACTAAACTACTATGTAACTTTTATGTTTTATCCTTCGCGTGAGGATTTTTAAGGAGCTGGGGAATGGAGAGAGATGGCCAGGGATAGAAGTCAGTGGAGGACTGATGTGGAGGAGGCCAAGTCCCACACTGGGATGTAGCGCTGAGAAATGAATGAATGAATGACTTACCCAACCACAAGAACTTTGGCTACTGTTTGTAGAGGTAACTTCACAGAAAAGGCGTTGTCCAATGGGGTCACTTCTTCCCCCATACTGCTGACGGAGACGTTAAATTCTAAGCCTGAATGGACACTTGTCAGCAAGGAAGCGTCCAGTTCCACAATTACGAAACTCTAGAAAGTTAAAAGAACATCATATAGTTTTTAAATCAACAATGGTCACATGTAGAGTAGTCATTATATTGATTACAAATGGGGTCTACTTGTTTATATTTGAAATAATTAAATAAATAAAACTAATTCCTTTAAATATAAACATTGTACAGTATACCATTATGAATATTAGACACATTATTTTTTCAAAGAAAAATCAATAAACAACATTAAAAATTTAACAGACTTTATTTTTGTGATTATTATTTTGTGAAGTTCGCAAACCATCACACCGCGTCTCCCGCGGAGCGAAAAGAGAAGGACGGAGTGCCGCAACAGTTAAAGTATGGCAATCCATTTTTTCTGTCTACTCTTTCGGGGAGATGGCGTAATGGTTAATAAGTAAGTTATAATTGAAGCTGATATAATTTTTATTAAAAAAAAACATGTTTGTTAATTTCAATGTTTGAATATAAAATATTATTGTAATATTTTTTGCCTTTTCCATTCATAAAAATTAAATAAAAACAACGCTCAGTTTTTTTTGTAAACGCACTGTCAATCACACTATCGGGGGACAATCTACCTGAAATGAATAAACTCTATATAATAAATTATTGGACGCAGGGATTTGAAATTGGTGGTAGGTGAAACATAAAAAATTACCGAGGAATTGTCTGTCAGAGGGTTGGCGAAGTCGCAGGAGAGCAGAGAGTCCAGGAGGTTACAGCGGTGCGGCACCCGCAGCAGGGGCGCGCCCGCGGGCGGCGTGAACTCGGCCCGCGTCAGGAAGGCCGGCTCTCCCACGTTCTCCACGGATATATTCAGACCTATCTTCGTACTAGAGCCGATGATGTATGGCGAACTGAAATGTTAGATTTATTTACAGGTAAAAATCTTCATTCCATTATTTGTTATATTCTATTTCATAAAATTATTAATGTGAGGTGTTTATTAAAAAGGGACGGAGACATACTGCGTTAGGATGTCCACTCTTAGTCGCAGATCGGGCTGGCACACGAGGTCTTCTCCGCAACCAGTCGCGAATGGCACCCGTAGAACTGACTGCCGTTTAGAGGTTGGTCGAATAACCGCGCAATTTTCACAGAAGGATGGATCTGAAAATATGATTAAAATTCATTGATATTTTTTCCTAAGTCAAAAGAGTCCATTTATTGATGCCAAATTATTCCCATGTGAACATTTTATTTCAAGTCTATACAGTCTAGGAATAGGCGATTGCGGGTAGCATAAAAGTTGATGTTGATTTTTAAAAATTATGATTTTGGTACCAAGAGGTACCATTACAAAAAAAAAAAGTTTGAATATACATTAGATAATTGATTTCCATGGGTGTAATTATAAAAGCTGGGCTGGACATATAGCAAGACAGGGTAAATACCCGATGGACATCCAGAATACTTCAGGGTCTTGGAGGCCATGGACAAAGAATAGGAGTGTCGGGAGGCCACCTAAAAGATGGACTGACGATATTGCCGTGTAGATGGAACAACCTGGATGCGGAAGGGACAAGACAGAGACGAGTGGAAGAAAATGGAAAAGGTCTATTCCAGCAGTGGAGGGAAGAAAGCTGAATAAAAAGAATTATAAAAGTACTAGAGAGCAAAGCATAGAAAAAAAAACTTACTTTTCATTGGATCATTCACTTGTTCAAAGGTCATTTGAATATCGATTGGTCGAGAAAAGTCGTTGTTTTTCGGCTGAAAAATAAATTCACATTCGGATTAGGTAAGTATAAAAAAACAATTTTCTAGAAGTTTTAACAATTTTCTAGAAGTTTAAGTTTCTCTCATAAAATTCTAGAAAATGGACGTTTTCTTCAGTATTAAATAACTTTGTTGTTTTTATATATAAATGGGGTGCATGAATTGAACTCACATCGGTAACTATAATCATTTCTCGGCAATACGACGTTTCACTCAACCCCCGAATAACGTATGCTTCATCGTTTGAATTATTTAGGGTTGCTCTCTTGAATTCGGAATCCACGGATATTTTTACCTTAATTTCTGAAATTTAATAGAATACAATATAATATAAGAAAAGTATATAAAATTTATGATACTGATTACTGACAAGGCAAGGAGTGCGTAGTCTTCAACGTGCGCTCAAGATGTAGGTCAACAAAGTTGAAAGCAAATGAAGACTACAGGGGAAAAACAAGGAATGTCAGTAGAAGGTTAATTTGGATAAATTGAGAATAAAGCTAATCAAAGTCTATACATTTCTTAGAAATTAGCAATCGATTATCTGGCCATAGTCGATGACACACATGATTTTTGAATATGAAAATTTTACTGTGGATAGATACGTACAAATGCCGCTAGATGGCATTATTACATTTATTTTGAATTTTAACTGACATCCCCTGTAGTCTTCAAATGAGGTACTGAAAACCGAACTGGACAATAATGAGTGTCTTTTGAGGCTCCTGTATTGTGGAAACCAAAAGTTCAAATCCAAATTTAAACTGTCCGTTTTGATAAAAAAAATTAAGTATCATACCTCAAAGGTATCAAGGAAATAGATAAGAATTACAATGGTATTGCACCAATGCGCTATTTTCCAAAAAATATATATAATATGTTAGTATTATTCCACTTGATTTTTAGCCGGGACTAGTTTCGGTAGCTCGCTACCATCTTCTGGGTCACAAATCGGTCTTCACCAAGTTGCCGAAACCGGTCGAAGTTATAAAATAAGTCCATTGTTTTGGCCGAAACCCTATGATACTTCAACATTATTATTGTTAAAATTTAAAACACTGTTATAATATCACAATTTCTATTTATTCACTGAAAGTGTTGCGACAGCTGTTTCATTGGCATCATCAGGTGTTACAATAAACTGTTTATTGTAACACCTGATGCTTGAAGTTTATTGTAACATAACGAAAACAAACAAAAAAAATTGATACAAATTTTAACAGTAATAATATTGAAGTATCATAGTGTATCGGCCAAAACAATGGACTATTTAACAAATATTTTTGATATTTTCCCAATTAAAACAATTCTGAATTGTGAATATGTTTTTTTTTCAGTAAAAGAGTACAAATTATTATTATACCAGTCAAAAAATTTGTTGCTCCCGTCAATGTGTGACAAACTCTCGCTGTGAAATTAGTTGTTTCTAAAGACAGCTCAGATGGGAATGTGCTGAGGGTGGAACTAACATCAACCGACTTGTGACAGCGGAGCAGTACTGCTTTGGCGCTCTCGTGGGCCCCTATTGCCACATCTGAAACATTGTTATACAAGCACAAGTTATTTTGCATTCCTTCATTTTTATTTTATCTGAAGGTTATTTAAACCCAATGAAAGTCGCCATTTTCGAAAGCTCTGTTTATAAAGCGCTCTCTTTCGTGTCAACACTTTTATACAGCAAAATAGGGTAACTGGATGAAAAGACGATTTATGACATCATCCTTTTTGATGATTAAACATAAACTTTATATATCGCTCCTTCAGTAAGACAAGGGAATAATTGTTAAAAATTCTCAAAATGAGTTACGTATGCCCAATGTATTTTAAAAACATCCCTTTATCTGGAGGAACAAAGCCGCTCATTAAGTTTGGTCTCATTTTGCCAGAGGGCGATAGTGTATAATCAATATAGCCAGAATAACACAATATTATTTATTGTGCAATTGTGCCCTTGTCTTATCGAAGGTGCTATATGTTTATAATATCTTTTGAGAAAATAAACTGGTTTTATTTGATTTATAGGTTTGTTAGACGAAATATGGACTCGAAGAGAAATATGGTGGAATAGAGAATTCACGAGGACAGATGAAACAGAAGGATGTTTCCCCATAGGCAGAGAAAGAAAGGACCGCCACACAACTCGATCTTAACATACCAATTTAATTTCCTCCACATTTATACAGCGAGTCATACATGCACATCGATTTTTCCGACTTCTAACATGGCTGATCTTTCAAATTTGAGTAATTAGGTCATGCCATGTTTTCCTCGGTCTCTCTCACGACTCTGTACTCCATTCACATCATTAATATACTTTTTTAACCATTACTTCATTCGTTATTCAGTATTTGAAATTCTGTCGTATATCGTTTTACTACACATACGTCTAAGGGATCTCATCTCTACCGCATTTATTCTATTCTCATCCTTCTTCTGCCAGTTCCATGCTTCACTTCCTTACATCAGGGTTGATACTAAAACTTCATTGTGAACAGCCATTTTTGCATTCATTGATACATTTTTGTTTCCATTTATGTTTTCCTGAAATATAGATGTACCATTGCAGGAGTTCTTGTCGATGTCCACTCCCCTGGAGATGCTGATTCCAAACCCTCGCATGTCGTCCATGACGATCCTCTGCGTGTAGTTGGGGCTCAGCCCGTTGGCCGCCCCCAGGTAGATGTACACGGCCCCCTTGCCGCCGTTCTCGTACGGGGCTCCGATGGCAATGTCTGAAACCAACATTTTAACTGTCATTGTTACACCAAACTTCATGCGTGCAGCGATTTTTATTTCCAACTCACTCATTTTTATTTAAATTAGCGAAATCATCTCGACCCTTATTTATTTATTGAAGGTAATAACAGCGAATTAATACATATATATTACAATACATATTCAGTTTCTTCGTCTCTATTGAGATAAAATTAATCCTTGAATTGATAACCCGCAATGGGTAAATAAATCCAGTATTCGTCTACAAGTATTTGTATACATTCAAAATGTTGTATAAAACAAAAACTGGTCCAAGTTAGCATATAAATTGGAGTCACATTTCCAGGCGTTATCTAGCAGTGCGATAATAGGCGGTAGCCTTTCACATTGCGTTATAAAGGTCTTCTGCTTAATGCTTAAATCTAATCTTCATAGATGGCGCATTGAAACTGACATATGAATTGTGGTGTTGGATATTAACATATATACAACTTCCAAAATTTGTCAGACATGGTGGTCATAAGAAAGGTGGAATGGGGAATGTTGTAATTACATAAAGCGTGCGCTTAACCCAACCAATGACAGGTCATAAGTCCTGTAAACACCTAGATCACCGTATTCAGTTTCTTCGTCTCTATTGAGATAAAATTAATCCTACAATACATATTATAAAAACAACAAAATTAGGAAGGAGAATATTAATCACTGCATAATTCACTTAATTTATTAAATATTTTTACAAAATAATAATACAAAAATATTAGGTGTAAATTATATTTACCTGTAGGTACATCTAATATTGAGAATAAAACAAATTAATCAAATATTTAAAATATATTTAGTTAAATTCCACCTTAGTTTATGGTTCTGACCGGTTTCGGCAGTTCACAGCCATTTTCAGACCAGAAGATGAAACGGATCGAAGACTATGTGGAATTTAACTGAATATACGAGGTCTGTCCAATAAATTCGCAAACTGTTTTTTTTTTAATTTTAATTTTCTAAATTTAGGGTAGATCAATCTTATCCCATTCAAATGGGGTGTAGCATCATCGGAAGAATAATTATAATTATTCTTACAATTATATTGTATAAGTAAAGTAACATTACGGTTTCATTTAAGCTGAAAAGTTGGTTGAAAACATTGATTGCTAAAGTAATGTGATCAGAGTGAAATTTGAAGTTAGCAAAAGAAGAGCAAAAGTAGGATAAATGCCATAGAAATAAGATCCCTTATAAGAATGTGCGGAAATAACAAAAGATAAAATATCGAACATAGAAGTAATAAAGGAGTGTAAGGCAGATGAATGCGTCCTAAATAAAATTAAGAAAGAATCACTAAGATGGTTTGGACATATCGCACCGTGAGTGTAAAACCGAATTAAGTGCAAATATACATTTTGGAGATATGGGAGTTTAAAGACTTCATATTGCTTGGAAAAACTTTTTTTTTTAAATAAATCAATGATTTTAGGTTTATAGGTATATTACTATAAACCGAAAATCATTGGTTTATTTAAAAAAAAACAGTTTTTCCAACCAATATGAAACCTTTAAACTCCCATATCTCCAAAATGTATATTTGCACTTAATTCGGTTTTACACTCACGGTGCGATATGGAACGAGCGGATGAGGGATGAATGGTTGAAAAGCTATATGTAAGCAGTCGAGGAAGGCCAAGGAAGATATGGCATGACCAAATTAATAAATAACTAAACAGTGGCCATATTTAAAGTTAGAACAATCAACGAGTGTGCGTGTCACGGTATTTGAATGTAGAAGAGGCGTGAGAGTAATGTTAGGACAGAGTTGTTAGGTGTGGCGGTCCATCGTCTCTGCCTACCATTCCGGAGAAACGGCATGATGGTTAGTTATAGCAGTTAGTTAGTTAGTTAGATAAAATAATCCATTGGAATACCTGTAAACCCGTCGTTGTTTATGTCACCGATGGCAGAAATGGAAGTGCCAAATCTCGCTCCATTTTGAAGACTTCCAGAAACAGGTACGTCTTGTTCTACCAGGTTAGCCTAGAAAATATTCATAATACTTTGAGCAATGTTGTACATTCTACTCAAATAATATAAATATTTGAAGACATTGTCCTTATATATGGAAGTGAAGCTTTAAGCTGACAAAAGAAGGAAGAAATTAGGATAAATGCCGAAGAATGTGCGGGAAAATGATATATGATAGAATACCGATGCATCAGCAAGTAAAATTAAAAAATAATATCTGAGATGGTTTAGACAAGTGAGTGGAAAGAGAAGCCGTGAACGACCCAGGAAATCATGACATGACCAAATCAATAAATTAATAAAATACGGCAACACTCAAAGTCGGAAAATCAATGAGTTTTAATATATTACAATGTATGTTTGTAGAGGAATTTCAAGGGGTATGTCAGGACAGAGCAGTATAGCTGTCCATCATCTCTGCAGCATGATGGTTAGTTAGGTAGTTAGTTTGTCTGAGAGATTAGTAAAAGTGTTACCTTGTCTTTATTCATGTAAACGTAAACCCTTCCTTGATCGCTGGAGAACTTCTGGGCATACATTGGGGCCCCCACGAGCAGGTCCGAGAGGCCGTCCTGGTCTATGTCCACGGCCAGCACCGTGGACCCAAAGTATTCCCCCAGCTGGTGCCCCTCCAGCATAGCGAATATAAAGTACGGTGCGTTCTCTCGCGAAGGGAAGTCCACCAAGAACACCTTGAAATAAATTGGTACATCATACAAGAGTTGCTATAGTCGTAATCACTTTATTTCGGGTTAGTTAATACTCGTAGTTCTCACCTGCCCTTTGTAGTCTGCTCCCCGAGGGGCTCCTGCCACGTACAAATTACTCCTTTGAGAAATAAACCGTCCCAAATCAACGCTATATCCTATAAAATATTCCAAAAATTAAGACTTGATTGTTTAATAATGAGTCATTCATACAGTAGTCCGACCGGCATTACTTTATGGCAATGAAGGAAGGCAAACTAAAATACAAATCACAGCAACCCTGATATGCACTGTACAAAGTAGAGTCCATTCACAATTGAGGACCGTTTTCACAAAGTGAAATTTCTACAAAAAAAAAAAAAAATTTTTTATGGAAATGGGTTCTTCCATGTGAGCTCAATCGATTGGTGAAATAAAATTTTAACAAAACGGTATTTGTGCGAAGTTGTAGCGGTTCAAATATCGCGATTTCATACAAAACGTATTATTTTTAACAAGAAAAAACCTGCTCCTGAAAAAATAACATTTTGTAAATATTTCGCTTTGTGAAAACGGTCCTCAATTTGAAGATTTACTGCCTTTGTGTGAGTACAGTGTTCTCTACCCTGATGAAGGGCTTCTGTATCCGAAACATGTTTGTATTCATTTAATAAAAAAAATTATTTCAAATAAAGTGCGTAAAACACTACAAAGTAATATATATTGTGAACAGATTGGAGATTTATAATTGAAATTATGAATCTGCAACACAGAGTAATGGTGAATATAGGATAGATTTCATATTTGATTAACTTACCAAAATATGACAGCTCGCTGATTTGTGTTGAAAAATAAGGGTTTGGAATAACTCTTTTGGTATAAAGGTCATTCCGTCCATTGACCTGGTGCCTGATCCTGTACCTCGCAATACTTCCTAAAAACAAATAATGCATTCGGTTTTCTATAAAGAAAAAGAAATTTAAAACAATATGCTAATCTGATACATGTGTTTAAAATAGTGATAGGGATCAACCGGACGACCAATGAAACGAACGTTCCTTTTGATACAATCTATTATAAATCAGGGGTGACAGGCAGTCAGGAATATAAATATAGGTACAGTAGCTCTATGCAAATCACGTCCGGCAGCGAGGTACCGGCAGAAGTTCCTCCGGATGAAGGGGCAGTAGGTAGCGCAGGCTGTAGGTATTCCGTGACAGGCAGCCATAAGGGCAGCGTGCAGACAGCAGTCAGTTCCGGAGGGATGTAGCTCAATCTGTGTTCCTTTCGAGTTGCCTCGCCAAGCTCACATGCCGAATGACGACGGTGTCCGCCGTTATGTAGGCGAGCCCGTCTATCCTAGGGGTTCCGATCTGTGCTCCCATTAGTGTACGGCGATTGGCCGGTAGTGGGAGGTGCCTCTTTGCTCTGTGGTTGGCTGATTCGGCCGTCCGTGGGCCAGCCGGAGCGGCTAAGTTAGGAGCTCTTTTCTCATTTATTAAAATTGCATGGCACGCGCGGAGCTCCGAGCCGTTACCCGGTGGCGGTGTTTCAGCCTTCTATATACATACGCATCAATAAGAATTCCAGTTTTTTTTTATGTACAATATAATAACTTGAATTCTTTGTCTTACTGAGTATATAAATTGTGATTTATAGGTTTCTTCTATGAAACTCTTTTTACTTCTTGCATAAATATCATAGCAATATAATAAACACAATAGGTATAGTTTATTCACTTCAGGGAGATTATTTGCAATAGTGTTAGTAGCTGATTGGTTCCTGGGTAGGCAGAGTGTACGGCATCAGCTTCTAAAATACTTGGTGATTACAAAATTACAACTACAATTAGGAAAATATTTTATTTTTAACAAATTATTAACATTTCTTGTTTTTGAATTCTAATAACAACACAAAATTGCCAGAAAAATAGGAATTTACAGTCACATCCTTAATTGTTTTTATAAGAAAAATTAAAAAACAACGTTTAAAATTTAATGGACTTTATTTTTGTGATTATTACAATTAAAACTGATAGAATTTTTGTTTAAAAAAAAACATGTTTGACATTATTGACATATTGACAATAGTTTTGCTTTTTCTAGTCATAAAAAATTTAATAAATACAACGTCTAGTTTTTGTTTTAAACGCACTGTCATTGCAAACAATCTCTCTGAAATGATGGACTCTATTAATATGTTATTTTCGTGTCTCTTTGAATGGACCGAATGCTTTAAGGTTGGCATCTATGAATATGAAAGTACTGTTCATTAATTTACCAGGGACATTGAAATGGAATACTTGGATGTTCACTGTTATGTATTCCTCTTCTTGGATATTGTCTTTTCGGGAGTACCAGCCCGAAGGCTATTGCTCCCCCACATGTTGGAAATTTCTTTCTTGGAGATTAAGTTGGATATTGTTGGATGGTAAAGGGAGGGTTACTTGGTGGATGTAGTGGGTTGTGTCCGACATTTGGACCTAGTTATGTATTCACACTCAAATGTCAGATAGAAAACAATGGAGAAGAAAGTAAACCTCTGTGCTAGTAGGTACCTGTCCAGATGTAGACCCCTGGAGACCCCATGATGACTTCGCTTCCATCTTCGGACATCTTTACGGAGAAACCTGCTTGACCAAATGCGTAGTAGTAATTGTTTTGTGCTTCTGTATCTCCAGGGCGGGATATAGTGAAACCTTGATTACCTGCAAATATTTTTAGGTAAGAAAAAAAATTTCATCATAGTGTGAAAATTAGTAATCTTACAATTTTGTTCATAAATACAATACTATGTTAACTTGGCAGCCTTATAAAACACAATAAATCACTGAAACACTAAACGTTATGTAAGCTGAAGTACCGCATACAACCTAGAATTGAGTCAACACTTCAAGTTTTCTTATATTAAATGAATATATTTATACATTGTTAAATTAAAAAACTTTGTTTCATGTATCACAATTGTATTTTTATTTTTCGCATAATATAGTACATTAAAAACTTCCTTTATACAATATACCAAAATAATTAGACAATTAGGTAATATTGATACTACCATTGACTTTTGTTCCCTTTCTTATTAATGTAATCTACTTTCTTAGGCTTATCGTCTTTAATTTATTATGATACATGGTTTTTGACTCTATTTTATGGGTAATTGTTCCTTCTAATGACTGTTTTTATTATTATTATTATTATTTTTATTTATTTTACACCTTTAATATGTTCTCCTATAAATAGTAACTAGCCGTTTTTTTAATTAAAATAATTAGGCACCTAACTCAACTCCAGTAAGCACTTCCAAATTATGTCAAAGAAATTTTCAAATTGACATAGGAACAAATACACATAAAGGTTCGAAAAATCACGAAAATTTGACAGTTGATATATTATTGTAAAACCTGATGATATCAATATAAGTTGACGAAACAGCTGTCGCGAAAAATAAAAATACAATTGTGATACATAAAACAGTGTATAATGTTAAAGTATCATACTTAGTGTTTCGGCCAAAACAATGAACTATTAAAAATATTTATGGTACTGACCGTGGTCAATCAGGGGAGTGAGCTGTGACGGTTCAGATTGGCGGGTACTGAGAGTATGCGGGAGCCCATAGCAGAGTCCATTCGCTAACCTGTGCTCGGAGAAGTATTGGTTTACCCAACGAGGAGCGCATATCTAAGACAAAGGAACCAAACATATAACAACTTCAAACAATAAAATATTTGCTTAATGAGTGTGAAAGGCGACATTTTAGAACAGCTAAATAAATTGTCGAAACATGTGTTTATACTATATACAGTAAACCATAAATATTATGTTTAAAACAGTCATCCCAAACAAAAGGTTTTGATTGTAGTGAAAACGCCTTATAAATGTACAAGAGTCAACAAAAGCATGAAGATCGACTGCGTCAAAACAGATGCTATTATCTCCCAGAAGCAATCTGCTACCGGTAACGTCATTTGTGCGGCATGGAACGAGGATAGCAATTGAATGACAGCAGGTATTCACATTTCAACCACGAATGTCCAGCCCCGATGCTAAAATCAAGGAATAGTTTCCTAAACTCCACTGCACCACTACAGCGTGCTCCCAAAGTGGAAAGACTGGACAAATGGAAGAGAAGTCATGGGTGCTTCAATTGGTTGGAACCCAAGGAGGCTTTACCAGCCGGACAAAAGCTGCCATGGAGAACCTGGAAGACCCTGAATCAACTGGATACACGCGTTGGTATATGCTTGTTGTACCTGGTAAGATAGAGGATTCTTTGTGGTGAAGGGACACACTGTATATACAGCAATTTACACTGCATATAACGCAGTGTACCGAAGAGGACCTGACTCGAGCATCCAGATGCGCGGTCTGCCTGGCGCACTTCTGGGCCAACGATATATAGACACTACGATTGATGGGAGGTAGAAGAAGAACGCCATTTCATCGCGGGGATATCAAAACATCAGAGATTTCCTGCTTCGGAGTTGTGCATTCTTCTTTTTAATAATGTTTGGAATAACATTTGTGTTCTGGGTTCTAGGTTTCATGTGGTGCCGCAAATTGACACTTAATATACACTTTTATCTGTAATTATTATTAATTCATCTAAAAAATATTTAACTGAGTGTGATTTTAGGTATTAATACAAATATGTTTCTGCATTAAAACCCTCAGTTCAAATCAAACCAGTAACATGCCAAATAAACTGAATACTGAATATTTGTAATATTTGCTAAATTTGCCTTTTGGTTATATTTATATACTAGTAATAGTGACCCTGTTCAGCAACTTGATTCTTCTTTCTACTGGCTTCACCAGATTGATTCTTCATGTTAGGGGATAAAACAATACATGCTGATGCTATTCAAAACTACCACACGGTCTATAAATACGGTTACTGTCCAAGTTGGTGAAGACCCCGATCACTGGTTGCGGCATGCCCTGGAGGAATACAGTAGGATAGGGTCATGGATAGATACAATATTTTAAGTATAATATTCTTCTTCGGATTGTAGATCTTGCGATCTGTTTATGCAGGATATCAACTTTCTTCCTGCGATGAAGACGACTAGCCTTCTCTCTATCTCTTTGGTGGTCGACGGCCCTCTGTAGTCTTGTGCATCATGATCTTAGGATTTCTTGCTGGATCCATTTTCTCAATGTGGACCCTTCAGAATTGTCTTCTCTGCCTACTCCATCTCACGATGTCTTTAATTTTGCAAGATTTGCGAATTTCTTCATTGAGTATCCTATCTCTAAGGGTTATCCCCACAATAGGTTGCAATGTTCTCATTTCTGCTACTTTTAAGAGATGTTTGGTTCTGAAAGTGTCTGCTCCTGCTTCGATTCCGTAAGTCATTATGGGCCTGATGCATGTTTTATAAATTCTAACTTTGCTTTCCACTAGCATATGCTAATTGTCCCAGATAGTGTCCCTCAGGCATCCAGAGATAACTGCTGCTTTATCAGTATGTTTTTTAACTTCATTATATAGATTGCTGCAACTAGATATCTTCACATCTAGATATCTCAACTTTATGACCTTCATGAACTTTATGACTACCTATGGGTTTATCGTCTACAACCAGTTTGCATCTGAAAGGCTGTCTGGATATTGTTAGACATTTTGTTTTGGCGACGGATATCATCATATTATACTTCTCAGAAGCAAGATGGAACCTATAAAGCATTTGTTGTATATGATTATCTTTATTATAATTACCACAAGCGGGCCACTGTTGGAGTCCATTCCGTCTACAGACATCCCAAGCCACATATTGTCTTTCCTGTGGACGTAGGATCGAGAGTTTGCTTCATAATGTTGAGTATTTGCTGAAAGCAAATATATGAAACATGCAATAAAAAAGTATTTTTATTATTAGCGCCATGGCAAACATACCTACCTATATATAATATTATTTATAATGTTTACTTATTTACATTGTATCCTTTTGTTGAAAATAATATTTTTCACCAAGGCACCCTTTGGAAGTAATTGGGTTCAAATAATCTGTCGTATATACAGGGTGACGCAAAAGTTATCATCTGACGTTCTTTGGCTGTAATATTTTTTATGAATGAAATATTTTAGTTTTGTTTTTGGATTGTGTTTATTTAATATCTTCCCATTAAGTTGAAAAAATGATATCGGCCAAGTGGCCGCCGCCAGAAATGAAGACCATACAGGCCCGATTTATGGTATTTTCCATCACTCTGTCCAGAACTTCAGAACTTAATGGAAAAAAAATAAGATGAATCAAATAAACACAATCTAAAAGCAAAACTAAAATATTTCATTTATAAAAACAATTACAGCCAAAGAACATCTGGTGTTAACTTTTGCGTCACCCTATACAAATGTGAAAAGCACCGGGAAACTGCCACATTTAAAGGCCCAAGTGCCATCCCAAGTACCGGCAAAGATATTAGACTCTGCTACAAACCAATCCCTAGGATTGAAACTTAATATAAAACATTTTTGCCCACAAATGTAAATCATAGATTCCTAATTTTGTATCACATAAAATCGCCCCTCAACTTAATTTTTAATAATTAATACAAATGAAAATGTCAGTTTTCTAGAAGTTTCATTATATTTTATGAGAATGACATGTTTCGCCTTTCTTAGGCATTATCAAATGTGACGAAATTTCAGCTCGTTGCTGTTTATATACACTAGTAAATGGAGCAGAGTATGGTAAATAACTTATTTTTGATTTATATAATATCATTTGTATCCCCTAAATATGTAATCAATCATATGTCAATCATATATCAATCATATATCAATCATATATCAATCATATATCAATCATATATCAATCATATATCAATCATATATCAATCATATATCAATCATATATCAATCATATATCAATCATATATCAATCATATATCAATCATATATCAATCATATATCAATAATATATCAATCATATATCAATCATATATCAATCATATATCAATCATATAATCATATATCAATCTTATCAATCATATATCAATCATATATCAATCATATATCAATCATATATCAATCATATATCAATCATATATCAATCATATATCAATAATATATCAATCATATATCAATCATATATCAATCATATATCAATCATATATCAATCATATATCAATCATATATCAATCATATATCAATCATATATCAATCATATATCAATCATATATCAATCATATATCAATCATATATCAATCATATATCAATCATATATCAATCATATATCAATCATATATCAATCATATATCAATCATATATCAATCATATATCAATCATATATCAATCATATATCAATCATATATCAATCATATATCAATCATTTATCAATCATATATCAATCATATATCAATCATATATCAATCATATAACGTATCAATTGGAGTTCGAGAGTATCAAAAATTGACAAAAATCTTAAATAAAACAGTTTGGTGTACCTTCGGTGTCTAGAACAGTCTGTTGACAAACGGAATTTCTTAAATCTGAATTTATTTGACACGTGTACATGCCGCCTGGATCTGCGATAGTGGAGTGCCCCCGGTATATTGACCTGTCTCTGGGCGCACCAACCACTAACCTGTAATTACGTAAAATAAAATAAAATAAATAAATAATAATAGACAGATTTTCTACACATTCGTCCAAGATATCTCATTTCTACTGCATTTATTCTACTTTCATCTTTCTTTTGCCAGTTCCATGCTTTAATTCCATACATAAGCAGCTTTAAGCTTGTATGGACTTGGACTTGGATCTTCTGGCTTACAGAGGTTCAGCTCGTGTGACTATTCCTCTTACGTCTGATGCGAACATTGTTGGAAGGTGATTTGGTGGGTTGTTGGTTTATGTGGGGGCATGATTTGTGTGGCCCGGAGAGTTCCTCTGAAGGAGGATCGATTTTGGGCGCTTGTGGCGGCTGGAGGTGTTTGGATCGTAATTTGAGAGGTCTTTTATTGTGGGGTTAACATGTGAAGGGAGTCCTTTGAAAAAATGAATTCATCTATCATCGGGATTCCCGATTCTAGGTGCAGTTGTGTGATCCTGGTCCATGAAGGCGCACCAAGCGATAAACGGATAGCCTTATTTTGCCGGATTTGGAGTTTTCCCAGATTGGGACTGCGTAAGTGAAAATCGACCTTATGACCGTTTTGTGTATTAGGAGTTTATTTTTATTTTTATTTTTTTTCTTGTATACAACAGGTCATTTGAACCCAATTACTGTATGCAATTTTTTTTAGCGATTATATTGATTCTTATGACATGTGATAGGTAGCCAATCTATCGCCATTTTATTGTCACGAGAATTCTACACCAGACCAAAGACAGTGACAATCACACTGCCATCGCCGGGAATCGAACCCGGGACCTTCGGTATGGAAGTCGGAGCTCTCACCATTCTGCCACGAAGGTCGACTGCTTAGGTTACGATTCACGCCACTTGTATTGTTTTTTGTCTTATTTATTTAAGACATGCCACATTTGATATCAAGTTTGATACGACTAGAAAATAATTATACTTACAAAGGCTGCGGCCCGTTTCGCAATAGGAGGGAGTATCCAAAATATGAATGGTTGTTTAATTCCAGCGAAGGGGAAAAGACGATCCTTGCTGCTGTGTTGAAGCTGAAGGCTGCCGTCCCACCCAGCCCCGCCAGGAGGTATACCACAGTGCAGGTATAACACATCGCGCCATTTTTGTAATATTGCACCATGGTGTAAGTTTATCCGGGTTGATCAAGAGATCAATATTAATTGTTTTATTTGAACAAGAGAATATGAATTATTTTGATTTTTCCGGTATTGATTCATATGGCGCCTTTTTTCCTGCAAGGAAAATCGTTTGTTTATTGTTAACTTTTTATTAGTACCAAAGAATATTTCGAAAGCAATTATTTTTTAAGATTAACACTCGAACTGTAGTTGGCTACATTAACAGCTCTGACAAATAGTCTTCTTCTTCTTCTGCTTTATTTAGGACTGTGTCCTGTTATTTCTCGGAGCCTGTTCCTGGGATACAGATGTCCAACGGTCTCACCATATTTTAGGTGGTCTTCCTGCAGGTCGATTTCCTGTTGGTACTTTATGTGCGGCTATATTTATCACTCTTTCAGAACATGCTCTTTCCACATGATCTCTCCAGTAGCGTCTTCTCAGTCTTCCACATCGCACGACATCTTCTACATTGCAGATCTTTCTAATTTCAGAATTTCTCATTCTGTCTCGGAGTGTCGTTCCCGCAACGGATCGGAGAGTCTTCATTTCTGTGGTTCTTACGAGACTTTTTGTTCTGATGGTGTCAGCTCTCGTTTCTATTCCATATGTCATTATAGGACGTACGCGTGTCTTGTAGATTCGAATTTTGCTCTCCTTTAGTTAGATAGTCTCAGTTCATTAGAATATTACATACAATTTATTAGTAAGGAACTATAATAAAAAAGTTTATAAGATGCATTCAAATACGAGCTGCGAATGTAGTCTACCGCAGTTCGAAACAATTTTTTTTGGGCTGCAAATCCAGTCAGCCGCACATAGAGGTTAAAAAAGAATATATTATGCATTTAATTAAATATAATGTTAAACATGTTTATTAAATTAATTGGTTTAAAAAAATCGCGAATTTTTTTAATCAAAATTGCTTGACATTTGACAGCTGTCAGATCGATGGCAGAGTTTTAATCTTAACTTTACGGCTTGATAAACATTGATTCGAGACGGGTGCGGGGGCGGGGTTGTTTATTTTTGTTTTCTCACATAATATATGGCATCTTGCCTAAACTTGGCATGAGTCTGGGGGCAGTATTATATAAATCAAAACAACGCGTCTATGGAAATTAACGTATAAACGTCAAGAAACTTTCACAACGATAGCCGGTGGAGTGAATGGAACACTAATCAACATTTTTCATGTCGTTTTGTGTAATATGTTTGCGACTGTTACGTGTCCAGTGACCACAAGAACCTAAACAAGGATGGAAGGCGCCGTGTCTGGGAGTCCGGGACAATCGGACAGTGTGTCAATGTCCTGTGTTAAGTCTGAGCCGGACCCGACTATCTGGGATACCAAGGAAGACGACAATATTATTTTGGAGCGACCAAAGATAGAAACGAGTTCGATGAACATCACAATTGTCAAGATTGAATCTCTCAAAGAGGAAACGTATATTGAAAATGATGACACGAGTAATGCATATATTGTCAAGGCTGAGTCTCTCAGAAATGAAGCAGACTATAAGGATATTGACATGAATAACGCAGATGCAGAAAATGATTCCATGGCCCCCACTAATGTCAAGATTGAGCCTCCCGGTAGTGAAAACGATTTTATACACGACGACACATTCTCCGTAGATATAGATGTGTCATACAGTATTAAAAAGCAAGACCCTGTAGAAATAGATGGGTCCAGAAACAAACCATCTAAAATAAAATCAGGATTTAATGTCGATTTGCCAATTCATCCTGATATTAAACGATTTGAATGTACAACTTGCAATAAACAGTTTAAAAGGAAATCACATTTAAAAAGCCATTTGCTTATTCATTCTGATGTAAAACTATTTGAATGTTCAACTTGCAATGAACAGTTTAAAAGGAAATCAAATTTAAAAAGCCATTTCCTTATTCATTCTGATGTAAAACTATTTGATTGTTCTACGTGCAACAAACAATTTAAAAGAAAATCACATTTAAAAAGCCATTTGCTTATTCATTCTGATATAAAACTATTTGAATGTTCAACTTGCAATGAACAGTTTAAAAGGAAATCAAATTTAAAAATCCATTCGCTTATTCATTCTGATGTAAAACTATTTGAATGTTCAACGTGCAACAAACATTTTCATAGAAAATCAGATTTAAAATGTCATTTGCTTATTCATTCTGATGTAAAACTATTTGAATGTTCAACTTGCAATGAACAGTTTAAAAGAAAATCACATTTAAAAAGCCATTTACTTATTCATTCTGATATAAAACTATTTGAATGTTCAACTTGCAATGAACAGTTTAAAAGGAAATCAAATTTAAAAATCCATTCGCTTATTCATTCTGATGTTAAACTATTTGAATGTTCAACGTGCAACAAACATTTTCATAGAAAATCAGATTTAAAATGTCATTTCCTTGTTCATTCGGATGTAAAATCATTTAAATGTTTTACGTGCAATAAACTGTTTAAAAGAAAATCACAATTAGAATATCATTATCTTTCTCATTCAGATATAAAGTTATTTAAATGCTCAATGTGCAACAAACAGTTTAAAACGAAATCTGATTTAAGAAGACATTTGATAACTCATTCTGATGTAAAACAATTTTAATGTTTAACGTGCAATAAACGGTTTAAAACAAAATTATATTTAAAAAAACATTTCCCTGTTCATTCAGATTTTACATGTAGCAAACGGTTTAAAAGAAAGCCAAACACATCGAATGATTAAGCAAAAATACATTTGCTTAGTCATTCGATGTGAAATTTCAACGTGCGTGTTAACCATTTAAAATAAAATATTTGCAAAACTAGATGCAAAACCATTTCAATTTTCTACATGGAAGAAACCATATAAAACAAGTTCAGCATTTGAAAGTAGTGTGCGTTGATTTAGGTGTAAAACAAATTAGATGTTCTATGTGCTGAAAACGGATTGCAGTAAATTCAATATTTGCTCATCCACTCGGAAGGAAAACTATTTGTGCGTCGGACGTGTTCAAATGAAAGTTATGTTTAAAAAAAATCACCCACATATTGACAGTGAAAATAGGCAGGTAGTGTCTGGGGTGTAGAGGACCACATCGTGGCTACCGAACGATTATTGAATAACGGGGAGGAAGAATCGGAGATTCCAAAGTTTTTGTGTGCGGTTTTCGATGGCTGTTTAACATCAACTTGTATATATCACCCTAGTATTTCTAAAGTGACTGTCAATAATACATTTTTGCCTATTGTCACTTTCAAAACTCTAGTCTGTTGTGGTTAAGCCTGTGATGCGTGCTGTGATGTGAGCATGTTGTTTATATTTTCACATTATTAGCAACAACAACATCAAACCACCACGCCGTTTCCCCGGATGGGTAGGCAGAGACCATGGACCGCCACACTACTCTATCCTGACACATATAATAGATTCCTCCTCATTCATACAGCGAGTCATACACGTACGTTGATTCTTCCGATTTCTGACATGACCGATCTAAAAATTTGATTAATTTGGTCATACCGTGTTTTCCTCCGCTTTCCTCGACTCTGTACTCCATTGACAAACACTTTTTCTTTGATACATGGTTGACGGTTGACCTGCTTCGATTATTGCCAGTTTATTGGACACATTTTGAGTTTAAAAAATCGTTATTTTCAAATAAATATAAAATAACTTTGTTACATTGCCAGTATTAATATCATGTTCAATCATTCTTTGTGTGTCATAATAAAATATACGAGTATTATGAAATAGGTATTCAATTTCATTTTGAAATAGGTAGTAAATTTGCTACAAACACATTTTTATCGATTTTAGGTACCCTTTAGGGTACAACAAAATTATTTTTCCCACATCCTGTTTTGAAATAGATAACTAAAATTATTATTTTTGTTAAAATTAAATTGGCCGAACGGATAGTGACATCGAAAGAAGGGTTGGTGCGGGTAACAAAGTGAATGGAGCTTTAAAAATAGTTATTGGAAACAAGGATTTATCAATGAAAGCGAAAATAGCCCTTTACTTTCTGGTCCCAACCCTAATTAATGGAAGCGAAGCATGGAACTAGCAGAAGAAGGATGAAAGCAGAATAAATGCGGTAGAGATGAGGTCCCTAAGATGTATGTATGGTAGAACAATATCGACATAATCTCAAATGCTGATATAAGAAAGGAGTTTAGAGCGGAATAAGGTATTATGAACAAAATTATGAAAGGATCGCTGCGTTGCTTCGGACATTTGGACCGCATGGATGGAGAAAAAATGATTAAGAAAGTATACGTTAATGATGTAAATAGAGTACGGAGTCGAGGTAGACCGAAGAAAACATGGCATGACCAGATTAATAAAATTTTAAAGGTTGGTCATGTAAGAAGTCCGAAGAATCGACGTGCGCGTATGACTCGTTGTACGAATGTGGAGGAAGTAGAGAGGTGTACCAGGATAGAGTAGTGTGGCGGTACATTCTCTCTGCCTACCGTGAAACAGCGTGATGGTTGGTTTGTTTGTTTATTAAAAAAGCCATGCAACGAAGAGTTATATCAAATTAAATAAGAATATTTCTCGAAAAATCCCAGTTCTCTATGCTTGGTGAAACATATCCCGGAAGTTAAACTTTATTCTAAGTACGTCACTTATTCACAAGTTTCCTGGAGTATAATGTACATATATTACGTAACAGGATCTTACGTTTCGAATGTAAACATTTTAAAGTTTGTCAGAAATAATATTTTCTATGACCGCGATTAAATCGACATTTTTGTAGAAAAAAAAAAGTTAAAAATCAAAGTGAGTCATTCAGGGAATTTCCGCTACAGTAAATTAAGAACATACATACCATGAAAAGCATTTAATTTAAATTATTTTCGAGGATTAAAAACACCTGTGTCTGTCCTATTATATAATGACCTAATAAACTAACTAACTAACCATCACGCCGTCTCTCTGGAGGGGCAGGGAGAAATAATAGATGGCCATATTGTTCGATTTGATCGTGCCACGTTTTCGAGTGCCAGAGTGACAAATGCTAATATAAGAAGTGAGTGCAATGTGAATGAAAGTGTTATGAACAAAATAATGAAATGGTTAGGTTAAAAGAAGGATTGGACAAACAGAAAGAATGAATGAAGAAAGTATGGTATATGTAAAAGTATGGTAAACGACATGAACGAAGCTAGCTAATGAAGACGATGGCAAAATTGTATGAATAAGGCTACGAATTGCTTCCCCATCCACCCCGTGTTCTCCAGATCTGGCCCCCAGTGACCTATTCCTGTTTGCAGACCTAAAATGAATGCTCATTGGGAAGAAATTCAGCACTGATGAAGAGGTAATCGCCAAACTGAGGCTTATTTTAAGGTTAAAGAGAAATCGTACTATAAAAAGAGAATCGAAAAAATGTATGACCGCTGTAATCGTTGTATTGAATAATAAAATCGAATTTTACCAGAAAATGTGTTTTACTTTGTTAGCCTTTTCAGCCCAACTGTTATACGAGTATAATGGTCACTTACCAATAGGATTATTTTCTTAGAAATATACAATCGTAATAAAACAGATGTATTACACATAAAATGTTGCTTGTGTAATGATATCAAATTTCATATCGAATTAGATATATTGAAGTTTTATATACAAGCAGCATTATGTATATTACACTCAATATCTTGTCACTTTTTGATAATGGAAACTTGAGACAAAATATTTAAAGTTGTTAAATTAAAACACTTCTTAACATTGGCTCAAAACTAAGTATTTACGAAAAGTATTGAAAAACGTTTCAATTATTGGCCATAATACGAATGCGTACACATTTCAAGGAATGTACGGATATACTAAGTTGTAAATGTTTAAAAAATGAATTTGTAATATGTATTACAAATATTATCAGTTAATATAGTAGGTATACTCGTATGGCGCTCCCATAACGGATATCGATAAAGAAATGGGATAATGATACAATCAAATTAAATGATAAGTAGGTATACGAGTACTTATGATTCAAATGAGTTTTCCGGTTTGATAATTCACTAACTAACTAACCATCACGCCGTCTCTCCGGAGGGGTAGGCAGAAAGAATGGACTGTCACACTTTTCTTTCCTGACATATTTCTCTCGATTCCTCAACACATACATCGTGTCATGCCAGCGCGTCGACTCCTCACATGGCCGACATTCAATATTTGATTTATTTGCCACGTTTTCCTCGGTCTACCTCTATTTCTGGTTCCATTTACATCCTTAACATATACTTTTTTTTACCATTGATTCTTTACATATGTCCGAACCATCTTAATGATCCTTTCATTATTTTGTTCAAACACTATCATTCGCATCGCATTCATTTCTTATATTTTCATTCGACACTCCATCATACACAGAGTATCCATACATTCGTCTAAGAGATCTCATTTCTACTACATTTATTCTACTTTCATCCTTCTTTTGCCAATTCGATGCTTCGCTTCCATACATAAGGGTCGGTAGAAGAACACCATTGTGCACTGCCATTCTAGATAAAATATTCATATTTATAGAAACTAACCATCACGCTGTCTCCCCGAAGGGGTAGGCAGAAAGAATGGACTGCCACACTTTTCTTTCCTGACATATTTCTCTCGCTTCTTCAACATTCATACATCGTGTAATGATCCTTTCATTATTTTGTTCATAACACCATCAAGTGTATATATAAAATTGAATAAAATCTAAATATAACAATCACTCAGCAGCCACAAGAGCTGAACCTCCACACGACGAAGGTCCAAGTCCAAGTAAACCAAAAATAACTCCCTGACTGTTGTTGCAACTCTCACTGTCTGACCGCAGTGCATTAAAATAATGAATTCACATAGTACAATACATTAAAACAATTAAACTACATAGTATAAAACTAAAATGGGTTCAAAGGGTAGTAGGGCTACGATGGGGTATGCTTTGCTGGAAAATATGCCTCTACAAAATGTCGTAAGGCGCCATGTTGCATTTACGAGTACAACAGCAACACTACTATCAAGTCCAACTCTCTAGCGTCCACGAGAGGTTTTTTTAAAGACCCCGCGAACCCCGGACAGTGTGGCACATATTACTTAGTGCCATAGCAGATAGAGAGAGGACGAATGGCGAGCTTCCAGCGCCATAAAACTGGATACACCCAGCTAAGGGAAGGTTACCCCGACAGAAAATCCTCCAGAGAAGGCAAGGGGATACCACTCTGAATATTTTTCCTCAGGTCATCACTATGAAGGGTGATAGTCAACGTTAGGGAGACCTGACAGGACACAGAAAGAAGAAGTATAAAACTAACTAACCATTACTTGTATCCACGAAGGGATGGACAGAAATAATGGACTGCCACACATTTCTTTCCTGACATATTTCTCTCGATCCTCAACATTCATACATCGTGTCAAGCACGCACGTCGATTTCTCTGACTTCTCACATGGCCGCCATTCAATATTTGGTTTATTTGACATGCCACGTTTTCCTCAGTATTACTCTATATCCAGTTCCATTTGCATCAGAGGTTCCCAAACTTTTTTGTCCCGTAGACCCCTTGAACCCGAGTTCCCTAGATCAGGAACCAAGAGTTCTATCCCCTAGCCCTAGACCACCACCCGATTAATAAATATCAACAAGATATTACAAAAAATATATTAAGAGCAGGTAAGTCTTCAAACGTGCAATCATTCTGTTCTGATTAATAGAAAAATAAACACTTGTGCATAGTGTTATACTTAGGAAATTGGAAACAACTTTGTTTAATCCACTAATTATTAAAAAATACGACACATTCAATTATTGTATCGAATTTTAAATTCGTTTTCACACCTGAAGATGGAGGTTTCCTCCGAAACATGTCGTTTTTTTAATTTTTTTTAAATAATTAATAATAAGTGGATTGAACAAAGTTATTTCCTAAATAGTCCATTGTTTTGGCTGAAACACGACATGTTTCAGTTTCAGCAAGATTTCAAAATTATATCAAAGAAATTATTCAAATTAACATAGGAACAAATACACATAAATATTCGAAAAATCACGAAAATTTGACATTTTATATATTATTGTAACACCTGATGATGTCAACATAGGTTGATGAAACAGCTGTCGCGTAAAATAAAATACAATTGTGATTCAAAAAACAAAATTCTTTAATTTATCAGAGCAAAGATATTTACACTTTCCTAAGTATATTACTATGGAATTCCACAGTGTTAATGCCTTATCGTTCAATAAGTGTATAGTGCTAGTTCTTACTTTATATAATGTCATGTTTGCAATAAATTAATAAACCTAAACTCACCTAACAATATTGTATACAATATTCTTTTTCCGAAATACTGGATATTATTTCAACAATTCACGTAATATTAAAACTTGACATACACTGATATGATACCCAAAAATTCAGTTTTCATAAAGATTAATTAAGATTCCGTTTAACTTCATATTCAAGCTTATCGATCGGAAGCGCGTGTCACTAGCGATCCGATTTTTTTAATCGGAAATACATTCAAAGTATAGAGATAATAAACTGATACAAACAAGATTGCACTTTGTCGGTGCAAACGCTGGCAAATCAGAGAGAAGACTGAATAAACTTAATTCACACTGTCATATCTTAGTCAGATGTTTATAATACGTACAGAGAATAATACCGCATCTACTTAAAATTCACAATACGATGACGATTACTCATTCTTGGTACTAGGAATACCACCAGTGCGTGTATTTCGCCAATTAAGAAACCGCGAAAAACAAAAGGTTTTTCTTTCGGAGACGGCAGGCCTCGCACGAGGACACTCGCGAATGCGAAATGACACGAAACCAAAACTACATTAGTTGTGAACTTGAAATTAGTATCTTCCAGGCTGTGCTGGGTGCAGGATGCGGAGAATCACGAGTCACTCGATAGCCAGGAGTTTACTATCGGGCAATAGATACGGACGGCTGTTTCCGGAAGATTACAGTTCTGTGTATTCTATTATTATGCCATTCAAACAAAAGCTTTGCGAGATTCTGTCATCCTTCACTCCAATGAGCGTTCTAGATTGAACATTTTTACATAATAATAATGTTATTCGAATTCAAATTAAAACTATTAAATATAGAGCAAAACTTACACTTTCTAGAGTGTTATTACTATGAAGTAACATGTATCGCCTTGTAATGTCATTTGTATTGCCTTATCAAGGCAAACGTTAATTTCCTATGAAAGTAAATATTTTTTATTTAGAAACGTAAGTTTTCCTTACTAATCTTCCTATGGTCCATAGTATGGCCGAGCCATAGAGGGCTCCCTCCGCTTACCCGAAGCTGTTATAGGCGAAGCGGCGCCTTTCGTCAGCTTCACTCGTGCACTCCCTAGGGCCATCCCCCGTTCATGCGGAACTTACGTTAAAAAATAATAATAGTAAAAATATATGTTTATTTGCAACCAAGGGGGACCCAGACCACATTTAAGCTACGCTACTCTCCCTCGATGTCACGCCGTACACACATAGCAATACAACAACAAAAGAAAATAAACAATTTATACATATATATGTTAGAGAAAAAATATAAAGCTGCTAATGGCTACACCACTCTTGAAGTGTTTTGCCTCTAGCAGTCCGATTCGCCCAACTTAAGCAGATTAGCCAGAACATTTTCCATTAGGCGCTGTCTAGGCCTTCCTAGAGGTCTTACTTCGGTTGGTCTAGACGCGTACAGGGTCTTGATTGCACTGGTCTCTCCGGCTCGGCATACGTGCCCAATCCATGCTAGGCGACCGGCTCTCACGGTGCTCGTTATGCCTTTATAAGGGGCTGCTGGGTCATCGAACGGATCTCTTGGTTGGTCTTATGCCTCCAAGTTCCCCCTGCAACACCTGGTCGGGGTCCCAGGATCATTGCGTTTACCTTACTTTTATAATATAAATACATCGCACGTTGAAAACAAAAGTGACACTATACAAAAATCTCAATTTTTCAGTACGGTCATTTAAAGTTTTGCCTGCTTATTAACCCAATTAAAATCAACTAGATTCTGATAGAATAATATCTAAACTAATATATAAAACAACAACATTAGATATATTTCTACTCACAGTCAAGTTATTGACCTCACAAAAACTTTAAATGACCGTACTGAAAAATTGAGATTTTTGTATAGTGTCACTTTTGTTTTCAACGTGCGACATGTATAAATACAAATAAAAACTTTGTGTTGTGGATTCACATTGATTAATTTTTTGAAAACATTGTACAATATTTTCACAACACTTTTTGCACTTTCCATCAACTTGTTCCGGGACACAGAAGCTCTTAAAAATAAAACAAGACTTATTGCACAAATATACATATTATATTTTTTACTTAACCTAAAAAGAACGAACATTGCTTAATTTAGGGTAATCATTGTAAATTCCAATTGGTTATCCCTCGAACTCCACCCAAGACCTAGGCCCGTATCCAAGGCCACTTCCGATACTTCCACACTCCTCCCTACCCGGGCAGTCAAGTCCAAATGTTGGACCCAACCCACCACATCCTTCAAGAAATCCTCCTTTCACTATTAACTAACCTCAACACCCAAGAACGGAATTTCAAACATGTGGGGGAACAATATCCTCCGGGCTGGTACTCCCGAAAAGACAATATCCAAGAAAGAATAACTAGTAGTGTGCGTCACTGATGTCAACATATTTCATTTGAATTGGTATCCAAGGAGACAAATTTCAATACCAGTGAATAAATTATTAATCTTAGGAAGACCGTTTCAATATTAAAAATAATGCATATAATACAAGGTGTTAACAAAATAAAGTTTTTATCGTCCATTAATATGTTACGTGGAGATGTAAGACGACTTCTTGGTGCCTGAATTGCAAAACTTTCCTGGTTATAACCAAAGAATATGGTTCCACCAGGACGGAGCAACGTCACACACGTCCAACACGTCTTTGCCACAAGTTCGTGAAAATTTCCCTGGCAAATTGATCTCCAGGAGAGGTGACATAAATTGGCCTCCACGCAGTCCTGATTTTTAAACCCAATGGAATTTTTCCTGTGCGGTTATCTCAAATCTAAAGTTTACGCTAATAAACCGACTTCCTTGGCGCATTTGAAAGAAAATATTCGCCAGGAAATGGCAGCCATCACGGAGTCTACCTGCCGAGCCGTCATAATAAATTTTACTGTTCGACTAAATAAGTGCCGCGAACGCGAGGGTTTACATTTGGACGATATTATTTTTAAGAAACAAATTCCCGTATTGTGTACTTTAATAATTAATAGGTCAGGACCTTCAAGTATCTAGGCATAGACCTGGTGGGGGGAGCTGATCTGCGGGAAGAAATACTAGCCCAAGTAAACAAGGTAGCTGCAGTCTCTGGGGCTCTAAAATCCACAATATGGAAAAACAAAGACATGGCCATTAAGAGTAAGATGAGAATCTATAAAGCACGCGTAAGACCAATAATAACAAAAAAATGGCGTCGAAGCAAGGGCAGACACAGTAAAGACCAAACAAGTTTTGAGGACTTCCGAAATGAAGACACTGAGGACGATAGCAGGCAAGACACTGAGGGATCGCGTGAGAAACACCAGAATAAGAGAGATATGCGAGGTTGAGGATATTATAAGATGGAGCAGACAGCGAAAAAGGGACTGGTACGGTCATGTCCAAAGAATGGACACCACCAGACTCCCCTATATTGCATTGCATTATCAACCTCATGGGACTCGTCCTCGTGGAAGACCTCCTAAAAGATGGAAGGACAGCTGGGAATCTACCTCACAGGAGGAGCAACACTCTGGAGAACAGACCACATAGGTCTACAAAAAGGAATAAGAAGAAAAATAATAATTAATAAACATTTTTTTCGATAAATGGCTTACTTCTTTTTAATCGATCCACTTTCAATTGAGACGCCTTGTATATGTTGAATGTGTTAATAAATAACATATGAAAGAGTTTACTTTTAAAGAGGTCCGTGCATGGCCAAGAGCTCAAGAATAATGGTTAGATATTAAGAAGAAAAAAAATCTCCACGGAATCGAAAGTGTTTGCTTCGTGATGGCTTTATTGTTTTGAATGTGTACGGAGATAAAATATTCTTTGTTGATGCTGTGGAAGATACTCACCGAAAACATAATAAAAACCTGTTTCGTTGCATTTCGGTTGAATGTTTGAACATTGGAATTTGTGTACTCATTCTCATTTCGGCGAATATAGGTAGGTATAATATTTGTATCTCTGTTTCTTAGCCAATGTCAAGGACGCTTGCCGCTTATGTGAATCAATGATATTGAGTAATGCCAGGCGATGACAAACAAATCGGTGATTCATAATACTTAACATTTATGCGTTGTTCGTGAGAATTGTTGATCAATGGAATATCTTCCGAAATTAGCGGCAATTCGTAAAAACGTTTTTATTTTTATCACAACCTACATTTGATTACGCTTTAGAAAGGCAAAACAGGTGACTCTGAAAATAATTATATATTGCTTCTCGATAATGTTCGTTTTTCTCAAAAGTAATCAGTTCTAAATTCGGAGTTCCGTCATTATAAAAAAAAACAATGTAACGTTTTTTTTAAATAATTTTACTTAGTCCGCTGTTTATTTATTGTTTCTTGAATAATGATGTAAAACTTCAATAAAATAATAAATACGAATGAAAACGTCTGTTTTCTAGAAGTTTTATTATCTTGTATTTTATGGGAGTGATGTTTCACCTTACTTTTGACATTATCAAATGTATATAACTAACTAACCAACAGGCTCTACAGGCGGTAAGCAGAAATAATAGACGGCCACATTGTTTCCTGGCATACTTCCCTTGATTGTGTGTTTAGACAAATTGTCATTGTTTTACATTCGACGTTTAATTCGCAATAATACAATGTTTAAACTAATTACAATAATGAACCTTGCAGCTTTTGGCTTAATTTATATCAATTTAAAACAAATATTTTAAACTGAATACTCGTTTGGGGGATGTGGTGAAAGTTAAAAGCAGTGGAGGTTTCAGTGTTTATTGCAGGTCACAAGTAATCATACGTTAACAGTATTTGTACTCGTGATGGAGCGTGCGCCTGGACGTCGATAGCAGCTGGGGCTGATGGTTCACTGGGCAGTCGCGTCGGTCGGCTGGAGTGAAGACTCATCGGAAGTTGCGTGGCGTAGCAGTGTAGACAGTTGCGTAGCTCGGTAGGAGGGTCGGAGGTTTCTCGTGCGTAGACTTGACGGCGTATACTCGTGTCGGTTAGAAGTCGCAAGAAGGAATACTGTCAATGGTGGTCGGATGTACCGCTTTTATATGCTTTGCTTCAATTTTCACACGATACTCTGCTCTAGTGACCTAGTGACCAAACTGAATAAATCTGGGCCCTCGACTCATCAGTTTTGATAAGTAGGTCCTGAGTCAGGCGTTTTCGGTTATATTTCATCATGAAATACGCTGGTTTAGCAGTCGAATTCCGCTTATATATGGGTTATGCATTTAACCCCGACACTCGTCCAGTACTGCGCTAGGATGAATTTAACACCGCAAACCGACTGTTAAACACTCTATGTGGTTTTATAGTACTGTTTAACTCTATAGTGCGGCTGGCTACATTTGCAGTCCAAAAATCGGCCTTAAACTTCATTTGCAACCTACCTACCTTCATTTAAATCGACTTCATTTGCAGTTCATATTTGAATATATCTAATAAACCTTTTCTTTTTAGTTCTTTACTATTAAATTGTAGGGGAAAGTCGGGTAATCACGAACGCGGGGTAATCCCGAATTCAACAGTTCTACTATGTTAGACAAACATGGCAGTATTATGTTCACTGCCATCTTAACAATCACGCCACCTCTAGCGATAGACGGCAATTTTTGAGAAGTGGACGTGCGCGTGATACAAGGTGTGAATATTTCAATATTTTTTGTGTTTTCGATGTAAATTTTTCATGAAAGTAACTTGATGTAGCTTTATTTTTACGATTGAGTATAAATAAAACGTTTAGAAACTTGAATAGTCACTTATCAAAGATTCCAACGAGACTAACGCTAACGGCAAATTTATGAATTTTGCATTTTGATCCATAATATTATGAGCTGTAAATATAACCATTTTTTTTTACTGCAAATGAAGTCAGCCGTACAATGTGCTTGAAACTGTATAGTTAGTTATTTTATATAGTGCTCTAATAAATAATAAAAAGTTGTCACTTTATAAATGAAACTCATTAACACACATTATTAAATTCGTTTATTATTTTTAATGTACATTTTGATAGTCTTATAGTAAACATAAATATGGAATTTTCACAAATTCCTGAATATCTAGTAACACAATTACAACAAAGTTTATCATTTTCAAGTGTTGTCTTACAAATTCTTACTGAAAAAAATCTGTCACAGATGTGATTTCCAGTAGATACCGGGAATCGAGCATGAAACCCTAAGATTAAGGTCAGTAAAATAAAAACTTCATAACATTTTCACATCTCTAAAAGTGTAAATTTTTGTAACCATGTAGACCGAATATTGCTCACTGAGAATTATTCCCCTTATTTAGCTGAAAAATAAAAATATGTGTTTAATACTCGTACAATAGGATTTGTTATATATGGCATAATTATTAAATTTTCATGGGTACCTACCTCCAATGGTACCAGGGCGGGAACTCATCAATTTCTGATAAAAATAAATCATAAACTATTTTGTTCCACTAATATCTTCTTGGCTTTTAAGCAATTCAAGATCTTCTTTAATTTTCCTTTTGAAGAAATTACACTAAAAATAACATAATTATTAATACATTATTCGCCGTTTGAATGCTTCAAATAGAGAGAATGGGCGAATGGTAAATTTCCAGCACCATAAAACTGGATTCACCTGCCTAAGGGAATGCAACCCCAGCAGAAAAATCCCCCAGAGAAGGCAAAGGAAAATTACTTTGGATATCTTTCCCCAGGTCACTACTTTGAAGAAGAATCAAACCATGGCCCAGAGTCTCGGGTGACCCTTGAACGAGTCAGGAGTGCTAAGAATATTCGAGATGCCAGGAACAGAGATGGTTACTCTCAAGTGATAATCAACATCAGAGGAATCTGACATGACACCGAGAGAAGAATAAGAATGTTCTTAAGAATGTTATAAAATTAAACTTTTTAATATTCATATTTCTGAAGATTTTTTTATAATAGACATGTTTTTCTTTGCTGGGATATTAGCTTTTTTATATTCATTTTCATGATTAGAAACTAAAAGAAATGCACTTGAAAAGTTTAATTCTAATATACCTGAATTAGTTTTAACTTACTTTTCTGCTTAAATTCTATTGTTGAATTGTTCTTATATGAATTTAAGTTAATTGTTAACTATTATTTTATATATGTGGTAGCACGTAATTGGCCTTATTGTAATTATTCTAAATGTTTAATTATATATATGTTATTGATATCGCTGTATGTTACCCTTAATAAATAAAGCAAAAAATAAAGTATTAACAACTTAAATTAATCAAAACATAATTAAGTTTCTTGGTACTTCTGCTTAGTTATAAAATAAATTGGTAGGATTCTTACCTTATGTAGCCAAAATGTTATAATAGCCAGGAGAATTATGCCTAAGACCACAGACAAGATGATGAACCAAATGGAACTCGCTGCCGGTGGTGGTGAGCCTGAGATTAGAGACCTTGCGTATCCAAAAGCTTGGGTGCTGTCAAACAAAATATATTTAAAAAGTTTTAAGCTGCTATTTACAACAGGTCAATTCACTTGCTTAATTTTCCGTTCAAGTCAAGTAGGCTTCACAAAGTAAACAAGTATATTCGTTCCACTATAAAAGCAGTTAAATTCACAACTCTAAATGTTCAAAATATCAAGAATTACAGGGATGAAAATTAAACAGTTTATTTTTAAATAAGATAATAAAGCAATATGTAAAAATATTAATTTTATAGACGCAGAATATGATACTTACGTGTCCATTGCGAAAGCATATGTAGAAAATGTCAGAGAATGTCTGGTTTGAAGGAGTTTTTCTGAAAACATACACACACAATCATAATCAATGATTTGTTTTATTAATTTATATTATGATTTAACACAAAAAAGTTAATATACTCTATACCCCTGACACAAATGCAAAATTGTTCATTCTAAGTTATATGCGTTATTTATTTCTAAAACATCAAAAGCATGAAAATTGGTCATTCTTAGATAGATGTGTTATTGGTTTCTGAAATATCAAAAGCATGAAAATTTGTCATCCTTAGTTATTTGCATTATTGGTTTCTGAAATATCAAAATGAAAATTTGTCATCCTTAGTTATTTGCATTATTGGTTTCTGAAATATCAAAAGCATGGAAATTTGTCATCCTTAGTTATGTGCATTATTGGTTTCTGAAATATCAAAAGCTTGAAAATTGGTCATTCTTAGTTACATGTTACATTGGTTTCTGAAATATCAAAAGCATGAAAATTTTTCATCTTTAGTTATTATATTTGCATTATTGGTTTCTGAAATATCAAAAGCATGAAAATTTGTCATCCTTAGTTATTTGCATTATTGGTTTCTGAAATATCAAAAGCATGCAAAATTGGTAATTTTTAGTTAAATACGTTATCAGAATTTATATGCACAAATGTGTGTCCGTTTTATTTTCGTTGTATCTAGTAAATGATGACTTAGTGATAGTAAAGAATGACGTACCAAAGTTGGTGACATTTAGCTTCTGGCGGAGTGTCATATATGCTCCGTTACCAGAAGACGGCAGGCCTCCCGGTTTCGTACAGTGTACCATCAGGCAGGTGACGCGAAGCAGATCACTGCAGTTGAGGTGCAGATTCACCCTGGACTCGTGACTGTCCTCACTGGTCACCGGCGGCAGATGCATCTTGTCCCCTTTCTCCGAAAGGCCTATAAGTACTTTATTACTCAATTCTTTTACAGAACGGTCCATATTTTTAGATGGTTGTATCTTTTTAATTATTTATAAAAAAATTCATGCTTCGAGAAGATGACCACATTATAAAATCTGCCGTTCAAACCCCAACGGTCCAGAGGGTTAGAGGTCAACCTTTGGCTACATGGGGCTCAAGAAATGTGGACTCAACAGAGAGCTGACCCAAGAAAAACCTGGAGAAATTATGTTAAGAGGGCCGATCCCACTTAAAATGAGAAATGGTGAAGTGCAAGAAGAAGTTAGTAGTAATTTTATGGTCATACAATATAAACTAAATACTTTTTGGTTTATGCCTCACTTTAACCACGTCAACTTTAATCGTAAAAAAAATTCAAATTTAATCTAACATAGAAAATTAGTAATGAAACCATTTTTAGTTTTAAAAAAATACTAACGTATGGTTGTAACAATATGAAATCAGCCTTGCATTCTGGTTTATTTCTGTTGTTAAAAACAGTGTGTAAGTATAAAATCATTTTGTACCGGATATAAATCTTTTGTCTGGGTTATCACGGGAAGATTCCTCAAGTTGTGAGAATGCATCAATTGTAGAATGTTGGTTGGTTCTTCCATAAGATTGTGCACCATTTATTTCAGTTCCAATATCTATTGAGTGTCCTTCTTTGCCAATAAAGAAACGTCCGTTCACTGCACGGCATAAAAATGGCGTATTCTGTTGGAGCAAAATTAATATAATAGTTTATTTGAATATTAAGCCTATGATAATTCCAGATTACATGGGTAATAAATGAAAACGTGTAATGTACTAAAAACAATTGAAAAGGAAAGGTACACTTATGAAATCTGATAAACAAAAAATATGGAGTTGCAATAAATGCGGGAATATTATGGATTACTAAAATGATTTATTAATGAATTAAAGTATACACGTGAAGATAGGTATGGATTTGGAGTATATATACAACTTCCAAAAATGTATCATGCATGATCATAATAACAATGGTGGAATGGGGAATGTTGTAATTACATAAAGCGTGCGCTTAACCCAACCAATGACAGGTCATAAGTCCTGTAAACACCTTGATCATCCATATTCAGTTTCCGGTTTGCGTCTTCGTCTCTATTGAGATACAATTAAAAAAAATTGAATTAAAGTATTGTTTTCCCACTTTTGAGTTCCCTTCTTATTCTTATGACAATGGCAAGAGAGTTTTGTAAACATATCTATAAAAAGGACCTTATCTCTCCTATTATTTTGCCATTGTGGTTTGGCCTGACTTGGTATCATTTTCAAGGGGGGTTGGGTGTTAAAGTTGTAGTAATAACGGTGGGACCTTCATTGCCTTTTGCAAGGTAGAGTTTTTATTGAACTTTTGAGTTAATCTTTCTCGACTTGTTTCAAAGAAATTATAAAGAATACGTTCTTCCGACAATGAAGGTATAATATAATCGTAACATATCTAGAAAATTAACACAAAAAGTAAATAACAGTATTTACTGTTTCTTAAACAAATATATAAAACTAAACAAAATGGTCTCCCGCAGGATGCTATCTCCTACCACAACTCCATCCAGGCACTGCTCCTCGTATCTTTCCCTCGGGAACAGACTTTTTTCTAACTGGTCTTCCATTCCTTGACAATAATGTAAAACTTTATCATACACCCTAAATTCCCCCTCGCCCTCTTTCGGAGGGACACTCCGGGCCATACATTTAGCCCCATCATAAAACAACTCCCAAATCACATTCCAACAATGTTACCTACAGACGTAAGAGGAATAGCCATTAGAGCTGAACCTCTGTAAGCCAAAAGATCCAAGTCCATATTAAATAATTCATATTATTATACTCGTATATAAATTAAAACACCTGATTTTTAGAAATTTTATTATATTTTATGGGAATGACATGTTTCGCCTTGCTAAGGCATATTAAATGACATTTGAAACCGCCTTAGCAAGTTGAAACATCTCATGCATATAATAATATAATAAAGTTCTCGAAAGTAGAAGTTTTCATTCATATGAATTAGAAGAAAACACTGTTTTAATTAATAAAAAAATATGAATTTAACGGTGTATAAAAATAACAGAATAAACTCAACGAACACAGATAAATAATCAGCTGTTAATCACAACACAGAAATATATATTAATGAATTGTATATATATATTTTTTTCTCTGGACTGATAAGGAGTATAGAAACATAGTTATGTCGCTGAACTCATTACTGAGTGGGTGCACAGAGTTTGTTGAATAAGCTGAGTAATTATTACTGTTGGATGTCATGTTGCATTTACAACAGCAACACTACTATCAAGTCCAACTCTCTAGCGTCCACAAGAGTTCTTTTGAAGACCCCGCGAACCCTGGGCAATGTGGCACATCTTACTTAGTGCCATAGCAGATAGAGAGAGGATGAATGGCGAGCTTCCAGCGCCATAAAACTGGATACACCCAGCTAAGCGAAGGTAACCCCGACAGAAAATCCTCCAGAGAAGGCAAGGGGATACCATTCTGGATATTTTTCCCCAAGTCATCACCATGAGGCCTACTCAAGGGTGATAGTCAATGTTAGGGAGACCTGACAAGAGACAGAAAGAAGAAGAAGGATGTCTCCCAATATGTGAATTTTTATCACGTGCGGGCACTAGTTCTCGTCAAGTTATAACAGTCAACAAGGAATATGAAGTCGAAGAAATGATAATTCAAACAAAATAAATAAGTTTTGGAATATTCACATACTTGCGGTTCAAAAACGTCAACAAGCGGATAGTCAATATTCGTAACATCATCTTTGTATGCCACGGGAATGAAGAATTCTATTTGGAAATCATGCAATGGAGTAGGTCCCTCATTTATAATCTGAAAAATAAATATTTATATTATATGAGATATGTCAGTTCACAGTCACTTGACAGTGTAATTTTGAACAGTGTCTATAAATGAAATAATGTCATTTGTTGCTACCTGAACAATTATTCCTTATGTTATTATTGATTACTGACACATTGCAATCTCTTAAAATAATATAATAGCTTTCACAAAAAAATATTGTTTCAATTGACACTGTATTAAAATGTATAAGAAAAGCAATTTGATGCACAGTTCCTATTTTAGGTAAGTATTTATTTACCGTATTTTTCAGACCATAAGATGCACTTTTTTACTCTGAAAATACAACCAAAAATTGGGGTGCATCTTATGGTCCGATGTGTCTTATTGTCAGGAAAATACGGTATGTAAAAGTGAACTTAAATGGTCAAAATCCATAGAAATTTTAATAATTGGCTCTTACCTCATACTTATGCTGAATTGTTATATTTTGTCTGTTTTTTATAAATACAAATGCATCTGACACGGCTTCCCTAAAAATAAGCATAATTAGGTATTAAACAAAATAATCTCCATTATCAAAATAACACAAAAGTCCGGATCGTCCATGTCAACATGTGCAACATCGGAAAAACATTATGTGCTAAATTTAAAAAAACGGTGGATTCGTGGAACATAAATGAAATAGACAAATGTGCACCATCTAAAAATAACATTTTGTATTAAATTATTTTTATTTTGTTATTTTATTTTATATCATTGTATTTTATATTATTTGTTTTAGATTTATTTTGTGGGTGTTGGACGATCGAAGTGTGCGCGGGAGATGCCTATTGGTGGCGATGAGGTTCGCAACCCATCACACCGCGTCTCCCGCGGGGCGAAAAGAGAAGGATGGAGTGCCGCATCGGTTAAAGTGTGACAGTCCATTCTTTCTGCCTACCCTTTCGGGGAGACGGCGTGATGGTTAGTTAGTTAGTTATCTCCATTAACTTCTTATTACTCACAATGTTACTTATTGAAATGTTTATAAAACATTAATTATTTAAGTGTATTTAGCAAAAAACATTTTCATTGGAATAATGTTTTAAAATTGAAATTAAGCACCATTTATCATGGTAAATTGTAAAGTCGGAGTAAAAAACGACCGTGTAGCAGAGTGGCAAGGCTCTGACTGCCATACCAAAAGTCCTGGGTTCGATTCCTGGCAATGGCAGTGTGATCTCGGTAATTGGCATACAAACTTAAACAAAACTAACGGTGACATTCCGCACAATGTACAGTTAATATCAATTAGTGAAAAAATATTTTTATATTATTATTAAGTAATTTTTAACGGTTTTTTGAACTATCGGATATATTTATTGCCAGGGTTAAACCGCAAACTGGTTTATCCGATCACAGATAATCGAGAGTTTAGGAAAGGATTTTATGATGAAATAATTGGTCAATCAAATCTTCTATATATAAATTGGCTTAAGAAACCGAATAAGTATAGGCTCGAGTCAGTGGCGGTACTCCCATAGAAGCCCAGAAGCCCGGCTTGCATAATAAATTTTGAATCAAAACCCCAAATCTAAGTAATCAGGCACCCGCATAAACCAAAAACCCACCAAATCACCTTCCAACAATGTTTCCATCAGACGTTAGAGAAATAGCCACAAGAGCTGAACCTCTGTAAGCCAGAAGAGGTTTTGATTCAAAATTTCTTACGCAAGCCGGGCTTCTGGGCTTCTATGGGAGTACCGCCAATGGCTCGAGTCCAATATCAAAAAAAGCTTTTCTCACTTAAATAAAATAAGATTTGCAAAATGAAATTTTTGAATTAAATTGATTTAATGTGAAATGCGAACGTCGGTTATAATTTTAAATACCTTAAGTGTGCATTAAACTATCGGAAAGGTTTAACATACCCAATCACAAGAACTTTGGCCACCGTTTGTAAAGGAAGTTTCACGGAAAAGACGTTGTCCGATGGGTTCACCTCCTCTCCCATACTGGTGACGGACACATTGAAGTCTAGAGCCGAGTGGACACTTGTCAGCAAGGAAGTGTCCAGTTCCACGAATACGAAACCCTTAAAATTATCAAAATATTTATATTTTAATCTAATATGCTAAATACTAGAATAATAGAATCACCTAGTTCTATTTGCTGAACACTTCTCAAGACTTTATCCAAAGTGATATTGAACACCTTGGGTAAATAAGATCGCCTTGTCTTAGGGCAGTTATGATGTCAAATCCGAAGCCAAGGCTCGATATGAACTGTAGAGCCATCGAAGAAGAAAATCATTGTCGATAATGAAATCAATATTACCATTTTGTGTTTAATATACAGGTATATTACCGGGGAATTTTCTGTCAGAGGGTTTGCGAAGTCACAGGAGAGCATAGAGTCCAAGAGATCACAGCGGTGCGGCATGCGGAGCAAGGGCGCGCTGGCGGGTGGCATGAACTCGGTGCGTGTCAGAAAGGCCGGTTCGCCCATATTCTCGACGGATATGTTCAGACTTATCTTCGTGCTGGAGCCGATGACATATGGCAAACTGAAATCAGATGATTAATCATAAATTTAAAAAATCTTATTAAAGGTAAAGGTGTTAACACTGTGTAATTCAATTGTTAATTTGAAAAGAGGATTATAAGCACTGTTTTATTGACTTTATTTATTAAATATTTTTACAAAACAAATATATTACACACAACATGTTTCGGAGGTGATCTCTTCCATTCTCAGGTATAAATATAACTGTTATATTTGTACCTGAGGATGGAGGTCACATCTGAAATATGTAGTGTATAATATTTTAATTTTTTAATAATATTCTACTGCACGGACGGTTACGTACATTGCGAATCCCAAAAAGAATGCTGGCACACCCAGGTGGTAGGAGAGCAATTGGATGACCAAGGCTGGGATGGGAGAACGAAGCTGGGAGAGATTATTAATAAGTGGAACACAGAAGGGTTCCCACCACATACCCAATGCTGTTAAAGGGCGCAGCGCCACTCTTTTTTTTAAGATTCATAGGGACTTAGAGGAGTCCCACGCTTTCCCGAAACTGTTATAGGCGGACGTCGCCTTTCGTCAGCTTCGCTCGATCAATCCCTAGGCCCGTCCCTCGTCCATGCGGGACTTACGTTACTGCGGTTTTGTGATTAAAGAAAAACCACCCTTTTGTCAGCCTTGCTCCTACATTTCCTAGGCCTGTCCCTGTCCAAACACAATGGAATGTCAGGCCACATTTACTATACTTTGTATTTCCTTCTGTGTCACGCACTTCCACATGCAAACTTCTGTTTATTTAAGAATATAGAATGCTGGGAGAGATGCGGAGAAATGATTGTCAGAAGCCGAGGACAGAAGGAGTTGAAGGCGAGGAATAGTGTAGATTAAGGCTCGATATAGGCTGTAGGGCCATCGAAGAAGAACAATAATATATTATAAATAAAGTGGATAGTACAATGCTCAAAATTCTCTTTCCAAATTAAAAAAATAAATATTCCATTTCTAAAAAATATGAATAAGTATGAGGTGTTTGTTAGAACATACTCCGTTAGGATGTCCACTCGTAGCCGTAGATCGGGCTGGCACACGAGGTCTTCTCCGCAACCGGTCGCGAACGGTACGCGAAAAACTGATATCTGTTTAGTAGAAGGTCGAAGCACTGTGCAATCTTTACAGAAGACAGGGTCTGAAAATAGGAAGAAAAAAAAAAGAAAACGGAATAACTTCAGGAGGCAAATTTTAGTTAGGACAATTAATACACACCTTTCAATGGATCGTTCAATAATTGTAAGCCCACTTGGATATTGATTGGACTGGAAAAATCTTTGTTATTGGTCTGAAAAATGGTAAATCATTTACAATTATTTTTAGGGTTAAAATATTATTTCAACATGGTACCAGTGATTTACATCATAATTTATGGAAGCGAAATGTTTAGGCATATTAGGCATAAGTTTAGAATTTAGATTTTAACTCACATTAATATTGACAATGATCATTTTGCAATATCTTTTTCCATTGGATCCATTTATAACATATGTTTCATCACTTGTATTATTAAAATATGCTCTTTTGTATTTTGAATCTATAGATAGGTTGACTTTTATTACTGAAAACAAAATAATTATTTAAAACAGTTGGATAGAACATTAAACAAAAAGGTTTTATACAACATTTTGTTTTGAATGTACACAAATCTAGATTTTACCCATTAATCCGGTTAATCATTTAAGGATTAATTGTATCTCAATAGAGACGAAGATGTAAATTGTTTTGGAAACAGAATATGGTGGTCGAGGCTTTTACAGGACTTATGACCTGTCATTGGATGGGTTAGGGGATCGCTTTATGTAATACAACATTCCTCATTCTGCCCTTCTTAGTAAGAAGGGCGGAATGGGGAATGTTGTATTACATAAAGCGATTGCTCAACCCAACCAATGACAGGTCATAAGTCCTGTAAACGCCTCGACCACCATATTCTGTTTCCAAAACAATTTACATCTTCGTCTCTATTGAGATACAATTAATCCTTAAAAAGGTTTTAAATAATTTGTTATTTTGTTTTATAATTGATTAGTAAAAGTTGAAAGAAATTAACTTGTTCTTGAATAGTATTGTCCACCGCTATCTGCAGTCTTAATTAAAGTTTTATAATACGAATGTTAAAAATTCATAAAATGAGAAACATTCACTGGTTTTTATTATATATATGACACAAAAATGTTAATCTATACCCGTTCTAAAATCTGTTGTCCCTATAAACGTATGACATACTCTCGCTGTGAAATTGGTTGACTCTAAAGACAGCTCGGATGGGAATGTGCTGAGGGTGGAACTAACATCGACTGAGTTGTGACAGCGGAGCAGCACTGCTCTGGCGCTTTCGTGGGCCCCTATCGCCACATCTGAAACATTGTTGTACAACCACAAGTTATTTCCGCTTTATTGTGCAAGTTTATGTTATTCTGGAATACTAATGTACCATTGCAGGAGTTCATATCAATGTCCACCCCCCTGGAGATGCTGATGCCAAACCCCCGCATGTCATCCATGACGATCCTCTGCGTGTAGTTAAGGCTCAGCCCGTTGGCCGTCCCCAGGTAAATGTACACAGCCCCCTTGCCGTCGTTCTCGTACGGGGCTCCGATGGCAATGTCTGCAACCAAAATGTTTTTAACGTCATTGTTATACTAATATTTATGCGCCCTTGAGGTGATTACATCACAAAAACGGCGCTTTAAAAGTTAGCATATTATTATTATTATTTATTATTAAAGGGTCAGTGCTGGGAACAAAATAAATGAAGCTCTCAAAGTCATCACTGTTAATACAAATATATCTGCTAAATGGCAGTACACAATGGAGTTCTAGTGGCAACACTTATGTATTGCTTATGTGAAGCTTGGAGCTGTCAAAAAAGGATGAGAGTACGATAAATGTCGTAGAAATGAGATCACTGAGAAGAATAGAATACCGAATGACAAAATAATGAAGAAATGTATGGCAGATGATTGCATTATAAGTAAAATTAAAAAAGGATCCCTGAGATGGTTTGGACGAGAGAAGAATGGTTAAAATGTTGTATACAAACAGTGTGAGTGGAAAGAGAACCCATGGAAGACCAAGGAAAGGATGGCATGACCAAATTAATCAAATACTGAAAGGCAGCCACATTTGAAGTCAGAAAAATCTACGATCATGCAGAGGAAGCTAGAGAGGTATGTCAGGACAGAGCAGTATGCCGGCCCATCTTTTCTGCCTACCCCTCCGGAGAAAAGGCGTGATGGTAAGTTAAGTTACATGAAACTTTATTTGTGCACTAGTTTTTATTTGGAGTTTAACATTCATTATTGTCAAAATAATTCATTGGAATACCAGTAAACCCGTCCTCATTTATATCACCGATGGCAGAAATCGAAGTTCCAAATCTCGCTCCACTTTGAAGACTTCCCGAAACAGGTACCTCTTGTTCTACCAGGTTAGCCTAAAAAATATAAATAATACTTTGAATAATGTTATATTGTTTACTAAAATCCTATTTATATTGGGTGTTTTTATTAGAAGTTTGGTTTTTAAACCTGCAACATTGTTTCTACAGACTGTCAATTGACAGTTGACAGTTGGTTTGTAGTCAGTACGTTTTGCCATTTCACCAGAAATAGACTGATGCCAGAACAGTGCTTGCAAATTGTGAAAAATTATTTTGAAAATCATGGTTCGCCAAACTTATCGTGTACTTCGTCCATTTTACGGTCGACATAATCGTCCATCCGAGCAAGTTATTTGGAAGACTATGGATCGTTTTCGCATCACGTACACTCTAGTCGATAATACGCGTCCACAAAGATGACAATTGTCGAAAATTGGACTTAACGATTGCGCCTCATTCAAGCTAGCCGTGGCGCTCATATGCCCGAAATCATATTTAAACAATAATGTCATAAAATTATCTATTAAATAAAGCCAAAATCATAGATATTAACATTATTTTAATGTATTTTTTTTTCATTTTGAATATGTATTGGATACCTCTAAAAAAACACCCTATATTTGAGAATAGTAAATACCTTGTCTTTATTCATGTAAACGTAAACCCTTCCCTGATCGCTGGAGAACTTCTGGGCGTACATTGGGGCCCCCACGAGCAGGTCCGAGAGGCCGTCCTGGTCTATGTCCACGGCCAGCACCGTGGACCCGAAGTATTCCCCCAGCTGGTGCCCTTCCAACATAGCGAATATGAAGTATGGTGCGTTCTCTTGCAAAGGGAAGTCCACCAAAAACACCTTGGAACATATTGGTACATCATACAAGAGTTGCTATAGTCGTAATCACTTTATTTTTGGTTAGTTCATACTCATAGTTCTCACCTGTCCCTTGTAGTCTGCTCCCCGAGGGGCCCCCACCACGTATAAATTACTTTGTTCCACAATAAATTTTCCTGAGTCAACGCTATATCCTAGAAAATTTTCCAAAAATAGATTTAATATTTGTTATTAACACTGGAAATATAAAGACATGATATAATTATTATATATCCAACTCTACTAATCGGTCATATAGACTTGGACTTGGATCTCTTGACTTGTTGGAGTGGGACTTAGAAGTTTGTTACTTTTGTTTGAATTAAGTTTAACTTTGATTTGGATTCATTAATTTGTACTGTTAATTCTTTTAATCATTTATATTTGTGGTAACATGTAACCGGGGTTAATTTATTGTTTTTATATACTATTATAATTGCTGTTTGTTACCCTAAATAAAAAAAAGTTAAAGCTACAAATGATTTACTTACCAAAATAAGACATATACTGTATTTGTGTAGAAAAATAGGGATTCGGAACAATATTTTTAGTGAAGAACTCATTCTGCATATATCTCTTAGGCCCGATATTATATTTTGCGACACTTCCTGTTGAGAAAATACATTTAAAAATAGAATCAATTAATTAAGCATTTTAAACGGAGAATAAAGGGTAATCCTTTTTTGATTATTGTAAATGGAAACGTCTGTCTTCTAGGAGTTTTATTAAGTTTTTTATGAAATGACAATTTTCGCCCTTCTAAGGCATTATCAAAATTTTAATGTTGTTAATGTTTAATGTTTGTGAGTTTTACATCATTGTTCAAGATGTATTTATACATATACTTGTATACGAATACTGGATTTCACCTTCATCTTCATAGATGGCGTTAGTATGTAGATTATATAGAGTAATCTTAGAGATTAACATATATAATTAAATCTTCATAGATGGCGCATTGAAACTGACATGTGAATTCTGGTGTTGGACTTTAACATATATACAACTTCCAAAAATTTGTCAGACATGGTCATAAGAAAGGTGGAATGGGGAGTGTTGTAATTGCATAAAGCGTGCGCTTAACCCAACCAATGACAGGTCATAGGTCCTGTAAACACCTTGATCAACCATATTCAGTTTCCAATTTGCATCTTCGTCTCTATTGAGATACAATTAAATCATTATTTGATTTGGATTTTAGAGATAATGGGAACATATCAAAAATGGGGCTTGAACTAAAATTTTGTTAATTGTTTCTTGAACATTGATGTAAAACTCCAATTAAATTACATTTGCTTATGCCTTTGAAAGGCGAAACATGTCATTTCCATAAATTATAATAAAACTTACAGAAAACAGGCATTTTCATTCGAATTAAAATTATGTTCATTTGGTCTGAAGCACATAATTTGTGGTGTGACCTTATAAAATATAACTTCAAAACACCTACTAGTTTTTACACAATTTTTTTGTCTAAACCAACCAGTTTTACCCCATTCGGAGCTTCGTCAGATAATAAACTGTTTGAAACCCTGACGGAGTGCCGCAAGGAGCAAAACCGAAGGTTTACAAAGGTTACCGAAGGTTGACAAAAATAAAGTAGTTTAAAAACTAGCAAATGTGTTTAATAATTATTTCTAAAATGTTGTTAGTTATTTGTAATATATTATTTATTTTTAATAGCTTTTAAAGTGTTTCTTTAGTTTCTTCTTTATTTATTAAAATATTTAAGAAATTATTTTATTATTTTTAAGGATTAATTGTATCTCAATAGAGACGAAGATGTAAATTTTTTTTGGAAACAGATACAAATAATCTTAATAGATGGCGCTAGTGTAGATTGACCTAAAAATTGTGAAGTTATTTAACATAGAAGCATATATACAAGTTCCAAAAATTTGTCAAACGTGGTGGTCATAAGAAGGGCGGAATGGGGAATGTTGTTAACATAAAGTGATCGCTTAACCCAACCAATGACAGGTCATAAGTCCCGTAAACGCCTCGACTACCATATTCTGTTTCCAAAAAAATGTACATTTTCGTCTCTATTGAGATACAATTAATTCTTAAAAATGATTAACCCGCAATGGGTAAAATCCAGTATTTGTATACATTCAAAAAACATATTTTATTATTACTTATGATTTTGACATTTATAAATCATCATCATCATCAGCCTTTAGTCATCCGGTGTTAGACATATGCCTCCCTTCCCGACTTTCACAACTCTCTATCCCTCGCCGCTCTTTGCCAAATACTTTTATTGTAATATGATAATAAATAGGATGATTTATAAAGCGCCATTTTAACAAATTAATCATCTAAAAGGATGATAACCATCCAAAACATGTTTGTTTAATGTAAATAAAGTGATGTGACATCACAAAGTGTACTTTAAAATTATTTTAGAGTAATTACCGGTCCAGCCATATACTCCTGGGGCTCCCATGATGACTTCAGCTCCATCTTCAGTTACCTTCATGGAGAAGCCGGCCTGGCCATAAGCGTGGTAAGGAATATTTTCTTGCTCTCCATCTTCAAGCTTGGGTGTATACCATTGACTATCTGAAAATTCACACTGATGCTTAATCTTCTTCTTTCGGTACTGTGTCAAGTCCCCCCAACATTGGTGATCACTGCAACAAAGGCATCTCTGTCCTGCGCCACTTGGAACAGGTTCTGAACTCTGGTCAGTCTTTTCCATTCTTTTATGTTCCATTGCCAAGATAACTGACTTCTACAAACTCCCTGATGTCCCTCTATTTTACCCATTAATATCAGTCGGAGGAGGTTGTATTTTTCTCCACTTAACACATGACCCAAATATGAGACCTTTCTAACTTCAGACTCGACAACAGCTCTCTTATACTATTGAGGCATTTAAAATATTTTGATTTTATGTGCTTGTCAAATGAGCATTTTTGTGAATTATATTATATAGGGCGTTTTTTTTAGAGGTTTGGTTTTTAAACTGGCATCATTGTTTCTACAGACTGTCAATTTGACAGTAGACAGTTGATTTATAGTAAGTACGTTTTGCCATTTTACCCAGTTGCTCAATAAATGTGTCAAAAATTGGACTTCACGATTGCGCCTCATTCAAGCTAGCCGTGGTGCTCATATGCCCGAAATCATATTTAAACAATAATGGCATAAAATTATCTATTAAATAAAACCCATATCATAGACATTAACATTATTTTTATGTTTTTTTTTTTTTCATTTTGAATTTGTGTACCTCTAAACCGTTATACACATTATTATATAAAGGGTGTTTTTTTTAGAGGTATACAAATTCAAATAGAAAAAAAAACACATTAAAATAATGTTAATGTCATTGATAGTGGCTTTATTTAATAGATAATTTTATGCCATTATTGTTTAAATATGATTTCGGGCATATGAGCGCCACGGCTAGCTCGAATGAAGCGCAATCATGAAATCCAATTTTCGACATCTTTTTTGTCAGTCTATTCATGAAAAAATGGCAAAACGTACTGACTACAAATCAACTGTCAAATTGACAGTCTGTAGAAACAATGTTGCCAGTTTAAAAACCAAACCTCTAAAAAAACACTATATACTTTCTTATCTTTGCTAGTTTCAATACAAGGGATTTGTTTGTCTTCTTATACTGCCTGCATTATATTACGTTAGAGTTAATAATAATGATATGAATATAAATATGCGACCATAACTATGTAATTTGTACCACTATCTGGTGATTCCTGAAGGCAGAACACTGTGTTAGCAATACTTACGATGTTCTACAAGAGGCAATAATGTGGTGTTGCTATGGTTATCAAACTCGTCATTCTTCAGGCCGTAACATAACCCATTTGCTAATCTGTAGTTCTTGAAGTACTGATTTACCCAGCGGGGAGCGCACACCTGAGGAACAAATAAAAAACGTATCAAGTATTTAAATATTTAAATAATATTCTATGAAACAACATTCGATTGAAGAACAGTCAACAAGCATGACTTATTCCCTCTTAATCTTCACACAAAATTAACTAATTTCAGCTAGGCCCAGTTACTATAGAAACTTAACAGATTAAAGCCATGCTGGTAGTGATACTAGTAGTTGTTTATCTCTCTCTCGGGTTTTAATCCTGGGATTGGTTTGCAGCAATTTCCTCTATTCTTCTCTGTCTTGTGCGGCTCTTTTGAAATCTGCATATGATGAGCAGCGCACGTCCACCAACAGGTCCTCCAGGTACTCTCGGCGTGGGCGTCCCCTAGAGTTTGTCCCCTCGGCCATACCCTACATTATGGCATGCAAGAGGCCTTCTTGTCGTATTACATGGCCGATCCATCTTGCACGCCTTTCGGACAAGGTCCTGAGCAGGTGCCTTCCTCCTTCGATTCTTTGGAGAACCTCTTCATTTGTAATGTGGTCTCTCCAGGAAATTCATAATAGTCTTTTATAGGACCACATCTCAAAAGCTTCTAGTCTCCGTTTATTTCTTTCGGATAGGCACCATGTCTCGCAGCCGTACATCAAGATACTCCGTACATAGGTCTTGATGAGCAGTATTCTCAGTTTTAGGTCTATATTATTCGATTATATTATTTTCGACCTTTCGTCTGATGTATACGGCTGTCGACCTCGCTCTTAGACCGACCGTCCCATGTTATTTTGCTCCCGAGGTAGACAAACTCCTTGGTGTTCTTTAGTGGAACTTCTGACATCACTACTCTCATCTGATGTTGCGTTCGGGCTACAGTCAGCAGCTTTGTTATGTCTTTATTTATCTTCATGTTGTAGTTATTTTGAAGAATGCTTTGCATAGTTGTTAAGGCCTCTTGCAGTTCTTCTTCACTTTCAGCAACCATAGCAATATCGTCAGCAAACCTTATCATATCCACCTTTTGCCCGTTTATCTTTACACCTTCTCTGTGACTCATTCTCTCTCTCAAGTCGTCAATCGCATTCTGTATATAAGCGTTAAAAAGAACAGGTGACACAGAGACACAATTATTATATAGGAATGCTTTGTCGTTCAGGAGACGTACTCCTGAATGAAGCGTTCAGGAGTAACTTAGGCGTGCGAAAGGGCAATCACTACAATTTCATTACTAGATACAAAACAAAGTAGGCGAGGTCTCATATGGACAGCGAATAATCCATAATGTTCATTGAATTGCTGACATATAAAAAAAATAATGATTGAAATCAATGGTATTCAAATTTATTATATTATACAATATTTAATATGAGTAGAAAATAGATTATTATTATGATGAATGGATCGGGTTGTGAACAGGTTTGAACCAAAGTCCTAGATGAGAAGTCAAGATATCTGTCCCTTAAACCACCACCTGGTTATAAATATGCAATATGTTTTACGAGATGAGTGATCAAAGAAGAAATGGTGTTGCTAGTATTTAAAATATGTATACAATTTGCAATAAAGGTATGCGTTTGCCCCATTATGACATATGGATTAGAGGTCAGAGTCGATACCAATAGAACTAAGAACCTTCTTAGAGTAGCAGAAATGTGAACCCTGCGATCCATCATAAAAAAACCTCAGATCGGATCAGAAATGGAACGATAAGGTCTGTCTGTGGTGTTGAGGACATAGTAAGATGGAAAGAAGCAGAAGGCACTTTTGGAAAGACCACCTGGACCGCATGGAGAATATAAAAATTGCAAAAATTGTCAAAGATGAAAACCCAAGCAGCAAGAGATTACCAGGAAGGCGGCCAAAGAGATAGAGAAATAGCTGGATATCATCATACCAGGACACCCCACCGTCACAAAAGGTCATACGACCTAAACTAAGAGGAAGAAGATGAAGAAGCAATAAAGGTCATCCGCATGGGCTATTGATGATAAGCCACAGAAAAGAGATTAATTTTGGGGCCAATTGTTGTACATTGGAATGATTGGGTGTGAATTAGAGTTCAGCCTAATAAGTGGTATGCTGCCTCTGAAGTGTGCTCATTGAATAAATGGCAAATGGGAAAATGAATTTGCTAATTTGTAAATATATACATTTCAAAAAACTTCTAGGAATCATATAATTACCACGAGTGGGCCATTGTTGGATGCCACCCCGTCCACAGTCATCCCAAGCCACATATTGTCCTTGTGATGAATGTAGGACCGAGAATTCGCCATAGGATTTATAGTATTTCCTAGAATAAGTTAAATATGAGATTGCATTTCTTTTATTCAACAAAAGAACCACTCACATTTTTTCTATATTTGCCTTACAATTATGTTTAATTTTCATATTAATAATAAACAAACACAGATGATTTAAAAAAACATATAACAAGAAGTCAAAAAGATTGAAAAAAAATACAATAAAAATGTAAAAAATGCGATTTACCATCTATGTCAAAAACCAATTGATGGCAGGAGTGATTCCCCATACTAAAGCTTATTGGACACTTGTATATCCCTCCTGGATCTGTAATGCTAGAGTGCTGAGGAACTGCTGATGTATCTCTCGGTGCCCCGACAATAATCCTGGAATTCAAGTAAATTATTTCCACAAATAGACGTATTTAAAGTGTCAATAATAGATCTAACCAGAAACACATGAGAAAAGACACTAGCAATAAAACTACTGCAAGTACCTTTCATGTTGGTCATAAATTTAGCAGCTCGCACAATTTGTTATAACCTACACCTGTCAACTTGCAGTGGATGCTTACACTGTAATTACCACTTGCAAAAGATACTTGCTTGTGAACCCTCCGCTAGCAAGAAGGTTGAATTATCTAAATTGTATGCCTATTGAATAATGTTTATTTAAAATGAAATGTTCAGTAGTGGGTGATTGCTCTCTGCACTAGCACCACAGTGTGATAGTGTGTTGATTCTGCATGCTGTAGAATAAACAATCTATTTTAACATACATCTGGAATAAAGATATATACTCTTCAAGATTATAACCTCCTCACTTCCTTACGTCAAATCAAGTTCCAGTTTTCTTTTAAAAAAAAATTCACCGCTTTAATAACCCACGCAGCCACCGCCTGCTTACGCAAATTTATTATTACTCCAAATGAGACAGTGTTTGCCACAGTGATTGCCAACGCCAGGGAGACCTGAAAACCCACTAAAAGAAGAAGAAGATAGCTTTATATAAATAGGTCCACTTCGGATGGTACCTTTTTGAGAAGCAATCGCCTTCAATGTCTTCGTTTTGACCATTTAAGTCGCTATTTTCAATCCAAGGAATTGGTTGCAGCAAAGTGCAACATATTTGCTGGTTCTTGGAATGATACTTGGACCTTTAACCTTTTCAGAGCCGCAAATAAATCATGCCGCAGTACTCATAAGGTCGAATATTTTTTGTCCAAATAAAATGTCTAAATTTTTTTTTGCTATGTTAGAAAGAAATTTTACATAATTAACTTACAAAATATTATATCCCACATCGATTGTTATAGTTTTTTCTTGAAGTTAAACGAGTTTCAAATTTTCGTTGTCAAACAGTTTTCGAAATTTACCAATAAATCGGTTAAAAGTATTTGGAAACTTGATAAAATATTCCGGGATAACTAAAACAGATGTAAGCGTGTGTTCGGTTTCTGCCAAATTGTCAATAAAAGTCAATACGGCGCAAGAATACGTCACCAAAAGTTCTTCCGAGATATCTCGTCTCTGGCAATACGAGCACTGCATCGTTTACCGAGATATCTCGTCTATGGCAACCATCGAGTTAATGTGGTAATTTCTCGTTGTTTTCCACATTTATATATAGCAGGTTATTTGAACCCAATTGCTACTGTACACAACTTTTTAGCTATTGATTATTATGACATGTGATAGGTAGCTAATCTGTCACCACTTTATTGTCACATGAATTTTACACTAGGTCAAAGACAGTGTGACAATCATACTGCCATTGCCGGGAATCGAACCTGGACCTTCATTGTGACAGTTTTGCTACTTGGTCGATCATTATCATTTCTTGGTAAATCTACTTGGACTTGGACTTGGATCTTCTGGCTTACAGAGGTTCAGCTCATGTGGCTATTCCTCTTACGTCTGATGGGAACATTGTTGGAAGGCGATTTGGTGGGTTGTTAAATAGGATATTAATATATGAAAATGAAAACTCACATGGGCCGAGGACCTTTCCTTAGCAAGATGGAATATCCAAAGTAGGAATGGTCATTTAGTTCCTCTTTTGGGTAGAAGATGGTCCTTGCTGCTGTGTTGAAACTGAAGCCCCTTGCCCCTCTCTGACCCGCCAAGACGGAGAAGAGAATCATGGAGTGAGACAACACCACACAATATTTCACCATTTTCATCAAACCAATGGTGCCCAACACTTTCCTCAATCAGTGAATTTGTATAAGATAGAGATTATTACACAAGAATTGCATCTATACACATGCTTTATTGTCTATTAAAAGTTTTTCATCAGATTTAGGTCATTAAAGTACAACAATTTTCATCAAACTGATTGTGCACAACACTTTCTTCAACTGTTGAATTTGTGTAAGATAGAGATTATTGTGGAAGAAAATTGTTTCTGAATTTCTGTTTTATTGATTATTAAAAAATATGCACCAGATTTCAATATAACAATGAAACATTAGGTTTGCACATTTAACATGTAATTATTTCATATTAAATAACTTTTACTTATGGTATTGAGACAGTCACAAGTCACAATGTCACAAAAAAGTGCCAACAAGCTAAGAGTCACTCAGAGAGCAATGGAGAGAGCCATGTTGGGTATCAGTTTACGGGACAGACTCAGAAATGAGGACATAAGAGTCAGGACAAAGGTTTCCGATGTTATCAAGATGGCCGCAACCCTCAAGTGGCGATGGGCGGGACATGTCGCTCGCGATCCAGATGAAAAGTGGACAAGGCGACTGCTGTGCTGGTGGCCAAGGACGGCAAAGCGTGGAGTTGGGCGCCCACAGTTGGGTTGGCGCGACGATGTCCGGAGAAGTGCGGGAAGTGCCTGGATGCAGATCGCTCAGAATAGAAGAGAATGGAAAATGCGAGAGGAGGCCTACGTCCAGGAGTGGACAGTCAATACAGGCTGAAGAAGAAGAAGAAGTAGAAATATATTTTTTCCATTTTTTCCTAAAGAAGGATGAAAGTAGAATAAATGCAGTAGAAATGAGAACTCTGTGTATGATAGAGTGTTGAATGAAAATATAAGAAGTGAATGCGGTGCGAATGATGGTGTTATGAACAAAATAATGAAAGGATCATTAAGATGGTTTGGACATATGCAAAGAATGAATGAAGAAAGAATGGTAAAAAAATTATATGTTAACGATGTAAATGGAACCAGAAATAGAGGAAGACCGAGGAAAACGTGGCACGATCAAATAAATTAAATATTGAATGTCCGCCACGTGAGGAGTCATGACGATAAATATTATATACACTTGTTTATTGTGGTAATTTAATCTTTATATGGACAAGTGTATGAACGAGCTGAAAAGGTTGGATGTAGGTGCCAAAATGAGCGGAGTGTTAGTAAGCAGTCTCAATGGCATATTCGAGGCAATGATGAGCTGTATTCCATGTACCAGGCCCCCAACATATCCACATACATTGAGATGGGCTGGACATGTACAAAGGAAGCCAAACTCACGTGTCCCTAAACGCATTATGACACCCGGGCAGAAGGAGAAAGGTGGGAAAACCAAGGCTGAGGTGGGAGGACGAAGTAAAGAGGGATGCAGCAAAACTTCTTCGGGTGCCGAACTGGAGGATGACAGCTGAGTACAGGGACTGTTGGAGGCGAAAGTTGATGGAGGCCAAGGCTCCATATGGGCTGTAGCGCCATCGGAAGAAGAAAAAGTAGTTGGTAAGCTGTCTATTGTATGCAGATGGCGCTCTCCTACTTGCAGACAACGAGCATGAACTACAAGTCTTGGTGTTCTAATGGTGCACTTATAATTGTCATCACAATGGTGTTCTTGTACCAACCCTTATATATATGGATGCAAAACATGGAATTGGCAAAAGAAGGATGAAAGTAGAACAAATGCAGTAGAAATGAGATCTCTTCGAAGAATGTGTGAAAAACTGTATATGATAGTGTCGAATGAAAATATAAGAAGTGAATGCAGTGCGAATGAAAGTGTTATGAACAAAATAATGAAAGGAACATTAAGATGGTTTGGACACATGGAAAGAATGGTAAAAATATATATAAGTTAAAGATGTAAATGGAACTAGAAAAAGAGGAATAAATCAAATATTTAATGTCGGCCACGTGGGGAGTCGGAGAAATCGACGTGTGTGCATGACAAGATGTATGAATGTTGAGGGAGAGAGAAGTGTGTCATGAAAGAAAAGTGTGGCGGTCCATTCTTTCTGCTTACCCTTTCAGGAGACGGCGTGATGGTTAGCTAGTTAGTTTTAGTTTATTGTTTCATGAAAAATGATGTTACACTCCATTTTAAATATTGATGAAAACATTAGTTTTGTAGGAGTTTTATAATATTTTATTAGGGCTTTTGATAATGGATTGATAATTCATCAATATTCAATACGCGAACACTAATTAGTAAAATATTGGTTGCCTTAAGATATCATTTTCGTACACGTGGAAAGAACAATATCATGCAATAGCAACTTTTTGTAAAATTATTCTTTTTAAGTGTTTTTTGGGTCACAAATGGTGAAGCAGAACTTCAAATCCCTGTGAACTAGCGTTTCATTTGATCGCCTAATCCATCACTATACATCAAACCACAAATATTAATAAATCTCCTTCGCCTTTGTGTGAAATCATATTGGGAATTCCCTATCCAAAGACAGCTAAAGTAACTATTTTTAGCTCAATGCCATTAGCAAAATTTTAACATTATTGATTATAAAATGAGAAACGAAGAGATTAGACGCCGAACAAAAATAACGGACGTCATGGAATGACTAGTGAGACTGAAGTGGCAATGGGCAGGTCATGTGTCATGAGGATAGATGGACCCAGAAAATATTAAGGTGGAGACCATGAGAAAATAGGAGAAGCGTCGGCAGGCTCCAAAAAAGGTGGGCCGACGACATTGCTGCTGTGGGGGGGAAAATGTGGCTGCAGCTGGCAGAAAATAGAGACGAGTGGAAAGGAAAGGAAGAGGCCTATGTCCAGCAGTGGACCAATGAAGGCTGACGAAGAAGAAGAAGAAAACTCCCTTATAAAATGAATGTACAATGAAAGCGCGATTGCTTTTTCGGTACATTGATTTATATACATATAAACAATAGTTACAAATTTATTTAGCCATGCGAGGGCTTCTCAAACTAACTAGCTAAACTGAAAAAGCAATTGCGTTTTCATTATACATTATGTGAACTTATACTTCAATATTTTAGTGAACAAGTGAAACTGATGAGATGTTCCACAAGGCTGAGAAGAGTTAAGCTTTCTCCAGAGTGATCAGACATTAGAATACACCTTATTGAGATTATATGCCTCTTGCTTAATTCTTTCCGAAAGATGATTGTATTCAGCAGTTTGATTGACTCTGAAATGATTGTATTCAGCAGTTTGATTGCCCTTCCTACTAGCATCACCAGAGCCAGGTTGATTTCACGATTTGGAACATAAAACTGTGAGAATGTGTACACTCTTCGAAATGGCAGAGTTATTAAAGAATTTGATTACTTGTCTAATGAAAAAGATTAGCAGAAATTATCTGTCGGTCCACAGTATGCTCACAAATAATTCAGTGGAATAGAGCCACGGCAACCAACGAGTAGAGCCAAACTCTTTCAAGCACATTTATATATACATGTATATTTTTTTAAGGTTTCTATCATAAGTGCAAGTATACCTTGCTTCAACGGACTCCATATCATTTCATCAACACAAGTGTTCTTTGAACAAAATAGCTACAAAGAATTCTGATATTTTTGCTTTGATGGTATTGAGACAGTCGCAATGTCACAAAAAAGTGCCAACAAGCGGAGAGTCACATAGAGAGCAATTTATAGACCCATGTTAGGTATTAGACTGCGGGACAGAGTCAGAAATGAGAATATACGAGTCAGGAGAAAGATCTCCGACCTTATCGAGGTGGCCTTTAGTCCTGTAGTGGCTAAGGGCGGGATATGTCACTCGCAAACCAAATGAAAAGTGGATGAAGCGATTACTGGTGCCCGAGGATGGCAGAACGTGAAGTTGGGTGCCCACAGTAAATTTAGCAGAATGACATCTGAAAGAGTGCGGAAAGTGCCTGGATACAGATTGCCTAAGATCAAACATAATGGAAAGTATGAGAGAAGTTAACCTGATACAGATAATTCACCATTCACATATCCTAATCACCATTGAATTATAATATATCACAGCACAATTGTATTGCAAACGTAATTTTCACGTAACTCCCGTAGTCAAGACGTAAAATATATTTTAAATCACGATAATGGACGGAATAATGAAAAATATTATGTTAACAATTTTGTTTCATTAATTTTTTTATACTATATACTGGTCACTTGTCATTAACAGAGAACATTGTCGACTGAATGGGATATTTCTACGTCTTTGACTATGATTACCACGGTATTAACAAAACCACAAAAGTAAACTCCCATCGTTTAAATAATGCATTAGCTATGATGTTGACAATTTTACTTTCACGAATATGAAAGACATCAATCTCCGAAGAGATCATGTTTAGCAGTTTGATTGCTCTCCTCACCGGCATCACCAGAGGCAGGTTGGTTCTGCATGCTGGGAGATAAAACAGTCTGTGCTGACGCTGTCGACGATAACCATCCGGAACATAAAGATCGATAACCTTCAAGATGACGGAATTCTCAAAGAATCCCCTGATAAGTCTGAAGAAATGGGTAAGTGTGCACCCATCCCTCCTTATCTGTAAACTATTGAATAAAAGTAAAAGCTTCATATTAAATAATTTATTATTTGTTTTCTAGAAGTTTTATTATATTTTATGGGAACGGTGTGTTTTGCCATGCTAAGGTCGATATAAGTAATTATATGAATTAAAAATAAAGTAAAACCATTAAACATTTGCATTTATTATTATAATAACTAAGGTCGATCGTTCGCAAACGTTATTCGTGACATCTTATCGATACTTGTCTTATCATTTTATTTTATAGAAAACACAATTTCCATAAAATATTCATTCGTATTAATATTTATGAAAATTTTCATTCATATTAATGATTGAAGCCATATATTTGTCATAATTTCTCATCTTTAATGGGGGGAAGTGAGAGATTAGGAACTTATTTTAATCATAGAACAAGTTATTTTAACAAAAGCAATTGTCAAGCACATTTTTAATATAAATTTTATATTTGAGTAATCTACTCACTAAATAATCGTAGTATACAATTGGGGTTTCTCTAGTGATTACTAATTTTTCAAGCATTTACACTTGATTAGGCACTAGATAACAATATCCTGTAAAAACCGCAAGAAACAAAATGAAGCATTGAGGAAAAAATTTGTATTAAATATAGTCTGAAATCCGAATGGACGGTTTTCGTAAATGAGATCAATATTAAAAATATGATTATCATATGAACATGTAAATACATGTTTGTAATCGGAATATTTTTTATTATTTATTATTATGTATATTCTACAAATAGGTGTGCATGCTCTCCACCACCACAAAGGTTAGACAAACTTACAATAGTGATGTCAATGTAAAGAACTATGAAGATGCTGAAATGAAAATCAACAATTTCATAAAGGGTTTGAGGAGGAAAAAATTTGGTACAGAACCGAATAGATTATACAATTCTGGACCTAATATTTTTCTAAACAAGGTTTTGTTCTGTTATATGTATATTTAAAATATAAAACATAACTAACTAACTAACCGTCACGCCATCTCCCCGAAAGGGTAGGCAGAAAGAATGGACTGTCACACTTTAACCGATGCGGCACTCCATCCTTCTCTTTTCCCTCCGCGGGAGACGCGGTGTGATGGGTTGCGAATCTCATCGCCACCAATAGGCATCTCCCGCGCACACTTTGATACTTTGATACTACACAAAATAAATCTAAAACAAATAATATAAAATACAATGATATAAAATAAAATAACAATTGAAAATAATTTAACACAAAATGGTCTTTTTAGATGGTGCACATATTATCTATTTAATTTATGTTCCACGTATCCACCGTTTTTTTAAATTGGCAGTAATTAGGCACTTAACCCTTAACGTACCGTGTTCAAAACAAAACGCTCGCTCCCATGTGGTAAGTTCAGTTTACCGCTAACTTTATCTAAATATCAAGCATATGAGCAAGCATACTAGATGAATCAAAATTTAATTTATGTCATCTTGTAGGGAATTTCATTAGGAATAGATCGATATCTATAACATACATGGATTATTTGAAAAACATATCATTATTAATTTTTTTCTGGAACCATGCGATTTCTGATATGTAATGCGTCACAGCATACGGGCGACTGGACATCGGGTATAAACTTGTCTGCGCGCCGCGGCCGGCGGGGCGAGGATAAAGGCACCTAGGCAAAATGTATAGTACGTTCAAGACAACGAGTACGTATTAATATTTGTCCCTTTTGGTAAAGTGTTAATATTTTCACAGTTCTGATATTATTAAGTTACGTGCTGCGTTTTCATCCAGTCGGTATTATTACGTACCTATTGAAAAGGTCAAAGATATAATTTATAATACGTTCAAAACAGCGAGTAAGTATTTGTCACTTTTGATAAAGTTGTAAATATTAGCAAAACAAATTCTACCTTAACACGAATGAAGGTGAGGGCAGTCTTAGAAAATATTTTTTTTGGGATGAAGGAAGTAATTTTTTGCTTTTTTTTTTATTACGAAATATTGAGAACACTTCAATGGAGGATTACAATTTTTTTTATAATATTAGGGTCCATAGGTTTTAAGAAAATCAACTTTAAATTGGCAGTGGAAACTCAATTGACCACATGGCAACGCGACGGTTAAACAAACCAACACCAGCAAGAACTTTTATTGAATAAGTTATTCAAATTGTCATTGGAACAAATGAAAAATTTAATTTTACATCTGTCAAAATTCTTTATATAAATTAAAAAACTTGAATAATTTTTTTGAATTTTACCAATATTTGTAGACAAATACTGAATTTGACCCATTGCGTGTTGATCATTTTTAAGGATTGATTGTATCTCAATAAAGACGAAGATGCAAATTGTTTTATTGTAAACAGAATATGGTGGTCGAGGCGTTTACAGGACTTATGATCTGTCATTGGTTGGGTTAGGTTAGGTAGCGATCACTTGAATTTAACCGTTTGAGTGCCAAACCTATTTCGCCAAAATATTCTAAAATATCAAAAGAAATGTCTATTTTTATAGATAATTTATATTTACAAGAAAACAATGTGCTATTTCTGTAAAAATACACCAATTTTCATATTTCTTTCAACATTCTCTTCACTAGGTTTCACACCATGATAATAAAAATACAGAAAATGAATACTATTAATCTACCTACAAGCGCGACGGCGCTCCTCGGCACTCTAACGGTTAAGCGTGTATAATATTAATAGGACGTTTTTAATTTTTTTACATTTTACCGGATTTTTTGTCCGTTAAATAGAGGTCCGTTATATCGAGGTTTTACTGTACTGATAGTTATAAAGATATTTATTATAGCCATTTTTCTCAGAGATTCACCTCATGGCTGCTTTCCATCTATCTGAATGTTTCGTTGTCTTGATTTCGAACATGGCAGGTAGAACATTTCACGCCTCCGGTCCTGCAATGCCAAATGTATGAAATTAAAAGGCTCATAAGGACAAGAAGTTTATTTCCAGATTCTTATCTTGCAGACTGGAGCATTGCTGATGTTCAAGTCAGTGAGGCAGTGGGGTGCTCAATGAGTAGACGTAGTTTACTCACCATCGCTGTGTTGGTTTTGTAAATTGGACCAGGGATTTAAAATAAGCTAATACCATATTTTACATATTTGTATTTACTTTTAAATAATATATCAACAGCACAAACAATATTAAATTAAATTAACTATTGAAGGTGAGCACCATATAAGCACCTCACATTCTCTGTCCACACATAAATTTAAAAAAAACTTTTTTTTTAACCCTTAGAGCACTGTGCGAATTTTTGATAGTTGGAACATTCGGAACGCTTTCATACAATAATTGAATATGGCTAAAATAAGAATTTTATTAAATAAACAAAAATACTCAAAGAACTATTAACATATAATTGTTCTTTATGTTAGTTATATACGTTTCACAAAAGACCACCAAAAGAAGCACTCATATCCAACAAAGGAAATGGATTATGGTAAAAATTCTTTCACAGGATCGGAGAATCTACTTCTTACAAAATTAATGAACCTTTAAAATATCATTTACTATTTTGGTAACAAATTATAGAATTTTTAAATAAATACTAAAATAATTTCCGCATACACACACAATCACAGCGTGCTGTGTCAACATACAAGGTGACTACACGTTGGGATTTTATGAAATTAAAACTTTTGTATTGCGATATATTTTAAAACACAATGTTAGACACAGTGGTATCTCACAGTCACTACACCAAAATCTTGTTTGGACTCTTTGTTTCAGTCATCGCGATATATTATTACAAACGTAACATTACCAGAACACTGATTTTATTTTTGTATTGGGAGTCAAGGGAATGTCAGCCAAAAATGTCGTCCGGTCAGTCTCAATGTGAAATTACTTGGTCGGCTAGCTTTATGCTTTAGTTCAGGACAATGATATTTTTGTAGAAGCTGCCTAATAACTTCTAAATGAAAATTCGTAAGACTAACACTATTTTCAGTTTTTTATTTGTACATGTGCATTTAAAATGGTTGATACTGTTTTATAGTTTTTCTTACACATTCAATAAATGTGATAAGCATGTCGGATTGGTCTACCAAACTCATATTCTCATTATAGCTAACAATACAAGATGGTTTGACTAGGGGGCCTTTCGTTTTCTAGTCTAACTTTCACATCTTTATCACCGAAGAATCAAGGGCAGTGATCAACATGTGTACCTCCCTTTTATCATGCCAAGTACACAATCTGATTGCTTCCACTGGGTGTCACTTTTTCTGATCTGTTTATTTAAATAGTCTTTTAATGAAGAGATTACCACACTACCAGATACTCCCAACTGTGTTGACACAGCTTCACTTACATTATTAAGTTCAATATTTGTTTGTGCTCCACAACATAAAACAAAATTTAAAATAAATCCTGTTTCTATGTCGCACAATACAAATAGTTAATACAGAATTGATATATTTTTGCCAGAAGTTTTTTATTGTGTGAACTGGTTAAAAATTAAAGACACAAATGTTTATAGCACAAGAATTTGTAAAGTCGATATGTTGAAGATTGATTATACGAGACCGCTGGACTAATTGGGTTGTCTTCTTTATGCAGTATGATGAGTCCTACAGTATGGGGGTTTTGCGAGTTCAAATTTATCACTATTTTTAAAATGTTCTTGATGTAGTAGTCCGGTTTTTAAGTAATAATAAAAATAAATAATAAAAATTGTGATACCATAAACAATTTTTTTTTAAATTTAACAGTTAATAATAATAACAGAATCACCTTTATTAGCTTTCGTGAGAATCAAGTCAATGGAAGTAAGCACTTTTTTATGTTCTTTACAATGTTCCATTTTTGAGGTATTTTTTTGGTCATGGATCTCGTCTTTTCGGGAGTACCAGCCTGAAGACTATTGCTCCCCCACATGTTGGAAATTTCTTTCTTGGAGGATGTAGTGGGTTATGTCCGACATTTGGACCTGACTACCCGGGTAGGGAGGAGTGTGGAAGGGTTGGGGATGACCTTGGAAAGGGGCCGAGGTCTTGGGTGGAGACCGAGGGACGGTGAATGCAGATTTTGTTTTTTTTTGTGAGAAGCTTCAAATGACAGCCGCCCATGGGCGCCATAGATTGGTGTCCAAGTAAGCTACCAAATGTTCCAGCTGTTTGGGTTTACTAAATTTATATTACCACTTACTTGAATAAAACAGGTGCCAGGTTAGTTACTCTCTCGAAAAATACATGTTTTGTGTGACTTTTTGAGATTACACCATTTGAAGTCATTGTCAAAAGTGGAAAAAACAGTGTTTTAAGTAATTCATAAAAAAACATTTTAATTGTATATTGTAAAGAAGTCAAATATCACAACTTTATAACTCTTAAATATTATAATTCCCTCGAACAAATACGGACTATCACCAAATGCATAAGTTCCCCTGTATCGAAGAAAAAATAGCACTGCCATACATCCGAGACAAGTTAATGTGATAACTCATATTTAATACTCATTATACTAGTTTAGTTTTATTTATATTAATTTCCAATTCAATTTTTTCCCAGTCCCGTGATATCACAACATGTTTTTTTAAATATCAATCATTAAAATCTTGATGCTGATAGCCAAGATAAAGAACTTGCACGAATCTGAAAAAAATAGTAAAAAGGTTATGAAAATATTTATGATTAGATAGTGGAAATTATATATTTTTAACTATCAATAAATAGGTAATTTAGAAACATCAAATAAAACGTTTAGCAAAGTTTTATTTTTCATTCTATAAAACCTATATTTGAGAGACAGAAGCATAAAAGTATTAAAAAAATAAATGAAAATCCTATTCCTTTGTTTTTTAACCCTTACCACTCCATTATTTTTTGATATTGTTTGTCAGCCAACTCTAAATTTTTCTCAACTCTCAACTAAATTTTTTTTTATTGATAGGTTGTTACAAAAAAAATCGAAAAAATTCATTTTCAAAAAACAATTTCCAAAAAACATTATGGACTACTTATAATTTTGCATAGTATGGTACTTTTTAAAACAATCTCCAGGATGGAGACCAGGTTTTCTGGAACAGGTCTCACAAAACCACACTGTTTCCCGTCTTCCCCTGGAATTTTTCTGTTACTGCACACAGTGCAGTCTTTAGAACCTTTGTCCAGTTTCGCAATGAAGTGGGGCTTGCACTCTAATCGCTCCGCTGCATGATGTATCACGCGAAGTTCCCGCCATTTTAGGTTATGTGAATTTGCAAGGATTATTTTATAGTAAAATAAAAACGGAAAACAGTCAAAATCTTATTAAAACGTGAAATTAAATATTTTTTTAACGAATAATCACAAGAAACAACGACACGTGTCAAGTTTTGCATGCAAAAATACACCGCGCGTGCAAGTCTTATCTTGTCGGCCGCCAGCCGACAACTGAGTTGTAGCGTACATATAGAGATGTCGGCTGGCATTCGACAAAGGAGTGGTAAGAATGCTAACAGGATATAAATAACTGAGATTTTAGTTTTAGAAAACCATATTTAATCATTTTTAAAATATATAATATTTTCGAGCTTCATAAGTTTGGTAACCTGTTAGTAGAGGAAGTGACTCACCATGTAGATCATGGGTCAGGCAGGGGGTTTGCTGTAACAGGCCTGAAGGAAGGTGCGCGGCACGTCGAGCCCCTCCTTGTGGTTAGTGGTGCGACGTTGCACGTATCCGATCCTCTCTTCGTGAAGTCCCACTCCAGTCAATATCTCTCGGATTTCTTCTTTAGTGAAGAAATAGCTCCTAATAAACAAAATTCGAATTATCTTTAATATAGTTGTGTCCTTTCACCATTCTCCATTATTATTTAATCTCTACTCCGACTATGTCTTTAAACGAGCCCTCATCGACACCGAGAAAAAACACCGACTGAAAATTAATGGCGTTGTGATAAACAATATAAGATATGCCGACGAAACTGTTTTATTGGCTGAAAGTGTCAGTGATCTTCAGGACCTCCTTAATCTTGTTGACGAGTCCGGTGAAAGATTGGGGCTAACAATAAATGTCAGTAAAACCAAATGGATGACATTCGGACGGCTTGACTACAGTGGGCCGTAAAGTTAAAAGGGTGGAAAAATTTAAATACCTCGGCAGCATACTAACGCAATCTCTTGACCCAGATGTAGAGATAAAATGCAGAATTGAGGCAGCAAGAGCTACGTTTAATAAAATGAACAGGTTCGCCGAGGTGATCGCCAACGTTGGGGAGACCCGACAGGGCACTTGAAGAAGAAAAAGATAGTTGTGTAACCAATTATAATAATTTCCCAGCCACATTTCAAAGTCAATGCTGAATCATACGTAATATTTTAGAATTATTTATAGAGAGTAGTAGATTAAGCAATTAGAAGGGGAGGGTACGACTTGAGAAATTGTCTTTAGGATGGGACTTTTAGGATTGTAATCCCCCTAAATAAGTAATTAGTAAGAAAGTGCACTAGCCAGTTAATTCTGAGAAAAAAGCTCTCTAACTTTTGATTGCTGTTAATAAATTAAAAAATTCATGGGTATTTTCAATGGGTTAACAGCGCAATAGCAAGCTTGCCCTTTCTTTCATCAATATCTTTTAATCAAATCAAATCAATTTATTATCTCAACAGACATTACAAACAATATTAACTAACTAATGACTAGTACAGCAGGCATACTTACGTCGTGCCATCCTGGCGCAAGTATAGGTTATCTCGAATCTTGTGCCCGGGTCCAAAACGCAGTTGGGCCATGTCGTGACGGGCGTAGTCCCTCAGCACGAGAAGGCCTCCGGGGCGTAACGCCGACGCCAAGGCTACTGCACACTGCTGAAGCCCATCCCCATGTAAGGCCGATAATAGAAATACTGCTGTGACCACTGCTGCCAGACCACTCCCAGCTTCCAGCTCCTTTCGGAGAACACCTGGGGCTCCTTCGGTCGTGAGGTCTGCTTGGAAGGCACGGAAGCGTGGTTCATGGTAGAGAGGATGGGAACGCACAAGCCCTACAGCGCGAGGCGAAAGGTCGCAGGCGAGGAATGGACCGAGTTGAGGTGCAACTTCAGCCAGCGGAAATAGGAGAGCTCCAGCACCACAACCGGCCTCCAGCAAGGGTCCTTCTATTGTGAGTAGCTCGGGAAACTCGCGTACAATCCAGTGTCGGTTCTTGAAAAATCTGAATTATAACACATGCTCTAAACCTTTACACGTACTAAAAACTTTACTCATTTAAGTAGCAGATGTTACCTGTCACCGTTCCGTTTGTAAAATATATCCCAATGGCGGGCAGAATCTTTGTGCGCCAGGGAAGCACGTGCCGGGGGGACGAGACGTGTCCCCTGCTTCTGGAGTGCTTCCATCTGCTCGGGTTCCAAGGGTGGCAGTTCACTCAGCAGCTCGTCCGGTTCTTGTTCGTATTCTTTTTCTTCCTGCTCCATTCTTGTTTTGTGTTAGAAACACTTTTTAATAAGTAGGTTCATAACATTGTCAACACGACGGCATGACTTTGACAGTTGACACCACGATATCAATGCCGTCTCGAAAGTATTTACTAGGCCGTAAGCACCATAAACAATATTTGCAACATGGAGATTTATGGGGCCATATGTCAGTATTAGAATCCACAATGTTACGAGTACTATGTGTCTCGTACCGTAGTCTTATTTTATTTCGATTATAAATGTGAAATTAATGTACGATACGACTATGATTTTATTATTACTCCTCATATACGCGTTTTTCTACTTCTTTATTTGTTCCACCATTACTGAGGGTTGAGAATTTATAGAACTGCCCGTGGTTAAAACAATACGCCTCCAATCCTCTCTGTTCTCCGCAGTTTGCACCGCCGAGCAGAAGTTTCCCCCGGTCATTTCCTTAATCTGGTCACACCACCGTGGAGGAGATCTGCCTCTATTTCTTTCGCCTGGGACACTTCCTGTGACAATATTTTTTTCCAGGTTACCAAGGTCTCTCCTGGCAAGGTGACCAAACTCAATAATCGCCGACTGCATATTATAGATATTCTTTCTATTATTTGAAGTTCACTTTCGTCTTTTTTGCAGTCCACGGTATCCTCAGCATGCGACAGATCAACAAACCAACACCACATTTCAAACGCGCCAAGTTTTAGCAATATAAAGAAATATTGGGAATATGAGGGTGCACATAATTTTAATTTTAGTGGAATTGGAAACACCTTGATCTTTTCAGACTTTGTTTAATCGAGTTAGAGCATACGTGTTACAAACATTTTAATATAATACATTTGTATTTCTGTAGTGTTGTTTTATCAACTTAATTGAAAATTCTACATAACATTTTCAAAGAATATGATGTAGAATCTTCCCCATTTGTAAATTCCCAACAATATTTGTTAGGAGCTTGTCCTCGTCACGGGGTGAAAAATGAATTGGATCGAAATTTCATTCCCGATCGCGAACAACTTCCCAACGTTGCCTTTGTTATTCGCCAATGTTAATATTATATATTATGTTATTTGAGATATGCTCCGGGATGTATTATGATTTGAGATTGAAACCAATATTTACTATTTACAATTACATTTATTTAACGAGAACAAAACATACAATACAAAAGAGAAAGAAAGATTACTTAAGAACTAAAGAGAACTTACATGCTATTCGTTGGCTAACGAATCAAAGCTAACAAAGTCAATGAATTGGCACTAACGAAGGGGGTGATCTGGGGCGAGGATGCACGGCACAGAAACATCACGAGAATGATGGACCGCGGAGGGCACGGGTCTCCTTCGCTGAGACAGCAGTGACCAGCATCAGGCCCCAATGATGATAATCTGGCCCTTGGTTGCTGGCGCCATGCGGCGCGTATATCGCGATCTTCTCCTTGTTCAGATTATCTCCCCGGCGTTCGGCCGCCCGCCGAGCGCCGGAAAGAGATGTTACCTCCACCGAAGTCCGGTGTGTAAGAGAGCGGCTTCGCTCTTCGGGGGTCTCACATTCAAAAGGCCCACAGGATGGGGACTAGATCACGCCTCCCAAAGTGTTGCCACTCACAAAATTGTCACTATCACTATTATTGTTTTTCCTGTACACTATTATTGTTTTTCATTGTCTTATCACTAATTAAAATTAAACTTAACTAAGATTAAACAAGCCTCTAGAGAGAAAACGTATTTTCTGTCATTTAAAAATTGTTTAGTGCAATCTCCATAAAACATGGCTTTATCAATTTGACAGCCGTCAGATCAAATCGGCCTTACATTTAATATTCAACATTACGGCTTAATAAACAGTGATTTCTAGACGGCATTGTTATTTGCGTAAACTCTTTTATCTATGACTTATAATTATATTCTATGGTTTCAGGTTACAAGTTTTTACCTTTTCACATTTTGTTTTTGCTTTTGACGTTTCTGCTGGCGGTTTAGTTATTATTGTAATAAATAAACACCTTTTCTCATATGTATGATAACATGAATCCGATGGTTCATTGCCAGCTCTGGATGGGTAATGTAAGTTAGCTTTAATAATTCGCCCAATATTAAAAAATATATATATTGTAGTTGAACCATTATTTACCGCCGGCTATTTCTAGTAGTTTTTTTTAAACCACATAATATTACTCTTACATGTTTAAAGCTTTGAACAGTATTGAAAAATGAAACTTTGAAATGTATGTTGCTTATAAAATTTATATTAGTGATGTCCGAAGCGTCAAATACACGGTGTCCAGCGGCAGATTTTCGATTTTGAATTTAATATTCGATTGGGAAGCGCTAGGGACACGCGGGTGGGTGTTTTGGTATCGTGAGCGTTGCGTATTCGTTAGTCTCTATGGAACGTTAGACAATGAAGCAGTGTACTTACGCTATTGAGGCGTACCTAACCAATGGCTTTTCGCCCATTACCGCGCGGCGTAAGTTTTGTACTAGCTTCAACATACGCCGCATTCCTGATGCGCCATCGACTAAATTAATTGAGAACTGGGTAGCACGGTTTAGAGCTTCACCTTCAGCAATCGGGACCTGGTCCATGACCAACAGTATCAACCGAAGAAAACCCGCAATGCGTCAGTGATTCTGTACTCGAAAATCCACGACTTTCGATCCGCAAACGCTGTACGGTTTTGGGCATCCCCAGGCCGACTTTGCAAGTGATTCTAAATAAGAAATTTAATTTCCACTCCTACAAAATTCAAATAGTGCAGATGTAATGTATTCTGATCCATTTCGGGTGACTCCATTCGGTTGACCCATATCGAGAACAAAGCTGTAGTGTATTATCGCAAACAATGCTTTTCTTTGATACTTTAAACTACGCATTTTTCTAATATCCAAATTCCTCTGAGATTAGGCCATAGGCATTTTGTTTACCGCACTCTTATTCAAGGATAGCGTCCCTACTTACCTGCAGCCTTTATATAGCCCTCCCTGATCTAAGAACCGTCAGATCATCCCAGAAAGCTTAACAGTAAACATTAAATATACGAGACGAGGAGAAAATCACAAAGTCTTATCAATGACAATATATGATTCCACCTCTAATCATCCTGAGGGAGGCTAAACCGTCACCGACCCGCACCACATAAGTATATGACCTATGCGTCCTTTAAGGATCAAATAGGTACATACCACAATTGCTGATGTGTGTGTTTTATTTTAACATGTATGTCTGTTCTATTTTTGTAAATGTAAAATGTACTCGTATACAGTGATTGGGTTTTTTTAAAATATTTTTATTATATTTGTGAAATGTATACTTATATCTGTATACGAATTGTATGTTAGTGGGAGGATTGTATAGATTAATCTTAAAAAATTAATTAGTACAATCAAATCTACATAGATGGCTAACTGGAACTGACACGTGAAGATAGGTATGGATTTGGAGTATATATACAACTTCCAAAAATGTATCATGCATGATCATAATAACAATGGTGGAATGGGGAATGTTGTAATTACATAAAGCGTGCGCTTAACCCAACCAATGACAGGTCATAAGTCCTGTAAACACCTTGATCATCCATATTCAGTTTCCAGTTTGTTTCTTCGTCTCTATTGAGATACAATTAAATTTTTTTTTTTTTTACGTATACAACAGGTCGCTTGAACCCAATTACAGTATACAATTTGTTTTTAAACTGATATATTGATTCTCGTGACTTGTGACAGGTAGCCAATCTATCGCCATTTTATTGTCACGAGAATTCTACGCCAGACCAAAGACAGTGTGACAATCACACTGCCATCGCCGGGAATCGAACCCAGAACCTTCGGAATGGGAATCAGAGCTCTTACTACTCTGCCTTTGTTGTATACAAAAAAAAGATGGTGCAACTGCCCACACTGCCTGACCATCAATGAATGCAGTTAAGGAATTATTCCCAGAAAAAGTGATTTCCAGATTTGGCAACATCTCCAGGCTAGCAAGATCTCCCGATCTCTGTCCATGTGATTTTTTTTGTGTGGCAATCTCATAGATCTCGTCTACAAAAATCAGCCTGCCAGTATCGCACAGTTAAAAGACAATATTCAATCTGAAATAAACGTAATTTTCGAGAATCGAAATAAACGCAGAATCGGTTGGAGGAGTGCGTACAAAACAATGGTCGACATTTAGAAATGTGATCTTTAAAAAATAAAATCCGCCTTTGTCTTCTATTCATAGTGATAAATAGTTTTGATCAACACGTTTTTTTATTTTTATAAATTTTCAAAATCGAAAATCTGCCGCTTGACACCCTGTACATGAATTTTCCCATCAGCACAAATATTATTAAAATGTTTACAGCTAGAACCCAACATGACAGAGAGCTTCATCATGGGTGCCTTCCAGAAAATGGGCGAGCACCCACAGAATGTGAAGGTATGGTCAACTTTAATGTGATTTTTCATTAAAATGCTTAAAAGATTATATAGTCTGACATGATCCGTGATTCAACACCGGTGAAATAATTATTTATTTAACTGTATTAAAACAATACTAAAACTAAGAATCACACCATCTTCCAAAAAGGATAGGCAGAAATAATGGACTGTCACACTTTTCATTCCTGCCATACTTATCTCCCCTCCTCAACATTCATACATCGTGTCGTGCACGCACGTCGATTTCTCCGCCTTCAACGTGGCCGACATTCAATATTTAATTTATTTGACTGTGCCATGTTTTTTCGGTCTTTCTCTATACTCTAGTTCCATTTACATTGTTAACATGTACTTTTTTTTAACATTCTTTCTTCATTTATTATTTCCGTGTTTCCAAACCATCTTAATGTTTCTTTCATTATTTTTTTATAACAGTTTCATTCACTTCTTATTTTTTTATTCAACACTTCTATCATACACAAATTTGACACTCATTTGTCTAAGAGATTTTATTTCTACTGCATTTATTTTACTTTCATCCTTCTTTTACCAGTTCCATGCTTCGCTTCCATACATAAGGGTTGGTACAAGAACAACATTTTGTTTAATCTGTGTAATTTTTTTTTCACACGAATTAAACAAAATTGTAGAAATACTGCAAACAATATCAGGCAGTATTTAATCGCTACAGCGATGTCATTATTTCCGTTTATGAGAAATTAAAACCAGTTTTCTTGTAACAACTTCATACTCGTTAAAAAATATCTATAAATAAAAATATCTAATGTCTAGGGGATAGAACGCCTGGCTCCTGATTCAGGGGACTTGGGTTCAAGGCTGGACACAACCGGATGCTTTCTTCATAATTATGAGCTATTTTCTGCTCACATTGAAGATTGTAAAATAAATTCTAATATCATTGATATAACAAGTGATTTGATTTCTGAAAATTCTATAGCAGAATAACATTCTCAATCTCTTGTAACAAATCCTTTATAAGTGTATTAATGAAATACCGCATGCACTGGTAACTGTATTATAAATTCAGCTAGTCAATTAGTGGCAACACGTTATAGAGCTCTAGTGCCAACCCTTATGGATGTGAATCTTGGAGCGGGCAAAAGAAGGATAAATGCCGAAGAAATGAAATTATCGAGAAGAATGTGAGGGAAAACAATGTATTTAAGAATACCAAATGAAGATATCAAGGAGTATAAGGTGAAGAATGCATTCATAATTAAATAAGTATCACAGTTGTATAATGCAAGCAGTGCGAATGGGAAATGAAGTTGAGGAAAACGTGGCATGACCTAATTAATCAATTAATAACATGCAAACCGGACATGTTTGAAGTTGGAAGTTTGTATGAAGCGCTGGTTCGTAGCAACTTGGAGTACTGCTCTATCATTTGGGACCCCAGAGAAAGAACAGTCATCTTGGAACTAGAAAAGATCCAGAAACGACTTTTAAGATTTCTATTATCCTTTTTTGTACCCCTCACTATTTCTCTCAGGAATGTTGGATTTCAACACTCTTGAGACTCGTCCAACGATCTTTCTGGGTAAGCATTTTTTTAAACTCTTATCCGGAGGTATTTACAATCCAGGAATACTGAGAGAACTAAATATATACGTTCCCCATAGTTATAGCAGAGCAAGGGGGCATATGGTATATTATTTTATGTCCCAAATTGCCGCACAGAGGCCCTTCGAAGTTCTCCTGTATTGAAAGCGATTCGTCTTTTAAATGAGGTTGCAAAAGAGATAGACATCTTTGGATGCAATTATGGCGAATTCGTGAATACCCTTACGATAAAGGCAGCAAGCAAATAACTGGCATATTACATTTATAAGGTTTTATGTATATTTCCTTTGATATTCTTTTTTTTTCACCCTTTACATCGATTTGGCTCGCGCTGTAATGATGTAAGGAGTTTTTACAACAAAATAATAATAATAATATGGCCGAGCCATAGAGGGCTCCCTCCGCTTACCCGAAGCTGTTATAGGCGTAGCGGTGCCTTTCGTCAGCTTCACTCGTGCACTCCCTAGGCCTGTCCCCCGTCCATGCGGGACTTACGTTAAAAATAAAAAACAATATATGTATATTTGCAACCAAGGGGGACCCAAACCACATTTATGCTAAGCTACTCTCGCTCGATGTCCCGCCGTACACACATAGCAATACAACCGCAAAAGAAAATATACAATTGATACATAAATATGTTAGAGAAAGAATAAAAAAGAAATAATGATAAGCTTGCGTGTCATAATGTATGAATATAGAATATATCAAAATAAATGAAATGAAGTAAGAGAGGTATGTCAGGATAGAACAGTGTTGCGATTGATCCTTTCAGCTTACCCCTCTGGAGAAATGGCGTGATGGTTAGTAATTAATGAATGTTTATGAATGCAGGTAATGCGCAACAAATATACGGGAGAGCCAGCAGGATACTGCTTTGTGCACTTTGCCACGGATTCAGCAGCCATGGATGCAATGCACAAACTGAACGGCAAGCCCGTGCCGGGCACCTCGCCGCCGGTGCGTTTCCGTCTCAACAGCGCCGGCCGTGAGAGCAAGGCAGCCGCCGGCCCAGAGCGAGAATTCTCTCTCTGGGTGGGGGATCTCACGGCCGATGTGGATGACTATAGCCTGTATAGGGTCTTCTCGCAGAAATATTCTTCCATCAAGACTGCCAAGGTCATCTTAGACAGTTCGGGTTTCAGCAAAGGATATGGTTTTGTGCGCTTCGGCAGTGAGGAAGACCAAAAGCACGCGCTGTGGTCTATGAATGGATTCTCTGGTCTCGGCTCCAAGCTGCTGAAGATCTGCAATGCTGTCCCCAAAACTGCCGGCACCATGCAGTATGGCACGGCTACAACAGACTACTCGCAACAGTACTACGACCCATCGACCTACTGGCAGAACTACTCGGCCGCCTGGTCAGGTTATTACGGGGGCGGCGGGGCCACAGGCGGAGAAGCAGATGCGACTACTCCTACTCCGGACACCTCACGACCCCCGCCCCCCACCGCAGACAAAAGCCTCGCACTGGTAGATCATAAGGTGACGCTAGACACGGATCAGCTTAACCGAGAGTGTATGGAGAGAGACCGTGCATTGTGGGGTGATATAGAAGCTTCGCGTTGGTTACCGGCAGACATCATGGAGATCTACTAAACTTATTTTGTGTTTTTATTGTATTAGGGTTATTCTTCAATAAATGTAATAAAAAACATATTTTTAATAAATAAGAATTTTAATATGATATTTTGTACAGTTTATTTGTGGTATTAAATACCAGAGAATTTTGAATATGTTAATTTCAAGTCATTATCATTTAAAAATCATCACTCTGTAAAGTCACAAGTCTCACCCACTGTCCTCACTCGGTGATCTTCAAGTAGCATGATGGCACTAGAGTGGAGAGGGGGTGTGAGTGACCCCGACCTTGCTGGCCACCTGTCGAATGACCTGGGGCGGGAGAGCGACGGGACAGAGGCCGTTGGCAGTGGCCACAAAGGCTCGAAGTTCGCCCTGTGCCTCCCCGGCCATTATGACCAGCGAGCCGGGCTCCACGTCAGGTGGCACCAGCGCCAGAGGGCTAGGCGGGGGCACTAAGCTATCGGAGGACAGGCTATTAGACCATTTACGTTTCCGTCCTTTATCTTTTCCATCCGGCACGTTATCCTCTTGTAGACTTTGGAGTGCTTGACCTAAAATAAACAATAACTTAGTATCAATCTGAATGTAGATATTTATTGTTTCTTAAACAATGATGTAAAACTCAATATTAAATAACTATTATGAATGAAAATGTCTGTTATATATATAGTTTATGGGAATGACATGTTTTGCCATTCTAAGGCATTATCATATATCTTATTTGAAAATGAAAATCGAAACACGTCATTCCCATAAATTATTATTATTATTATGATTTGTATTTTAAGTGCGCCGTTTTGTAAAATCAATTACTCCAAGGGCGCACTAGGAAATGACTGACCGAACAGTGCAGTCTTCAGAAGTTTCTTAAATTTAACGTCACTATCCTCATACTTAATACTAACATGGAGGCTATTCCACGCCAACGGACCCGCAACGCTGAAAGCATGATCATAGAAACATGCTTTATTGGCTCTGACTGGAATTGCTATGTTGTTTGCACTTGTTTCTACTGATCGGAGTGAACGTTGCCTTTCCGTTGGCATAGGTGTCACGCAGAGGTCCTATATATACGCTGGCGCTCTCTGGTGTCGAGCCTTAAAATAAAACTTCTAGAAAGAGACGTTTTCATTCATATTAATTACTGAATGCAGATCTTTAATTGAGATCTTCTGGAATGGATGTTTTATTTTTATAAATCCATGGCACAACTGCGGTTACATAAGTGAACTTGTAATTGATGAAGGTACTATCAAATTATTATCCGTAAGCACACTTCTCACTAATATAATCAGCATTAGATTTGCTTTTTGATGGCATGATTGGTGCAATGTCACAAAGAATCACGGTACTTGTGTTTCTGGGCCGGGGACGCCGCTGAGCTGGGACGCGCGGCGGTGGAGGAGCTTCTTCTGCCTCCTCCTTGCTTTCTTCTTCTTCCAGGTGAGCAATGTCAAACTGCAAGGGATTCATTAGGGCACGGTCCACCAGGGACCCGTTCTGCTTCTCTTCCTTCTTGAACTGCAACACGTATGTGTAACGCAACAATTACTTTAAAATAATTAAATCTTGCTTCGCTTTCATACATAAGGGTCGGTAGAAGAACACCATTGTGCACTGCCATTCTAGCTTTTTTGGATAGGTTTTTGTTTGCGATGACTACATTAAGTGCACCATTCACTTTGTTGCCTGCCCCAACCCTTCTTTCAAAACATACTACCTAAATACACAAACTCATCTACTTGCTCCAATTTTTCACCATTCATGCTAATGTTGCAGTCTGTCATGATTTCTTTTTTTCCTTGGACTTACCAACTTTCCTCATCAGATCATTTCGCACGCATACCTCACACATACTATTCACTAGGACTTGCAGTTCATGCTCGTTGTCTGCAAGTAGGACAGCGTCATCTGCATACAAGATAGTGTTGAGTAACTCATACATGAGGCACTACAAATGTCCCATACACGAGCGCCAAATGTCCCATCACTACAAAAAATACGTTTGTACCAACTCTAATGCTTTGTCCCAACTCAATTCTGACACGACTCTAACACATTCTGCCGTATGTCTGTGCAAGCAACACATCAAACACATTACATTACTACATCACTACATATCACTACTCACTACACACTATACTGTCTATACTACGATACTACATGGCACTGGTACATTCTGTGGATGGGACATTTTTGTGTTGCCTTTGTTATTTGTGACATTTGTGTTTGTGTGATGCGTGTATTGCGTCGTTGCGTGCTTCACTAAGTCATGTGACATTGGGCATAGTTGAAAGTTGGGATATACTCGTATAGGAACATGTGTGACATGGGAAAGTATGTAATAATACTGATAATCAATGTTTCTAATCTAATCTACGGCGCGCGTTCATTTGTTTAACAATAATAATATTTACCTTGCATTATATACTTTACGATGTTGGATGATGGTCGTTTTTAAAAATTGCAGGGCTACACTCGTACATTTTATGATTTTATTGTTTATTAAAAATATAATTATGTACATGAAACAAAACCACCACCAAACAAATAAAAAATTTACCAACACCAATGTTCTTTCAAAAAAACTAAACTGTATTTACAGCATGCCACGGATGCTACATAAATATCTATTATCCAATTCACCAAACCAAAAGGTTTTATCACTAGTATTATTTTCAAATAGTAGGTACGTATGTATTATAAATATACCTTCATATTTTGTAAATGAATACTTTCATGTTCTATTTTAAAACAGAAACACAACTATCAACTTTAACGAAACATAAAATTACAAAATCAAGATGACTTGTACACGCCAGTTATAAAACGCAACTTAAAAATGAAATTATTTGAAAAATCATGTATCCTGGTATCCGGTCGAGGACACCTGCCAGTCACGAGTCATAATATCCCAGACGCGTGATATGCACGTGCCATGCGTGCAAGCGCACCCATTTTAGTACTCGGCGCGGATCTTTGTACATCAAAACACTGGTTTGCAAAAAAAATCTTTCTATTTATTAAGCATGATATTTTTTAGAATTGGTGTCTGAATATCAGAGATAAAGCAGAAACATTATGGACGTTAAATTTTTTTGCAATTTTAATTGCGTGACGTCACCGATGTCATTTCCTATACCACATATTTAAATATAATCCATTGAAAGTAATGCACAATATACATTTAAATGCTAATTTGTTGTTAAAATAATATAAATTCTTTTATAAATAAAAGTAAAATGATGTCGATATAGGAATCCTACCCTAACGCAATTTGCACGTGATCCCCGTGTGTCTAGCCCACCGCCGCGCCATGCGCCACCGCGCGGCCGTCAGTACAAATATCACATACACGATACGTCACACCTCACTAAATTAACACGAACGCCAAATGTCCCACCACTACTAAAAATACGTTTGTACCAGTATGACCAAACAGTATGTAGGTACCTACCTCACTTCCCGACCCCCTACTTAAAGATAGTAGTCATTCATTCGCATTACGTCACACCTCACTACATTTGAGGCACTACATTGTAGTAAGACATTTCAGTATTTAAGCACCTCATACAAAACTCATTTTAAAATCATGTCTTACCCAACACTAATACAAGAGACAGCTCACTGACACTCCGCTCATTTTGGCACCTACATCCAACCCTTTCATACACTTGTATAATTAATAAATAAATAAATATAATTAATACATAATTCAATGTAATTACTAAAAAGGTGATTTATTTGCGTATTTCTTAGAAAGTTACCTGCAGGTAGGGGGGTTAAAAAATCGTTCTAGATCTGTAAAAGGAATTAACCTATATAAATAAATCATTGGTAGTGGAAGTTTAACTATGAGGTGTAATAAAAAAAACATACCTTGACTTTTAGATCTCTTCGTGAGCGGTTGGGGAAGAGAGGCAGCATGAGGGAAAAGTCTGTACCCAGGGTATGTAGCGCACGGTAAAAACGCAGCGTCTCTGCCCTACTCCACTCCCGACAGCGGCGCCCGCGCCCGTAGGCCCCGCGTCCCCCGCCACCGCCCCCGTCCCACACTACTGCTAACTCCGATAACCTCTGACGACTGCGAAGAGCTTCAGACGTCTCTATAACCTATTCATTAACCAAAACTATTAGAAAAATTCTGCAAATTATACACAATTTAACCCATGCCATTGCTTCGTAAAAATCAATTTATTAAAGATTGTTTTTTGCCTAAAATATATTTAATGAAACCAATATATGAAATTGTCAATGTGGTCTGTTATACAGACGATGCTATAATCATAGCTGAAAACAATAATGACTTACAAAAAATGCTAGACAGACTACATTACGCCTGTAAGAAATATAACATGACGATCTCTATCGAAAAAACAAAATGTATGACCTTTTCCAAAACACCCAAAACATGTAACCTGGTTATAGAAAATCAACCCATAGAACAGGCCAGGACCTTCAAGTATCTAGACATAGACCTGGTGGGAGGAGCTGATCTGCGGGAAGAGAAATACAAGCCCAAGTAAACAAGGCAGCTGCAATCTCTGGGGTCCTAAAATCCACAATATGGAAAAATGAAGACATTACCATTAAGAGTAAGATGAGAATCTATAAAGCATGCGTAAGACCAATAATAACATGGCGTCGAAGCAAGGGCAGACACAGTAAGGACCAAACAAATTTTGAGGACTTCCGAAATGAAGACACTGAGGACGATAGCAGGCAAGACACTGAGAGATCGCTTGAAGAACACCAGAATAAGAGAGATTTGTGAGGTTGAGGATATTATAAGATGGAGCAGACAGCAAAAAAGGGACTGGTACGATCATGTTCAAAGAATGGACATCACCAGACTCCCCAATATTGCATTGCATAATTAGTCTCATGGGACTCGTCCTTGTGGAAGACCTCCTAAAAGATGGAAGGACAGCTGGGAATCTACCTCACAGGAGGAGCAACACTCTGGAGAATAGACCACATAGGTCTACAACAAGGAAGAAGAAGAATATATATTTTTTTTAAATGACTCGGTTATAGAGAAAAATAATTAGATTCTTTCATAACATTTTGTCTGCAGGCAGATTTACGCGCTAATTAATTAAAATATAATTATAACATAAAATTTTATGCATACCATCAAATGTCTTAAAAATACACGTCGAGTCCTCAAAAGAGGTATTATATTTCTACCCTTCTTGCCAGCCACCACCAGTCCAGTAAACGGGTATTAATACCCTTAGACAATGAGTAAAGTAGGTCTTGTGGTATGTAATATGTATTTTGGGATCTTGGGAAAAACCGTGTAGCTCGTCTTTGTTCATTGTTGCAGTCTCCATCTTCAGGGTGGTTATAAATGTGTGGTGGTTAATGTATGCTTAACATCTTCTACACTGTGCTGTGAGAGCGAATGGAACATCTTTGAGTTTTTTTGCGCGCTATGCTCTCCGAGCTATTAAGCACACGGCGATGCGTCATTCCCGGGTGATGCTCGGTCTACGATACGCATTTCTCGGGCTGCGCGCCGTCGGCAGTGTCAGAGTAAGAGATAGATACAGGCGCTGTGTTCTCCGAGTAAGTTAGCACACGGATGGTGATGTGTCGTTTCCGAGCGATATGTCTGTCTCGGACCACGATGCACAGCTCATGGGCTGCGCGCAGGCAAAATCCATATTGCTGCGAATTGCTGCCAACAAAATCTACAAAATTATTTGTGGTATGATTCTCAAGAGGGCCTGCCTCTGATCATTTTGATTGTCTAATTGATGACATGGTGGACAAATCTCTCAGAACATTGGGATTTATACTGCGTACATGCAAACCTTTCCAAAATATCACTGCCCTTAAAGTATTATTTACAACCATGGTTCGCTCACGCCTTGAATATGTATCTCCCGTTTGGTCTCCTTATTATGCGGCACATATCCAACGCATTGAAAGAGTGCAAAAAATGTTTATTAAACATATTAATTTTAAAATGTGCAAGTCGTTCTCTGATCACAAATCTGCCCTAATTTTTCACTCCTTGGACTCTCTTGAAAATAGAAGTACTCTTCATGATATGATGTTGCTTCATAAAATTATTCACTTTAAAATTGATAATTCTGAACTTCTCAGCAAATTGTCACTCAATACCCCCATGTCTCGCACGAGACCCAATGCGAGCCAAGTTTTCCATCTTCCTGTTTATCGCACTAACTACGCTCAGAGCGCGGCATTGTATCGAATCTGTGACAACTACAACAAGCATTTTGGAGACATTGATGTTTTTCATTCGAACGAGCGAAATTTTAAGAAAATGATCGGAGCAACATTTCGGCGTGGATGTGACCACGATGTTACATGATATTATAATACTCGTATATTACTTTTTTTTATTTTATCTTCATTTTATTTTTTATTTCCAGTACCGTAAAACGGGGTTAAATTGCACCATCAAGGGTAACTTTGCATAAAAAAAAAAAAGTTTTTGGAGACATGTGTTGTCGTTGCTACTAACTATAACTTATTGTTTCTACAAACATTCAATAGATGTAACTTTTCACTCTTACCTGAGGTTATTTTCCATTAAATATGGTACTTTAGTGCTGAGTGATTAGCGGTTTGGATAGGTTGTGCAGTTTTTATGAATAATTACTATAGGTAATTCTTAACACATCTTTGACAGTGTATATCATTCTAAGGCGAGTAAAGTGGTTTCGTAAGTTGAATTTTGTCATCTATTTGATAATACTAGTATTTTTTACAAAATTTATCAAAATATAATTTTAGTGATTTATTTTTGGAAGTAATCTCATTTTCAACGAATTTGGGGTTAGATTGCATCAGATGCAAAGTTACCCCATTTCTTATTTTTTTACGGTAAACTTATTTGAGTTATTTATACATATTTGAGTTATTTCTTTAAAAAAATGTTTTTAGCTATGGGCAGAGTACCTATATAAAAGAAAGGTTGGAAGTAGGCGATATGCATTTATGATCTGTGGAAGTACTGCTGGAAAAATGTTGCCGCCATTCGTGGTTTATAAATCAGCTCACTTATGGACGACATGGACAGAAGGTGGGCCTGAAGGGTGTCGGTATCATCATTCAACCTCGGGATGGTTTGAAAGCGTCCTTCTGGTGAACTCAAAAAAATTAGATGGAAAAAAAGTTAAAATGTTTTTTTTTGTATATTTTAGTTTAGTCATTATTTGTATGATTATAGATTATATATATTAATTATGTGAAAGCTTCCAAATATTTTAAGGGTGATTTTTATTTATTTTCTTTGTGATATGCGTGTAGGTAAATTTAAATTAAGTTATTAATCAAAACACCTGAAATTTGTATTTTATAAACTAACTAACTAACTAACCATCACGCCGTTTCCCCGAAAGGGTAGACAGAAAGAATGGACTGCAACACTTTAATCGATGCTGCACTCCATCCTTCTCTTTTCGCCAACGCGAGAGACGCGGTGTGATGGGTTGCGAACCTCATCGCCACAATAAGATTCTAAAATGTTTTTAAAAATAAGGCTAGATTTGGAAGATGCCCGAAACTGTTTTATGAGGTTATTTTGCATGTCCATGTGGAAACTATTAAGATACTGAAGAAAAAAAAAAGTGATGCAAAGTCACCCCGCCATAGGGGTTACTTTGCATCATTTTTCAAAAAATTAAAGCTTGAATATGCATCTACAAAATGTACTTAAAACCACAAAAAATTAAAGGAAATATACTATATAACCATGCCATTTATTGTCAAAAACACACCTCATCTCCTCGATGAAAAAATTCAATTTTACTGAAAAGTTATTAAAAAGTGATGCAATTTAACCCCGGTTTACGGTACTACAAGTATTTTAACCCTTAAATATTATGTGTACCTTATTTTGTCTTAGTTTAACTTCAATCTCGTTTCACACTATCATTTGTTAATTGTTAACTATTATTTTATATTTGTGGTAGCATGTAATTGGCCTTATTTTAATTATTCTAAATGTTTTATTATATATATGTTATTGATATCGCTGTATGTTACCCTTAATAAATAAAGCAAAAGCAAAAATGTAAGGGAATCTGGATGAACCATTGTTCTCACGTGTGGATACCAATGGCTTCTCCGTTGCCTCTTTGACTTTGCGTATTTCATATAAAAATAATTAAAACAAAAATGAATCAAAAGTACCAACCAGGCTTTGTTCATCTATGACAATCTCCCCATTGGGTCCGAGCTTCACTTGTGGTACCGGAGCTGCTTCACTGGGAACTTCTGCAGGGGGTGACTCCAGGGGCGGGGGCTCGCTGACAGCTAGAGGAGGTGCCGGCTCCTCGCGTCTGAATCATCAATCAGATAAGTATTTATTGTTTCTTGAACAATAATGTAAAATTCCATGTTAAATACAATATATGAATGAAAATGTCTGTCGGTATCAACCCTAGCAAGGCGAAGATGTCAATCCCATAAAATACAATAAAACATCTAGAACATTTGTATTAATTAAAAATATAATAATTAGATAAGTGTATAGTACTTCAAGAGCCCTTTGACAATGTTATTTAGTCATGGGAAATGTATCGAGCACTAGCGATCAGACATAAGTTATATTTTAGGAAATATTTTGAGAAGGTGGGTCTGACGCGCTTTTAAAAAAATCAATTTGAATACTCCGCTATAATGACAATAATGAACTCTGTCAAACAAAAAAAAATAGTAAAAAACTAACAAACTAACTAACCATCACGCCGTTTCTTGGGAGGGGTAGGCAGAGAGATTAGACTGCTGCACTGCTCTATCCTGGCACACTTATCGAAATTCCTCTACATTCATACATCGTAACATGCACGTACGTCAATTTTTAGCAATTTTGAATGTGGTCGCTTTACAGTAATTGACTAATTTGGTCGTGCTTGCATACAATTTTTTAACCATTCTTCTCTTATCCATTCGTTCCACATGTCCAAATACTCCAAGTGATCCTTTTTTAATTTTACTTACAATCATCTGCCTTACATTTCTTCCTTATTTTGTCGTTTGGTATTCTATCATACATCTTTTTCCCCGCACATTATATTCAGTGATCTCAATTCTACTGCATTTATCCTACTTTCATCCTTCTTTGCCAGCTCCAAGCTTCACTTCCATACATAAGGGTCAGCACAAGAACGTCAACGTGTATGCGTGACACGATGTATGAATGTAAAGGAAGCGAGAGATGTAAGTCAGGACAGAACAGTGTGGTGGTTAGTTAGTTAGTTTAATAAATGAACACAGAATCATCACAAACAAACAAACATACCATCATGCCATTTCTCCGCAGGGGTAGGCAGAGAGAATGGACCGCCACACTACTCTATCCTGGCAAACCTCTCTAGATTCCTCTACATTCATACAACGAGTCGCATTCCTCAGACTTCTAACATGACCAAACTTTAAAATTTGATTAATTTGGTCATGCCATGTTTTCCTCGGTCTGCCTCGACTCCGTACTCCATTTACATCATTAACGTATACTTTCTTAACCATTCTTTCTCCATCCATGCGTTTCATATCTCCGAACCATCGCAGCGATCCTTTCATAATTTTGTTCATAATACCTTCTTCCGCTCTACATTCCTTTCTTATATCAGCATTTGAGATTCTGTCGTATATCGTTCTACCACACATACGTCTTAGGGACCTCATCAGAATCATCACACATATACTAAAAAAGGGGAGAGGGGTGGAGTTATACATTAGGGTGAGGATAAATTTTAACAAATTAGGATTTAAAGGGGGGGGGGAGATAATGGGAACATTTCGAAAATGAGAATTAAAGTTAAAATTTAGTGGTTATTAAATTATCGTTATTTTTTTATGCGTTTTTATATTCCTAAAATTTCAGGATAACTTAATTTTGAATTTTATTATTAAGATGCAAAAATTGTGCATCGTAGAAAGACGGAAACATGTCTGTAAATAAAAAAATAAACCGTTGTGATAATACAAAGTGTTATTCTATTTATTCAGATGAAATTTACAAGTTTTAATGTGAGCACTTACTTGAGAGCGTTGTTGGGTGGGTTGTAGAAGATGAGGTCGTACATGGTGAGTGCCTGGTGGGGCGGGGGCGGGCGTGTGCGCACCGTGCGTGCACGCGGGGCGCGGTTGGTGCGAGGGGCTGCCGCAGCGGGGAGGGGCGCGGCTTGTGGGGTCGGAGGCGCGGGGGGAGGAGTCTCTAGTGGAGGGGGTACTTCAGACGCTTCCTCTGTTTCACTCGCGCTACCCTGAATGCAAAATATTATTAAATATACTTACAATTAATGATATAATTTCAAACAATGATATCAGGAAGGAATGTAGAGCGAAAGAATATATTATGAACATATGGAATGCATGAATGCAAAAATAATGGTTAAGAAAGTATCGGCAATGTGAGTGAAGTAAAAATCAAATCAGTTTATTTTCTCAAAAGATATAACAAACAACAATTATATTAAGGGTACAAATAAGTTTTCGCTGTTTTTAATAAAGAATAATTTAATCAAATAATACTTTCTCCCATCTTTCAGACAATTTTTGAAATCAGCATTGGAAGAATGATGTGTCTTTTGATTTAATCCAGTCATCGACCCATTTTTTGGTATCGTCGTAAGAAAACAATTGATCAGCCAAGTCGCGTGTCATCGATCGAAACAAGTGGTAGTCGAAAGGAGCAATGTCTGGTGAATAAGGTGGATGGGGTAGACTTTCCCATTTGAGCATTTCCAAAATAATTTTTGACAACTCTTGCAACATGATGGGGTCGGACATTGCCATGCTGCAAAATTACTTTGTTGTGTCTGTTGACGTATTGCGGTCTTTTAGCTTACAATGCTCTGCTCAAACGCATCAATTGCAGTCTATAGCGATCTCCTGTAATGGTTTCATTGGGTTTGAGTAGCTCATAGTACACCACACCGAGCTGATCCCACCAGATACAGAACATGACCTTGGAGCCATGGATATTCAGCTTTGCTGTTGATGTTGAAACATGACCAGGCTTTCCCCATGATATTTTACGCTTTGGATTGTCGTAGCGTATCCACTTTTCATCACAAGTCACGATACAATGTAGAAAACACTTTCTTTTTTGTCGTTTGAAGCAATTGTTCGCAGGTGAAAAAGCGCCGTTCCACGTCTCTCTGCTTCAATTCATACGGAACCCAATTTCCTTCTATTTGAATCATTCCTAAGTCTTTCTTCTATGTTCGCCATACTTTGTGTTGTAGATGTTTTATATGTTTCTTTTTTTTATATACTTTGTATACAACACTCACTTTTAAACAAATTAAAATTAAATATCAAACATGTTTCGGACTACCCATCCCTTCCTCACTGATATTATATAGATATTTAAAATATTATAAAATTGTTTACAAATATGGTCAGTTTTGATATAATATCACTGAGGAAGGGCTGGATAGTCTGATACATGTATGATATTTAATTTTAATTTGTTTAAAAAATGAGTGTTGGATACAAAGTATATAGAAAATAAAAAAAAGTACCTACATTCCATTTTTTAAACATGTTGAAATTGTTTGTTGTTCAAATCCTAATTATTCTGCAAGTTCTTCTTGTGTCTGACATGGATCTGCATCGAGTAATGCTTCCAATTCTTCGTCTTCGAATTTTTTCGGGGAGCCGAAACGCTCGTTATCTTCGAGGTCAAAATCTTTTTCTTTAAAATGTCGAAACCAATCTCCGCACGTTGTTTTCGATAGAGTATGGTTGCCATAAGTATCCACAAGAACTCGATGTACTTCTGCTGCAGATTTGTTTTGGATATAATGAATGTAATATAATTCCCCCCCACAAAAATGTTTTTTTTTGGTATGAAATCTGACATGTTTGAGGCGATGTAAAAATGTTCTTTACCTTTTGAAAGTTCAACACATACTAATGTTGAATGTTTAGCTTTAAAATAAAATTGGTTTCAGTATTGCCACATGTGTACATAAAAAAATACAATTTCAATTAGGAAAACAGCGAGCACTTATTTGTACCCCCAACAGTTTAAGGCATCTATTGAGAACGGGTAAAATATAATATAATAGCAGGAACGCATGAGAGATGGTTTGACTTTAGAAATACAAGAAGTGAAGTAAAACTGATGGAAATATGGCATTACCAATTTAATCCAATTTTAAAGGTCGCCATTTTAGAAGTCGGAAGATCGACATCGACCCATGTATGATTTGTATGAATGTGGTGTATGCTAGAGAGAGGTCAGGATAGAGTAGTTTGTTGTTGTTGTTGTCATACTTATATTATGAGTGAAACATAGTATTTTTAAAGGAAAAAAATATATGTTAGGCACATTTGATAATGCCCTAGCATGGTGAAACAAGTAAATTTTCTTCTATATTCGCTTTCATTTTGTGTTGTGGATTCATATTTGAATCATATATAACTGCATTTAGTATTTTTACAAGAATTGATGTCAACTAGTTTCGCTTGGACACAAGCTTCATCGGGGCAGTATAATAGCTGTTATTATTATAGTTAGAGTGCGAAAAATGCCTCCCTAGTACGGATTATAAATAAACAAATAAATATTGAAGAATCAATTGTATCTCAATAGAGACGAAGATGCAAATTGGAAACAGAATATGATTGATCAAGGTGTTTACAGGACTTATGACCTGTCATTGGTTGGGTTAAGCGCACGCTTTATGTAATACAACATTCCCCATTCCACATTTTTTTCTTATGACCACCATGTCTGACAATTTTTTTTTTGGAAGTTGTATATATGTTAATCTGCAACACCACCCTTTGCATGGTAGTTTATTCAATCTACCCACTAACGCCATCTATGAAGATTGTATTTTAAGCATTAAGATTTCCATATTCTGTTTCCAATTTGCATCTTCGTCTCTATTGAGATACAATTGATTCTTGAATAGCCCGCAATGGGTGAAATCCAGTTGTTCGTCTACAAGTATTTGTATACATTCAAAATGTTTTAAAAAAGAAATATTGGCTTGATGAAGCTTGGGTCCAAGCGAAACTAGTTGTCATCAATTATAATAACCACACCGTGGTTAAATACTAAGTGTTTTATTATTTTATAGCTTTAAATATATTTTAGTGTTTATACATCTTTCGGAATAACGTACTTGGAGACTATTTCTTCGCAGTGACAGCAATTTGGGGACAGGCCGCAGCTTGGGGCGTAGCTTGGCTGTCGGGAGGGGAATGATGGGATCGAAGCTGCACTCGTCTCCAGCCTCAGGGGGTTCTGGAGTAGGTCCAGATCTCACCGCAGTCCCTAGCCCTGCTATAACAGGTACTGAAACTGACACAGACTCTAGTTCTGATATAACTGTGGCGGACTGCGATAACTCTGGCTCTGGCAAAGGGACCAGCTCTGCGGCAGCCAACTTCGGTACAGTTTCCGGTAGTGTAACAGTTTTCGGGGCAGACATAGGATCTGGGTCTAACGCATGGTCTGACTTTGATAAAGCTGATATAGGCACCGGCCCAGCCTTTAAAACAGGCCCGGATTCCTTCCCCGTTCCCTCCTCGGCCTCTGCCTCCCGGCCAGGACCTTTCCTCCGCACGGGGAGTGAGGCAACGGCCTTAATACGAGCCCTTCGAGTCGCCATGTTTATATATTTAATTCAATGTCCATACATAATAAAACATTATAAAACAATTATTGAATGAACCACATTTTTCACGCCATTTTATAGAATATAATGATCACAATATTTGAACAAATGCGTAAATCTTCTAAACGGAGTGGGCATTTTAAATAAGAGCGCTGGAGATATATTTTTAAGGATATTCGAATATCATTAATGCAAAGTAACTTAAAAAAAAACTATCGTGGAAAGCACAAAGCACATGGAAAATGTAAATAATTAACGTAAATATTGGTCGGAAACGCAAATTGTCGTACACGTCAAAATTGATAGACGTCTTCAAAGAGAAGAAAAAGTAAACAGACAGTATGGTAAAAATATCAATGGAATCCAGCATTAACTAATCTATGCTTTTCAATGTTTTGGGGCTATGCCGTCTTGAAAGTATTTACCAGGCCGTAAGCACATAGACAATATTTACAACATGGCGCTTTTCTGGGCCGTTACTATGTGACTCGTGCCGTAATCTCGTATTTTATTTCGATTATAAGGATCGGCCACACCGAAGTGCCTAGGTCGGCGGCTTAATTTGACCTGCCACACTATAACGCCCGGCGATTTTAGCGCCGCGGTGTTATTTTATGGTACTAACCCCAATTATCTATGAAATATCGTTTGATTTCTGAACTATCAAATTTTGACGTATATTGCAAACTAGCTCGAGACAAAGAATGCCACTGACTAAAGTAATAAAAAGCTAATTTTATCAGAATGTATCAATTTAAAATTTCGAAAATCACAAATTCGAACATGCTGGGTGCATGAAATAAATATGTCGAGAAATAGTAATGGAGAATTTCAACTATTATATAAAGAACTTCGCAAATGTGATCAAAACATTTTTAGGTATTTAAAAAGGAAGCAGGACACATTTGATTTACTGTTAGTGAGTCACTGCAAAAGCAGGATACACATTTCCGGTGTTCTATAACACCAGAGGAACAACTTGTTGTAACATTGAGATTAATTGAAACAAATTTATTTACTGTATATTATTTTAATTTTGATAATTTTACAAAACCTGTAAATAAATATATAAATATAAATATCTACCTGTAAGTAACTTGCTTTCCGACACGGGGTGAAACATGACGATTAGTCGTACCTCACTCCATATCTCGAAGCACTCTCTCACAACGTATTGCCCAGTGTTTATTCGCTAATGTGATTATTATTCGATCTCTAAGATGCTCCGGGATGTATAGTGATATGAGATTGAAACCAATATTTGCTATTTACACTTATATTTAAACACAAACATACAAAAACAAATAAACAAGATCACTTATAAACTAAAGATGACTTACTTCTATTCGTTGGCCAACGACTTAAAGCTACTCCGTCACTGAATTAACACTACTTGATCTGATCTGCGAAGTCGTCGATCCAGCCGGCACGTGGCGTCCACACCACGAGGGACGTCCGAGGCGGGCGCGAGGACGGGCGAGGAGCGGTCTGGTCTCATTCGCTGAGACAGCCGTGGCCAGCATCAGGTCCCAATGATGATGAGCTGACGCCATGTGGCGATATCGCGATCTTTTTCGGATTCACTTCCCGGCGTTCGGTATAACACTTCGCGATCTTTTGGGACTATTGCCCCCGGCGCGTGGCCGGGGCAGAGACACTTCTCCTACCGAGGGCGGAGGCGGACTGGGGGCCGAGAGCTGCCCGGAACTCTGCAGGGCGGAGGGTTAGATCCCCTCTCAAGTGTGGCCACTCTCGAAAATTGGGCCCGGCAGTACCTAACTGCTTTGCGGTACCGGGCAGAACGCTATTATTTTTCACTCACTTATTGTTTTTTTTAAATGTTTTTCATAATCTTATCACTAATTAAAATTAACTTAACTAAGATCAAACAAGCCTCCAGAGAAAAAACGCCTTTTCGGTCGTGTAAAACTTGTCTAGTGTGAAACGTTCCTCCTCGGTTAGCACGGAGAGCATGGTTTTTAATCCTCAGGGTGGTAATCGTGAGATTCTTTTCGGTATATTATTCGATTCAGGGACGGGTGTAAATATAAAGACAGTTACATGGGATACATTAAGGTTTATTAGCTAGTTAAAATTATAACAATAATCCAGAGGCTAGGGATGTCGTACGAATACAAAAAAAAGGCACACGATGAAAGAATGAAGAAGCTGTTTGTGGCGATTCCTCGATGGCGTGCTCATCGGGACATCGACTAGCGACGTCGTCCGTCGCCGTTGTCAGCGACGCTGTGTCGACGACTTGTTGATGGCGGTTCACAAAATACAAGTTCAGAGTCACCTGACAGACACGAGGTTCCATAGGCTGGTGGTGCTGTACGCAGTGAAGAAGTGGTCCACGCAGTTCCGCATGGTGGTGTGGCCCTTGACAATCGGGTGGCAGCAAGATACGGAGACCTCGAACGCGGTCACGTCGATGTCTGACAGAGCCATCGGAACTAATCGCAGACACGCGGACACATGACGCACATGTGGAACCAATGTGCGGTCTTCGATATGGATATTATTATTAGTATTCTACCTGACTTCAGAAGATATGATGGGAGAAAGGCTGAACCATTGCCGGTCCAGCCGGATGCAAACGGATTAACGTTTCTCCTACATCGTGGTGGTAACTGGGCACTGACGAAAAAACACAAGATGGCGGCCTACCCGCAACGGCTGACTGGAGGGAAGTGACGGGCTTCTGCCTCGAAGCATAGAGTACCGAAAAAGCAGTGTTACCAATTGGGAAGGCGGCGGTGGCTCACAGGGCGCAAACAGGAGAAGTTGGAAATGAATTTCGAAGAGGTACTTAACTGGGGAGAATTGGGGCGAATACAGTGGCCGAAGAAATCGTAATGATGTACCATTACACTCGCTCTTATGTGGAATAAAAAAAAAATAATAAAAAAAAGCTCCTTCAGTGATTGGCATACAAAAGTTGCAGGTAGATAAAAATTCTAGAAGGTGACAGTTTGGACAATTGAGAAATACAAAGACAGCCTATTTAAAATTACCAATCAGATTCACAAGCTTAAAAAAAATGATCATTATTATACACATGGGAGACAGGTTTATGTCCTAAAAGGTGGCACTTAGTTTGACATATTACAATTTGTTAAGTGAAAAAAAAAAATACAAATTATAGTTTAGTTCAGAAAATTAAGGATCATTAAACACAGGAGAGACAAGTTTAAGTCCTAGTTGGCAGTTAGTTTGACATATTACAAATTGTTAAGTGAAAAAAAAAATACAAATTATAGTTTAGTTCAGAAAATTAAGGATCATTAAACACAGGAGAGACAAGTTTAAGTCCTAGTTGGCAGTTAGTTTGACATATTACAAATTGTTACGTGAAAAAAAAAAAATACAAATTATAGTTTAGTTCAGAATATTAAGGATCATTAAACACAGGAGAGGCAGGTTTAAGTCTTAGGTAGCAGTTAGTTTGACATATTACAAATTGTTAAGTTAAAAAAAAATACAAATCATAGTTTAGTTCAGAATATTAAGGATCATTAAACACAGGAGAGGCAGGTTTAAGTCTTAGGTAGCAGTTAGTTTGACATATTACAAATTGTTAAGTTAAAAAAATACAAATTACAGTTCAGGTAAAAACACAAATGCAGTTAAGTTATAAATACAAAAAATTATCATTGTTTTAAAGTTTCCACAGCACAAAAGAGACAATTGTTTTTTTTTTCTTTGCAGGTAAATAGCACTCACTGATTCTAAAATGAAAAAGTGTTATGATCTTGAGGTAAATTATTGTTGGACATCTCTAGCCTAGATGATAGATTATAAAGAAAAACAGTTACAACAATATTATGTGTTCAGTCACCAGTAAAAACAAAAATTTAAATTACATACAGCAGAGGCATGTCCGTTTACATATTATGAGGCTGTATACCTATAGTGTTGCTTTGTATTAGGGTCTAGCTCCCTTTCGCCTCGGATAATAAGGCACATCTACATATTCTAAGGCTGTATACCTATAGCGTTGCTTTTTATTAGGGTCTGGCTCCCTTTCGCCTCGGAAAATAAGGCACATCTACATATTCTAAGGCTGTATACCTATAGCGTTCTGACTCCTTCTATTCTCAACAAAAACAAACTCTACAGGTGACTGAAACAACATATATATCTACAACATTTTAAAACATATAATGGACGTTATTGTTCAGGTGAATCGGAGAAGTGAACTCAATCGTAAAAGTGATTACCAATCCAATATGCAACACCTTTAACCGACTCACGACCCAAAACACACATGAACATATAAAACAATCAATGATAAGTAAAAAATCTAAGTTATAAAGAAAATGGTGTTACCATATTTATATATTTAAACAATTGGCACATACAAAAATTGTATGTGGAGAAAAATTCTGTTCTGGTGAGATGGAAAAGTTCATAACATTATAAGTGATGGACAATCTGGTATTCCACACAAATAAAATAAGTTTTTATCCATCCAGAACACACAAGAACAAATGTATATAGCAATGAAAGATAATTAAAAAAAAAAACTAAGTATAAAAAAAATTGGTGTTACAATATTTATAAATTTAGACAATTGGCACATACAAAAATTGTATGTCAATGAAATTTCTGTTCTGCTGGGATGGAAAAGTTCATAACATTATAAGTGATGGACAATCTGGTATTCCACACAAATAAAGGAAGCCTAATCCACCCAGAACATACAAGAAGATGGAACATTCAAGTAGGAAGGGAAAATATAACCAAACCATAATACAAATGAGTTTGTAGGTCTATCAAGTTTCTCTAGCATTCGGGAGATTTACATTTATTCATTCATTCTATTGATTCATGCATCTTCTTTTAAAGCGCTTCTAACATAACTAGACCAAGTGGAGAATGGGGGCAGTTTATTCTTCATCAGACACTTATCCATACATACCATTACACAATAGACACTACAAACGCAAGTAAGATAGAAATTGGGACGCCACTAGATTTTCACCAGCTAAATCTAGAAAGTATACGTGTTTAGTGAATTTAATTACTGATTTATATTCATTTGGACGCCACTAAGTTTTGAGTTGAACTTAGAAACTATTCACACTTGACAGTGTACTATTCTTGTCAGTTCAGATAGTTATTGTGTTGTAAACATATTATTTTTACAGCACGAGGATGACAGAAGTTTTATTATTGAGTGTTATTTACAACTAGTATAAAAAATTAAGGTTATTACAATTAGGTGAATACTTGGTCAGATAGAATATTAACAAAAATATATACTCATGATATTGCGACTTTGCTAGCCACAGTTGAGAGACGAGAGAAAATTTAATAACGATTACCATGCGGGATAAGAAGGAAATGTGCGAAGCGTTTGAAATTTGAGAATGAAATACGCGGCGGATACACGCGCTGAGTACATGTGTACCGAAAGGAAGATCGACGCATGCGCATGTGGGAATAATTCGATAAATTTGAAATTACGATCTTTACAAAAGGATAAACATTTGAATGTAAAGATTTATGAATTTTGCATGGTAAAACTTGAAATTGTTTGCAGATATGATAAGGATACCTAAATTTACACGAGTCCTAAATCGAATAATAACACCGAAATGCCACACGTTTGGGGCGCCAGTGAAACGTACCTCCTCGGTTAGCACGGAGAGCATGGTTTTTAATCCTCAGGGTGGTAATCGTGAGATTCTTTTCGGTATATTATTCGATTCAGGGACGGGTGTAAATATAAAGACAGTTACATGGGATACATTAAGGTTTATTAGCTAGTTAAAATTATAACAATAATCCAGAGGCTAGGGATGTCGTACGAATACAAAAAAAAGGCACACGATGAAAGAATGAAGAAGCTGTTTGTGGCGATTCCTCGATGGCGTGCTCATCGGGACATCGACTAGCGACGTCGTCCGTCGCCGTTGTCAGCGACGCTGTGTCGACGACTTGTTGATGGCGGTTCACAAAATACAAGTTCAGAGTCACCTGACAGACACGAGGTTCCATAGGCTGGTGGTGCTGTACGCAGTGAAGAAGTGGTCCACGCAGTTCCGCATGGTGGTGTGGCCCTTGACAATCGGGTGGCAGCAAGATACGGAGACCTCGAACGCGGTCACGTCGATGTCTGACAGAGCCATCGGAACTAATCGCAGACACGCGGACACATGACGCACATGTGGAACCAATGTGCGGTCTTCGATATGGATATTATTATTAGTATTCTACCTGACTTCAGAAGATATGATGGGAGAAAGGCTGAACCATTGCCGGTCCAGCCGGATGCAAACGGATTAACGTTTCTCCTACATCGTGGTGGTAACTGGGCACTGACGAAAAAACACAAGATGGCGGCCTACCCGCAACGGCTGACTGGAGGGAAGTGACGGGCTTCTGCCTCGAAGCATAGAGTACCGAAAAAGCAGTGTTACCAATTGGAAAGGCGGCGGTGGCTCACAGGGCGCAAACAGGAGAAGTTGGAAATGAATTTCGAAGAGGTACTTAACTGGGGAGAATTGGGGCGAATACAGTGGCCGAAGAAATCGTAATGATGTACCATTACAAGTGCAACCTCACCTATTATGCCATGAAACATGGCTATATCAATCCCCACTACTCAAAATGAGATTGCACTAGACTAAGAAAAAAACTTTGGAAAAAAAAAGCTTTAAAAGAAAATTTATTGCATTGAATTTTTTTGAAATTGCGCAATCCAACTAGATTTTTCGCGTATGACGATCACTAATGGAATCCCTATCCCTATCGCTGTCCCTCCTACTCCACTTATAGGAAAGCTCGCGATTCACCCGAGGCAGCATAAAACATGTAACAGGTAGATTCGATTACGAATTGAAAAAATATTGCGGTATGTGAACAGAATTACATTCTTCATTAGCACCTCTATACATTTGATTCGACTTGCCTCCCCTCGTCATTTACACAAAAACCGTTTTTCTACACGCTATCTATCTTATAACTAATTGCCGGGTATTTCTCTTCCGGAACTGAGAAACTCGTTTTTCTCTCATTACATGGTAGGAGATTCCATCATCCCATATCGTACCATCTCTTTCTCGCCGATCAAAGGCCATTCGGGAATTCCGTCATCCGATGCCTGGTCGGGGAGCTTCCGCTTCTTCGCACTGTCTTCGACTCTCATAGAGTACTATCTCCCTCTCGCCGATTGAAGGCCGCCCGGGAATTGCGTCATCCGGGGAACTGAGAAGTCGACGATCCAGCGACACGTGGCGTCCACACCACGAGGGACGTCCGAGGCGGAAGAGCGAAGGAGAGCGAGGAGCGAGTGGTCTCCATCGCTGAGACAGCCGTGGTCAGCATCAGGTCCCAATGATGATGAGCTGACGCCATGCGGCGATATCGCGATCTTTTTTTCGGATTCACTTCCCGGCGTTCGGTATAACACTTCGCGATCTTTTGAGACTATTGCCCCCCCCGGTGCGTGGCCGGGGCGGAGACACTTCTTCTACCGAGGGCGGAGGCGGACTGGGGCCGAGAGCTGCCCGGAACTCTGCAGGGCGGAGGGTTGGATCATCCCCTCTCAAGTGTGGCCACTCTCGAAAATTGGGCCCGGCAGTACCTAACTGCTTTGCGGTACCGGGCAGAACGCTATTATTTTTCACTCACTTATTGTTTTTAAAATGTCTTTCATAATCTTATCACTAATTAAAATTAAACTTAACTAAGATCAAACAAGCCTCCAGAGAGAAAACGCCTTTTCGGTCGTGTAAAACCTGTCTAGTGCAACCTCACCTATTATGCCATGAAACATGGCTATATCAAGATTGAAACCAATATTTACTATTTACAATTACATTTAATGACACAAAAATGTAACACAAAAGAAAGAAACAAGATTACTTATGAACTAAAGAGGACTTACATGCTATTCGTTGGCCAACGACTTAAAACTAATCCGTCACTGAAACAGCACTAACGGCGATCTGCAAAGTCGGCGAGCTAGCCAGCACATGGCGTCCGCACCACGAGGGACGTTCAAGGAAGAGCGAGGAAGCGAGGCGGTCTGGTCTCCTTCGTTGAGACAGCCGTGGCCAGCATCAGGCCCCAATGATTATAAGCTGACGCAGCCGTCACCATGCGGCACGTCTATCGCGATATTTTTCTTCAGGTTATCTCCACCGAAGTCCGGTATCTCAAATTTCGCGATCTTTTCAGAATATCTCCCCGGCGCGCGTTCGACCGGGGAGAGATGTTCCTTCCACCGAAGGCCGGTGACTGACGATTGCCCGCTGCTTGAGAGCTCTCCGAGTTCCAAAAACATTGCAGGGGGGGGGGGGGGGTTAGGTCACGCCCCCCCAAGGTGTTGCCACTCACGAAAATTGTCACTTACACTATTATTGTTTTTCCTATCCACTATTATTGTTTTTCATAGTTTTATCACTAATTAAAATTAAACTTAACTAAGATCAAACAAGTCTCCAGAGAGAAAACGTATTTTCGGTCACGTAAAATTTGTCTAGTGCAATCTCACCTATTATGCCATGAAACATGGCTATATCAGCAGGTCCCATAGTACGCCATACGTTGGTTCGCCAGGCGTCCCCTAGCCACCGACCTAGGCACTTCGGTGTGGCCGCACCCTTAATCCACAACTACTATTACACAACTACCCTTACTTGAGACTGGCCAGAACACCCACAAGCAGTGAAAAGCCATAAAAGAAGAAGAAGAAGAAGAATGGAATTTGGTGTGACACATTTATCACATACAAATAAGTATAAAAAAATATCTAATAAGTTAAAATTGCCTGTCCAAAAAGGTCAGTGAATTTTGTGTAACGTAATTTGGCCGTTGGGAATGGGAATATCGAGAGTTTTGAGGGACGTTCTATAAATAACAATTTTCGGTAATGTTTTGGATAGCAATAAGTGCATTTTAAACACGGATATTTGCAATATGCATAATATAAGTGTTTGTTGTTAGACAAATTTGAAATGTTTATCCTTATTCGATTACATGATTTATTTTTAGCTCAAATGATTGTATTGTGTACAACGCGTCCGGTTGAAGGAAGTAAATAAATTAGTAATGTTGCGCGTGCTGTTGTGGAAAGCGTGGCGCGTGCGGCGCCGGCGCTGGGCCCTTTCTATGCTGGAAGCACTGGGAACTCTAGTCCCCCTAGCACTGCTGCTGGAGCTGGGCGTAAGCCTGGAAACTTCACGCCATGTGTCGCAGCCTTTTCATTCAAAGCCGTTGGCTGTGAACCAGCTATGGGAGGATTCGCCTCCAGCACTATTGTTTTGGACACCCCCCTCGTATCCCACCGGCTCGTTCACAGACCTTATGGAGCGGGTGGCTAGTAAACTGCACCTCCAAAAAGAATGTGAGTTTCTTATATCAAACAGTTTATCAATAATTGTACCATATATTAAATTAGGAAATGTAGATGAAGTGTGATAAATATATAGAAAACATGATGATATTATGTCATCGCAAACACAAGTCTATCCAAAAAAAGCTAAGATGGCAGTGCACAATGGTGTTCTGTGTGGAAGTGAAGCATGGAACTGGCGAAATAAAGATGAATGTAGAATAAATGCACTAGAAATGAGATCTTTAAGATGAATGTGTTGTAGATCTGTATACGATAGTGTCAAATTTAAAATTTGAAGAAGGACAGAAACATGTTTGCAAATAGAAAAATAAAGTGTTGTGAAAATACAAAGTTTTTTTTTCTATTTATTCAAATGTGAATTCACAACACAAAGTGAAGGAGAGTACAATAGAAATATTTAAAATCTTTTTTAATTACTTCAATATATTTTTACGTGTGGTATCAGTAGTAATTTGATTAACAGTAATTATTTCTAAATATATTTACTTCTATATATGACTAAGTGTGGTATCAATAAAAATTTGATTATTTACAAATTCACAACAGTATGTAAAAGTGATAAAAAGGTGTCTAGTAGTTAAAATGTAAATACAAAGAAATATATTTAAATTATTATTAACATACCTTCGTGGCAAAGTGGTAAGAGCTCTGACTGCTACACCGGTTCCAGGTTCGATTCCCGGCGATGGCAGTGTGATTGTCACACTGTCTTTGGTCTGGTGTAGAATTCTCGTGACAATAAAATGGCGATGAACTGTGGATTAAAAAATATTAAAGCGTTGATTGTTGTTATAATAGATTATGGTTTTATCTCTTGTTAGATATTTTTAAATCTCTTCGTCACATCAGCAATATTACACAATTAATTACTTAATCACTGATAAAATCTGTGAATGTGTTTTTTATTTGGATACTTTTAATTTATAAATTGTTGATTTAATTGTATCTCAATAGAGACGAAGATGCAAATTGGAAACTGAATATGGTTGATCAAGGTGTTTACAGGACTTATGACCTGTCATTGGTTGGGTTAAGCGCACGCTTTATGTAATTGCAACATTCCCCATTCCAACTTTTTCTTTATGACCATGTATGACAAATTTTTGGAAGTTGTAAATATGTTAAAATCCTATGCCAGTTTTCACATGTCAGTTTCAATGTGCCATCTATGAAGATTTTGAAATCCAATATTCGTATACAAGTATAAGTATACATTCACAAAAAATATTATAAATTGTCTTTTAATTCTAAATATGACTAATTTATTAAAGATATATCCAAATCATAAATAATATATAGTACTGACTCACTCCCTCACATTCTGTCTAAAATTTATATAATTCTTTAATAAATCATGACTCCGATCTGTCGGATTTGTCATTTCTCGTTGGTGTAGCGAAAGCCGATATATCGGCGTACGCTGTCGGCGGTGGCAACCAAAAGGTTAAACATGATTGAAAAATCTCTCTATAAAATAAGTATTTGCTTCAATACAATTGTTAGAACAAATATATTGTTTCCGGTAAACTAGCGGGCTAATATAAACTTGCGCTAAAAAGAAGAATTAGACTAAGCTGGGCAGTTTTGTAAACATGGGTTACATCCTTAAAAAACAGAAAATACCGATCAACCTGAAACGAAAAGTCTATGAAACCTGCGTTCTGCCAGTTGGTACTTATGGTCTTGAAACTGTAACATTGTCCAAACCAAGTGTCGAGAAACTGCGAGTGACCCAAAGAGCCATGTTAGGAATAAGCCTAAGAGACCGAGTCAAAAACGATACGGTGAGAGAAAAAACAAAGGTCACTGACATCATCCACCGGGTGCCGACTCTAAAATGGCAGTGGGCAGGTCACATAGTCAGAAGCTCAGATGAAAAATGGACAAGAAGACTGCTGACTTGGAGACCGTGGACGGCAAAGAGAAATGCAGGGCGACCGCAACTACGGTGGAAGGATGATCTGAACAGACACGTCGGAATAACCTGGATGCAGTCTGCACAAGACCGAGTGACATGGAAGCGAATGGAGGAGGCCTTTGTCCAAGAGTGGACGGGAATAGGTTGAGGAAGAAGAAGAATATAAAAATATATAAACTCCTCCCCTTTAACTTGTGTACATAAACATCAAAGCGTTTGATTTTCGCTATACGAGTATTTGATAATGCCTTAGAAAGGCGAAACATGTCATTCCCATAAAACTTCTAGAAAACAGAGGTTTTCATTTCTATTAATCAAAATATCCCTTTGTATGGAAGGGAAGCATCGAATTAGCACAAGAAGGATAATAGCAGAATAAATTCTGTAGAAATGAGATTTGTCATAATATATATATGACAGAGTTTCAAATGATGATATCAGGAAGGAATGTAAAACAGAATAAAGTGAATCAAATCAAATCAGTTAATTAACTCAACAGACATTACAAACATTATAAATGTTTAAGGCATCTATTAAGTACAGGTCAAATATTACATATATACAACAGGAATGTAGAGCGAAAGAAGGTATTATGAACAAAATTATGAAAGGATCGCTGCGTTGTTTTGGACATATGGAGCTCATGGGTAAAGAGAGAATGGTTAAAAAAGTATACGTCAACGATGTAAATGAAGTGAGGAGTCGAGGTAGACCGAGGAAAACATGGCATGACCAAATTAATCAAATATTAAAAGTTGGTCATGTCAGAAGCCGGAAGAATCGACGTGCGTGTATGACTCGATGTATGAATGTAGAGGAAGCTAGAGAGGTGTGCCAGGATAGAGTAGTGTGGCGGTCCATTCTCTCTGCCTACCCCTGCGGCGAAACGGCGTGATGGTTTGTTGTTGTTGTTGCCATAAGTATATGCAAGGAATGTAACACCGTGTAAAAAGGGAGTCCTGGTACGGTATTTTTATATAATGTGACCAGTAATCTATGGATAGTATCAAAAAAAGTATCAAGACTCAATTGCAAAATTGTGTGAAATTAATTTTATTGTTTGATAATGTATATCTATTTTAGTTGTAGGATAATATGAGAATGAAGAAATATTGTGAAAAAATAATTTTATTGTTTGATAATGTTTATCTATTTTAGCTATAGAACAATATGAGAATGAAGAAATATTGTTGCAAAAAGAGAAAAGCAGATTGGAGGCGAGTTACGTTGTGGCTGTGATATTCCAGGTACACATTCCCGCTACTTTATCCCTGTTGACGTGCATACTTCACTATCTGTTCTGTTCAGCTTTAAAAAAACTAATTCATTCGGAACATGATGTACTAGAGAAATTGCCATTATTCCATAGCTGACATTATAATTATTCCATTGCAAAAGAACCAAATATATACATAAAAATCATTCCACTACAATTTGTAATATTTGCTGAATGTAAATAAATATTTGATGAAAATACAGTTAAATTAATGTTGAAATGAATTCGCATAATTAATCGGCAAACTACAATGTATCCATGGTTGCAAAATCACCAAGAAATTCTAACAATGCTCAAATATTGGAGTTTAAATAATAATTAAATGCAAACAATGTTTTTTTTTAATAAATAAACTTAGTTCATTTAGATAATTTTTTTGTGATAAATAGTGCATCTCGCTTGTACGAACAAGCTAGAGGGAAAGAGATAGCGCTGATCCGTTAGACCAGTGATTCCCAAAGTGGTCTATATAGACCCCCAAGGGTCTACGACAACTTGCAAGGGGTCTACGACAATTGTAAAAAAAATTGGGGGTCCAAGAGACCTTTTTTTTTAGCTCATTAAAAATAATGTATCACTGCTATTCTATCTTTTAACAAAATGTTTATTTTTAACAAAATCTTTATTCTGAACCAAAATTTTTCACATTAACTAAAATATGTATCTTCAACTAGTTCACAAAATGGAGCTACAGCGCCCTTGAGATGATTAATTCATAAAAATGGCGCTCTATAAATCATCCAATTTATTATTATTATTATTATTATTATGAATATGCTATTAAAAATTAATGTACATTTTTGCTAGTAGTTTTAATGTATTTTATGAGAATGACATGTTTTGCCTTGCTGAAGCATTATATTGGGTTGTTCGGAAAGTAATTTTGTTTTTCCCAACATTGGACTTAATTGTATTTTTTCACAGCCAACTTCACACTTAATCCGCATAATCATTATATATTTTGATAGCTGACATAGCAAGGCTTGCTTGTGAAAAAAATTGATTAATTCAAAGTAAAAATAGCCATGATGTTGTTCAACCTTCGATAGGAGAGGAACAATAAGAAATAGAATCTTGTTATATTTATTGAAGGCAATTAATGTGATGTGATGTTTACAGAACGTGAGCGAGGGACTCAGTTATACAATCCGCACACCTGGCTCTATGCCCACGGCTCGGCTCCTCCCCACAGTACTTCTGCCTGGACCTCATGAACAGTATGGTGAGTCCTCATCTTACGGAGCTATGCGATATGGAAACTATTTGGATATTTTGTTTATTTAACCGCCTTACCTTCAGGTAATTTTCTGAGAAACGCGCAAAAAAAACAGGTTTTTATTAATTAAATTAAATTATATATTGAAACGTCAAAGACTCGACCGCACACTTCGCCTGCCCCTTGTAAAATTATCATATTTGTGAAAACTTGTACTCAAGTGTTGTTGGCAAATGCGCGTATCCCGCAGTTTGTACATTTTCTTCTTCTTTCTGTGTCCTGTCAGGTCTCCCTAACGTTGACTATCACCCTCATAGTGATGATCTGGGGAAAAATATCCAGAGTGGTATCCCCTTGCCTTCTCTGGAGGATTTTCTGTCGGGGTTACCTTCCCTTAGCTGGGTGTATCCAGTTTCATGGTGCTGGAAGCTCGCCATTCGTCCTCTCTCTATCTGCTATGGCACTAAGTAATATGTGCCACATTACCCGGGGTTCGCGGGGTCTTTAAAAAGACCTCCCGTGGACGCTAGAAAGTTGGACTTGATAGTAGTGTTGCTGTTGTAAATGCAACATGGCGCCTTACGACATTTTGTAGAGGCATACTTTCCAGCAAAGCATACCCCATCGTAGCCCTACTATCCTTTTGAACTCCATTTTAGGTACATTAATTTTTCTCAAGCTCGTACGTGATACGGGATAGCGCAGAATGGTACAGTCAAAGTGAACGTATCACGCACATTCAAATACCTAAGGCGGTTAATAAGTAAACATCTAATTACAAGTTTTTACATGGGTGTATTTATACATTATAATAATACAGTTGCGAAATTATTTCGCATATTATAGTTTTTTTTTTAATAATAGTGATTTACCAATGTGTCAAACAAAAAAGTATTAATAATCCACCACTGTGAACTCTGCACACAGTCCCAAGATCAACATTTTTCTTTCTCTGCCTGTCCGCCATTAAGAAAGACAAACAGTTACAAAAAAGTTAAGATTAAATTATTTAAAGTATAAATATATAAACCGAGGAAAACATGGCGTTCTGCATGAAGAAATTTCTATAAACACCATGAATAATCTTATGATATCATAAAACTTCAAGAAAACATGCATTTTCCCCAATATGAAATACAAGGTGTCTCAAAAGAAAGTTTATATTTAGTGGATTGATTTAAAAAATGGTCATAAAGAGTAAGATGAGAATCTATAAAGCATGCGTAAGACCAATAATATTCATACACATATGGTGTCGAAGCAAGGGCAGACACAGTAAGGACCAAACAAGTTTTGAGGACTTCCGAAATGAAGACACTGAGGATGATAGCAGGCAAGACACTGAGAGATCGCGTGAGGAACACCAGAATAAGAGAGATATGTGAGGTTGAGGATATTATAAGATGGAGCAGACAGCGAAAAAGGGACTGGTACGGTCATGTTCAAAGAATGGACACCACCAGACTTCCCTATATTGCATTGCATAATCAGCCTCATGGGACTCGCCCTCGTGGAAGACCTCCTAAAAGATGAAAGGACAGCTGGGAATCTACCTCACAGGAGGAGCAACACTCTGGAGAACAGACCACATAGGTCTACAATAAGGAAGAAGAAGAAGAAGATTTAAAAAAAAGTAAGCCACTTATCGAAAAAAATGTCTATTAATTATTAAAGTACACGATTTGGGAATTTATTTCTTAAAAATAATATCGTCCAAATGTAAACCCTCGCGTTCGCGGCACTCATTTAGTCAAACAGTAAAATTTCTTATGACGGCTCGGCTGATTGATAATTGACAGACTGATTAACACTCTGCACGTTTTCTACCGTTCTTGATGATCTTGGTCACCCGGATTTTGGTTTTTCCAGTGTTTTATCAGTTTCTTTAAACTTTTTGACCCATTTTCGAACGAAAGGTATTCTTGGCGCATTATTTAAGTGGCGAAAACCTCAAATATTGCAGAATCTTCCACGCGCTACATTCGCCGCTTCACCGTTTTTGTAAAACTCGCACGCACAGCGCACGGTCCGCTCCCGAGAACGCTCTATAGTGATTGAATTTGCAAGAACCTGGTAACGGATTGACATACCCCCCGCGCCCCTCGGATTTGTTGTGTCCACGCAGTAAGCTAAATAAACATAAACTTTCTTTTGAGACATTCTGTATATAAATATTTTATTTGTCATTCATTCCAATGTCACAATCACTCATTGTATCACATGTCTTTCAGCTCGGATGTATGAAGTTTTTGTAGCTGTCCAGACAGCAATTGATATCGCCTACATAGAGATGAAATCGGATAAAATAGTTGAAGAGGTAATCAAAATTAATTACACTAATGCCTTCTAGTTTGTCACCAGTACTAAGTCACTGACAAATATTTGAATTGATATTCACTGTGTTCTACATTAGATATCCAAATTTATTATAAATTTATATTTAAGTATAATAGGGATGACCTGGACTGACCACATCTGCGAGGTCGAAGATGTGGTCAGATGGGGACGTCAAAGACGGCGATACTGGCATCAACATGTAGAAAGAATGAGCTCAAATAAAATACCATACATAGCTCTCCATGGAACGCCAAACGGACAACGCCGACCAGGAAGACCCCCGAAATGGTGGAGAGAAAGCTAGAGTTCAGCGTCTCAAGAGGACCCGCCTGAAATAACAGACTCCTGAGTCTACCAAAAGTGAAGAAGAATAAGTACTCGTATAATAGGGCTGAGTTGGACTGCTAATGGGAAACTTATGTCCTAGTATGTTTGAAATAAAAGGTTTATGAATCATGTACTCGTATACTGCTAGTGATAACATATGAACTAGAGACTATGTATATACAAAAGAATAATCAAAAGCTAAAGTGTACACAAAGATCGGTGAAAAGACAGATGCTCGGTGTGAGGTTAAGAGACCAATTAAAAAGTGAAGAAATGAGTAGAACCGTAGTTTTCCACATGATACATGAAAGTGGCAATGGACAGAACATGCGGACATCCAGATTAATCAAATAGAGATCACGGGAAAACAAAAAAAGGGAAGGCTGCAGAAGAGATGGGCCGACGAAGTACTCGCCCACTGTTTTCTAGCCTCAATAGCTAGTAAACAGTGGGGGAGAAATGCTATATCCAGCAGTGGAGAGATCATGGCTGAGGAGAAGAAGAAGGCGTATCATTGTATTTATTGCTATAGTATTTACACCACAATAGTTGTTACAGGATGAAAAGTAGTAGTGTGAGCATGTACTGTCATTGAAAGTGCAATATGGTGTATTATTGTAAAAACATATAACATTTTCAATTTATTTTAAATGTACAGTAGCGAGCACAGAAATCTTTTCATCCAATCAATCCAAGATGACTCTGCACTGTGCCACCGAGCAAAAACTGTAGCTATTATTTTATGCTGACACTGTGATTTATAATGTTCACAAAACAATATTAAAAAAATATAACACTGTTAAAATAATTTTTAGGTCAAAGAATATATGAAAATTCATGGGTTTCCAACACTGGATTGGCCCGGAAATAGTCCTGACCTAAACCATATCGAGAACTTGTGGCATAAAATGGCAATCGAAATAAATAAATGGAAAACCTATCAAAGGAAAACCTTAAAAATATCATCGAAAAAGTGTGAATAATTTTTTTTCCCAAGACTACATACATAATTTGGTGAAATCCATGCCTAAACGCATTGAAGCAGTTATTAAAAAAAAAGGAGGAGGAACAAAGTACTGATTTTGTTGGTTTTTGATAATTGTTAGTGTAGTATAAATATGTTTTTATTTAAATTATGGGAGCATATTTAATTTTTGTGGCAAAAAATCTAAAATCTACAAATTAACTCTAAAATTAAGAAAAAAAATTTTTTTGATCCTTAAAAAGGCACTTTTCTTGCAGATCATCTTTAAACGGTGTTGCTTAATAATTTGGAGTGAAAAGCTATCAAGGAATCGCAATTTTTTTTTTATATAATTACAAAAAACCGATATTTTCAGTGTGAAAAGATTTCTGTGCTCGCTACTGTATATAATCCATATCAACTAGCAAACACTTTAATCAAAATGATAAATTTGGTAAATATATCATATTTATATTTTTTGGGTGACATATAACAATTTTTTGTATACATTACCAGGTCTGTAAATATGAAATTGTTTTTTTTTTACAGAACATACAATATTATATTCAAAGTATTGTGTAGTTACATATTTTATCCATCTCTCTGGCAATTTCTGAATGCCACACCTAACGAACTGTTGCTCTTTTGAGGCAAACCAATCATCAAGCCATTTTCGTAAGAAGTGAAGCACTGCTTAGCAAGTGTGTGTTCCATTGATGCAAATAAATAGTAATTGGCTGGAGCCAAGTAAGCTGCAAGTGTTGCCTTGACCGGTTTCGCTGTGTACGATGCTGCATTGTCATCATCAAACACAGAGCATTGTTTTCCATCCATAATGATTTGGCCTTGCAGTTAATGACGTTGGTTTGCTTGGAGTTACCCATGATCTTTTAAGCTTAGGATTCTCGAAATATATTAATTTTCATCACTATTAACAATTCGACGGAGAATGATTTTCTTTTGTACCTGGCGAGCAGCATTTCGCAGGTGGTTTTTCAGTTTTCCAGCTGTCTTTCATTTAGGTTATTTGAAACCCATTTTCCCGCCTTCTGGATCTTTCCTATGGCTTTCAAACACACAAAGATGGCTTATCCTGTCACATTTCATTGTTCAAAGTTGTTTCTGTGTTTAAATATCATCCACATCCAACAATGCTTGCAATTCCCCATCTTCAAACATTCTTGGTAATCTTACACGTTCTTCATTTCTCATGTCAAAATTGTCACTTTTGAATTTTTTAACAGTTCAAAGCACGTCGTGATTTACCAAGAACACGTTCACCGTAAGCTTTGATAAGCATTCAATGCAATTTTGCGTCAGTTTTCTCCAAATTAGGGTCCGAGCCACTGTAATTTTAGGATGAAAATATATATTTTTCTAAAAAAAAAATTCTTCTATATTATATATGAGTTTTATTTATATAGATTTGGTTATAATCTTTTTAATTTTTGGTTTCGAACGGTTTCGGCAGCTTGCTGCCATCTTCTGGTGAGACCCGAAAAGATCAGAAGATGCTAGCGGGCTGCCGAAACCGATCTTGTATTGTATATATTGTAAAGGATTTTATTTTATTTTCTTTATTTACAATGAACTTCTCATGCTCTTTGTTTTGGCAAGAAAAATAGTAAAACAAATTTTAGTGTAAGAGATTTAAAATTTCAAAGAAAAGCCGCTAATATTGACGTAGCCGTCCATAGTGTACTGCATCTTTTGTTATGGTGTATTTATGATTTACATATACAACCAACTAAGGTGGATGGACGGTGCGGAGAGGGATCTCAGGACGCTTGCAGTTGTAAATTGGTCAATACGAGCAATGGACCAGAGAGATGACGAAAAATTCTGGAGGATCCAAGGCTTAGAGTGGATTGTAGCGCCAGTGATGATGATGATACAGCTTAAAATGTATTTGTGATGTAAAATTTTTAAACGTAATATTATTAAAATTATTATTATTCTATATTAATAAAATAATATAATAATAATATTCATAAAATAAGGTTCCCATATTTTTATAAATATACAGTTTTATTGTTTTCCTTAGCATTATACATCATTTTAAAGCTTAAAACTTACTATATTTTTCTACATAATCGCCTATTTCTGTCTAAACACTTTTGCAGACGATGCTCCAACTTTTGTATTCCCAAGTCATAAAATTCTGCCGCCATTCCTCTGAGAAATCGAATAACTTCTTCCTTGACTTCATCATCAGTATGGAAGCGCATTCCACCCGAGTGTTCCTTTAATTTTGGGAATAAGTGGTAATCACTAGGGGCTAGGTCCGGACTGTAGGGTGGGTGGGGCAAAACAGTCCAGCCAAAATCTGTCAGCAGTTCTTGAGTTTGATTTGAGACATGAGGTCGAGCATTGTCATGAAGAAGCCTCACACCAATGGACAATCTTCCTCTCCGGCACTTCTGGATCGCACGTCTCAGTTTTCTTGATGTGTCGCAATATCTATCGGAGTTTATTGTTGTTTCATGAGGTGAAAAGTCCATCAACAGCAGGCCTTTTCTGTCCCAAAAGCCAGTTACCATGACTTTTCCAGCAGACTACATTTGTTTAAACTTCTTCGGTTTCGGTGAATTTGAATGACGCCATTCACGTGATTGCTGCTTGGTTTCGGGGATGAAGTGAAACACCCGTGTTTCGTCGCCTGTAACAATGGAATCCAAGAATTCTTCCTTGTTGTCTTGTTGAAGAAACTGCTGGGCACACTCAACACGTTTCTGCTTGTGGTTTTCTGTGAGAATTTGTGGTACTCACTACGCACACACCTTTCGATAGCCTAATTTTTTAGTTAAAATTTTGTGAATTGTGGTGTTGGACGTCCCAGGAATACGAAGAGCAAGTTCATTAATGGTAATTCTCCAATCCTCAAGCATTATGCTCTCAACTTTTTCAACGATTCCGTCTGAAATTGAAGGCCTTCCGCTCCAGTCTTTATCGTGAGTTTCCGTGTGACCTTCACTAAATTCTCTACACCTTTTGCGATCATGTTGGACAGATATACATCTTTCCCCATAAATTTCAATTAACTGACGATGAATGTCAATAGGCGGAGTTCCTTTTGCGTATAAAAAACGTATCACAGCGCGAATTTCGCATCTGGCGGAAACAGCGATAGGAAGCTCCATCTTCGATGGCTGCCAGGCCGGCACTGAGCGGTGTAGCGTGGCGGGAGCGGCAGGGATAGAGAGTGGAGGAATTGATGAGTCAGCCAGTGTTGCCAGATTTCTCCCAGCGCGCCGCTATCTTTTTTGACCGCATAGGGAACCTTACTTTACGAATTACCCTCCAATTTATGGATGAATTATTTATTGTATAGAAAAGCTTTAAAAAATAATTTATTGTTATATTCCGATATAATGGTTGATAGTTGCATACTTGATAAATACTTCAAGCTAGCACCATATATTTTTCTATATTAAAATATGATATGTTTTTTTTTTTAGAATCTCAACTTGCAACAGTTTCCATATCCGGCTTTTGAATTTGATTCAATGTTCTGGCTGAGATTCAGTGTGCTGCTTCCCCTCTCTCTGGTGTTGGGGGCGCTGCCCTTGCTGCTGTCAACCGTGGGGAGGCTTGTGGGCCACAAGGCCTCGGAAATAAAGGTTATTATAGTTAGTATAGTGTAGGTACCAGATTCACATTGTTGCCGCAGACAACTTTCATTCAATAAATTGAACCCCTTCTCTCCAAGGAAGGTGCCTCCACGTGTGGTGATAATATATGAAAGACTACGATCTCCGAAGCGATCATGTTCAGCAGTTTGATTGCTCTCCCCACTGGCATCACCAGAGGCAGGTTGGTTCTGCATGCTACAAGATAAAACAGTCTGTGTAGAGATATCTCGCAAATCTTTTCTGAACCCTCTCTAACATGAGCGGGTATCTAATCCCTCTCTAACATGAGAGAGTATCTCGCCTTGTGGGGACTTCATATCACTGAACCACACTCGAGCCGGCTCCAGTGTTATGAGTTATACAGAATTTGTAAAACATATGGATTCCTGAAAAAGATACTCTCTAAAGTCGAGAGTATTTGTCTTCTGAACGTACTTACACTAATATGGAAGACGTCGATTTCCGAAGAGACCGCGTTCAGCAGATTTATTGCTCTTCCCACTGGTGTCACCAGAGGCAGGTTGGTTCTGGCCACCGGTAGGTAAAACAATCCATGTTGTCTCTGTCGGAGATATCTATCATGGACAAAAAGACCAACATCCTCCAGTACGGCCGAGTTCTTGAAACATCCCCTGATTAAACTAAACAAATGGGTTATGAGATGCCCATCTCTTCCAAGCTGCGGAGAGTTGGTCCCAAGAATTCCCAAAAGAAATATCGTGGGATAGAGCCACGGATAACTACTATATTCCCTTATGTAGAGATATCTCTGATTTTTTTTCTGAACCCTCTCCAGAATAACAGAATATCTCGCCTCGTGAGGACTTATCACAGAACCACTTTTGAATAAAGAAGAAATGACATAAAGTCAGCAAAACCTTCCACCATATTGGCAAGATAATGAGAGAGAAAAGGTCATTTTCAGGACCAATCCTAAAAACATGTTTGCCATTTGCACACCACAGAGGCGGAACACTGGACACACTAATAGCACTAGAACACCGTTGAATAAAATGTATAAATATTAAATAAGATGGTGAAATCTAAAAACTTATTGATAACAAAAGTTTATTTCGTTCTCTCAATGTAAAACCTTGGAAACATGTTGAGAAAAATAAACTAAAAAAGTGTTAAAAACAGTGTTTTAATTCCAAAAAATGGATTGTTTGAAATTTCACAGTATAAAGCCTTAAATTTACTAAAAATTGAAACATTTTCACAATTGGACGGAGAACTTTTTAGAGCGCCTACGTATATTCTAAGTATTGAGTGAATTTTTCAATAAATCGGAGATTAACATCTTTCATATTAGTAAAAGTACGTTCAGAAGACAAATACTCTTGACTTTAGAGAGTATTTCGTCTTCCTAATGTCGAACCATCTCTCATGCATTCCTGGTATTATGTTCTTCTTCTTCTGGTTGTAGATCTTGCGATCTGTTTATACAGGATATTAACTTTCTTCCTGTGATGAAGACCAGCCTTCTTTCCATCTCTTTGGTGTTTGTCCTGGTGGTCGACGGTCCTCTGGAATCTTATGCATCACGATATTAGGAATTCGTGCTGGATTCATTCTCTCGATGTGGTCCCTACAGAATCGTCTTCTCTGCCTACTCCATCTCACTATGTCACAAAATTTTCAGGATTTGCGAATTTCTTCATTGGGTATCCTATCTCTAAGGGTTCTCCCCACAATAGGTCGCAATGTTCTCATTTCTGCTACTCTTACGGGATGTTTGGTTCTGACAGTGTCTGGTATTATGTTGTATGTATGTAATATTTTACCTGTACTCGATAGATGCCTTAAACATTTATTTAATAAACTTATTTGATTTGATAAAAGGTGTTATTGTAAGATAGACTAAATAGTATTATAATAGATGAATAATACCAGGAGCTGATGAAGATGACGGGTGTGCGGGGGGAGACAGTATGGCTGGCGCATTACCTCGACTGCTTGGCGCTGCAACTGCCCGTAGTAGTGCTACAGGTGGTGCTATTGAAGGTTGGGAGCCATCCGCTGGTTCCCACTAGCAATCCGCTGTTGTTGCTGGTCTCACTTTTCCTCTACAACAACTACGTCATCTTCTTTGCCTTCCTACTCAGCACCCTCTTCTCCAGGCGTGAGTACATTATATTAGATATCCACTCTTGTTCATTTAATACTGATTGGTGGTTGTGTAAGACATCATTGTAGCTAATCTTTGATACAACATATTACCTGCTGAGAACAATAGTAACCATATAATAAACTTAAAATAACTAACTAAATAACCATCACGCCGTCTCTCCGAAAGGGTAGGCAGAAATAATGGACTGTCACACTTTAACCGATGCGGCACTCCATCCACTTCGATCGTAAAACATCCACAAAATAAATCTAAAACAAATAATATAAAATACAATGATATAAATAAAATAAAAATAATTTAACACATAATGTTCTTTTTAGATAGTGCACATATCGTCTATTTAATTTATGTTCCACGTATCCACCATTTTTTAAAATTAGATAAACTTAAAATAAACCCCACAAAAACAACTCATATGGGTGGCCTCTCCTCGGCGACAACATCTTCTAGATTCTGACCCTTTGAAAATAGGAGGGATAGAAATATCTCCTTCAAAGAGTTTAAAGTTTCTAGGTGTTCATTTAGAGGAAATCTGTCTTACGATACCCACATATCAGGGCTTGTTAAGTCTGGTTTCTTCCAACTGAGACAGCTAAAGCATATAAAGAGATATTTACCTATTGATGAAGCTAGGATCCTCGTAAATTCTTTTGTAGTGTCACATTTAGATTATTGCAATGGAATGTACACTGGATTGCCAAATAATCAATTAAGCAGAATACAAAACGTATTCAGTATTCATAGCTGCTGCCCGATTGATTATGGGGTAACAAAAATACTGTCATATCACGCCGCTCCTGAAGGAACTTCACTGGCTTAAAATCCGAGAGCGAGTAAAATACAAATTGTGTTTGACAGTGTTAAAGCCTTGATACCAGAGAGCGCCAGCATATATATCGGACCTTTGCGTGACACCCATGCCAACGGAAAGGCAACGTTCACTCCGATCAGTAGAAACAAGTGTAAACAACATAACAATTCCAGTCAGAACCAATAAAGCATTTTCTATGATCGTGCTTTCAGCGTTGCAGGTCTGTTGGCGTGGAATAGCCTCCATGTTAGTATTAAGTATGAGGATAGTGACATTAAATTTAAGAAACTTCTAAAGACTGCACTGTTCGGTGAGTCATTTCCTAATGCGCCCTTGGAGTAATTGATTTTACAAAATGGCGCACTTAAAATATAAGTCATCAAAATAATAATACAGTAGAAGTTCTCTTAACCGCCGCTTTAACCGTCCCACCGCTTTAACCGGCCTCTTCAAGGAAGTTTAGGAGACAAGTAGCAACTTGCACGTCTGGCGGCGCCGCGACTGTGAGTCAGTCACTTTGCATCTGCTCTGTGAATAGCATCGCAAATTTTGCAGTGGTGACTGTGAGGAGTACGAAGAAGACAATAGGGTTAGCCACGACGAAGGAAAAGAGGATCTACAGGTGGCGGTGATGTACATTCAGCAGCAAAAGGATTCTACTGCAGTAGATGTAATGTCATAAAGAAATGGCGTGACTACGCTTTTAAAAAGTCAATTTAACACAAGAAGCAGCAGAAAATAACAGAATTTTTTAATCCATTGTAGGCCTATTTTTTAAATTTTTTTTGGAGTGATGTGTGGCTGGATATTTTTTCCTGTTCATATTTTTTACAGTTTGTGAAATGTTAATTTTTAATGTGTGAGTTTCTAATACGGAACAAAAGTTCTGTTTTCTTAGTGTTTTGAAAAAATTGTGTTTTTTCTTCCTTGCGAAAGTGTTTTTTTTAAATGTGTTTTTCAATACCTTCTCTTTAACCGGCTTTTTCATTATCCGACCCTGGGTCGGTCCCGTCAAGGTGGGTTAAGAGAGCGTCTATTGTAATTACAGAAACAGGATTTCAACATTTTTGATAAATTGAAGAATTTGTAAAATTGATCTTTCACAATATTTTTGAATGATTAATACCTCAGGGTAAATGTAACAGAGATGGAAATGTGCAATGTGAACTTTAAACCAAGTATATTTGTTGTTTGGTACGTGGTGTTTAGCGACTATGGCGTGCCTGGTGTCATCGGTGCTGTGGCTGGTGGCCGCCGGAATGGCCCTCCTGCCGGGCCCACGCGTGAGGGTCTCTACTGCTCTTCCCCTCTCTCTGTTACCCAACATGCCTCTCTACTGGGCCTTTCAACTCATGGGCATCCAAGAACTGGACGGTGAGGAATTCAAAAGTTTAGAGTTAAGGTGCATTGAGAATTCTCTAGTCATAATAAATCATACGAAACACTTCAAATTTAAAAAAATATTGTATGGGACAAGATTGCTCCCCCCGTGACAATATATTTATTTAGATACTTTCGCTGACTCCTTTTCTCCAGATGTGTTGAGTCAGGAATGCAGCTGCATGGTTAAATTAGGCGGAGAATAAAACATTCGGTTTGATGAAGGCAGAGGTCATGTTTGAAGTTTGATGGGCGAAGTGTTGGACTTTTTATAAGGACTTTGTAGTGGTAAGCTCTTTAACGTTGAAAACGGCTGGACAGGATCTGCCACTCTACCAAATGATCTGAGACTTTCTCTATTTATATGTTACCGGCCATTGGCAGAGCGAAAGTTATGCCATCTAGGGGCCCAGGCGGGAGGTTATGCAATGCGCAACGATTTCTATTCCCGTTTTACACCTCGCCCTTCGTACCTTACTCCTTTACGATCACCTAATTTATTCACATGACAAGTAGTGCGAGGACAATACGTCTTATTAGTGTAGTGCAGGAGTGCCAGAGTGCTCATGGAGAATCTCTCGACTGGACGCGTGAATTGCTGAGACCGGCTGATTCTCTATCGCTTGCACTGTCTCACTCTAGCACAGGTTTGCTCATCACCCGACAGGAGCTCTGGGCTTCCCTTTCCTCTGCACTACATGTACTCCCCCACCACACCCCCCTGCAGCAAGACTCATTAAAGGCATTCCAAAAAAGTCCCATATAACACAACATCTCAAAGAACTTCACTGGCTTAAAAGTCCAGAAAGAATCCAGTATAAACTCTGCTGGACAGTCTTCAAAGCGCTACATGGAATGGCACCAAGTTATATATCTGAACTCTGTATAATGGACAGCCTAAATACTAGGAAATCCACACTTCGCTCGGCGAACTCCTCGGCAATAGGAAGATTAGTTGAGCCGAAGCGTTGCCCCAGTACAAATTTCAGGGATCGAGCGTTAGCGGTAGCCGGTCCATCAGCTTGGAACAATCTCCCTTCACACCTCAGATGCATAAATGATCCGACAGATTTCAGATCTAAACTGAAAACCCATTTTTTCATATTTCATACCCAATTTAAACATTTATACTTTGTTCTACTGTACTTTTTAAGCGTTCACATTTAGATTTTTAGATTTAAAACACGTCTTAATGCGCCCTTGAGGTGATTACATCACTAAAACGGCGCTTTAAAAGTTAGCATATTATTATTCAATGTTACACCCGACATATTCCGATACAAATTATAAAAATCCCCAAATCTCTACAATTAACAATATTTATGACAACAGAAATTACCTATGTTCCTATGTTCATCGTTTTGAGCAGTGCGGCCTTCGTACGTCCCATACACTCTCCCCGTGCAGTCTCTGCTGCACTAGAAAAAGGGGTGTGCCTCTTGCTGCGCTGAACTCGGTAGTAGGTCGAGCAGCAGTGTCTTCGTCGTCCGGTTCCGAACAAGTTATGATTGTGATTGGTAGATGTCTCGTCCTTCCTTTGTGTACTCGTTATATTTATTTTATTTTATTATTTTTTTTATATTATTTTTATTATTGAGGGTAACAAACAGCAAATACAGTATAATAATATAAACACACAGAGACAACAAAACAAGGCCAATTACATGCTACCACAAATATTATATAACAACTGACATAAGGTTAAATATATAAGAAGAATAAAGTAACACTTTGATAAGTTAAAGAGAAAACTAGTAGTATTAGTAATAATGAATAATTAAAGATGAAATATAATTTTAAAATGTAAAAAAGAGTAAAATGTAGTTTCTGGCCAAAAATCGCAAACTTTTCTGTGCATTTGTCGACTTACAAAAAGCATATGATTACGTTAATAGAGAAAAGTTGTGGAAAATATTGTCTGAATATGGAATAAGTACAAAACTGATCACGGCCATTAAGTCGCTATACATAGAAAGCACTGCTAGTGTCAGAGTAAATGGAGATCTTACAGCCTGGTTTGATATCAATAAAGGTGTCAAACAAGGTTGCGTAATGTCCCCGTGGTTATTTAATCTGTATATGGACAATTGTATGAGAGAGCTGAAAGGGTTGGATGTAGGTGCCAAAACGAGCGGAGTGTCAGTAAGCTGTCTCTTGTATGCGGATGGCGCTGCCCTACTTGCAGACAACGAGCATGAACTACAAGTCCTGGTGAATTGTATGTATGAGGTATGCATGCGAAATGATCTGATGATGAATGTTAATAAGTCCAAGGTAATGATTTTGAAAAGGAAGAAACCATGACAGTCTGCAACATTAGCGTGAATGGTGAAAATTTGGAGCAAGTAGTTGAGTTCGTGTATTTAGGTAGTATGTTTACAAGAGATGGGCGAGTGGAGAGGGATATTGAAAGAAGGGTTGGGGCAGGTAACAAAGTGAATGGTGCACTTAAAGTTGTCATCGCAAACAAAAACCTATCCAAAAAAGCTAGAATGGCAGTGCACAATGATGTTCTTCTACCGACCCTTATGTATGGAAGCGAAGCATGGAACTGGCAAAAGAAGGATGAAAGTAGAATAAATGCAGTAGAAATGAGATCTCTTAGACGAATGTGTGGATACTCTGTGTGTGATAGAGTGTCGAATGAAAATATAAGAAGTGAATGCGGTGCGAATGATGGTGTTATGAACAAAATAATGAAAGGATCATTAAGATGGTTTGGACATATGGAAAGAATGAATGAAGAAAGAATGGTAAAAAAATTATATATTAACGATGTAAATGGAACCAGAAATAGAGGAAGACCGAGGAAAACGTGGCACGATCAAATAATCAAATATTGAATGTCGGCCATGTGAGGAGTCAGAGAAATCGACGCGCGTGCATGACACGATGTATGAATGTTGAGGAAGCGAGAGAAGTATGTCAGGAAAGAAAGGTGTGGCAGTCCATTCTTTCTGCCTACCCCTTCGGGGAGACGGCGTGATGGTTAGTTAGTTAGTTAGTTAAAAAAGAAAAAGACAAGAAAATAAAAAGTAGAGTAACTAGTTTCATTCACCCCGAAGGGTTGGTCCAACCATTTTTTAAAAATCACTTTCATTAAGATGGAACACATCGATGTTATTAAAGCAGTTATTGTACATATTATTTGATTGACTAACTGATTTGATTTGAACAGGCGACGGTAGTGCGGCCTTGCTAGTCCGCAGTCCCCGAGAGTCGGGGCTTACCTTGCTGCTGGTGTGGCTTTTCCTGGTGATACAACTAGGATTGCTCGGCATCCTGTCTTGGTACCTGGACCAAGTCATGCCTGCCCCCCACGGTGTACGGAAATCAGCCACCTTCTTTTTGAAGGTACTCCTTCACCCTGTTAATTTTAGGCATAATACAACAAAAAAACTGTAAATTACGATTATCATTTGTTCACACAAGGTTATGCAATAACATATATGTACATTCATGTAAATTTATTTTTAGATACAATTATTTTTAATAATTTAAATCAGTGATTTCCAAAATGGTCTATATAGATCCCCAGGGGTCTACGACAACTTACAGGGGGTCCACGACAGTTGCAAAAAAAAATTGGGGGTCCACGAGATGTAAATAGGGGTCCACGAGATGGTTCAACTAAGTTGAAGCCGAATATTGAAATCGTTGGCGACCTTTTCGTTTTTTTTTTTAGCTCATTTGGGGAAAATCGGATGACGGTGGAAATCATTGGCGACCTTTTTTTTTTTTACCAGTCGATTCGAAAAATCAATTAGAAAAGCAGAGGGTTTACACGAGATAGAAAAAATCAGCAAGGGGTCTACGGGACAAAAAAGTTTGGGAACCTCTGATTTAAATCAACTACATCTATCTGCCCTACCCATTCATCGCCACATGTTTGTAGAAACAGCGCGCCGGTACGCCACGTATTTTCTCCCAAAACTATTGAAAAATATCGATCCTTTTTGGTTTGTTAATATTTAAAAAATATTCATAGATGTCGTTGTGAGAAAATCGTAATTAATTTTGAAATACATCTTTCGAATATTGCGAAGTGCGCACAGCTGCGCTTATGGCGATCGTCTACGTAGAGCGCACATGTGTGCTTACGGCGATCGTCGGGTTAATCGCACTAAACCGAAACCATTTTATTTCCTCTTTCACAGAAGAAGCAAGTGTCTCCTGGTAAAAGTGACATCTGTTCTGTTGCTGAAGAGGATCCGGCGTTCTTCGAGCCTCTGGCTTTCGGCTGTGAAGCGGGACTTACCATTCAGAACGTGTACAAGGAGTTTGGGGGCCGTGATGCTCTGGCTGGGGTGTCCATGGTGGTGCCGCACGGGGGCATCACGGTTCTGCTGGGGCACAACGGGGCAGGCAAAAGTACCCTCATGGCTATCATCACCGGGATGATAAAGGCCACACGAGGCTACATCGCCCGCGGTCCCGGCGCCGTCTCCATGGGGCTGTGCCCACAGCATAACCTCACTTTCCCAGACCTTACACTGAGGGAGCATCTCATCTTGTTTGGTAACTAACTGACTAACTAACCATCACGCCGTCTCCCCGAAAGGGTAGGCAGAAAGAATGGACTGTCACACTTTAATGTGGCACTCCATCCTTCTCTTTTCGCCCTGCGGGAGATGCGGTGTGATGGGTTGCGAACCTCATCGCCACCAATAGGCATCTCCCGCACACACACTTAGATCGTCCAACATCCACAAAAAAATCTAAAACAAATAATATGAAATACAATGATATAAAATTAATAACATAATAAAAATAATTTAACACAAAATGTTGTTTTTAGATGGTGCACAAATTGTCTATTTAATTTATGTTCCACGTATCCACAGTTTTTTTTATTTATTTTTAATAAGTCAGTTTTTAATAAGCAGTAATTAGGTACTTAAAACATACCAACGCCAGCAAGAACTTTAATATAATATTGAAGAAATTATTCAAATTCTAATTGAAACAAATGAAAAATTTATTTTTACCCCTGTCAAAACCCTTTATATAAAGGAAACAACTTGTATAATTTTAACATAAAAACAGTACAAACGTATTAAGTGTCACAAATAACTATTATTAAGTGCGGCAACAATCAAATTGACCAAAACAATTCACTTATACACGAAATTTCTCCAAATTTAAGGGAGCACCACACGAACCAAACCAAAATTTCAAAATCAGAACCAGTCATCTTGTTTGGTGTGTTCAATTATTTGTTTTTATAAGGAATGTTGGAATAGTATAAATCCACAAGTGTATGATGGTGCAAAACGAGGGCGCCATAATGCAATTTAGGGTTGCCAGATCGAAAATGTTTTCCCGAAATTTAAGGAAATTCAGAATGGTCATATGGAATATTTTTATTTAGATCAAATAAAAATGTCACAAAAAGGATTTATGTAATAATTTATTTAAATTTACAATTATTTTAATCAAACATTTTCATAGTGCAGTCGAAATAACTTATTATCACGCCGTCTCCCCGGAGGGGTAGGCAGAAAGAATGGAACGCCACACTGTTCTGTCCTGACATACGCCTCTCGCTTCCTCTACATTCATACATCTTGTCATGCACGCACGTCGATTTTTCCGACTCCTCACGTGACCGACATTCAATATTTGATTGATTTGATCGTGCCACGTTTTCCTCGGCCTTCCTCTATTTCTAGCTCCGTTCACGCCGTTTACATATACCTTCTTTACCATTCTGTCTTCACTCATTCTTTCCATGTGTCCAAACCATCTTAACGACCCTTTCCTTATTTTGTTCATAACACTTTCATTCGCACCACATTCACTTCTTATACTTGCATTTGTCACTCTATCATAAACAGATTTGCCACACATTCGTCTTAGAGATCTAATTTCTACTGCATTTATTCTACTTTCATCCTTCTTTTGCCAGTTCCATGCTTCACTTCCATACATAAGGGTCGGCACAAGAACACCATTGTGACTGCCATCTTAGCTATACAACCATAATCTTATTTTATATCAAAAATATTTTACATAACAGAATTGAATAAAAAACATGTTAAAATAATTAAACAACAGATAACATAATTTTGAATAAGTATGATCCATAAATTAACTCTGATATCATCATTAGCATCATCACATTCCTCATCTGAAGAGTTAGATGATTCAGTGTCCCTATCAATTGAAAAAGTCGATTCTTCCGACTTCTTACATGACCAACCATTAAAATTTGACTAATTTGGTCATGCCATGTTTTCCTCGGTCTGCCTCGACTCCGTACTCCATTTATATCATTAACGTATACTTTCTTAACCATTCTTTCTCCATCCATGTGCTCCATATGTCCGAACCAACACAGCGATCCTTTCATAATTTTATTCATAATACCTTCTTCCGCTCTACATTCCTTTCTTATATCAGCATTTGAGATTCTGTCATATATCGTTCTACCACACATATGTCTTAGGGAATATTAAATTTAAATTTAAAAAATAATTCTTGAGATGGTTTGGACATCTGGAACGAATGGACGAGAGAAGAATGGTTAAAATGTTGTATATAAGCAATGTGAGTAGAAAGAGAAGCCGCCAAAGACCAAGAAAAGCATGTCATGACCAAATTAATCAAATACTGAAAGGTGGCCACATTGGAAGTCAGATAAATCGACGAACGTGCATTTTACGATGTAGAGGAATTTCGAGAGGTATGTCAGGACAGAGTATTATGGCTGTCCATCTTCTCTACCTACCCCTACATTAGTTAATTAACATGTTAATGCAAGTAAAATTTCAATGTTCTAAATGAAAGCTGATTGCACTGTTGTAGGCATGCTAAGCGGACTCAGTGCCTCGAAAGCTTCTGAGGAGAGCTCCAAGATGCTCACCTCTCTGGACCTGCAGGACAAGGGGGACTGGCTATGCGGAGCCTTGTCCGGAGGCCAGCAGAGGCGGGCGCAGCTGGGACTGGCGCTGGCGGGCTCCCCCGGCCTGCTGGTGCTGGATGAGCCCACCACGGGCCTGGACCCGGCCGCGCGCCGCCAGCTCTGGGACATCCTCCTGGGGCTGAGGAACCGCCACACCATCCTTGTTACCACACACTTCATGGAGGAGGCTGACGTGCTCGGGGACCGCGTTGCCATCCTGGATCACGGACGCCTGCTGTGCTATGGAACCCCCATGTTTCTTAAGAAAGCTTTTGGTTGGTTCAATTATATCCTATTTTTTTTGTTTATCGTTTCTTGAACAATGATGTACAACTCCATTTTATATAATGAACTAATGAAAACTAATGAATATCAAATGACAAAATTAGGAAGGAATGTAAGGGAGTTGATTGCATCATAATTAAAATTAAAAAAGGATCCCTGAGATGGTTTGAACATATGGAACTAATTGAAGAATGGTTAAAGTGTTGTAAGCAAGCAGTATGAAAAGAAAAATAAGTGGTGGAAGACCAAGGAAAGCGTAGCATGACTAAATTAATCAATTACTGAAAGGCGACCACATTGGAAGTTGGGAAAAATCGACAAGCGTGCATGTTACGATGTATGAATGTAGAAGAAGCTACAGAGGTATCAGTCCAGTCAATCCTCTCTGCCTACCACTTAGACAAGTTGTTTTATTTAATTTATTTTTCATTTCAAAATTCGAGCGCTTAAGAGGAAAAACCTTTTACTATTGGTTGATGCAAAACTTATCATAGAGAAAACATCCCGTCTCAAAACATTAACAATCAAAACATAAGAAATATACAGAATTTATTTTTTATTTTTAAATACTTTGAAATTGATCCATTGATCTCATCTATTTTTGGATCCAAATTGACCTCAAATTGTAAATGTTTACATTGACAATCATACTTTAGAAGATGTTATTGATGCATAAAATATACGAGTATAGTTTATTTCTTCTATATTCGCCATGATTTTGTGTTGTGTATTAACATTGGAACAACTTGTTGATAACTTTGTATTATCACAACACTTATTTACATCGTATACTGACATGTTTCGGGAAAACCTTTCTTCTGTGTATAGTTGATGAAATTTTAACCTGTTGTGATAATACAAAGTTATCAACAAGTTGTTCTTATATATAGTTTATTATTTAAAATGAACTTCCATCAAGAGATTTCAGTAAAATCAATTGATTATCTTAAAATTAAGCTTATTGGAGTTATCATAGGCATGCAGAACTCAGGCAAAACAATCATTACACATAAGGTTTCCTTACAGGTACTGGCTACACTCTAAGTGTTGTACTGAAGGAGGGTGCATCTCTGGACCCAGTGCGGGCCATAGTGAAGGCAGGCGGGGGCGAGGAACTGCATGGGGGCATGCGCTGGCGCCTCCCAAATCCCTCTGCCGCCTTGTTCCATGCCCTGGAGGCCCCCGAGTTAGGCGTAGCACACTGCGGTCTAGCTCTTACAACTCTGGAAGAGGTATTCATCAAGGTCACCACGGGAACAGCCGAGGAAAGTCTTACCCAAGTCTTCCAGAATAACACAGGCGGTAAATACATAAATACTTTTTGTAATTGTAAATGACTTTTTTAATCTTTCCCTTACGGTGCTAAAATAAAAACACGCGTTCCTGTGTTGGGTAGTCGGTACCCAATAAAAAATTTGCGATTTTAAATCTGAAAATAATAACATTCATAGCTAATCCCCGTAATTAATTATAATTGAAGTAAAAAATCATAATAATTGAGATTTATTTGCTTAAAACATTAAAAAACCATTTGGCAACGCTCACGGAACGGTCATAGGTCCATTCTGGTTGCATGCCCGAGAGCTACTGCCGGTGGCAGTGAGAACATTGAGCACCTCGCGCTTCCACAGTGAAGTATGCAAGAGTGAGATGCGAATATAGTGTTGCGCACTCGCACGCACAGTTTATACGTGAATTTGTTTCCAATGTTCACAAAATACCTCCGATGTACCCGATAAATTCTGATTATTATTAATATTATTTTTTAAATCAATGTGTAAATATATTATGGAAGAATACCTAAAATCTTAACCTTGTATTTATTATATGTATAGAGATATTGATGGTTATTAGAAGCAACGTGTAGAAGATACCCATCATAGGGAAGGGAGGGTTAATAAAGTATTAATAATAGCCATCTTCACTATCGGAAAAATCGGTGATTGTTAATAATTTAACCTGACAGGGATATCATCATCATCAGCCTGTATCCCTCCACTCTTCCTCCTAGAAGGCTTCCTCCATCTGCTTCCATGTCTGTCGATCCTGGGTAACATACTTCCATGTCGTACCGGCAGTCTCTTTAATGTCGTCCCTCCATCAAAGTTGAGGATGTCCTGGGTTTAGAAAATGTGGCAGTTCTAGGACGCCAGGAAGGATGCATTTTGTCCATCTATCGTCAGAACTCGAGTGACATGGCACGCCCGGAACCATTTTAGTGCTGCCACTTTTCCGATGATATCCAAATAAATAATATTGGAATAATAACAATTATTAATGTGCAACACGTAAATACTGGGCATAATAATAATATTGGAATAGTAACAAATATTCATATGCAACATGTGAATACAGTAAAAGTCCGTTAATTCGAACAACGATAATTCGTAATTCGAAATTTTCATAATTTGCTCGGTCCGAAAATTGACTTTTCATAGTAAATTCTACCGTTAATTCGAATTATCGCGTATTTCGTAATTCGTAATGTTTTTTGTCAAAATGCACCTACAATTCTAATAATTCAAATGAGACATCACGTGAGAAAGAATCCCTTTCGAGCGCTTAAATACATTAGTGCAAGCGAGATATCTATATATTACGTATTTCTCTTGAAAATATCATGCTGTAAAAAAGTGCAAAGCGATAAAATGAGAACACTATGTAAAAAGGATATCTTTATTCTCAGCATCTTTCGGGTATCCATCATTTCTTTTCTATAAATTAGCAATATTTCTTTCACAAAGTTTTCGAACAAATTCCAAAGCTAGACAAAGCTTTTTTTTGTCGAGACATTACTTCAGAATGAGTATACAAAATGGAAGAAAATTAATAAACTTAAAGAATAAAACAAAACAAAAAACGTAAAAACTATGTAAACACGATCGCGAATGTCAAAAGCGTAATAAATCGAGTCGAAAACCGAATGATGACGATAGGATGAAAACGGCTAAAATTGAAAGTATCGCCCGATCACCACGTGAGGCGCTGTCTGCTGACCAATTGCAACGTCGCTCGCTGACCAATCACGACCGAAATAATGTGTCAAGCGCGCGTATTTTGAATATTTTCGATGTACATTGCGGAAAAAAATGTACTAAAATATATCGGGACTGAAATAATTACACGCAAATGGCGGGAAAACGTAAAATTTGGCTTTCACTGTATTCATTTTTATATAGTTTTTTTTATTTATTCGTATGAGATGCCTGTCTTAATAGGATTCTTTTAACTAATAAAAATGTTGATTTTGATTTCAAACCGCCATTTGACCCACAAAAACGTCGTTATGCTGTCCAAACACTTTTGTTATTATTATTATAAACACTTTACATTATAATTATTATTTTGACAGAACGAAAAAATGGCCGCGATGTTCCAAGCCGCAGCAGTTGGCGCAAAAAAAAATTTTTTTAGTGATTGCGTAATTCGTAATTCGAATTTTTTTGGGAAATCCGGTCCCTTGAATTTCGAATTATCGGACTTTTACTGTAATAACAAATATTCATGTGTAACACATAAATACTCAGTATAATAATAATATTGGAATAATAACAAATATTAATGTGCAACACGTAAATACTGGGCATAATAATAGTATTGGAATAATAACAAATATTCATGTGCAACACTTAAATTCTCAGTACATATAATAATAATATTGGAATAATAAAAATTATTCATGTGCAACACATAATAATAACATTGGAATGATAATAACAAATATTTATGCTCAACATGTTTTCTATTACAAATGTATATATTTACTTGTAATAAGCAGATAGTTCTTTACACAATTTTATATTTTGCAGCGGAGTACGAAAAATACGCTACGGGGTTTGCGCTGATCTGGAGGCAGGTGGAAGCTCTGTTGCATAAAAGGGCTCTCTACTTCTATTTCGCTAGAGGAGCTCTCTTTTTGCAGGTACCGGCCTTTATATTTCACATATTTGCTTTAGAACAGATAACAAGGAGTTTGCATTTATGATTTGTTTCTTTTTAAGCCATTTCCTATTCCCAGTAGCCTACACCACACCTCTTAAAAATATAACATGACACTTTCCATCAAAAATAAGAAATTTATGGCCTTTTTCAAAACACCTAAAATATGTAAAACATGCATATAGAGAATCAACCCATAGAACAGGTCAGAATCTTCAGGGATCTTGGCATAGACCTGGTTGGAGAAGTTGATCTCCGGAAAGAAATACAAGCCCAAGTTAACAAGGCAGCTGCAATCTCTGGTGCTCTAAAATCCACAATATGGAAAAACAAAGACATGGCCATTAAGAGTAAGATGAGAATCTATAAAGCATGCGTAGGACCAATAATAACATATGGCGTTGAGACAAAGGCAGACACAATCAGGACCAAACAAGTTCTGAAGACTTCCGAGATGAAGACACAGAGGATGATAGCAGGCAAGACACTGAGAGATCCCGTGAGGAACACCAGAGTTAAAGAGATATGTGAGGTTGAGGATATTATATGATGGAGTAAACAGTGAAGGAGGGACTGGTACGGTCATGTTCAAAGAATGGACACCATCAGACTCCCCTATATTGCACTACATAATCAGCCTCACGGGACTCTTCCTCATGGAAGACCTTCTAAAAGATGGAAGGACAGTTGGGAATCCACCTCACAGGAGGAGCAACCCTCTGGAGAACAGACCACATAGGTCTACAACAAGGAAGAAGAAGAAGAATTTTTTTGCTCATTTGTATACATATCCGTACCATCCCAGATGACTCTCCTTTGTCTTTTCTGTCAAGGTAGCCACTTAAAAGCTCGGCCACTTAATTCAGAGCTTAATAAAAAGCCACTTAATTCCTCAGATATCCTCGTTTTCTACTCTATCGAGCCTAGTCACTCTAGCTGCCCACCTCAACAACCACATCATCAAAAAATATTTATTTAATTTTGAATATGTATATTTTTGAAGATTCAACACGCATTCATACTGTACTGGTGGTCTCTCTAATCTCGTTCCTCGTTTTGTCCATCTACCATAAGAGCTGCGAGCGACATGGCCTGCCATCCAACCCTCCTGTTCCGACTCTAATAGTGGGGTTTCTCACCCTGTCCACTATATAATAAATAAGTTAACCGTATTTTTCCTTAAACGTATAATGTTTCAAGTCACAACTTGTAATTTCGTTTTAGTTGGTGCTGGCTCTCGGGTTATATTTCCTTCCCCTGATAATGGGCTCCTCCGAGGAGGTGGAGGGCTGGGGGCCAGCCCCTGCGCTGGACCTGGTGCCCCCTCCGCAGCCCCGGCCACTTCGCCTGCCTTACTCCATCAACGGGACGACTGCTCCCGATCACCTGGCCGCCCTGGCCTCCTCCATGGATCTCCAACTGGAAAGGGAGAAGAACGATGTGTATTACGGTGGGTCCAAGCAATCTAGAGTGAACTTACTGAGTTAACTAAATCGATACATTCCCCACAGCTATAATTGTCACACAGAAGCGCTTCAAAGTTCTCCTGTATTGAAGACAATTTGTCCTCTAAACGAGGTAGCAACGAAGATAGACCGCTGTGGATGCAATTATAGCGAATTTGTGAATAACCTTACGATAAGAGCAACAAAGAGCTAACTCATATGGTTCTAAGCATATTATCTTTGATGTTCTTTTTTTTCCTACCCTTTACATTGATTTGACTAGCGCTGTATTGGTGTAAAGAGTTATTCAACAAAATAATAATAAAATTTGTCAGTAGTTAGTTATAATATTAATCAGCCGAAAGAAGTGAACATCCAAGTGAATGTTTCATCTTCTCCCGTGACTGACTGACTAGTGACTGGTAGCCAAGCATCCCTAGCAAGATATCAGTCGGAAAGAGCCACGGGTAATATCCATACTTCTTAAGATCTGAATATTACGAAAGATCTTGGCGTTTGACAAACCCAAGCATTTTGAGGGAGCTATTACATAATGAAGTTATGTGAAGACTAAATGACAAACGAGCGTCGAGCAACATACGTCGGATCCATGGATGTCACCACTCTTTCCAGTTATGCTTCATCCATTAGATATTTGAAGTAAATTGCTTTTGTTGCTCGTACTAACGAGATTATAAAGTACTCTAAGATGTTGAAGAACAATTTATTATGTTTATTCCATTGCATGATACTTTGTATGTCGGACTGAAAATTCAAGCAATCTGGATGAGACTAAATTTCACTGAATTTTTTTATATCATCAGCAAATAAGAGATATTTTGAAGATTTAATTACATTTGATATATCTTTGTTGAAGATTGTGAAATGAAGCGGTCCTAAAATGGAGCCCTGTGGTACTCCAGATGAAGTGTGGAAAGCTGATGACTGATACAGTCAGAATGCAGTACATATGATACGTACTGCATTCAAGAAGACAAATAACTAGAGAAGATGTTCAGCAAAAGATAACTAAAGCCCATTCTCTGAAGTTTCAGAATTAACAGTTGGTGGTTCACTTTATCAAATGTCTTCGAAAAATCACAGTACGAACAGTCTACTTGTAAATTCGGGCTGAATTGTACTTTTCTGGGAAAACTTATGTGAGAGATATTTTTATTTCTGCCATTAGCACTGGTTACCATTGTTTCCACTTGACAACTCAAGCATTCAAACTTTATGATATTCAAAATTTCATTCAAGTTGTTGCTAAAATATACAAAATAAGAGTTACCAGGTAACATATAATTCCATGTTTGAATGATTAGTTGATTCGTTACGAGTAGTAAGAGATAAATCAGGATTTTCGGATAGCTAGACATTATATTGGAATGTGTTTATTTCAGTTATTCTGGAAGAAGGAGAGATGAGACCGGAGCGGGGCTACAGGGATGACCTCATATTCGCCCTGGACCTGCGCATTGAGTCCTGGACCGTCTTGTACTCCACCTCTCTGTTTCACACCTTTCCCTCGGCGGCTTCTCTCCTGTCCAACCTCCTGGCCCTGCAGTATCTGCCTGAGGGGGCGCCCCTGCGCTGCGCTGCACACCCGCTCCCCCGTCACTTCCTCCCCGTGGCTTCCTCCAGCGCCCGCTCCCTCCTGGACACCATCTTTTGGGCCTGCTGCATCACGGGCGCCTGCTTCGTGCTGACGGCCGCTTTGCTTCCCTTCATCGTGCTGGAGCGCACAAGCGGGAGTAACGCGCTGACCGGAGTGGGCGGCGCAAACCAACTTCTGCGGCTTAGTGCTCTTCTCTTGCCGGACCTAGTATTGTTATTGGGGATCGTAATGGGCACGACGCGGATAGTGGAATATCTGGATGCCAGCCTGGCGGGGGCCGGGGCACTCATGCCCCTGCTCAGCCTGCTCGCAGCACACGTCCCAGCCGCCGTCTTGGCAGTGCACACACTAGCGCTATGCATCCGTTCCCCAGCGGCTACATACATCGTCTTGCTTCTGGAGACTATCTTCGTGGGAGTGCTGGGTGCACTGTGCACGTTCATCGCCGCGCAGGTGGCAGAGCAGCAGTGGGACGGAGCGGGGCCTTTCTTGCTGGGGGCGCTGGTGCCGGCGTTCAGCCTGTGCCAGGGGCTGCTGGGAGTGGGGGTTGTGGCCGGGGAGCACACGGCCTGCCTGGAGCTCGCGGCACTCCGCAACCAATCTGAGCCCTGCTGCGGTGAGTGCGCCCTGTCCTAGTACACGTTGATAGCCAAGCCAGTCACCGCTGATTGCCATATTGGTCTTAATAAACCGTAATTTTGTAGCAATTAAACAATTACAACCTTAACCCTCCCTTCCCTGTGATGGGTATCTTCTACGCGTTGCTTCTAAAAACCATCGATATCTCTATAAATATAATAAATACAAGGTTAAGATTTTAAGTATTCCTCCATAATATATTTACGCATTGATTTAAAAAATTATATTAATAATAATCAGAATTTATCGGGTACATCGGAGGTATTTTGTGAAAATCAAAAACAATGTCGCGTATAAACAGTGCTTTCAGTGCGCCACACTATATTCGTATCTCACTCTTGCTTATGTTCTAGCTCAATGTACTCACTCTCGCCGTCCCACCGCGCCGGCAGTGGCGGCAGTCGCTTTCGGGCTTGCAACCAGAGCGGGTCTATGCCCGTTCCGTGAGCGTTGCCAGATGGTTTTTTAATGTTTTTAGCAATTGAATCTCAATTATTATAATTTTTTACTTCAATTATAATTATATAAGGGGATTAGCTATGAATGTTACTATTTTTCCGATTTAAAATCGCTAATTTTTTAACGCATACTGACTACCCTACACCGGAACGCACGTTTTTATTTTAGCACCGTAAGGGAAAGGTTAATACTAATGAGAACGAGTGGCGGTACTCCCATAGAAGCCCAGAAGCCCGGCTTGCGTAAGAAATTTTGAATCAAATCCCCTAAATCTAAGTAATCGTGCCCCCGCATAAACCAACAACCCACCAAATCACCTTCCAACAATGTTCCCATCAGACGTAAGAGGAATAGCTACAAGAGCTGAACCTCTGTAAACCAGAAGAGGTTTTGATTCAAAATTTCTTACGCAAGCCGGGCATCTGGCCATCTATGGGAGTACCTACACTGATGAGAACATCTTATTTTCTAGAAGTTTATTTTATTTTACGGAAATGACATGTTTCGCCTTTTCTAAAGCATTATCAAATGTAGCAAAAATTAAGCTTGAGTTAAAGGAGCAAAATATGGTAATTAAGGTAATTGATGTGGCTCAATACAATGTTAACAATAAACATGTACAATTTTAGGTCGCGATGAGAAGACAGGGGCTTGTGTGGGCCTCCCAAGTTACTATACCCATGACAAGTACGGCATTAACACACAAATCTTGTGCTCCCTTGTGGGCTGCTGCTTGTACCTGTGTCTGCTGGCTGCACACGAGAATGGGCTGTGGTGCCGGCTGTGGGAGAGGCTGTGGGGGCAGGGCTTCCAGTATCCTAAGCTGCATTCAAGGGACCAGGGGGTGCTACAGGAAAGAGCAACTATAGAGGAAGCACGCACCACCTCTACTGACCTGATGCTGAACCGCTTGGCCAAGAAATATTGGAAAGGGCCTTTGAAAGCAGGCCACTTGGCTGTTAAAGATGTCAGCTTCTGTGTGCACCAAGGAGAATGTCTAGCTTTATTGGGAGTCAACGGGGCGGGGAAAAGCACCGTGTTCGGAATGGTTGTGGGGTTCCTGGAGCCGACAAGAGGGAAAGTTCATCGTCCTATCCTAGGTTATTGCCCGCAACAGGACGCGCTGGACCATTACCTCACCGGGCGCCAGGTGCTTTCCCTGTATGCTGCCTTGCGAGGGGCCAGTGGGGCCCGTGTTGGAGCCCAGCTAGCGGCCGCTGGCCTGGCCCCGCACATGGATAAGCTCTCCTCGCATTACAGCGGGGGCAGCCGCCGCAAACTTAGCACCTTGGTGGCCCTGCAGGGACAGAACACTGCTGTGCTGGATGAGCCTTCGGCCGGAGTGGACCCGCTGTCCCGCCGTTCTTTGCACCAAACTTTGCACGCCGCAAAAGCCTCGGGTCGCCGCCTGTTGCTCTCCTCTCATAGCATGGAAGAGTGCGAGGCACTGGCCACCCGCCTGGCTGTGCTGACCGCCGGCGAGCTGGTCTGCCTGGGGCCCGTGCAACGCCTCAAGGAGGACTACGGGACGGGCTACGTGCTGTCTCTGCGAGTGCGCACGCGGATAACCTGGAGTGCGGAGCAGCCAGACGAGGCGGGCGGGGACGTGGTCGACTGCGGAGGCCGTTTTGAAAATGTGCCTCTGGCCACGTCGCCGCCGCTGGATCGGCTGCTTGAACAGCTGAAGCAGAATGTGTACCGGATTTTCGATTGTAAGCTGAAGGATCAGCATCTTACTATTCTGCAGTATCACATTGAGGACAAGAGCTGGTCTTACAGTCGTCTCTTCTCAAAGATGGAAGAGATCCGCTCCCAGAATCAGGAAATCCTAGAGGACTACACCATTAGCGACTCCACCCTGGAGCAGGTCTTCATGTCCCTTAGTTCCCCTGCACCACCGGTGTAAGTCTCCTCTGTGTGGTAAGTCAGCAGTAAGTACGAACAATACTTTTGTCATTTTTTAGTGCATTTGGTTACATTTAGAACCACATTGGTTCTATTTGGTGATATCATTTTTATCTCTCTTCCGAATGATCAATCAAATCTAAATGACTACCGTCCTGGCAATTCTAGGGATTTTGGATCGGTACGTGTTAATAAAACGATTGGATGTTATTTTTAGAAAGTTTTTACATTTACTGGATATTGCTTCAATTTATATTAATTGATGTCAACAGAGATAGCTGTAATTTATATACCATTTATTTTATTTTTTCTATTATACACAATTGAGACATAACAAACGAAAAACATTTGGACACAAAACCATGTAATAATGTATATTAGAAAAATATATATTGTTACATCGTTTTGTGTCAAGTTATGAAACTAAAAAATAATATATATCAGTGTGGCAGTACTCTTTCCAGAATTTGTAATATATTTTTTATGAACACCGCTTCACTGATACTAAAAATGTCCAAAGCGTATTAAGATTGGATTGAACGTCGGAATTGCTCTTCCTACTGGCATCACCAAAGGCAGGTTGGTTCTGCGTGGCGGAGCAAAGAACAATTGATGTCAGCGCTGTCGCAGGTAACTATCGGGAACAAAAAGAGCTATTTACTCCAGAACATAGGGGTTCTCAATAGAGCCCCGAATCAGCTCATCAAGCGAGAGATCAACGAGAGTGAAGAAATTTTCCAGTCTACTATTTGTAGAAAAGAACAAACGAATCTTTCTTTCTTTCCCACTCTTCGAAGAGTATTGAGAGTGACATCAATAGTGTGTCAAAAAAAATAACAACAAAACTAATCCAGTTTAAAAACTGTTTCACTTCTGTAAATGCTAGTCATACCGCAGTCATTTTGTAACTATTTTTAAGTTAATATATGTATACATATTTCTTTATAGTAATGTCATTTTTCGATGCACCATCTTCAAAATAGTCCCCATCTGTACGTTGAGCAGTAAGGACGTGTTTTGAGTTTCTCGTGAAAGTGCACTCTTATCGACGATGAGAGAGACGTGTCCTTCGGAACAACATTTGCGGAGCTGTTTATTCATTCTTCTTCTTTTTGTCCTGTCACACCTCCGTGGTGCATAGGGCCTCAAGGAACCTTCTCCACCCAACTCTATCGCATGCCTGATGCCTAACATCATCCCAAGTAAGGCCTGCTGCCTTAACCTCGTCCTGCAGGGTTCTTCTCCAGGTGGCTCTAGGTCTGCCTCGCTTTCTCTTTCCCCCCATAGGGGACCAGTCTAGTGCACCCTGAGCGATGCAGGCTGGGTTCCGTCTCAGAGTGTGACCGATCCACTGCCATTTGCGTCTAGCGACTTGTTCTCTAATTGGTCCAGACAACGGTATTTGATACTGTTTGGGGCCAATAGATTCATTACAAAATTAAAAGGAATGTGACTGATTTGAGTTTGAAGGGCGAACTTTGAAGTGGACGAATCATCCAGGTGGAGTATAGGGCTGTTTCATCCGTCATAAATTGGAAAGATTACTAGTTTTGCCCTTTATTTCCTTGTTATTATAATATCTTTGTAGAATTTTAAAATTTTCTGTCCTCCGCTGCACTCGTAGATGCATATACTCGTACTTGTATAATCTGTGCTGCAAATTTATTTTTCAATCTCAGTAATGATCAATATTGCAATACCTTCCGTTAAAGATTGTATGCTGTTACAATACAGCAGGTGACTCGATGGAAAGGTAGTTTATTTCCTAAGGATTAATTGTATCTCAATAGAGACGAAGATGTAAATTTTTTTTGGAAACAATATGGTAGTCGAGGCGTTTACAAGACTTATGACCTGTCATTGGTTGGGTTAAGCGATTTTATGTTAACAACATTCACCATTCCACCCTTCTTACGACCACCACGCCTGACAAATTTTTGAAACTTGTATATATGCTACTATGTTAAATAACTTCACATTTTTTAGGTCAATCTACACTAGCGCCATCTATTATGATTACTTGTATCTGTTTCCAAAAAAAATTTACATCTTCGTCTCTATTGAGATACAATTAATCCTTAAAAAATGATTAACCCGCAATGGGTAAAATCCAGTATTTGTCTACAAGTATTTGTATACATTAAAAAAACAAATAGTTTATTTCCCTTTAAGTCTTGTCTCGCAGATTTCCAGAATATTCTAGTTTATGCTCTTGAGTACTTTTTCAAGTCTGATTCTGTCTACTTCTTGTCTCAAAGTTCTAATATTGTATATCGCCACTTTAAGTTCTATGTGTGGTTAATGTGTGGCAGTCCATTCTTTCTGCTTACTCCTTTGGGCAGACGGCATGATGGTTAGTTAAGTTCTATGTGTTTTCCTTTCCTCGAGTTTTTGCCTCTCCCAGAATCCTTGAAGCTGACTGATGTGGTTGAGGTGGGATTTTGAGTTGTTTGCTATACTCACCTGGGATGTGTTGTTTTAAAAGTCTATTCGTTGTCATGGTTTGGTTTGAAGGTTTTCGGCATTTAATCTCTCCGTGCGTACCGCCCCAACAACGGGGCCATTGAAAACATGATCAGTATAGCTCTGTGCTTGGGTTTGTTTATAATTTCTTGAATATTCCCAGATTATGCCAAAATTTCGACTACCAGTGACATCTATTGGTGAAATTTATCGGCTAGTTATAAACTGAAAAAAAAAGTTTTGTAAATGTCATTAATATCTTACTACTCACTACATTTGTCAGACTTCTTGGTGAATGAACATAATCTGTTTGTAGCTGCCTACTGTGGGTCAGACGCTACCTAAATATATTGTTTAAATAAACAGTTTTGAAGGGTTTAATTGGAAAGCATTTAAAAGTTTCAATTACTATTTATTTTTTATGCATATTACATAATAAATTCTTCTTGTATCTAGTGATATAATTATTATACAACTGTTCCGTACATTCCACTAATTGTAACTAACTAAATAATTGTAATCGACTTTATATTCTTAAAATAAGTAAAGTCAGGTGTTACAAGACAGTAACATCTGGTGAACACAGAGGTGTGGCAGGGTGAGACTTTATACTTAAGCTATACGATGCTACGTGATAGAAATGATTATAACATTTTGTCATGAAAATTTACTAGAAACTAGACATTCATTACAAACAACACTGTAACCTCTTTGACTCTTGATACTTTTTCACGATATCTTCCAAAATGAATCACTTTTATTTCATTTCATTATTTCAGGTATAATTTAAAAAAAATATACAGTGAAACCCCTATTTTTCGTTTTTTAAGGGACTGATAAAAAAAAAAACGTAAATGGAAGAAAACATTAATTTTTTTTAAATCACGTAGATTAGTAGGCGAAACGCGCGCCAAAAAACTAAACGAAACCAATGAAAAAAGGAAGAAAATATTATAATTAAGTTAACGAATAAAACAAAAATGAAATGTAAAAACTGTTTGTGAATGATGATCGCGAATAATGTCAAAAAGAAAGAAGCGTTACAAAACGAGCCGAAAACCGAATGTCGGCCAATCACCACGTTGCACGCCGTATGCCGACCAATCACAACGTCGCTCGCCGACCAATCACGTTTCTATTGCGTCAACCGCGCGTAACTCGCGTATTTTGAATATTTTCGACGTAAATTTCGGGTTTATTATGTAGACGTTGAATGATCGAAATGTGCGCGGGAGATGCCTATTGGTGGCGATGAGGTTCGCAACTCATCACACTGCGTCTCTCGTGTTGGCGAAAAGAGAAGGATGGAGTGCAGCATCGATTAAAGTATTGCAGTCCATTCTTTCTGTCTACCCTTTCGGGGATGATGGTTAGTTAGTTAGTTTAGTTAAATTTCGGGAAAAAAAAACTTAAAAGCTGATTAAAATAGAAAACGTTAAATCCGGGACATGAAATCCGGGTTTCACTGTATTTAAGGAACATTTATTTAATAATAATTTTGTAAAAACCTAATATATTTATAAGTGTATGTAATCCAATTATAGCACTTTCCTTTTATATATCATAATTATATTTATGATAACTTGTACTTTAGTTTCGGCAGTTCACAACCATCTTCTGATGTGGATTCTCCTAGATCAGAAGATGCCAATTAATCTAAAGACTACATTATATTACAAAGATTTTTTTCAAGTTTTCTTCTTCTAAAATTAAGATAGGCTTGCTAAGATGTTTAGGACCTAAGGAACGAATGGATGAGGGAAGAATGGTTAAAAATATATATGATGACCTTCGTGGCCGGATGGTAAGTGCTTTGACTGCCACACTGAAGGTCCCGGGTTCAATTCCCGGCGATGGCAGTGTAATTGTCACACCGTCTTTGGTCTGGTGTAGAATTCACATGATAATAAAATGGTGATAGATAAACTACCTATCACAAGTCACGAGAATTAATGTGATAGCTTTACCCCATTTCATCTACTTGGCTAACGCTTTATTGATGTAAAGAGCGATAAAAAATTATATTAGTGGAAAATGAAGGTAAGGAAGATATGGTATTGCCAAATTAATCAATTACTGAATGACAGCCATGTTCAAAGTCAGATTTGACGAGTGTGCGTTTCACAGTCTGTGAATGTAGAAAAGTCATGTCAGGATAAAACATTTATCCTTATTTAACTTCTACCAAGCAGATTCAATTAACAACATTAATTTTCTTTTTTATATACTTTGTATATACAACACTAACTTTTACATAATTTGGCGTTTGATGCTACACTTGCATTCAGAATTAAATGTTTAAATATATTTTTTATTACGTATTGACAATAATAATAAATTTGTTAACACCGAAACACGAATTATAAATAAATGTTCGTAAAGAAATTACATTATCTTTCTTTTCGTAAATGACAGATAACGTTCCGACAATAGAAATGAAGTTCGTGACACATCGAATAGTAACGTACTTCAGAGTGATAAAGCCCGGCTTCAAATCCATACAAAAAATTGTAGATTACTTCTGGTATATATGCACCTAGCTATATGATTACAAGCCAAAAATACATAAGCGCGACAAAGACCTTTTTACATTTTGCAAGCCCAATATGAAACCAATAGAAAACATGTGGACGTAGGCGATTTCGCGGGCATCTCACCTACGCTACGTATTAGTGAAATAAAATACGGCATGTGTGAATGCGTACAAACGCGCAAACATTGTTTTATTTTAGATTTTTTAAGGCAAGCTCGGCTTTTCGGCTTATATGGAAGTACCGCCACTGGTTATTGGTTGCATTTCCGTCCTCCTGAGCACCCCCAACTATCTCGCCATATTTTCTACATTTTGCAAGCCCAATATGAAACCAATAGAAAACATGTGGACGTAGGCGATTTCGCGGGCATCTCACCTACGCTACGTATTAGTGAAATAAAATACGGCATGTGTGAATGCGTACAAACGCGCAAACATTGTTTTATTTTAGATTTTTTAAGGCAAGCTCGGCTTTTCGGCTTATATGGAAGTACCGCCACTGGTTATTGGTTGCATTTCCGTCCTCCTGAGCACCCCCAACTATCTCGCCATATTTTCGGTGGTCGGCCGCATGGTCGGGAACCGACTGGTTGACTGTCTCAAAGAAAAATAATAAATAAAAATAGATGAACGTGAAAGAAAAGAAAAAGTCTAATTTTGTTTATTCATTTAAGTTATCATTACAGCGCAGCCAAATCGATGTAAAGTGTATAGCTATCATATTGATCCTCATGACACGTGACAGGTAGCTAATCTATCGCCATTTGATTGTCATGTGAATTCTACACCAGACCAAAAACAGTGTGAAAATCACACTGCTTTCGCCGGGAATTGAACACAGGACCATTGGTATGGCAGTCGTAGCACTTGCCACACGATCACGAAGGTTGTCATTTTGTTTAGTTCTATTTCATTCAAAATTTGGTAATCATTCTTGTTTAGAAATAATTATAATACATATTGTTTGAGTATTGTTTGTGCCTTGAAGGTCAGTTTGTTACAATTATTTTCTTATTAAGTGTCTCATTATCCTTCATTGTCTTTCTTCCAATATGGATTTAAAAGTAATAAACCTATTTAAAAAGAAGCATTAATTTTGTAGTTACACTTTACTCATTACACATTATTAATTGCTGAATTAACCCTTTAGTTGCTACGTGTTTTTCAAAATTTTAGCGAGAACGCTTCAGAACGCTCTTCTTGCTTTCCTACTTTGTGCGACTATATCCACTATCCACTATATATCACGCAGAAATGGTTTAAATTAGACATTTATGAGACATCATTTAGTAAGCATTTCTCGATGATTGATGGTTGATGCTCTCTGATCTCTGCTAAACCGTATCACCTGAGAGAAGCACTATCTTCGTTAAGAATTTAAATGTATTTTTATTTTATCAATTTGTTAAAAATGACAGTTTTTCCACTTAGTTCATTTTACTGTGTATAAGTGTATACATTATTAATATTTAAATCTCTCATGTCTGTATCTTTAGCGTTTTGGAAATTAATTCTGTAATGCTATTGATATTTATGGACAAATAAATGAAATATAATGTTTTTGTTTTGTAGAATCCCATTATAAATTATAATTTATAATTTATAATGGGATTATAATATCAAACGCGTTTTAACTGGTTTTACTTTTATAATTTTTATATAAATAAAATCTATCTAAAACCAGTAAAAAAATCGCGTTTGATATTATAATTTATTGATCGTTTTTATATCTGTGTTATTAGCATATACAGGGTGGTGCGTTTGGATTTGAAATTTTTGGAACGTGTAGTGCATTTGAAAGGGACAAGGTGGGATGTCCCTGACCGTTTCATTGTGTTTTTGGCAGTGAGAAGTTTAGTAAGCATGGCTACCTTATATCCCATATGCGTGGTAGAACAGTTTTTGTGAAATAACGAGTCCATAGGTGCAGTGAGGCGCGGCTTGCACCGTCACTTCAACATATCAGTTAGGTGCGGTTCTGTCTCGTAACTCATTGGAATGGGTGGATCTTTTTCGAACGACTGGTTCATGTAAGCTACAATTTAAAGGTAGAGGAATTACAGTTCGCACACTTGAGAATGTCAAGCGTGTGAGACAAGATGTTATTGGAAAGTGAAGGTCTACAGGAATAAGGTCCACACCATCCAGCAATTGAAGACAGCAATCGGGGATGAAGTTGCTGGGATTCCAGTTGGTATGCTTCGACCGTCTCCAAGAATGGATCAATCAACAAGGAAAGCATTTGACAGAAATTATTTTCCATAAGTAACCTTTACCGCTTTTTAAAAATAAATTTCCAATGTCACTCTTAATTTTAAAATTTATTGGAATGTTACTAGAAATTAGACCTGCTCTTGTGAATAGAAGGAATGTCAATCTTCAACATGATAACGCCCGGCTGCACGTTGCCGATATTACCCGGAAAAAAATCCAGGACCTTGGCTGAGAAGTTTTATTGCATCCACCTTATTCTCCGGACTTGGCACCGAGCGACTATCACTTATTTCGCTCTTTAAAAACTCAATTAAGGAAAAAAAAATTACAATATCGAAGAACTGAAATGGCAAGACCTTTTAATGGGAGAGAAATTACTTTGTATAAAAAAATAGTAATAAATTATTTGTCTGTCCTATCTTCAATATTGACAATTTGACAGCTACTTGAAATAAATTAGATCAAAATACGCCATCTTGTAAACATATTTAATTTAATGGATTGTATTAAAAATTTATTTTGTTTGCTCGTATTAGTTTTGGAAAGGAAACAATTTAGTATGTAATAGGGTTATGGGTGAGGTTTGTTGAATCACAATCTATTTTTATGAAGTTATTTTATTAGTCATCTTGGTGAATGGATATAATTTTAAATTATTAGAATTACATACTTACATAATTCAATAATTAAGGGTACGTTTTGGGATGCATTTACATTGGAGTAAAAAAGAGTTTAACATAGGGTTAATAAACTCGTACGGAACTGTGAGTTTGACTCTAACTGGACTACTATATACACGCGTACTTAGGACTTAAAATGTGTCATTTGAAGATATTTTCAAATGAATTACCTTTACATTATGCTTATGAATAAATTTATTATGTAATGTAAAATAATGTACAGTTATACATTCATAATAATTATTTTTTTATACATTTTACATATTTAAGACCATTTTTTTATATGTTTCTATGGGGGGTTACTTTATAATTTATGTGGAGTCAGTTATGCATAAGAGGCCTGCCAAACATCTTAAACTGTTATAGAACGCAGCGGTACCCTTTCATCAATTTCGCTCTTGCACTTTATAGACCCTTCCCTGAAAATTATTATTATATTGTTGAATCACTCTTTACCTTATTACAACGCGAGCCAAATCAATGTGAAGGGTATAGCTGTCATATTGATTCTTGTGACTTATGATAGGTAGCTAATCTATCGCCATTTTATTGTCACATGAATTGTACACCAGACCAATGACAGTGTGACGAACACACTGCCATCTTCAGTGTGGCAGTTATAGCGCTTACCACTTGGTCATGAAGGTTGCCAATTACCCAAGTGTACGATAGATTTTAACAAAACGAAACAGATTATTCAAAGTTAATGTAAAAATATGCTATTCAATGGATTCATACAATTTGTTTGGTCTTAGAACTGTTGGTAATTTAGGCGTGTTGGAACAGTTAAGTTGAAATGTATTTGATGGTAGTTTGGTTCTTATGCTTTATACCAAAATATAAGTGTCTTCTTTTAGGAGTAAGTTTTTATTATTGTTAGCTCTGCGATTACTTTTTAGTATACAAATTAAGATTATTATACAAAGAAACTAACATACATTGTACGCTGCTTTTCTTTGATCATGGCTTCAGTGCAATCGATGCCATAAAAGCTATCAACGAGGTTTATCAACTTTGGTTTTGTCAATTCAAATTAGACAATAGGAATTTACTGAACCTATGGACATTTGATGAATTCTTATTAAAACAGATTCCCAGTAATTCTCAGCATCTACCATTCCTGGATATTTGAAAAGTATCGGTTAAGTGCCAGGACATTTGAAATACATTGGTAAAGTGAGCAAGATTCAAATTTAAACTGTTTGTGGACAACAAACTGGCTACCTTTTGTAATATAATGTATCCCAACATTCCAAAACAACAAATAAACCAATTTCAATCTGCGTTCAACGCAGCAGCAAGACTCATTAAAGGTATTCCAAAGAAGGCCCATATAATACGACATCTCAAAAAACTTCACTGGTTTAAAAGTCCAGAAAGAATCCAGTATAAATTCTGTTGGACAGTCTTCAAAGGGCTTCATGGAACAATAACGATCAGCCTAAATTCAAGGAAATCCATACTTTGCTCGGTGAAGCGTTGCCCTAGTATAAATTTCGGGGATCGAGCCTTTGCAGTAGTCGGCCCATCAGCTTAGAACAATCTCCCTTCAGGTGCATAAATGATTTGACAGATTTCAGATTTAAGCTATCTCGAATATCAGATGCATTTATATTTTTAGATTTAAAAACGCCGCTTTATAAGTCATCATTTTATTATTATTATTAACAAAGAACGTCACCAAAATATATGTAGATCATTGCTCTTGAAACAGAAATCTACCTTATCCATTTGAATAATTTTTTAAAAACATTTTAACAATATTTGTATATAATGAGAATGCAATGTTTTAAAAAAATTATTCAAATGTGAATCCACAACACAAAGTGATGGCGAATACTGAAGAAAAAGGGCTTTATGATAATTGTTTCATGACAAAGTTAATTTTAATGTAGTTACTCGGGTTTATTTACAATGTAAGTTTTTAACTATTAAAACATATAATGTTTAATATATAATATATGCGATATTTTATTATATTTATAATGTATACTTAATTAACCAAATATTATGCATTTTTTATATAATAAATAAATGAAATTTCTTACTATCTTTTCCTTTTTATTTTCTTTAATTTAAGTAACCTGCATTCAGTTGATTTCTGTATCGATCAGTTTGCAAACGAAACATTTGTCTTGCATATTTGATCAGATGTAGAAAAAATATTTCAAATTCTTTTATTTCTTGTCGAACCTATGATATGAGATTATTTTTTTAGACCTTGGGTATGTGTCTCATATCTTCTTTAACCCATGTTTCGGATAATATACCATAAGATACATATCCAAGGTCCCAAGATATATAATTAAATCAAACATTTTAATCTCTGAAAAACTTCTATAAAACAGATGTTTTCATTCTAAGTTTGTTAGTTCTGCTGTCATGTTATGCGGTCTTTTCATACTAGATTTACATTTTCATATGAAGCACTCACTTTGTGATTAGACATTTAAAAAATATAAAATAAACAAATAAACTTTGTATGAAAAACCATGGTATGGTTATTATAATTGATGCCAACTAGTTTCACTTGGACCCAAGCCTCATCAGGGCAGTATAACAACTTGTATAATACTCGTATAACAGCAACAACAACAGTATAACAAGATGTTATACTGCCCTGATGAGGCTTTCTTGGGTCCAAGCATAACTAGTTGGCATCAATTATAATAACCATACCGTGATTAAATACATAGAATTAATAATTAATTTATTTAAAATTAGGAAATGTGTGAAAACAAATACTGCAGACCAAATATTCACACTGTGACAAATACTGCAAAAAACTCGTGAATTTAATATCGACACCTTACACCTGTTTGTTGATTTCAAGGCAGCCTACGATAGGATCAACAGAGATAAACTATATAGAGCGATGGATGATGTAGACATATCAGCAAAACTGACCAACTTTGATATTATGATGTATTTTTGTTTAAAAAAATAATTATATTAGGTGTTTCGGAAAGCTTGATCCGTTTTACAACAGAGGGCTGCTTCAAGTCTTCAAATCTGGCGGCCATTTTTTTAGTAAGCCTGAGCATCTGTCAATTAAGATTTATTTATTGCCAGAAAGATGAAAAAAATAGTGGCTAACGATGGACAATATTTTGATTGATGTGTTTTTTTATTTTACCTTTCGAATAAATGCGATTTTCATACAAAAAAACGGACCGAACTTTCCGAAATACCCAATATTTCAATAAAAAATCAAAAACTAATGCAATATAATGATATAATTATTCCAGCAGCTTAACGGTTATGTTTACCTTCAATTTCTTTGCAAATACACATCCATTTTCTTTTAAAATTACTGCTTATATAAAAACGTTTATAACCTTGCATAGAATATTATAAATGTTTAATGCAAGGTTATGAACAAGATATAACAGTGAATACACGATGTACAAAATAAAAACTGTTAAATTAAAAAACTTTGTTTTATGTATCACAATTGTATTTTATTTTACGGATGTACAAATTGTTTGAATAAAGATGAGGATAAACGTTTAAGTTATTATTTTACAGGTTTTCATTGAATCATATATGTAGATGCCTATTGTATGGTCAAAGTACAGGTTTTTATAGTAAGCAGTAAATGTTGCTTGACTGAACACGCAAATGTCGTAAATCTTAATAATGAAATTTTGTTGTGTTTATATCACATTTTTGGCAAGTTTTTGTTGGTTTGATATATATGATTTTTTTTTAATTTAATGTCAAATACGGCTCGAATATTTCTAAACAATTTTTTTGTTAAAAACGTATATTTGAATGATAAATGTACTTACCGGGGCTGTTTCGCATATTATATTTGTTAGATGTAGGTAAGTATTGTAGTAATTTGTGGTTCCAAATTCTTACAATAAATGTCACTATAAGTACTGCAAAGTCGCAAAACGATATATCACGGCTACCGATGTTAACGGTTAGGAAATCTTACACGTGATATGACGGCTACCGATGCGAATAGGTTAAGAGCCGAAAAGTCTAGGAGTTAGAATTCAATAATCTGTCTTACATTTCTTCCTTATTTCGCGGAAAAGGGATCACCGAGAAAAATGTGCGGGAAAACAATGTATGATAGGATCGCAAACAGTGAAATAAGGAAGTAATGTAGAAAGTGATATAAACAAAATAATGAAAGGGTCGTTAAGATGGTTTGGACACATGGAAAGAATGAGTGAAGAGAGAATGGTAAAGAAGGTATATGTAAACGACGTGAACGGAGCTAGAAATAGAGGAATGCCAAGGAAAACGTGGCAATCAAATATTGAATGTCGGTCACGCGAGGAGTCTGAAAAATGAATGTGCATGCATGACAAGATGTATGAATGTAAAGGAAGCGAGAGAAGTATGTCAGGAGAGAACAGTGTGGCAGTCCATTCTTTCTGCCTACCCCTCCGGGAGACGGCGTGATGGTTAGTCAGTTAGTTAATGTAAGGCAGATAATTGCATCCTAAGTATTATTAAAAAAGGATCACTTGGATGGTTTGGACATATGGTGAGAATGGAGGACAGATAAAATGATCAAAAATATGTATAAAAGAAGTGTGAATGGAAAAAGAAGCTGAGGAAAACATGACATGACCAAATAAATCAATTAGAAAAGGGTGGCCATATTCAAAGTCAGAAAAATTGTTGAGCATGCCTGTTATATTGTATGAATACAGAGGAAGCTTTAGAGGTGTCAGGACAGAGCAGTATGGCAATCCATTCTCTCTGCCTACCGCTCCGGAGACGCGGTGTGATGGTTAGTTTGATAATTATATATGCCATGAGATTTTATTATTATTAGGCATGTAACAATGTGTATTTAAAATAAGGAATTCAATAAGGGGAGAAAAAACTAGCCAATATGTAAGTATATTTGCAATGAATGCAATAATAAAATTGCATTTTATTAATTGCCAAATTTTTTAACTTTTTTCAGCATTTTTAATTGTCACATTTGCAATATTGTAGTCTGAATGATAATACATTGTAATATTTTTTACAGTGTATACATGTATTATCTAAGTGGATGTCTAGTTCCTCATTTTTAAGTCAATTACATCACTCTTGTACCATTCAGACTATGGTAAAATTCAATTAATTGCTTAATTCTTCATTAAGTCAAAGGCAACATGGTCAAATAATATCAGCCCAGAAGTCCGCCAGCTGGGCTGCACTGCTGGACACTCGAACCAGATCCTCCGCGCATGTCACAGGACAGCAAAGGGCACTCCGTTAAGTGCAGCATGCAATTGCTCCATATCATCGATGCAATTGATTAATAAATATTCTTCTTCTTCACTTTTGATAGACTCAGGAGTCTGTTATTTCAAGCCCCTTCAAGTCCTCTTGAGACGCCGAACTCCAGCTTTCTCTCCACCGTTTCGGGGGTCTTCCTGGTCGGCGTTCCATGGAGAGCTATGTATGGTATCCTATTTGAGCTCATTCTTTCTACATGTTGATGCCAGTATCGCCGTCTTTGGCGTCCCCATCTGACCACATCTTCGCCTTCGCAGATTTCTCGGATTGCTGTATTCCTAACTCGATCACGTAGGGTCTTGCCAGTTATAGCGCGGAGTGTTTTCATCTCGGTTGTCCTGAGCATGCTCTTTGTCTTGACTTATGACTTAATAAATATTGAATAAAGAAAATAAGTTTATAAAGGAAAGGTTAATTGAAACAAAAATAATTGTTCTTAATCAAATTTTTATTGCTAAGAAATGGCGGTAACATAGTAACTATAACATTAATCACTAAAATATTTTAACACTAATTCGAGAACTCACAACACATACAATGTGTTGAGCATGAGAGATATTATTTTAAAAATGGTAATAATTGAAGGTTTTTGAAGAGAAGTAGAAAGAAAATTATCACAAAAGAGAACTCCACTGTCACCCTCGGCCCCACATGTGTGGTGAACTGAGGGTAACTGCAGTGTTGTGAGTACGGACATAATTCTTTGTGAATTCCAGCAACTTTACACTTGAGGAACACTAATTTGATGCCAATTTGTGAACTCAATCGGTTTAGGGATCTACTTTAACATTTACTGGCCGTGTCTATCAACTTACATCTACCATTGGGTGATTTCACAATACTTTCCGGTGGGTCTCTGCAGTTAGAGAGCGCAACTCGTTCTAAATACTAAGCCTATAAACCCTCCAGGTGTAGGCACAAATACGTGCACGGAGCTATATAAAGCAAATCAAGAGTATAGCTTCACAACAATAGATGCCGCAAAATAAAAATGCAAGTACTGACATTTTTAAAAATTGTTAATAAAAAAATTATAAAACTAAACCAACGTATCAATTCTAGTCTGGGTCTGAAGAGGTTAAGGTGACTAGTCACAAAATAGTCGATAAGAACAGATAAAGAAAATTGAAATGATAAGAAAGCCAAAAAGCAAAAGTTGCCATATGATTACAAAACAGCCATAGATTCACTGGGGACTTTTCCCTTTCGCAGGATTAGTCCCAACAAGACTTCAATTCGAACATTTTATACCTCCGGAGGGAGACAACACGAGCAAGCAAAAATATTGCCAACATTAAAAAACCTCCTACATTAAATTATTGTACAAATTAATTCTTAAGATGCACTATTTGGTTGCAAGCGTAATTAAAAAAAATGTACATTACTTAAAAAAAATTGTCTAATTATATTAAGATTACTGAGACGGAATGATGGAAGGGATCCCGGCATCCAAAAATGCAGCGCGGACAGACTGGAAAACGGAGTCCGGCTCCTGCGCGGCATTAATTCGTTTCACCATGTTCAGCTTCTCATAATGGTGGATGATGGGCAGCGTGTCGCCCTGGTAGGTGTTGAAGCGCTTTGCAAGGCTCTCGGGGTTGTCGTCGGAGCGCCCGCTGCCTGCCGCGCCACGGCCCAGGCAGCGGTCCGTGCACACCTCCTGCGGGCAGTCCAGGAACAGTACGAAGAGCAGGCGCGCCTTCTCGCCCATGGCGACCGTCCAACCTTGGAGGTTGTCCTCGTTGCGCGGGAAGCCGTCGATGAGGAAGCGTTCGCGGCCGGAAGTAGTCATGGCCCGCTCCAGCAGCGCGCAGGTGACCTCAACGGGCACGATGAGGCCGTTGCGGATCTTGTCCTCGATCATGTCGCCGTACTGCGAGCCGGGGCGGGCGCGCTCCTCGCGGAGCAAGTCCCCGGCGGAGAGGTGCACGAGCCCAAAATCGCGCACGATCCGCTCGCATTGCGTGCCCTTGCCCGATCCGGGCGCGCCCAGCACGAACACTACTTCCGGGATCATTCTCTGCGCGGCGGAGAGAACTCTTCCGTTCATACGAACTTCGCTAGCGCGATTGATTATTTTAACATGCGATCGGCGTTTACATACGTCAGGTGATGCGGAAGACCTTGAATGTCATTAATTTGACAGTTAGGGTTGCCATATTAAAAATAATATTGAATTAGTACTTACCTACCAGGTACTCGCATTTTCTAATTCTATATCGATTTGAAATTCTTGTTATGATTAATGATTTATTTACACAGTTTTTTTAAATCATAATATTTGTCAATCAAAACTTGTAATTATATCATTAAATCATTTTCTCTCTGTTAATAATTTAAAATTATAGGAATTTCACGATTTTATAATGTAATTAATCTATAAGTTAGTTTTCCCTACCCCCTTTTCACATAATTATTAAGAATATAATAAATATTTGTAAGTTTAAACTGTTCAATTATGTTAGTCAATGATGTTATTTTTAAATGTAATAATTGTTTGTATATAAATATGTAACCTTAATGTATTATTACTTGTATGACACACAACACTCCATGGTGAATATGTCAAATAAATAAATATAAAAAAAAAAAAAAAAAAAAAATTACTGGAAGTGTGGTATATACGAGTATAGTAGATTAAATATAGCCCGGGGTCATTCTTGCTTTGAAAATACCTTTAAAAAAATTCTCTATCGAAGATTTAAAAATTGCTACCATCTTACAATTATTTATTCCTGTCAGTTCTGATATACTTGTTCTTCCATGTGATCTCCTTGAGACAACCTGATACCGCCGAAGCCTTATTGACTTGTCCCATTATTTCACTGAGGGGATCATTTTGACTGAGCAGATCCACTCCCAGATATCTAATCTTCGCAAACGCTTCGGAATTAAGTTATAATTACATTTATTATGAATTACAAAGAGTAAAATACATTTTATAATACAGACGTTTACTTGATAATTGCTGGTTAGTGACTATAATTCATTTGTATAAATTATTTTAACGCCTTTGTTTTAGAAGAACAACCTGAAATCTGGAAGTATGTTTCGCATGTTGTGAGGAATTTGTCCGGATCTTTCTCCAAGTAAGCCACTGAATGAGTCTTTGAGGATCTAACTAATGGACGGTGCTACCCGAGAATCATTTCAAACAGCTGGTGAAGAATTCCCTTGTTCTTTGAATTCTCCGGCTGTTGAGGTTTATCTTGTGTCATTCTCTCTCCTCCACAATTGTCTCACAAAAAACCAACTAGTGAGAATTGCCAATTTTTAAATAATACTTTAAATATCAAAGATTCAAAGATGAATTAGAATATTAAAAAAGAAGTAAAATTATAAAAATAAAACAAGAATTATAATAATATTGTGATCCCCACAACCTTTATTTTATAAATATAAAATAACAAATTAACAAAAGTTATAGGGGTATAATAAAAAATAAGTGTGAGTTTATCAAACTTATTTAAGAATATAAAAATTAGCTCCACTACTTGGGGTAAATACCGAGTTATTGATTATTCAACCTATTCCTTCTAGGAGATTGTAGGAGAGGTTATTTACCGATGAATTATGTCATGTAAGTCACCAAGCAATAGTGAGCCATTTATGGGATAAAATAAATATAATTTTTTTGATTTATCGATGTGTTTAAAAAATTAAGAAAAAATAAATTATTGGTTGTAACCAAATATTTTTTTTTTTACTTAGAGGACATAACAGGCATTCATTATCAATACAAAAATTAGAATTGTCTGTCCACATTAGGAAGTACCAGACCGGAAGCATCATACATTTTAATTGATGAGTTCTAAAGAAAGACAATTAAAAAAAAAACACACACATTTTGTGCAGATTATATTATATTATATTAGAATACCTCGTTAGAAATCTAAAAATACGTAAATGTTTTTAAAACCACCTGCATGCCACATAAGAGTTTAAAAAAAAACTATTACAACTAATAGTTTTTCTTTTTCTTATTTTTAAAACACCATACCTCGCTCGACGTGCGTACACGACACGACGTATAAATGTTGAGAAAACAAGAGAAGTAGGTCAGGAAAGAATAGTGTGTTGGTTTCATTCTTTCTGCGTGACCCTTCGGAGATGGAGAGTTAGTTAAATATTAATATAAATTTTTAGTTAACATAAACATTTACATATTTTTTAAATACAAGCAACTTTGAATTGGGACTTGAGCGAATTATCATTGTGGTAAATCAAATTAAGACTACAGTAAAATTGGTTAAAAGCGAATTAAGAAAAAGAATGCGCCTTTGTGTAAGAAACAAAGGGAGCCATATTGAGCATTCATTAGCTATAAATAACCATGATTAATTACTATTTGTACTACTTATTTATAGTTTAAGATACATTTATGTAGTTTTGACAACTCAATTCTCTATAATTTTTAGTTAAGTTTAAATACCTCATTAGAAAGATAAAAAATATGTTGATGTTTTTAAAAAAATCTCCATACCAAATGTATTAGTGATTTTTTTATTGTCTTTCTTTTAGAACTCGTTAATTAAAATAATTAAAGTGTATGATGTTTCCGTTTGTACATCCTAATGTGGATAGACAGTTCCAGTTTTTGTATTGATAATAAATACCTATTTTTTCATCTGAGTAAGTTTGATTACAACCAATAGTTTTTTTTATCTTAATTTTTAAAGCACCTTACCTCGATAAATTAAAAATAAACTGAAATTTATTTGATCTTATAAATGGTTCACTTTGCTTGGTGACTTATGACATAATTCATTGGTAATAACCTCTTAGAAGGAATAGGTAAAATAACCCATATATATAATAATAATAAATTGGATAATTTATAAAGCGCCATTTTTATGAATTACTATCTCAAGGGCGCTGTATATAAGTAGTAGGTTTCAGGTACTGAATACTATTTTGATTTAACATTTTACTTACAAAATTCCTATATTTTGTAAATTATAATAAACGACCTAACTCTTATCGGGTGCTAGCTTTCTATACATTGCTTTATCAATTTAAAAACAAATGTGAATTACTCTGTCAGTAATATTCAATTGACAAAGTAATTAAGAGTACATTCTACAGGCAATAAATAAATTTTGACGTGATTTACCGAGTCACTTCACACATGTCATTCTACAGCAGTGACAAAGCTCTGTTGTCGCGTGAGAGGTGACTTACGCCCGTTAAGGGTGAAGTCTACTTAATTTAATTTGTAGTAATAAAATAAAATTTAATAGTAAATGTAAAATCTAAACAAAAAGTAACAACAAATAAAAAATATAAATATAAATATATAAGTAAAAGTCACAATTTCTTCTACTCTTTGTGTTGTAGATGTTTTATTTGTCTTTTTCTTTTTTTCATACACCTACTTTGTATTATATATACAACATTATTAAAATTACATATCAGACATGTTTCGGATAACCAGTCCTTCTTCAGTGATACATATTATAAAGATACATATCTAAAATATTATAAATTTGTTTACAAATATGATAATAAATCTGTCAAAATTTATCATATTTGTAAACTATTTTAAAGATATTTTAAATACGTATCTTTATAATATGTATCATTGAAGAAAGACTGGTTATCCGAAACATGTCTGATATGTAATTTTAATAGTGTTGTATATAAATATAACACACAAAGTATATAAAAAAAAGAAAAAGACAAAAGTCACAATATTCACATGAAAGAATTTAAGAATCCAACAAAATTATGATCTATATATTATAAATGATAAAAATGTAAAAAAAAAAAACAGAATTAGATATATAAGAACATTGGCAAGAATTATTTTTATGCAGAATTACTTTACAGTGGAAAAAATCAACCATCATATTTATCGTTCCTTAAACAATGATGTAAAACTCCATATCAAATAATGAATTCGAATGGTCTAAGGCATTATCAAATGTCGACATTTGATAATACCTTAGAATTGACAGTTGATAATGCCAAAAAAAAAAATGAGAATACCTTAGGCAGGCTATACATGTCATTGACATAAAAAATAATAAAACTTCTAGAAAATATACATTTTCATTCGTATTCATTATCAATCTACGGTTTTCTCCAAAGTTTTATTACTGATATTATTTTAAATTTGAAAGGGTAACAAACTTTATTGATCTTAACAAATTTAAAGGTTAATTATTTTCACAAATTCGTCTTATGATTAAGATACGCTCTGTGAAAATATAGCGCGACAGTTGAGAGGAGAATGTTCATAGCTTGCTCTTCTCTGGCAGTAGTCGCCAATGGGAGATAATTTGTTTTTGCTTCTCTTCAAAATCTAAAATTGATGCTTCTGAAAATAATAATACAAAAATATGTTAATTAAATACACAGGCACATAAGGCAGATTCAACTATTTTTGTGCTCCTTATGCTCGCATTTACGGGCAATGGGCAATACTTATTATTATTATAATTATTCCATTGTCATAGATTTACACCAATGAGAGGTTTTCGGGTTTTGCTGAGTTCTATGGTTTCCGCTAAATTTTTAAAATCGTTATAGCCTTAAGTTATTATAGTTCTGTGGCTTCTTCTACATTTTTCGTAATCGTTATAGCCGAATGATATACATAGTTCTCTTTTTTATTCTTTCTCTAGCATATTTATATATCAATTATGTATTTTCTTTTGCTGTTGTATTGCTATGTGTGTACGGCGGGACATCGAGGGAGAGTAGCGTAGCTTAAATGTGATCTGGGTCCCCCTTGGTTGCAAATATACATAAATTAATATTTATTTTTTTAAACTTAAGTCTCGCATGGACGGGGGACGGGCCAAGGGAGTGCACAAGTGAAGCTGACGAAAGGTGCCGCTGTGCCTATAACAGCTTCGGGTAAGCGGAGGGAGCCCTCTATGGCTCGGCCTGTATTAAAAAATGGTATTGTTCTGTGGCTTCTTTTACATATTTTAAATTGTTATAGCCATATGTTACAGCTCTGTGGCTTCTTCTACATTTTTAAAATCGTTATAGCCTTATGTAATAGCTCTGTGGCTTCTTCTATATTTTTAAAATCATTATAGCCTTATGTTATAGCTCTGTGGACAAATAAGAAAATGGTAATGATTACTAAAAAGCCAGTGGGACATAGTACATGTGTGAACCAAGAAATGATTCACCCATTAAGAAGAAAAGGGATATGCAGCAATGGTATATTATATGTTGTAGATATACTCGTATAAGTAAGTTACACACAGATTTAACGCAAGTATGAGTGTTAGTCATGTCAAGTATTTGAAACTACTAATTGTTTGTTATCAAGGGCAGACACAGTCAGAACCAAACAAGTATTGAGGACTTATGAGATGAAGACACTGAGAGATCGCGTGAGGCTTTAATTTAAATAAATAAAAATGGAATGATAAAGATATTAATAGCAGGGCCATCGGGGGTAGTGTATGGCCCCTTCCTTGGGACCCATTTATAATATCTCGAAAAATCCCAGATTATGCCAAAATTTGGATTACCAACGACATCTGTTGGTGTACACAAAATTAAATAATTTATTGGCTGGTTACATGTTTTACAAACTGAAAAGATAATGTTTTGTAAATGTCATTAACCTATTCACATCGGTAGCCATCATATCACGTGTAAGATTTCCTAACCGTTAACATCGGTAGCCGTGATATATCGTTTTGCGACTTTGTAGTACTCGTGGTGACATTTATTGTAAAAATTTGGAACCACAAATTATTACAATACTTACCTACATATATCCTTTACAGAAATATGTAAAGACAATAAATCAAATGTGTTTTACTTCGTCATAATGATGGTTTACATGCGCGCTGTCGGTAAATCATATCCGTGAAGTATCCAATCGGCCGCCATTATACTATATTCGTTTGTCCAGCGTCACGCGCGCATTTGATTTTGGACGTTAGTTGTAATATTATTAGTTATTTATTATAAATTGTGTAAATTCTACTCTATTTCTCTACTTCCTATCAATTTATATTATTTTAGTGTGGTACAGAAAACAAACAGCGAATTATGAATGTGTGTTAATACATAAAGTACTTTTTTATTCATCATCTGATAGCTAAAGAATAACCGAATAAATATAATATGCGAAAATAGAGGCAAGTAGATTTATCATTCAAATATAAGTTATTAACAAAAAAATTGGTTAGAAATATTCGCAGTGTATTTGATGGTACGATTTGTATTTGACCGAGCCGTAATGAAAGGGTTAATATCTTAATACGCGAGAGGTTAAGTATGAGATTTTACCCCTTATGTTCCACAGCCACATGAATTCTACTTCTAATTCCACAAAAGTAGTTCATATTGCCCGAATAGCTGGAATGACCTAAATGCGGAAGGAACAAGACAGGGACGAGTGGAAGAAAATGGAAGAGGCCGTGGAATCCAGCAGTGGAGGGAAGAAGACTGAAGAAGAAAGAAAGAAAGATAGAATATATCTTACTAGGTTTATCAATGTAGGAGAGTATGGCATGCCGGAATACTGTGGCCGAGATGGCCATGTTGAGGTTGGGGAATACGGTGCTCTCCTGGGGGACGGAGGTGTTGTTGACGACGATGCCGAGCAGAGAGGGAGGGGCGGGCGACGCTGGCAGGCGCAGCAGGGCCCCGCCGCTGCAGCCGCTCTGCACGCAGCAGGTGCTCTGCACCATGTGCGCGGAGCTGTAGCTCACGGTGCCGTGCGTCACCACCGGACGCTGCTCTCGCTCCTTTGTGGCATTGAAATACGGGAAGCCGGCCACTACCACTCTCTCCCCTAAAGCGAGACAAGACACACAAACTAATCAAATCAGTTTATTATTTCAAAATACATTAGAAACAAAATTAAAGTTCAAGGTATCTATTGAGTACAGGTAAAATATAATACAGGGTGCAGCAGAGCAGACAGTGCAGTTTTGAAAGGCTGGTACATCCTGTATGGTGGGGGTAGGAACCTGGGAGTGGTCTCATTGTATCAGGAGTGTCTTGCCGTTTTCAGTCGTTGCCATGGTTTGGTCCGGACAACACCGGGGCTTTGCCGTCTGCATGTTTCTTGAAAATGGCCGTTCAGTCATCGCCACCCAGTGGGCCTTTCGGCTGCAATTCAATCCTGGGCGTCGTGATACCGTCTCTCACCGTAATTTAATCTTGACTTGGGTGCGTACATTAGAAGGAACTGGTTCCACGTAGTTCATACCCATGAAACATTGTCGTTAATTAAACACTTTTTCAATGAATTGAAATTCCAAGGTGATTTCAACGCGTCTTCTGGATGGTTGACGTGCTTTATACAGAGACACTGCATCCGACAAATTTCTATTCATGGCGAAAAATGAAGGAAGCCAGTGTGATGCTGTCAACACGTGCGTCTTACTAAGCGAGTAGGTATACATAAGCGCAGTTTTAAATTTCTCTTCTCTCAAATTTTTTTCATGTTTTCGTATTAACCGGGATATACAGGATTTTTTTTCACCGTTCGTCGAAGTGGATTCATAGATCGGCGGGAGGGAGCCCGAGATCCCTCGTGATGTAGACTTGATAACGTAGACTCGTGTCGGTTAGAAGTCGGAATAATGACTGACGTGTAGAGTGGTGGGCTGTACGGCTTTTATATGTTTTGCTTCCTTTGCACACGATACTCTGCTGGACAACCTCTAGTAACCTTTGTGAATGAACCCGGGCCCTGATTCATCATTTTTCGCACTCGGTCATCGGCTTCGTTAGGTTGAGAATCTATTGTGTCAGGTGTTTTGACTGTCCATGCAATGTATTTCGCCACTGTAATATGCTGGTACAGCAGTCTGAGTACATTGCCTCCACTCGTGTGGTCTCAAAGTCCTGCACGGTTTGTTAACCCCACAGGTCATTTTTATTAAATATGCATGGCACGATACGTGTTATAGATATTTAAAATTATTCTATAAGAGTGTTTGTAGAATTTTTTTAAATTACCTATGATAGCAGGTGTGGCCGCTATTTGAATGGGATGCGCTTTGGTGAGAAGAGGAGAATGCAGAACAGCGAGATCATACACCTTATTGTCAGGGGTTCGATACACTACAGAAGCGGCGGCCTCCTGCCCCAGACAATACAGGGAGAGACGTTTGGAGTGGCCCTAAAAATAGGAACAAAGGAAATTTATTATACATTTCATTATACATTAATTTATGATAAATTTAACCCTTTCCGGTCCTATGTCGAATGACATTCGACATCAACTTTATTCCAGTGAGTTCTATGTCAAATATCATTCGACATTTTTCTTCTTCATCAGTTTAGTGTCAAAATACAAGCAAACTTTTTTTCTCGCTCGTATATAGCGTAACGGTATACTGGGACGAGGATTCAATGTTTTTATAAACATTGTAATGTGTAACTTTCTACCTGAGAATGATACAAAAGTTTTGTTTTAGGGGCTGGCTCGGTACGTGTCACTCGGATGCCCGGCCGCCGGCATCAGTTACACTCCACCCGTGCTCGTGCAATCAACTTGATAATTATTATTACCGATACTTACTATTATTCTAAATATTCAAGCCCCTCAAAATGCCTAGAATTACAAAAAAACGCATTGACAAAAAATGCGTTGAGAAACGCATTAAAAAATTCCCGTTATTTTCTGAACACACCTCGTATATAATATTAACCCATACCACTCCATTACTTTTTGATATTGTTTGTCAGCCAAATCTAATTTAAATAATGTCCAAATATTTTTATTGATAGGTAGTTACAAAAAAATTATTGTTAAAAATTCATTTGTAATGATTTATTCTTCAAATTAAAATCAATTTACAAAAAAAATTATGGACTACTTATAGTTTTGCATAGTATGGAACTTTTAAAAATAATTTCCAGGATGGAGACCAGGTTTTCTGGAACAGGTCTCACAAAACCACACTGTTTCCCGTATTCCCCCTGGAATCTTTCTGTTACTGCACACAGTACAGTCTTTAGAACCTTTGTCCAGTTTCGCAATGAAGTGGGGCTTGTACTCTAATCGTTCCTCTACATGACGTATCACGCGAAGTTCCCGCCATTTTAGGTTATGTGAATTTGCAAGGATTATTTTATAGTAAAATAAAAACGGAAAACAGTTTTTTAACGAATAATCACAAGAAACAACGACACGTGTCAAGTTTTGCGCGCGAAAATACACCGCGCGCGCAAGTCTTATCTTGTCGGCTGCCAGCCGACAACTGAGTTGTAGCGTACATATAGCGATGTCGGCTGGCATTCGACAAAGGAATGGTAAGGGTTAAACCATTAAAGTATTTTTGTGTGAAATTATTCTTCAATTATCATTACCTGTTTAATTACATGTGAGCAGGTAAGGAAGTATCCTTGTCCTATGGCTACAGCCGAACCCCATGAGATTCCGCTGCGCACTAGCACTACACCGTGGTCAATTTGCTCTGAAATAAGTGTCAGCTGGTTAGTACTTCTGGATCCGTGAAGGAGAGCAATGGCACATGCGACCCCAACATCTCCACGCACATAAAGCTATTAAGATTGAGATGGGCTGGACATGTACAGAGGATGCCAAACTCGTGAGTCCCCAAAGGCATTATGACTGGACTACCAGGCGGAAGGAGAAGGGTGGGATGACTAATGCTGAGGTGGGAAGACGAAATAAAGATGCGGCAAAACTTCTTCGAGTGCCAAACTGGAAGATGACTGCTGAGGACAGGGACTGCTGGAGGCGTAAATTGACAGAGGCCAAGGCTATAGCGCTATCGGAAGAAGAAGAAGAAAAAAAGGAAGCTCGAGAGGTAATTCCTGAATGTCCTGACAGAACAGTGTGGCGGTCATCCTTTCTGCCTACCAGTCCAGAGAAACGGCTGATACAATGAGTTTGTATATTTATGTAGTATGTTTACAAAGGATTGGCGAGTGGAGAGGGATTTTGAAAGAGGGTTTGGGGCAGGTAACAAAGTGAATGGTGCTTTTAAAGTTGTCATCGCAAACAAAAGCTTATCCAAAAAAATTAAAATGGCAGTGCACAATGGTGTTCTTGTAGCGACCCTTATGTATGGAAGCGAAGCACGGAACTGGCAAAAGAAAGATGAAAGTATAATAAATGCAATAGAAATGAGAGTGTCGAATAAAAATATAATAAAATAATGAAAGGATTATTAACCGTTTGAATGCGTATCGTCGATACTTCGATGAACGAATATCTGTCATAAATTGCGTGTCGTCGATATATAGACGATATGACACACATTATATCTCTGGTATTCGGATGGTGCGCTGCGTCCGCTACACAAACGGTTAAGATGGTTTGGACACATGGAAAGAATGAATGAAGAAAGAATGGTAAAACAAGTATATGTTAACAATGAAAATTGAACTAGAAATAGAGGAAACTGAGGAAAACGTGGCACAATCAAATAAATCAAATATTGAATGTCGGCCACGTGAGGAGTCAGAGGAATAGACCTGCGTGCATGACACGGTGCATGAATGTTGAGGAAGCGAGAGAAGTATGTCAGGAAAGAAAAGTGTGGCAGTCCATTCTTTCTGTTAAGGTTAGTTAATATTTTGAGTGGGGTTATTTTACTTGTATGGGTGTACATACGTGTGTCACTTGCGGTCATGCTAGTTCTTTTTTAAACCAACCTAAAATAGAAAACATGGCTGGAGGGGGCATGCGGGCCACGGACGTCTCGATGGCGAGAAGGCGCTCCAGACAGGGAGTCAGACAAGCCACCAGTGCCAGCCCTACCCACTCCTTGCGGCACCACGCTACGCTGTTCACCACCATTCCAAATGGTTTCCCCGTGCGACCAGTCCTTAAAGGAATTAAAACATTTACCAAAATAATAAAATACCAAACTAGCAACTAAAACAATTTACTTCAGATATCTAATGGATGAAGCCCAGCTCGAAAGAGCGTCGACGTCCATGGATCTAGGGGTGTTGTTCGATGCTCGCTTGTCATTTAGTCTTCACATAACTTCACTATGTAATAGCTCCCTCAAAATGCTTGGTTTTGTCATTAGAAACGCCAAGATCTTTCGTAATATTCAGGTGCTGAAGCTGCTGTATAACTCTCTGGTTTGGAATTTAGTTCCATTATCTGGGCGCCGCATAAGGTTCGATATTCCCTGATGGTGGAGAGGGTGCAGAAAAAATTTCTGCGATACCTCTATCTCAGGGAGTATGGATATTACCCGTGACTCATAACCCATTTCTTTAAATTAATCAGGGGATATTTCAAGAACTCGGCCGTGCTGGAGGATGTTGGTCTTTTTGTCGCTGATAGATATCTCCAATAGCGACAGCAATGATTTTTTTACCTACCGGCTGCCAAAACCAATCTGCCTCTGATGACATCGGTGGGAAGAGCAATAAGTCTGCTGAACGCGGTCTCTTTGGAGATCGACGTCTTTCTTATTAGTGAAGAAACGTAAGAATTGTAAAAATTGTTAAAGATAAAAACCCAAGCAGCAAGAGATTACCGGGAAGGCCGCCGAAGAGATGGAGAGATGGCTGGACATCATCATCCCAGGACTAAACTAAGAGGAAGAAGAATAAGAGCTCCTTAAGATGCTGTGTTATATGACAACTCTTCGGCACACCCTTTATCAGTCTTGCTGCCGCATTGAATGCAGACTGGAGTTATATGAACAATAAAGGCATACTTTTTGTCCTGGTGAAAAGCAGGGCCGCCTTGGCAGCCGAAGGAGCAGGAGGCATCGGTGAGCAGCAGTGGGTCCAGCACGGCACAGACTAGGCCTGAGGTCTCGGTGTTTAAAAAGCCCTCGTGACCGAATGGGGTCCCTCGCAGCACCACCTCCCCACCCCGACCTGGTCCCGGTCCCAACAGTCCCAAAAGAGTGTTGAGAGTGGTAAAGGGGTTAAGGCGGGTGGTGGGATCTGTAGACACAAAGAATATGATTATTATAAGATTGATAAAAACAACCGATCGTTATGTATAGAAGAGAAGAATGGAACTGGCAAAAGAAGGATGAAAGTAGAATAAATAAAATCTCTTAGACAAATATGTATGAATGAAAGTGTCATGAACCATCTAATAATGTCTAAACCATCTCAGGTATCCTTTTTAATTTTACTTATGATAATCATCTGCCTTACATTTCTTCCTTATTTCGCCGTTCAGTATTCTATCATATATCGTTTTCCTGCACATTCTTCTCAGTGATCTCATTTCTACGTCATTTATCCTACTTTCGTCATTTTTCTTTGCCAGCTCCAAGCTTTACATTAATATCTTTTCAAGGGTAAAAATATATAATATTTAATAAATATTTAGTTTTAGTAATAAATGCAGTAGAAATTAGATCTCTTGTGAGAAAACGAATGTGTGGATACTCTGTGTATAATAGAGTGTCGAATGAAAATATAAGAAGTGAATGCGGTGCGAATGATGGTGTCATGAATGAAATAATGAAAGGATCATTAAGATGTTTTGGACATATGGAAAGAATGAATGAAGAAAGAATGGTAAAAAAATTGTATGTTAATGATGTAAATGGAACCAGAAATAGAGGAAGACCGAGGAAAACGTGGCACGATCAAATAAATCAAATATTGAATGTCGGGCATGTGAGGAGTCAGAGAAATCGACGCGCGTGCATGACACGAATGATGGTGTTATGAACAAAATAATGAAAGGATCATTAAGATGGTTTGGACATATGTAAAGAATGAATGAAGAAAAAATGGTAAAAAAATTATATGTTAACGATGTAAATGGAACCAGAAATAGAGGAAGACCGAGGAAAACGTGGCACGATCAAATAAATAAAATATTGTCACGATGTATGAATGTTGAGGAAGCGAGAGAAATATGTCAGGAAAGAAAAGTGTGGCAGTCCATTCTTTCTGCCCACCCCTTTGAGGAGACGGCGTGATGGTTAGTTAGTTAGTTTTAGAAGAGTTTTTTTTTTTATGAAGACCTTCCTGTGAAGTTTAAAATAATAAGTATTTTTAAATATATTGCTTAAAACATGAATGTTTTAAATAAAAATAAAAAAGTATGAAATGGTTGATACGATCCCATAGGACTAACTGGGTAAATCTTACCTCCAATATCAATCAGAACAAAGACGGACAAGAAATCTATTCCAGCATGGCCCTGCTGCTCCATACTCCCCTCCTTGGAACCGATGGTCCAATCAGCAAAGGTGTTCTTAACTAAACCATCCAAAAGGCCGCATTTCCATATGAGGAAAATTTTTCCTTCGCCAACGGAGGTGACGCGTTCAACGCCATCTATGTACTGATTGACGAAACTTTTAGCGGGGTTCCGAACCACATGTTCGATATTTACGTAGACTGTCGGCAGGTCGCCGTAATGCATGGATTTGCCAGCTGTTATTATGTTGGAGGCGGCTCCAAAACTGGAGACCAAGCTGCCGTGGGTGAGGACATACCGCTCATTGAAAAGCATGCCCGAGGAAAACAGCACGTCTGAGTCGGGTTTGGCGGCGTGAATGTGCAGGAGCACGCTAGTCACATCTTCCATAATGGGTTCCTGGAATTTAAAATTATAAAATTATATATAATTGTTGTTTGAAATTTCACAGTAGAAGTTCATTGTAAAAAATGAAATTATTATTTTCTCCTAAAAAATATTTTTTAAATGTAATTAACTAAATAACTAACCATCACGCCGCACACTGGATCCATTTGGCAAAAACAGGAACTTAGGGGTCGAACTCCGAATTTTGCCCTGATTTTTTTAAATTAGGTCCCTTGTGTGATTCTAAACCCCTTTTACATTTTTGCGTTTTTTGATATAACTGCTAATTTCGAAGAAAAAAAATGTTATTGTTTTTTTTGTATGAAGCAAAACAGATTTTTTCAATTATTTCGGAATCAGGTGGATACGTCAAAACCAAACTTAGTAAGGATTATAGAGGGCATAATCTTCTACATTACTTGTTACGACATCTACTTCATATCTCTGCCCGTTGAAAAGCAGCAGACATTATGCATTTTAATTAAATGTTACGAGTATAAAGTGGTTTCGGATGCATAAATATGCTAAAATCACTGCATTATTTTGTAAAGGAACGCGATGATCATTTATGCATCTAACAAAAAATCCAAAACCACTTTATACTCATAATAATTAATTAAGATTTATAATGTCTGCTGCTTTTAAACGGGCAAGGATATAAAGTAGATGTCGGAACAAGTAATGTAGAAGATTATGTCCTCTATAATCCCTACTAAGTTTGATTTTGATGTATCTAACTGATTCCGAAATAATTGCAAAAATCAGTTTTGCTTCATACAAAAAAAACAACAACATTTTTTTTTTCGAAATTACCAGTTATATCAAAAAAAGTTAAAATGTAAAAGGGGTTTGGAATCACACAAACGACCTAATTTAAAAAAATCAGGACAAAATTCGGAGTTTGACCCCTAAGTCCATATTTTTGCCAAATGGGACCAGTGTCCGCCGGTACTTATTTTTTCGCGTTCGAGCGTTCCTTTACAAAATAATGGAGTGATTTTAGCATAATTATGATCATTTATGCATCTAACAAAAAATCCGAAACCACTCGTAAGAATTAATTAAAAATTATAATGTCTGCTGCTTTTAAACGGGCAGAGATATGAAGTAGATATTGGAACAAGTAATGTAGAGGATTATGTCCTCTATAATCCGCTGCAAGTTTGGTTTTGACGTATCCACCTGATTCCGAAATAATTGCAAAAATCAGTTTTGCTACATATGAAAAAAACAATTACATTTTTTTCTTGGAAATTAGCAGTTATATAAAGAAAAGTTCAAATGTAGAAGTGGTTTGGAATCACACAAAGGATCTAATTTAAAAAAATCAGGGCAAAATTCGGAGTTCGACCCCTAAGTTCCTGTTTTTGCCAAATGGATCCAGTGTGCGCCGTCTCCCCGAAGGGGTAGGCAGAAATAATGGACTGCCACACTTTTCTTTCCTGACATATTTCTCTCGCTTCCTCAACATTCATACGTCGTGTCATGCACGCGCGTCGATTTCTCTGACTCCTCACATGGCCGACATTCAATATTTGATTTATTTGATCGTGCCACGTTTTCCTCGGTCTTCCTCTATTTCTGGTTCGATTTACATCGTTAACATATTATTTTTTACCATTTTTTCTTCATTCATTCTTTACATATGTCCAAACCATCTTAATGATCCTTTCATTATTTTGTTCATAACACCATCATTCGCACCGCATTCACTTATTATATTTTCATTAGATACTATCGTACACAGAGTATCCACACATTCGTCTAAGAGATCTCATTTCTACTGCATTTATTCTACTTTCATCCTTCTTTTGCCAGTTCCATGCTTCGCTTCCATACATAAGGGTTGGTATAAGAACACCATTGTGCACTGCCATTCTAGCTTTTTTGGATAGGTTTTAGTTTGCGATGACAACTTTAAGTACACCATTCACATTGTTGCATGCCCCAACCCTTCTTTCAATATCCTTCTCCATTCGCCCATCTCTTGTAAACATACTACCCGAAATACACGAACTCATCTACTTGCTCCAAATTTTCACCGTTCACGCTAATGTTGCAGACAGAAAATGTATATTTACTTAAAATCCACTGATGTTTGTGCCTTCGACCGGTTTCGGCGGCTCGTTGCCATCTTCTGGTCTATACCTAAACTGGTCGAAGTCACAAACAGCAGTGGATTTTTCACTAAATATCTTCTTCTTCTTTTAATAGATCTGACGATCTGTGACACAGAAATCATATCTCGTCGGATGATGAGATCCAGCTGTCCCTCCATCTCTTAGGCGGCCTTCCAGGTGGGCAGGTATGATTATATAAGCGGCTGTATATGCGAGTCTGTCACAATCCATTCGGGCTACATGGTCCCTCCAGTATCTTCTTCTGGATCTACTCCACTGAACGATATCCTCTATTTCGCAGGTTTTTCTTATGTCTGCGTTGCGGACACGATCTCGGAGGGTTTTTCCAGTAATTGATCTTAGGACCTTCATCTCCGATGTTCTTAGTAGTCCCTTGGTTCGCACAGTGTCAGCCCGCGTCTCTACAGCGTACGTCATGATAGGTCGCACGCATGTTTTATAGGTTCTGATCTAACTAAATATACATTTTAAAAAGATTTTTTAAATTTAAATTTTTATTTTCATTATTTACACATAATATAGAACGAACCTAACCTAACCTAACCAAACATACTTTTAATCAAACACATAATCTAAAAGTAAATAATCTAATGTATGTAACATGTACAAATTAAATAAGACAGAGTAATGAGAACATTAACAAGAGCTTAATGGGTTCATGATTCAGTGCAATAGCGTCTTGCAGAGAAATGGCTCGAGTGAGGACGATACTCAGAACCGTGCGAGGTACAGTCTGAGATCGAGAAGAGCCCACCCCAACAGTCAATACAGACGATGAGTTAGGATGGCGCCAGGAAGAAGTAGAAGAAGAAGATGTATGTTTTTTTTTAAATTTTCATTTAAATAAAAAAATAAAAAAAATCGTATCCAATTTAATGTAGATCTGAATATAATGTAATCTTCAGTTAAATTTTCATTTACTTTCCGAACTACCGAAATATGTGAATTTTCGCAAACGTGATAAAAAAATCATTACAATTTATCGTCGGTTCAAAGGTAAAACTCATTAAGTGACATTTTGGTAAAACATTTTTTTTTTGCATTTTCTGTATCAGATTTGTGAATTCTACGTCAGGAAATAATCACCAAGTGTTTTTATTAAAGAATAACTTTTATTCTTTAATAAATACACTTGGTGATTATTTTCTGACGTAGAATTCACAAGTCTGATACAGAAAATGTTTTTTTTTTTTTTACCAAAATGTCACTTAATGAGTTTTACCGTTTGACCGACGATACACAATAATAAAAATTAACCAGTATCAATGTTTAATTTGCTTTATTATTGCACGATTCGCGTGTTTTTTTGTTGTCTTTTTTAGACTATATTTTTTTTACCTGCCCACGCCCTCGCTGTGCCATCTCAATGCCCCCTAATTTTCTCTGGGTCTTCTACTGCCCCCCTGAAAGTCTCAAAAGCCCACTAGGGGGCGTTATCGCCCACTTTGAGAACCTAGGGTCTACAATTACGTAATTAGTTGAAAGATTGTTAGTTGCAATCCGGACGGTGCGGCAGGTCGAAGAAGCTTGAATTGAATGAAAGAATGTCTAATTAGGACAATGGATGCGAGGCGCCCTAAGGCGGAATGACGTCAGGGGCATGAGGTTGTGCAGCAGGCAAAATAATAATAGTTTACCGACAGCATATAGCAGTGGTTCTCAAAGTGTGTTCCGTGGAGCACCGGGACTCCGCAAGGCTTTTACGAGGACTCCACCACGACAAGCAGCATAATAAATCTAAATTAATGCTATGATCAAAAGATCCCAGATCCCAAAGAGCCAAGTTAGGAATAAGTCTAAGAGACAGAGTTAGAAACGATATGGTGAGAGAAAAAACAAAGGTCACTGACATCATCCACTGGGTAGCGACTTTAAAGTGGCAATGGGCAGGTCACGTAGCCAGAAGCTCGGTCGAAAAATGGACAAGAAGACTGCTGACTTCGTGACCATGGACGGCATAGAGAAGTGCAGGGTGACCGCAACTACGGTAGAAGGATGACCTAAACAGACGTGTCGGAATAATCTGGATGCAGTCTGCACAAGACAGAGTGACATAGAAGCAAATGGAGGAGGCCTTTGTCCAGGAGTGGACGGGAATAGATTGAAGAAGAAGAAGAAGAATGCTAAGATCAAAACTGTATTAAAACAATTTAGCTTGTGTGTAGTTTTGTAGGTATACTGTTATCTAAGTCAGTTGTGTATTATGTACATATTCTTGTATGATTTTCATTAAATGATTATAATTTAATAATGAACATAAAACCAGATTTTACTTAATTAAGGAGGTATTCTCGTCTAGTCGCCCGAATTGATTTGTTTTTTCGGGCGCTATGTAGGGATATTTAAAAAAAAACAAAAATCGCAAAATGGCGGCGATTTGAACAAAAAAATCACTTTTGCCCAATTTTTTTCTTCTTTCAATTTTTTTTAATAGTAAAAACATTTTTTTTCAAAAACCCCTACGTAATGCAATACTCAAATATATAAAGTAGCACTGTGCAAAATTTCAATTAAATCGGTATATTAGAACTGGAGATATCATGTCAACCATATCGAAAAAGTCAGTTTTGGAAAAACGCGTTTAAAGTTTGGAGTCGATTTTCGCGCGAACTAAGCCGTTTAATTGTGTTAACGTACACTTTCTCAAACAGTGATCCCAGCCTCATATAATTTTCCACTCTCCATTAAGTCGATTTCTAATGATTTATTGGGTCCAAAAGTGTTTTAATAATGTTAGCTTTTCTCAGGTAAACAGAGTTTGCCTGCCGTCTATCGTTCATTCGTCCAGTCGTATCGATTTAGTCGGTGCGTCATAAAAATCGCTGTAACTTCGAAAACATTCAGAATTTCGGAAAATCCTTTTAGGGTCATATTTTTTAAGGTCGAAACTTAAAAAACATGTAAAAAAAGAAAAGTGTATTTGTTCAATTTTTTACACTAGAATACCCCCTTAAGGGCTCAGTAAAATATCGAGTGTTCAAAAGGGTCCGTCGCCAAAATAAGTTTGAGAACCCCTGGCTTATAGTATATTGAGGATGACGCCACGCTGCCTGGGCCGTGCGCCCTACGCCCCGCGGGCTGGGAGCACCCTAACGGCCCCACCGGCGATCTTTATAACGATGATTAAATAGTAGAGATAAAAATATATGCTGTTTGTCAATGCTGTCAATATCAATAATGAAAATATATTTTTGTAGAAGGTGTTAGTTTTTGAAAGGGAAGAGAAAATGACAGTTTGTAATATAAGTGTGAATGAAGAGAATTTGGAACAGGTGTGGGAATTTGTGTATTTAGGTAGCATGTTCACAGCGGATGGCCGAAGGGATAGTGATGTTGAAAGAAGGGTTGGTGGCGGGTAACAACTAACCAAACTAAGATACTGTACTAACCAAATGGCTTCTAAGAACATCTGAGATGAAGGTCTTGAGATTTATTACTGGAAAACTCTCCGAAATCGTGTCCGTAACGCAGAAATAAGAAAAACTTGCGAAATAGAGGACTTCGTTCTGTGGAGTAGATTCAGAAGATGATACTGGCAGTGGCGGTACTCCCATAGAAGCCCAGAAGCCCGGCTTGCGTAAGAAATTTTGAATCAAAACCCACAAATCTAAGTAATTATGCCCCCCCATAAACCAACAACTCACCAAATCACCTCCTAACAATGTTCCCATCAGACGTAAGAGGAATAGCCACAAGAGCTGAACCTCTGTATGCCAGAAGAGATTTTGATTCAAAATTTGTTACGCAAGCCGGGCTTCTGGGCTTCTATGGGAGTACCGCCACTGGATACTGGAGGGACTATGAAAACAGAATGGATAATGACACTCGCATATACAGCCAAGACCGTGGATGGCAAAGAGAAGTGAAGGGCGACCGCAACTACAGTGGAAGGATGACCTGAATAGACATGTCGGAATAACTTGGATGGATAGGCAAAGTGACTAGGAAGCGAATGGAGGAGGCCTTTGTCCAGGAGTAGACGGGAATAGAAGAATAAAGGCGTATGGCGTGATAAAACTGTATACGATAGAGTGTAAAATGCAAATATATGAAGCGAATGTAGTGTGTTACGAAAAAAAATTGCAAATACATTGCAAGTATAGAGTGCAAGGCACTTGTGATCTTCTTGCTGGTGGACACTTCGCTTAAATATTGCTTGTGATATAACAAAGCGTCTAAGAGTGTCTAATTTACAAATTGGCGGAGAAAAAATACGAGTATGTCTGCAATAAAAACCAGATCTATTCATAGAACATGAACATCGTAATTGTGTAAACGTGAATACACAAATGGGGTTCGTTAGAGGAGTTAATGTGTATTTTTCAAGAAAGGAAATATAGAAAATAACAGAGTGCGGATAATCAACAAGTTATAATGTTCGCGTGAATTTAGCCTTACCAATATGTCATGAAACCACAATAATTGTTAATAAATTATATTTACTTGAGAAAAAAATAAAAATTGCAATCAAGATAGATATCAACTTTAGTCAAGTCCACTGACTGTAATTCCAAGAAAATTGGGAAAACTGTTTTCCATAATTAAGGAATGGACATTACAAGGTAATAAAAAATAGTTTTTGATCCTAATTCTTCATCATCAGTAGTCTGTAATCCACTGCTGAACGTAGGCCTCTCTCAAAGTAACGCCTCCTATCCATTGCCGCTCTCATCCATCCATGTCCAATAATCATTTTCAGATCGTTGGTCCAGTGGGCAGGGGGACTTCCAACTCTACGGAATCCTGTACGCGGTTTCCACTCCAGAACCCGTTTTCCCCATCGGTTGTCGGTTCTCTAACAGATATGGCCAGCCGACCGCCACTTCAGTCCGCATATCCTTAGAGCCACCTCAGTCACCTTGGTTTGTTGTCGAATAAATTCGTTTCTGAATTTGTCCCTCAAGGTTCCAAGCATGGCTCTTTCCATGGCGCGTTAGGCGACTTTGAATCTGTAGACTAGACCTTTTGTCAGTGTCCACGTTTCGGCATCCGTACGTCATGACTGGCAAGGCGCACTGGTTGAAGACTTTAGTCTTGAGGCATTGTAGTATTTTAGAAGTGAGAACATGACGTAATTTTCCAAAGGCCGCCCAACCCAACTGAATTCTTCGGTCGGCTTCTTTTTCGACCTAATTGGTGTTAAATTAACATAAAGGCTAATAACTGTGCAAAGTTGTACAGGGATTGAATAAAAAAAAGTGTAGTTCAAACAACACCCTAAAGATGCCACCCGTGGTATACTCGTATGACATATGGAACAATAAACATTTTTTTTTCTATTTTTTTTTGTTTTATGTTTTAACCACTTAGCACCTTTGCAAAAATCAGCCTTCAATTATATCTTCTCAATTATTGTCGTCAAATATTTCAGATATCTGGATAATATATTGAATATTAAGAAAACAAAAAAAATACACATTTCTGGCGCTTCCTCAATATTTATGTACAAATCTTTCATCTCGAGCACCATCTATAGTACATTGATGGTAATATGTTCCTATGCGATAATATATTTGTGAGGAACAGAATAAGAGAGATGTGTGAAGCTGAGGCTATTAGAAGATGGAGTAGACAGAGAAGGGAGAACTGGTACGGTCATGTTCAAAGAATGGACACTACTCTAATCAGTCTTACGGGACTCGTTCTCATGGAAGACTTAAAAGATGGAAGGATAGCTGGAAATCCACATCACAGGAGGAGCAACACTCTGGAGAACAAACCACATAAATTATTTCACCTGCCACTGTGTAGAACCAATCTACCTAAGGAAATGCCCGTGGGCAGGGCAATAATCCTTGTAAACCGCATCTCTTCGGATGTGGACATTTTTCACGCTAGTGAGGCTACCCTCAGAAAGCATTCATCTCTTATATAATATGATGTAAAAAAATGATATTTGCTTCTCTTGTTCTTCTTAATGTTTCTTTTTTACTTAATTGTTCTTAAATTTTTAATTATCTTGTGTTTTTTGTTTTTGTTTATTGTTTATATTGTATTTTTCAAACTTCACAAATGTATCTTCTTTGTGTTTAAAACAGTTTTTTTGTTGTATTCTATAGTCATAAGCGATTTGGTAATATATTGTGATTGTTGTCTAGCACTGTATGATAATTGCACAGCCTTTCACATTGCATTAATTAAGATTTTCTGATTAATGCTTACACCTAATCTTAATGGATGGCGCTAGTGTAGATTGAACTAAAAAATGTGAAGTGTTTCTCAACATTGTAGCATATACTCGTATAGGGTAGACCGAGGCGAATCGGATCGGTGGGTGAATCGGATCAAAATAAGAAATTTGGTAATATTTGAAAAACGCGTTAACGCGGAACGCAAGCGACTAGCGCCTTACGACCCTTTCACACCCTGCACCTCCTGCAGTTGGCAAGGTTTCTATTCGACTTGTACACCAGTGTCAAAGATGCGCTTCAGCACGTCTGGTATTTGTGTGTGTTACAATTTTGCTGCGCATCTAAGGTAGGTGCTTAACATTTCTTTGTGTAATTCTAAGGATATGTGTTAAAACTTTGAATTGTATGTCTTATATTGATTGGGAGTAGGCCTATTTTAGAAAACATTTTAGTTTTTAAGCAAAATATTACTGGGTTATGTGTAAAATAGTATTTATTTCAAGTCTTCAATACGGGGTTATTCGGATCGCGTCATCGGGGGCGAATCGGATCACTATTTTTAAATGATTTATTTTATAATGATGCGTTTTTATTTCTTTGTAGATGGTTCGCACGTACAATAGAAAGACTAATGCGGGAGAATGGTCCCAAGAAATGAGAGAAGCTGCAAATAAAGTCTCGGCCAAAGAGTTAACCTTACGTCGGGCTGCTGAGATTTACGAATTACCAAAAAAGGGTCTACAAAGAAGAGTTACTTTCTCCAGAGGTGTCATTAAAACGATTGGTGGACAGCCAGCCTTAGATGAGACTGCTGAAAAGATTTTAGCAGGCCGTTTACTGCACTTAGCGAGTCATGGCTTCGGAATTACACCCAAGGCGATTCGTAAATATGCATTTGAATTCGCAGAAAGTCAAAAAATTAAACAAAATTTTAACAGAGCAGTAGGAATGGCTGGTCAGGACTGGTTCCATCGCTTTATGGAAAGAAATAAGCAGTTGACTATTCTGAAACCAGAAGGATTATTTAGAGCAAGAATTGACGGCATAAAAAGGGAAAAAGTGTTCGAATTCTTCAAGACTTTAGAAACAGTAAAAAAAGGCCCGCATATATATGATTTATGTGTTACATATTAATATTGATCTCACTATTCATTATCTAAATGTTGGTAATGATTTGTTAAGAAAATTTTAATTTAGTTATACATGTTATGTATGATCCTATTCGCCCCGATAATTGGGGCGATTCGGATATTTCTGTCTTTCAAGTTTTTAGTTCATATTTTGGAAAATTAATAAAAATTTTAAGTTTTAAAATGTTTATTCCGTAGCTAGATTGTTACTGATTACTATTTTGTCAATAAAAGTTTCATATATTATACTGTAGTATGATTTAAATATTCTCAAAAAAAAAGTGATCCGATTCGCCTCGGTCTACCCTACATCTTCCAAAAAATTGTCAGACGTGGTGGTCTTAAGAAGGACGGAATGGGGAATGTTGTTAATATAAAGTGATCGCTTAACCCAACCAATGACAGGTCATAAGTCCTGTAAGCGCCTCGCCCAGAATGGGGAATGTTGTTAATTAGTCTGCTGAATGCGGTCTCCTCGGAGATCGACGTCTTTTATATTAGTGAAGGTACGTTCAGGGGACAAATACTCTTGACTTTAGAAAGTATGTTGTCTTCCTAATGTCGAACCATCTCTAATGCGTTCCTGGTACTTTGTTGTATTTTTATAATATTTTACCTGTACTCAATAGATGCCTTAAACATGTTCCTGTTTGTAATGTCTTTTGAGTTAATAAACTGATTTGATTTGATTTGATTTAATATAAAGCGATCGCTTAACCCAACCAATGATAGGTCATAAGTCCTGTAAGCGCCTCGCCCATCATATTCTGTTACCAGAAAACAATTTACATCTTCGTCTCTATTGAGATACAATTAATCCTTAAAAATGATTTACCTGCAATGGGTAAAATCCAGTATTTGTCTACAAGTATTTGTATACATTCAAAATGTTATATACTGTGATGTTTATGTTTTTTTTATTAAATAAATTTAAATAGGTCTACAGACAGGAAGAAGAAGAAGACATATATGGAAATAAGTATAATAATTCATTCATAAATCCCCAAACGTTGGTTACAATAATATGCTGTTTGGATATTATTTTTTTGAATAAGCCAATTGTCCTCCCACTTGCAAGAAGGCGAGCACGCGTTTCTAAACAGTGGTATTTTCACAAACGCTAAAATAAGCTGGAACGAGTAATGATGTATAATCATGCGTGGTACTTTACGGCGCGGGAAGGCTTTGGCTTCTCATCGAAGAGCAGCCTTCTCAGACCCGATGACAGGGCGGCCCGAGTATTATTAACTCTGCGGGTGGATGGTCGTTAAATTGATTAGGTCCACTGTCGTCTGTGCGCGCTTGGACGGGCCCCCAACCAATACCAATATCTCAAAGATTTTCCAAAACACAAAAAATATAAATATTTTTTGTGAATGTATACTTATACTTGTATACGAAATCCTGGATTTTCACCAAAGGGTGGTTAATTCAAATTTAATTGTATCTCAATAGAGACGAAGACGCAAACTGAAAAATGCAAAATGCTGAAAATCATTCTCCATAGATGGCGTTAGTAGATGGATTATATAGGTTAATCTTGAAAAAATTCACTTGTGTAATCAAATCTAGATAGATGGACAATTAAAACTGACACGTGAAGATAGATATGGATTTGAAGTATATATACAGCTTCCAAAATTTGTCATGCATGATCATAATAACAAAGGTGGAATGGGGAATGTTGTAATTACATAAAGCGTGCGCTTAACCCAACCAATGACAGGTCATAAGTTCTGTAAACACCTTGATCATCCATATTCAGTTTCCATCTTCGTCTCTATTAAGATACAATTAAAAACAAAAAAATATATAAGCTAATTTATTTTATTTATTTATTTACTTGAAATAATACACATGTACACAACACATGTTCTAATAAAAACAATTAAACATTTAATTATAATAATAATACTAATTTTCCTTATATATGGAAGCGAAGCGTGGAACTGGCAAAAGAAGGATGAAAGTAGAATAAATGCAGTAGAAATGAGATCTCTTAGACGAATGTGTGAATACTATGTGTATGATAGAGTGTCGAATGAAAATATAAGAAGTGAATGCGGTGCGAATGATGGTGTCATGAACAAAATAATGAAAGGATCATTAAGATGGTTTGGACATATGCAAAGGATGAATGAAAAAAGAATGGTAAAAAAAATTATATGTTAATGATGTAAATGGAACCAGAAATAGAGGAAGACCGAGGAAAACGTGGCACTGTGAATTGAATGTCGGCCATGTGAGGAGTCCGAGAAATCGACGCGCGTGCATGACACGATGTATGAATGTTGAGGAAGCGAGAGAAATATGTCAGGAAAAAAAGTGTGGCAGTCCATTCTTTCTGCCTACCCCTTCGGGGAGACGGCGTGATGGTTAGTTAGTTAAGATTAATTGTATCTCAATAGAGACGAAGATGCAAATTGGAAACAGAATATGGTTGATCGAGGGGTTTACAGGACTTATGACCTGTCATTGGTTGGGTTAAGCGCACGCTTTATGTAATACAACATTCCCCGTTCCACATTTTCTTATGACCACCATGTCTGACAAAATTTTGGAAGTTGTATATATGTAAACATGTTGATCTGTAACACCACCTTTACATGGTAGTTTTAATCTACGCACTAGCGCCATCTATGAAGATTTGATTTTAAGCATTAAGCAGAAGATCTTTTTAACGCAATGTGAAAGGCTAGCGCCATTATCGTATTGCTAGATAACGCCTGGAGATGTCCCTCCATCAAGGTTACATTTTGTTTACATATTAATTTAATTCTATCCTAATTTTTTTTATGCTCTGCACACTTTCGACATCCTCCGGTATATCTTCATAAATTTTAAATGCTTTATACATAAGAGAATTCTGAGACTTGTTTTTTTTTCGGAATGGGAGCCGAATTAGTTTATTTTTTTTTCTTGTTTCATATTGGTTACATTTTATCTTTCTTAAAAATTTCAAATTTTTTTTTTCATAAAATAAAATCAATTTTACTTCATTTTCACCACACTCTCGATGCCAGTTAGCCTGGCGAAACCGGTCGCTGTCGAAATAAAGACAAAAAGTGGAAAAGTTAAAATAGACATAACTAACAAACCAACCATCACGCCGTCTCTCCGAAGGGGTAGGCAGAAAAAATGGACTGCCACACTTTAACTGATGCGGCACTCCAACCTTCTCTTTTCGCCCTCGTGGGAGATGCGGTGTGATGGGTTGCGAACCTCATCGCCACCAATAGGCATCTCCCGTGCACACTTTGATCGTCCGACGTCCACAAAATAAATCTAAAACAAATAATATAGAATACAATGACATAAACTAAAATAAATATAACACATAATGTTCTTTTAGAGGGTGCACATGTTGTCAGCTGGACTATCCGGACTTTTGTGTTTATTTAATTTATATTCCACGCATCCTACTTTCTTTTAAATAACTTAAACATCCACATTATTTTATTTAATTATTATTAAAAATGAACATCCATTAAATCATAAGATAATCTTCATTTTTGCAATATTTTTTTAATGTATACATATACTTGTATACGAATACTGGATTTCACCCATTGCGGGTTATCAATTTTTATGATTTAATTGTATCTCAATAGATACGAAGATGCAAATTGAAAACTGAATATGGTTGATCAAGGTGTTTACAGGACTTATGACCTGTCATTGGTTGGGTTAAGTGCACACTTTATGTAATTACAACATTCCCCATTCCACCTTTGTTATGAGCATGTCTGACAAATTTTTGGAAGTTGTATACGAGTATATGTTAAATTCCAACGCCTGAATTCACATGTCAGTTTCAATGCGCCATCTATGAAGATTTTGATTATATATGTTAATCTCTAAGATTAATCTATATATTATATAATCTACATACTAACGCCATCTATGGAGATTTATGTTTATTAAGCATTAAGCAGAACATCTTTGTTTACTTTTCGCAGAATCAAATAAATAAATAAAAATTCAAACGTTTTACTCAATGGTTAGGATGATGGTTAGTTAGTTAGTATTATCTATGTTTTTTTTTAGTAAGAAAATATTTTGGGCGAATTCTGCGATGAGCCACTGATTTCGCGCCAAATGACAGAAAAAAAACATAGTATTTTGCGTCACCGCAGAGAATATCTGGAAATAATAACCATACGGGGTAGCTCATTATAGTCGAGTCTATTTCCAATGCTTATCACTTATCACCCCCTCTCCCCCCCGCGAGATGGCGGTATATAAGTCCACCCCTCTCGCGGACTTGGCTCGTCTTCCCTCATCTCCCGCCACGGAGGGCCTGTGACGCGCGCCATCTTGTAGAGAAATTAAATCAATTAAAAATTTACATCGGTGGTGACCCACCTACAATATCGGTAAACTATTTTCTGTGCTACTGAAATATTGTGTTCTCGGCTGCAAGCAGATCACACAAATGGTAAGTTTATTAATTATTTAAAAAAATAATATTAAATAAATAAAAAAATCGACACATCTTTAACCACCATACGTATTTGAATGTATGTGATACGTTCAATGTGACTGTACCATTCTGCGCTATCCCGTATCACGTACGCGCTTGAGAAAAGTAATGTACCTAAAATGTACAAACTGTTACGGATACGCGCGTGTGCCTACAACACTCGAGTACAAGTCTTCATAAATATGATAGTTTTACAAGGGGCAGGCGAAGTGTGCGGCCGAGTATTTAACTTTTCGTAATTAAAAAAAATAGAATTAAATTTCATTAATAAAAAACCTGCTTTTTTTGCACGTTTCTCGGAAAATTACCCAAAGGTAGGGCGGTTGAAAACCGGAAAACATCGATCAACCTGAAAAGAAAAGTTTATGAAGCGTGCGTTCTGCCAGATGCAACATATGGCCTCGAGGCGAGATACTCGCTCATGTTTGAGAGGGTTCAAAAAAGATTTCTGAGAAATCTCTACATGAGGGAGTTTGGTAGCTATCCATGGCTTTATCCCATTGCATTCCTTTTGGGCATGCTGGGGACCAATAGTTTACAGATAAGGAAGGATGGGTGCACACTAACCCATATCTTCAGACTTATCAGGGGCTTTTGTGAGAATTCCGTCATCTTGGAGGCTATCCATCTTTATGTTCCGGATGGTTATCATCGACAGCGTCAGCCTGTTTTATCTCCCAGCATGCAGAACCAACCCGGTGATGCCGGTGGGGAGAGCAATCAAACTGCTGAACATGATCGCTTCGGAGATAGACGTCTTTCATAGTCGTGAAATTACGCTCAGAAGATATATACTCTTGACTTTGGAGAGTATCTTGTATTACTAATGTCGAACCATCTCTCACGCGTTCCTGGTATTATATATTTATTATATTTTACCTGTTCTCAATAGATGTCTTAAACTATAATAATTGTTTGTAATATCTTTTGAGAAAATAAACTGATTTGATTTGATTTGAAACTATAACATTACCCAAACAAAGTGTCGAGAAACTACGAATGACCCAAAGAGCCATTGAAAGAGCCATGTTAGGAATAAGCCTAAGATACAGAGTCAGAAACTATGCGGTGAGAGAAAAAACAAAGGTCACTGACAACATCCACCGGGTAGCAACTCTAAAGTGGCAATGGGCAGGTCGCGTAGCCAGAAGCTCGGACGAAAAATGGACAAGAAGATTGCTGACTTGGAGACTGTGGACGGCAAAGAGAAGTAGTAAGTAAGAAGAGAAGTGGAAGGATGACCTGAATAGACGTGTCGGAATAACCTTGATGCAGTCTGCACAAGACAGAGCGACGTGGAAGCAAATGGAGGAGGCCTTTGTCCAGAAATAGACGGGAATAGGCTGAAGAAAAAGAAGAGAAGAAGAAATGTAAAATTTTAACGCTTCAGTTTTTTTATGGTATCAAAAAAAACATTTTCAGTTTTCTATTGGAAAATAGAATATGGGAAAAATGATTTTAAAAAGATATTGTTTATTTATAAACGTACCTTATCGACAAATATGTGTTTGTATCAAATTTACTAGAAAGCTAAATTTAATAATATTTCAAAACATATTTTATTATTACACACAATACATTATTGAAAACGATGATACTCACATGGCAATGCAGTAATTATATAATTTTGAGAAAATTACGTTTTTTTAAAACTCTAAATGCGTAAAATAAACATCAACCAATCAACCAAATATCAAAGAAAAAAATATTTTTTGTAAACTAGCGCCACGAGCGATGGCTTGTGTACTTACTAGGAAGATGGGAATGTAGAACGTAGAGTACAACAGGAATATGTATGACATTAAAATATTCTCTACAAATATTATCAGACTTTTCGGTTTGCAGCAAATTTGGTAAACCATGCAATGAAATTAATTTGGTTACTTAAAAATTATTAGTGGAAGAACTAACTAAGCAACCATCGCGTCGTCTCTCCGGAGGGGTGGGCAGAAAGAATGGACAGACACTGTACTTTCCAGACACACTTCCCTAAGTTCCTCAACATTCATATATCGTGTCATGCACGCACGTCGTTTTATCCGACTCGGCACGTTTATAGCTTAGAATAGAATTTTGCAAACAAATTGATATTTTAATAATCAATAAAAATCTTTATTTTAAAGACGAAAATTTTACGAAAAATAAAGAAACACTCATTGTACTCGTATAATAAAATATCGTAAATTTCTTATTTGGGATCTTAGGGGGAAAAAATAATGTGTTTATGTAAAAATTGTTAATTTAAAAAAAATATACTATTAATAATAATGATAATAAATAAAAAAATGATATTACACAGTACTATAAATTAAAAAAAAATAAAGTAAACTCTGTTTCCGCCCGGGATCGAACCGGGGGCCTTGTGCGTGTGAAGCACACGTGATAACCGCTACACTACGGAAACTTGTGAGGAGCGCGCCAATATATGTTATAAGAAGCAACATACCATAGTACAAACAAATCTCAATATAATAAAGTAGAGATTCATTTAATAGGGTTACGAAAACACAAAAAAACAACTACGATTTATTTTATAACAATATATTAAATAAAAAATACATAAAAGAATAAAAAAAACACTAAAAAGAAGAAAAAATGTTTACTCCTTCGAGCCGGATTTGAACCAGCGACCTATGGATTACAATGATTAACAACTCTACAGTCCACCGCTCTACCAACTGAGCTATCGAAGGCATGGCGCCGGCCGTGAAATTAGCCAATAAAGCTTAAAGTGTACTTAAAAAGAAAATTTACAATACATAAATTTTATTTAAAGTAAATACACGTTAAATAATTTTGTGCATGTAAAAAAACCCTAAATAAACTGATGTGAGATTTATATTAGAAATTTTAAGGAAAAAAAATACATATTTATTCTAAATATACCATATACCTGTATTTATTAAATTTTAGTCCGTTTGTTCACAAATAATCTAAATATTTATGTTTAATTTTATTGTGTACAATAGACTTCAACCAATTAATGTCAATAGCCAACATCAATACATTATGAAATTATGTTAATTACGTGAAATTTTATATATTATAATATTTATCTATAATTTGTAAACATAAATAAGGTATGCGACAGCCGTATAGAGATTAAAACAGGAACTAAGTTTTAATAATTTATGTTATAAAATTTTAAGACAATTTTTTTTCAAACAGAATCTGAACAATACACCAACAACAACTATCATTCACCAGTTTTCGACGCTAACTAGCTCGGCGAAACCGGTCGCTGTCGAAATAAAGACAATAAGTGAAAATGATAGAATACCGAATGACGAAATAAGGAAGAAATGCAAGGCAGATGATTGTATCATAAGTAAAATTAAAAAAGGATCCCTGAGATGGTTTGGACATATGCAACTTATGGACGAGAGAGGAATGGTTAAAATGTTATATACAAGCAGTGTGAGTGCAAAGAGAAACCATGTAAGACCAGAAAAAGCAAAAGACCAAATTAATCAAATACTAAAAGGCAGCCACATTCGAAGTCGGAAAAATCAACGAGGGTGCATGTTATGATGCATGAATGTAGAGGATGATCGAGGTATGTAAGGACAGATCAGTATGGCGGTCCATCCTCTGTGCCTACCCCTCCAGGGATACGGCGGGATGGTTAGTTAAGTACCTAATTAAAAAAAAATTAAAAACTACATATGAACTTATGTACCTTTATAATGTTGGATAAAAATACAGTTTTATTTGTGATAATGGTCTAGCGAATTGTGAAAATGTGTCTTTATAAAACTTCTAGAAAACGGATTTTTTTATTATTATTTTTTTTAAATCAATATTGAGTTTTATATTATTGTTCAAGAAACAATAATAATCATAATATAAATAGGCAAAAGAGTGCGAGAATATTTTAAATACATACAATAGAGCGAGTGAGGTATACCTCGATTCTCTCCGAAAGTAATTCGTAATTCTCACGATGCGCATGCGCGCGAACGTTCCTGGATTATCTAGAAATTTGTTCTGATTATAGTTGTATGGACAGTAGTGTTAAAAACAAAAGGAAAACAATATGGTATTGTTATTTGTGAAAGTTTTAAAGTGTTTGAAAAAAAATATTTACATTAGTTAAAACTTATTACTGATTACGATTGTACAGTGAACAAAGTTTTTAAAGGGTAGAAAATCGTTACTTCCGTGAATATTTCACGTATTGCAACTAGTAATTATTATTAAACTGGAAAATTATTATTAAACCTTAAAAACCGGAAAATACCGATCAACCTGAAACGAAAAGTCTATGAAGCCTGCGTTCTGTCGTTGGTACTTATAGTCTTGAAACTGTAACATTGTCCAAACAAAGTCTCGAGAAACTGAGAAAGTCTCGAGAGTGACCCAAAGAGCCATGGAAAGAGCCATGTTTGGAATAAGCCTAAGAGACAGAGTCAGAAACGATACGGCGAGAGAAAAAAACAAAGGTCACTGACATCATCCACCGGGTGGCGACTCTAAAATGGCAATGGGCAGGTCACGTCAGAAGCTCAGATAAAAAGTGGACAAGAAGACTGCTGACTTGGAGACCGTGGACGGCAAAGAGAAGTGCAGGGCGACCGCAACTACGGTGAAGGATGACCTGAACAGACACGTCGGAATAACCTGGATGCAGTCTGCACAAGACAGAGAGACATGGAAGCAAATGGAGGAGGCCTTTGTCCACGAGTGGACGGGAATAGGCTGAGGAAGAAGAAGAAAAAGAAGAAGAATTATTATTACTGTTGAGTAATGGTGTGCTATTCATTAAAAGTGATGTCAAAAGATTTCAAAGAATCGTATACTGATCTGACATCATCTACGTGCCCATAAATGTTCCTATGTTCGCGCAGTACAGGAAAAAAATCAATTTATAAATTAAAATGTTCATCTGCTGAGTACCAAAGTTGGAGAGAGATGCTCGGAAATGCCACGGACAAGCCATATGATGCAATTCTTATCCAGGCATCGAGACTATTGATAAGGGTCGAGTTAACTACTTTGGTTTTGGGGAAAAAAGTTTTCGCCAGTAGAAAAAAAAATGACGAAAGGTTTTATCGAAACGAATTTATTAAAACGAACGTATTTAAAAACCTGATATAATATTCGGGTTCGATTCCGGGTTCGATTCCCGGCGAGGGCAGTGTGATTGTCACACTGTCTTTGGTCTGGTGTAGAATTCACGTGACAATAAAATGGCGACAGATTAGCTACCTGTCACATGTCATGAGGATGAATATGATAGCTATATACTTTACATCGATTTGGCTGCGCTGTAATGACGCGAAGAGCGATTCAACAAAATAATAATAATATAAAATATAAGGATAACTTAAATGAATAAATAAAATTACGACTTTTTTTTTCTTTCACATTCATGTTATAAATAAGATACGCCGATACTTAAATGAGTGAGTAATTTATAATAATTGACGACCTTCGTGGCCGAATGGTAAGTGCATTTACTGCCACCCCGAAGGTTCCGGGTTCGATTCCCGGCGAGGGCAGTGTGATTCTCACACTGTCTTTGGTCTGGGGTAGAATTCACGCGAAAAAAGGGATAGATTAGCTACCTATCACATGTCACGAGGAATCACTATGATAGCTATAATAATATCCTTTACATCGATTTGTAATGTAATTTTGGTCATGATAATTAGTAAGATTTATATTATATTTATTTTAAGTTAGTAAAATTTCTGTAACGAGGCACGATTAGCACGATCAAATCAATCGAATATTTATTGTCACCCACGCAAGGAGTCCAAGAAATCGACGTGCGTGCATAACATGATGTAAGAATGTTGAGAAATCGGGAGAAGTATGTCGGGAAAGAATAGTGTGGAGGACCATTTTTTCTGCCTACCCCTTCAGAAAACGGCGTGATAAGTTAGTTAGGTAGTCACGTTATAAAAATAGCAAATCCAGGATGATTCAAAGTGTTCTTTAGAAGCAGAACAGACAGAAGGTACATATTACTAAATGACTAAGAGGTAAAATTAGTGCATATGTAATTGGGAATCAAATGAAAAATATATATTTAATTAGTGAGTCGGATATCTCTAGTGGACATTGGCGCCACTTGTCCGATGCGACTGGCGCCTAGTGATGGTGGGGAAAAATCCCCACATCTGGATCTGGGGATTTTCAGAAATGAACTGATTCATTTGTGAGTATTATATGTATGAGAAAATCATTAAAGCGTAATGCTGTAAACGCTTCGAATCTCGTAGATGGCAAGACAAACAATGTTGTATCCTTACGACCATAATTTAAATAGAAATTATACTAACTAACTAACTAACCATCACGCCGTCTTCCCGAAGGGGTAGGCAGAAAGAATGGACTGCCACACTTTTAACCAGACATATTTCTCTCGCTTCCTCGACATTCATACATCGTGTCATGCACGCGCGTCGATTTCTCTGATTCCTCACATGGCCGACATTCAATATTTGATTTATTTGATCGTGCCACGTTTTCCTCGGTCTTCCTCTATTTCTGGTTCCATTTACATCATTAAGATATAATTTTTTTTAACCATTCTTTCTTCATTCATTCTTTCCATATGTCCAAACCATCTTAATGATCCTTTCAGTATTTTGTTCATGACACCATCATTCGCACCGCATTCACTTCTTATATTTTCATTCGACACTCTATCATACACAGAGTATCCACACATTCGTCTAAGAGAGCTCATTTCTACTGCATTTATTCTACTTTCATCCTTCTTTTGCCAGTTCCATGCTTCGCTTCTATACATAAGGGTCGGTAGAAGAACACCATTGTGCACTTGTAGAATAAATGAGGAAAACTAAAAAATTAGCTTGCTTAGCAATTTACATAATATTTAATTAATCTTGTGATGATAAACGAGATTTGTGTACGATATTTTAAGTTGAGAAGAGATAAAACTGGACACGTAATGTGAACACAACAACCGATATGTTATATAATTTTAGATAAAAAAATGTGCAGTGCCGACAAAAGCGTTTATGATAAGATTACATGGACACGCCGAATCAGATCATACAGTTTATTAACACGCAAATTTGAATGAAAATATCTGCTGAATGAAGGTATTATAATGTATAATAGATTGGATGCGACAGAGATAACATTTACGAGTATTAGATGGATTTCTAGTAAATTATTGTGTGATAATGTATCTTATTTTTGCGATACAAGATAATAAGGCCGATAGATTCAAATTTACAACATGTAATGCTTAATAAGGCGAAATATACCACTCTCTAAACCAGAAATTCCCAAAGTGACCTGGACTCACTGGTTCCCAATCCCAAAGTGATCTTTTTTTCTTCATGGTTAGTTAGTTTGTTAGTTACAAAATTATACCAAACAAAATATAAAAAAAGGATCCGGGATTTTATGGAAAGCAAACTCACGGACACACGACAGCAAGAAATGAAAGGAGGGATAGAGGAGACAAATGTGGAATGGGGTGAGGACGAACAACTTTATTATAAAGCGGATACGGGACAGGTCAAGGGTGCAGGACATTATAAAAATATATTATATTTAAAATAAATCGCCGTTAAGAGGAGGGACGAGGCCCAGCTTCGCAGGCAGCCCGCACCCCCAGCAAGGTATCACCACACCCTCAGAGGGGTCAAAGACGGAGTACGGTACGGTGGCTTCCGGCGTGACAGTCAACCGCATACCAAACAGGAGCAGCAGCCCCAATTACTAACGTGCTAAATGGTTCAAGAAGCTCGCAGGGTTCAGTAAGCAGGCAGACGCCTAAGTGCCAGCCAAAAAAATGAAGTTATCCCATCAGATATTTGAACTAGGGATGTGCGATCCGCTCACGAGTTAACTCAAAGAGTCGACTCAGTTTGGTGAGCGAGTGAGCGATGATTCATAAAAAAAGAGCGGCCGCTCAATGATCCGCTGGGTGAATCGTAAATGATTGCAAAAGAGTCGACTCTTTTTAGTGAGCTTTTTAAGGGATCTGAGCTGAATGGTTCCGCTCAGCAAAGTGAGCTGACTCTTCTTAATAATTCATGGTTCACCATTTCGAGTCGTTTGTTAAAAATGAATTTCTGATACGAGGTAAAAAAAAAAGTCGCCGCTGATTTTTTGCAAAGTTGGAAAATTGGGGGATGAACTTTGAAGTCCGGTGACCTTTTTTTTTAGCTCACCGGAATCAATTTTTTAGGTCAAAAAGGTCGCCAACGATTTCAGCCGCGACCTTTTTTTTAGCTCGTATCAGAAATTCATTTTTAACAAACGACTTAAAATGGTGAACCATGAATTATTAAAAAGAGTCAGCTCAATTTGCTGAGCGGTACCGTTCAGCTCAGATCCCTTAAGTGATTCATTTTGCCCATCCCTAATTTGAACCACTCTCAACAAAAAGCAATTAAAATAGGGTACCAACGGATTCATTGGCTAATCAGCCAGTTGCTAGAATCGATTAAAATGATTAGCTAACATTAGTTCTTGTGATTCGGCTGTCAGGTGCGCAAGTACTATAGAGTGCATGATGCAACAAACTGACAGTCTTGCCTCGTCCTTTGCTCTAAAACACTATCAGCCATTTACGTCTAAAGGGCTCAGCTATTGGTTACAAGCAATCTCTTTGCCCGAGGGCAAGTCGAAACGAAAGCTGCATAGTTGGAAGGGGAGTTAACTAGACTAACGTGACTGAGAGGTCCTTGAAATTTCACCCAAAGGTTAAGAAATATATTTACTTGTATGTATTCGTACGTATTACCTTGATTCTGTTAGAGAACGCAAGGCACGTACGGAAGGTTGCAGTCCGAAAATGATATTATAGCCATCGAAACCGATCGAGTAAAAACAATAATAAACAGTTTTAAATCATAATAATTAAATAAAACGATGTTTTTTAACTACTTCCACTTTTGTCTTTATTTAGACAGCGACCGGTTTCGCCAGGCTCGCTGGCATCGACAGACTGGTCCAGCGAGCCTGGCGAAACCGGTCGCTGTCTAAATAAAGACAAAAGTGGAAGTAGTTAAAAAACATCGTTTTATTTAATTATTATTTAAAATGAACTTCCATCAAGAGATTTCAGTAAAATCATTTGATTAGTTTTAAATCAATTATTATTTCTTGAACAAATAGAGTATATAATAGTGTCAAATGCAAATATAAGAAATGAATACATTGCGAATGAAAGTGTAATGAAAAAAAAAAAATCTTCTATATACGCCATACTTTGTGTTGTTATGATGGTTTATTTCTATTTTTATTTTTTTATACACTTTGTATATACCTACATCACTTATATTAAAAATATAATTATATAGACATTTTTCGGATGAACAGTCCTTCTTCAGTAAAGATACATTTAAAAAAATATTATAAAATAATTTTTTTTATTATTATTTTATTATATTTTTATTTTAAATTTTAAATTGAATCATAATATTTATTATACCTAAAGCAAAAACGTTCCAAAATAAATCTTTATAATATCTGTCAGATCATGTAAACAATTTTATAATATTTAAAAAAATGTATCTTTACTGAACAAGGACTGTTTGTCCGAAACATGTCTTTATAATTTTATTTTTTAAATATAAGTGTTGTATATACAATGTGTACAAAAAAGAAAAATATAAATAAATAATTTAATAACTTATTATTCTTCTTCTTATTCTTTTAGACCTTTGGTCTGTTCCTGTAGTTAGGCTGGCCTCTCTTGTGAGGTTGACACTCAGCTATACCTCCATCTCTTTGGCGATCTTCTGGGGGCACGGTAGTCAACAGGAATCTGATGCGCCATAACGTGTGGGATCCATCCGTCTGCCTCATTTTACGATATCTTCCGCCTCGCAGATAGCCGTGATCCTCATCCTTTCTCCAAGAGTCTTAATAATTTCAAAGTGTGTTTTTATTGTCATAATCATATCACAAAAACGAAGGCTAAAGTATGGGTGGCAAAGATGAGGGCGCTGAGGATGATAGCAGGAAGGACTATTCGAGATAGGGTGAGGAACACGGCTATCCGCGAGATCTGCAAGGTGGAGGATATCGTGAGATGGGGCAGACAACGCAGAAGATACCGGAATGCGCACGTGCAGAGGATGGATCCCACCAGAATCCCACACGCTGTGGCGCATCAGATTTTTGCCGGCTGCCGTCCCCCCGGAAGACCGCCGAAGAGATGGAGAGATAGTTGGGAGTCAACCTCCCAAGAGAGGCCAGCCTGATTTCAGGAACAGACCAAAGGTCTACAAGGAGGAAAAGAAAAAGAAGAAGAAGAGTTTTTATAATTTTGTTATTAATTTATTTATAGGGAGTAAAGCGCCGTAAAAAGTACTGGATATGAGGATGCCAGGATAAAAAAGATGGCCGTCCATCTTCTCCGTATTCACCCTGAGAGATATGGCGTGATGGTTAGTTAGTGAGCTAGCAACTTTCTACATAGATAGCTGAGTCGCATTATTTCACTAGATACTCGTATACTCGTATATAGCAATTATAAATCAGGTGATCCGGCGGTTAAATGATTCGCGGAGCCCGGAGACATGCGGTCTGCGGGCAAGAGTTACCTTCCCGGTGAAGGGAATACCAGAAGCCAGAGGCGACATGGGAGACCATTCATGAATGTCAATTAATCAACTTACATACGTTTAAAAATCATTTGTTATTTTAAACGTCTATTTAGTTAACATCACTAATGCTTGTGTCTTCGATCGGTTTCAGCAGCCCGCTTCCATCTTCTGGTCCACCAGAAGAATTAATTAATAAACAAAATACTTGTATTTATTTATTCGTTTGGAATTCGATTTTTGGTTATTTTCAAAAAATCAATTACTTTTTTATAAGGATTAATTGTATCTCAATAGAGACGAAAATGTAAATTGTTTTCTGGGAACAGAATATAGTGGTCGAGGCGCTTACAGGACTTATGACCTGTCATTGGTTGGGTTAAGCGATCGCTTTATGTTAACAACATTCCCCATTCCGCTCTTCTTACGACCACCACGTCTGACAAATTTTTGGAAGATGTGTATATTCTACAATGTTGAGGAACACTTCACATTTTTTAGTTCAATCTAAACTAGCGCCATCCATTAAGATTGGGTGTAAGCATTAAGCAGAAAATCTTTATTAATGCACTGTGAAAGGCTTTGCAATTATCATACCGTGCTAGACTACGCCTGGAGATGTCTCTCCAATTTTTTATGCTTTTAACTTGGACCAGTTTTTATGCAACATTTTGAATGTATACAAATACTTGTAGACAAATACTTGATTTATCTCTTCTTCTCAGTCGTATTCCTCATGATCGAGTCCATCCTGTAAACTAATGAACATGGCACACCATGCGCCCCTGTCACCGATCAGTGTTCTGACTGCAGCTAATGAGAGACCAGTCAGATCCCTGATTTGATCGGACTAGCATGCTCGGTGGTCGTCTTCCCTCCACTTTGCCCATGATGATGAGCTTTCCAAGGTTGCCCTAATCTCTCTGGGCAATGTGTCCAAAATATTTCAACACTCTCTGAGAGCACATCCGCGAGAGTCTTGACTTGATACTATGCTGGTCAATGATTGACTGGTTTGTACTTCTTGCCGTCTAGGGTATACGCAGCATTCGTCACCAGCACCACATCTCGAAAGCATCAATTTTGGACCTCTCCGATGTTCGCATAGTCCAAGACTCGGAACCATAGAGAAATATGGACAAAACAAGGATTTGTACGGAGTGTACGGTTCGTATTTCTACTACTCTAAGAAGGTTCTTAGTTCTATTCGTATCGGCTCTGACCTCTATTGGTATCGGCTCTGACCTCTATTCCATACGTCATGATGGGGCGAACGCATCTTTTTCTCTTTTTAAAATGTGTATTTAGTTAAAATTTACAAATGTTTGTGTCTTCTACCGGTTTCGGCAGCTCGCTGCTATCTTCTGTTAGTTGTCCCATGTAGTCCCATTTTCTTATTATCATTATTTACAATGAACTTCTACCGTGAAAATTCAAATAACAACATTATCTTGAATTCCACAGTGTTAACGCTTTAAGTTTAACTATTGATACTTTGCTGCTGAATAAAATATGATTTCAGCAAACAGAGAGTATTCTGCAGACGTGAAATCAAGAATGGGGTTTTGTCTCACGCAACTTGCAACTGTAAAAAATCATTACTTCACACAGTGAATATGGCGGGTGACACGATAACGACAAGGCCGCGGGGGGTGGGGCCGCTCCGCGCGCTCCCATTGGCTGGCCGCGGTGGCGCGCAGCAGTGAAAGCCGTCAAGAGCGGAGCGGAAAAGCGGCGTAGTTGATAGCCGATGGTGTCTTTCCTCGGAGGGGCGCATACCAGGCCAACCGCCAGGGGCGGATACGTCGCCCGGGACTCAACTTAGAAAATAAAGTAATAATACAAAAGAAAAAAGCTAGAATGGCAGTGCACAATGGTGTTCTTCTACCGACCCTAATGTATGGAAGCGAAGCATGGAACTGGCAAAAGAAGGATGAAAGTAGAATAAATGCAGTAGAAATGAGATCTCTTAGACGAATGTGTAGATACTCTGTGTATGATAGAGTGTCGAATGAAAATATAAGAAGTGAATGCGGTGCGAATGATGGTGTCATGAACAAAATAATGAAAGGATCATTAAGATGGTTTGGACATAAGGGAAGAATGAATGAAGAAAGAATGGTAAAAAAATTATATGTTAATGATGTAAATGGAACCAGAAATACGGGAAGACCGAGGAAAACGTTGCACGATCAAATAAATCAAATATTGAATGTCGGCCATGTGAGGAGTCAGAGAAATCGACACGCGTGCGTGACACGATGTTGAGGAATCGAGAGAAATATGTCAGGAAAGAAAAGTGTGGCAGTCCATTCTTTCTGCCTACCCCTTCAGGGAGACGGCGTGATGGTTAGTTAGTTAGTTAAGTACACAAATAAATATACATTTAGTTTATTCTCTCACCCTGACGAAGCTCCAGCGGGAGCGAAACCGGTTGGTGTTACCAAATAAAGAGGTCTTAATACAAATTACTAAAAGTATATTATTATTTTATTTAATAATGTCATACCACAAATTAAGTGCTTCATACGAAAGTTTACTTAATTTTTAATTCGAAAACTATAATTCTTCTAAATAAGTTAATGAATAATTTAATTTATACACTATTAACTGTTAAAATTTGTAACGCCGTTTTATGTAATCACAGTTTTTAATTATTTTTTAAAAATCGGGACAGCTATATCTCAAACCGATGTTGCCATCATCAGGTGTTACAATATATTTTCGTTTTGAAATTTATTATATTATTGTAATACCTGATGATGCCAACATCGGTTGGCGAAACAGCTGTCGCGAAATAAAAAAAAATGTGATACCATAAAACAGCGTTTTAAATTTTAACAGTTAATAATGTTGAAGTATTATAGTGTTTCGGCGAAAACAATGGACTATTTAATTAATATATACCTACGACAACGTCTGTTTTCTAGAAGTTTCATCATGTTTTATGGGAATGAGATGTTTCGCCTTACTAAGGCATAATTAAATGTGTACCTTAGAAAGGCATAATAGGTCATTCCCAAAAAATATGATAAAACTTATGTATTGTTTGTTGAACAATGACGTAAAATTCCATATTAAATAATAAATACGAATGAAAACGTCTAATTACATTTTATGGGAATAACATGTTTCGATTTGACATTTGACGATTGCCTTAATAAGACGTAATATGTCATTCCCATTAAACTCGTATATAATACAACGATCAAATGATTTCATCGGATTTACGTTATACGCTAAGCGTGATAAATAACTTCAGAATCGACGATTTGATAGTCGCTTTAATTAGTGTTGGGTAAGACACGATTTTAAAATGAGTTTTGTATGAGGTGCTTAAATACTGAAATGTCTTACTACAATGTAGTGCCTCAAATTTAGTGAGGTGTGACGTAATGCGAATGAATGACTACTACGTATTTTTAGTAGTAGTGGGACATTTGGCGTTCGTATATGGGATATTTGTACGCGGCGGTGGGCTAGACATACGGGGATCACGTGCAAATTGCGTTAGGGTATAGCGATTCCTAGTTATCGACATCATTTTACTTTTATTTATAAAAGTATTTATATTATTTTAACAGCATATTAGCATTTAAATGTACATTGTGCATTACTTTCAATGGATTATATTAAATATGTGGTTTAGGAAATGATATTGGTGACGTCACCGATCGTGTTTCTTACAAAACGCAATTAAATTTGCAAAAAAATTTAACGTGTATAATTTTTCTGCTTTATCTCAGATATTCAGACACCAATTCTAAAAAATATCATGCTTAATAAATAGAAAGATTTTTTTTGGGAAAACCAGTGTTTTGATGTACAAAGATCCGCGCCGAGTACTAAAATGGGTGCGCTTGCACGCATGGCACGTGCATATCACGCGTCTGGGATGTTATGACTCGTGACTGGCAGGTGTCCTCGACCGGATACCAGGATACATGATTTTTCAAATAATTTCATTTTTAAGTTGCGTTTTATAACTGGCGTGTACAAGTCATCTTGATTATGTAATTTTATGTTTCGTTAAAGTTGATAGTTGTGTTTCTGTTTTAAAATAGAACATGAAAGTATTCATTTACAAAATATGTAGGTATATTTATAATACATACGTACCTACTATTTGAAAATAATACTAGTGATAAAACCTTTTGGTTTGGTGAATTGGATAATAGATATTTATGTAGCATCCGTGGCATGCTGTAAATACAGTTTAGTTTTTTTGAAAGAACATTGGTGTTGGTAAATTTTTTATTTGTTTGGTGGTGGTTTTGTTTCATGTACATAATTATATTTTTAATAAACAATAAAATCATAAAATGTAGGAGTGTAGCCCTGCAATTTTTAAAAACGACCATCATCCATCATCCAACATCGTAAAGTACATAATGCAAGGTAAATATTATTATTGTTAAACAAATGAACGCGCGCCGTAGATTAGATTAGAAACATTGATTATCAGTATTATTACATACTTTCCCATGTCACACATGTTCCTATATATCCCAACTTTCAACTATGCCCAATGTCACACTGACTTAGTGACGCACGCAACGACGCAATACACGCATCACACAAACACAAATGTCACAAATAACAAGGCAACACAAAAATGTCCCATCCACAGAATGTACCAGTGCCATGTAGTATCGTAGTATAGACAGTATTGTGTGTAGTGAGTAGTGAAATGTAGTGATGTAGTAATGTAATGTGTTTGGTGTGTTGCTTGCACAGACATACGGCAGAATGTGTTAGAGTCGTGTCAGAATTGAGTTGGGACAAAGCATTAGAGTTGGTACAAACGTATTTTTTGTAGTGATGGGACATTTGGCGCTCGTGTATGGGACATTTGTAGTGCCTCATGTATGAGTTACTCAACACTAGCTTTAATGATTAAAAGGCGGGCCACACTGTGATAAACAAGCTGGTTTGAAACCAAAATTTGTATACTGACAAACATGCAATCCACAGTTTACAAACACGACCAACACGCATTCAACCAATGTAAAAACGCATTCCACAGATGTAAACATGCATTAAACATGCATTCCACAGTTTTCGTTTGCACGATGCACGGTGTTTCAGGGTGCGATATTACGAGTTACTTTTGGTAAAAACCCAATGACATGGAAATGGCTAATTATAAGTGTTTAGGGAAGAGTATTAGTCATCCAGTTCACACAATAAATTTGAGGCCGATTTGTTGAAATTTCAACCCCTAAATTACCTACCTAATTGCATGCAACAAAAAAAAGGTTCAGTCGTATTGTTTCGCCGCTAACCGATTGATATATACCTATGAATTTAATATTCAAAATTAAAAAAAATACTTCTATTTCTATCTTTATACTCAAGGTCGAGCTGCAAAGGGCCTTTTATGGTCTCATATTAAAAAAAATCTTACGAAATACGCTATTCAAATACCTACTTTATGTAAAGACAGAGAGATAGACAGATATATGTGTTTCTATCGTAGAAGTCAACAGACATATACATTTTATAAGAATAAAATTTTCAAAATAATAATTTTACAGAATAATGAAAAGTAGCTCGTAATATTAAATTTTGAAACACCGTGCGACGGCCGCCACGCAACTGACCTTGACTGGTTTATTTTTTGACCAAACTGTTTGATCCACAAGCCGACAAACGAATTTTGGTTTTCAAACTGTTTGAATAAACACGAATCCACAGAGGGGCGTGTTTCTTGTTTTAAAACCGTTGGTGGAAACCGATGTTTATCACAGTGTGGCCCGCCTTTAACTGGTATATCTTTCTTAACGAAAAATGTGGGAATGAGTTGTATTTAATATCATACAGTTTCATGAAAAGAAGATAACATTTTTAGCCGCATGTAAAACCTACAATCACGAACGCCCCGATTGAAAGTACGGTGCATCATCGCTCCGATATATTTCTCTCGCCTCCTTAATAATCATGCATCGTATATTGTACGCACGTCTATTTTCCGACTTCTGGCGTGTTCCTCGGTTAACCTCACATTATAAACACGCATTTTTCGTTATCCATTATCTTTTCTATTATTATTATATAAATCCAATATTTATTTATTGATCATTTAACAAATACATAGTTTTAATACCTTCCAACTGGGGTAACCCGTTCTAGGGAGGTAAATATTAGATTTAGACTCAAATGATTTTGAAAGATCACTTTAAGTACGAGAAAGATCACTTTAAATGTGCGAGGTCGAGGATGTCGTTAGGTGGTGAATGTAAAGGACAGGATAATGGTGTGCACACGTGAAGAGAATGTACACGGACAGCCCCATGGTAGACGACCCCCGGGCAGACCACCAAAGAGATGGATCGACAGCTGGGAATCGACTTCGCAGGAGGCCAATTCCTCAAGAAACAGGCCACTAGGCCTACACTTAGAATAAGAACAAGAAGAAGACTTTAAGTACGTTTATCGCAACATATAAAAGCTTTGGTATATGTGTTCATTTATTCATAACTAAAAATAAGAAATTGATTTATCGATAAATATGTTAAAGATGGTGGACTGTAAGTAAAATATCAATAAAAAAAAACTGAAAATCATTTTATTAAAGATGTCGTAGAAAACGAAAAATATAACAATTAATAATAAGAATAATAAAAAAATACATCAAATTTATATAATTATGAATAACAATTAATAAAAAGTTTTTCATAATTTTATTATTTTGATGTTTAAAGCAAAGTGCATCGGTGTGTCCGAAATTTTCCCTGGCCAGTCGAAGGTTGCCTCTCCGTCCCAGGCAAATAGGTGACACTTGTGCGAATAACATCGGCATTCCACGTTGCCTTGTTCACTATTGACTATTCACTATCGAAGTTATGAAACTATTTACGAACAACAAACAAATTAAATCCGAGGTTGCTTTTGTAATTCTGTCACTTCTCTTTCATCACGTGTCCTATAAGGTCTCCTGACGTGAAATATCAATTATATTTCGAGAATGTTTTATATTGATAAGAGTGTCGAATGAAAATATAAGAAGGGAATGCGGTGCGAATGATGGTGTTATGAACAAAATAATGAAAAAATCATTAAGATGGTTTGGACATATGTAAATAATGAATGAAAAAAGAATGGTTAAAAAATTGTATGTTAACGATGTAAATGGAACCAGAAATAGAGAAAGACCGAAGAAAACGTGGCATGATCAAATGAATAAAATTTTGAATGTCGACCATGTAAGGAGTCAGAGAAATCGACGCGCGTGCATGACACGATGTATGAATGTTGAGGAAGCGAGAGAAATAAGTCAGGAAAGAAAAGTGTGGCAGTCCATTCTTTCTGCCTACCCCTTCGGGGAGACAGCGTGATGGTTAGTTAGTTATGCTTTATTAAATTGGAGATTAAACAGGAAATAAAATTTCCGACCCTATGTCGTCTCTAGATCTTTTGTTTAGCTATAAAACGAAGAAGTTAATAATTTTAATAATTAATATAGAGGAAAAAGTGCGTTCTCTAGAAGTTTTATATCATTTTATAAAATTGACATTTGATAATGATAATTTGCCTAGCAAGGCAAATCATGTCATAAATATAAAATAAAGGAAAACTTCTAGAAAACCGTCGTTTTTCTTAACAATAAATAAATTATTGTCCCGACCATAAAAGCTAGTTTTCTATACATAAATAGAAATATATTGAATAGTCTATTGTTTTGGCCGAAACACTATGATACTTTAACATTATAAACTGTAAAATTAAAAAAACTTTGTTTTATGTACCACAATTGTATTTTATTTTACGCGACAGCTGTTATGTCAACCTATGTTGACATCATCAATTGTAACACCTGATAATGTCAACATAGGTTGACGAAACAGCTGTCGCGTAAAATATAATACAATTGTGATACATAAAACAAAGTTTTTTTAATTTAACAGTTTATAAATATAAATATATAATATTAACTAATTGCATCATGATCAGATTAATGTATTTATTGTTTCGTGAACAATGATGTAAAACTCCATATTAAATAATTAATACGAATGAAAACGTTAGTTTTCTAGAAGTTTTATTATATTTTATAGGAATGACATGTTTCGCCCTTCTAAGGCATTATCAAATGTCATTTTAATTAACTAACATTTGATAATACCTTAGAAGGGCGAAACATGTAATTCCCATAAAATATATTATATATAATAAAACTTCTAGAAAACTGACGTTTTCATTCGTACTAATTATCAGATGAATGCATCATTAGTAAAATTAAAAAACGATCCCTGAGATGGTTTGAATATATATTAGACATATTTGAACGAAGAGACGAGAGAAGAATGGATAAAATGTTGTATGTAAGACTTGTACTACTTAGTAGTGTGAGTGGAAAGCCATGACCAAATTAATCAAATACTAAAAGGCGGCCACATTCGGAAAAATCGATGAGCGTGCATGTTACGACGTATGAATGTAGAGGAATCTAGAGAGGTAGGGTAGTATCTCCTTAAGTCAGCCACCCCCAATAGTCAGCCATGTTTCACAAATCATGTTGTAATAAGAAACCCGTTGAAAAATACATATTTTGAAAGATACCCAGTGGTTAGCCGTCTAATTAAGCTTTTTTTTTAAATTCGAGAGACGCCTGGTATTAAAATTCGAAACTAATTCCTTCTTACATTCAGTTGAGGCCGAGCGCTCGATGCGAAAACAGCCATTTTGATTATTTTGATGAGTGTGTTGAGTGTTCGAAAATAAGGTTTTTTAAAGCTGCCTGAAGAATCTGCTATTCACCTAAGGTTTGTCTTACTTCAGAATACTTTTTTTTTGAAATATTTAGTGTATAAACTGATATTTAATTAATTTTACACGTTTTTTTGAGGTGGCTGACTTCAGGAGTCATATTTATCAAACTTCTCCTATTGTCAGCCATATGGCCGACAATAGGATTTTTCTAGTAAGAGTTTAAAAAAGAAGTTTTTTGTTGAATTAGAGAGTTTGTGGCATTCTGCATACGAAATAATCAACAAAAGTGTAAAAATATGCTTGGATCCTATGGTCAGCCGCCTTAAAAGTAAAATATTTGTCGGTGGCTGAGAATAGGATTTTTCGACTCCATATGTCAGCCACCTTATACAACGTACATTTTTATATTGTAAAGCTCATTTTTATTATCGAGAAGAAAATTAGGAAAAATACAAATATATGTATAATAATATCTAGTATTTTTTATGCAGAATGGAACCAAAGAAGCCTTTGTAACGCCAATATGACGAGAATGCAGAATCAACTGCCTTAAAGGCCATCCGCGAAAACAAACTTGGCATTCGAGAGGCAAGTCGAACATTTGGAGTACCCAGAGGAACCCTGCAAGATCGTCTTCACGGTCGTGTTGCAGAGGGACATCAACGTATGGGGCCTGATACTGTCTTGACAGAAAAAGAAAATCTGAAGAAATGTGGTTTCCTTCGTAAGAAAGAAGACGTTTTTAGATACTGTTCAAAACATGATAAAAAATTCAGTAAGGAAACATCCATTCAAAAACGGTCGGCCCGGTAAAAAGTGGTACGCAGGATTTATTAAAAGAAATCCATCCTTGGTTCATCGTGCACCAGAAGGAATCACGAAGGGGCGGGCGACGGTTACAGAAGAATACATTAGAAAGTGGTTTAGAGAACTGGAAGACTATTTGAAAAAATCTGGAAATGAGGATGTTTTACCTGACCCTGACAGAATTTTTAACGGAGACGAAACATCATTCAGCATGTGCCCCAAATCTGGCAAAGTTATAGCTCCAAAAGGTTGGAAGAATGTATTAGAGGTACAGTTGGGATGTGAGAAGGAAACTATTACAGTTCTTTTAGTTTTTTCGGCAAGTGGGAAAACATCATATCCATTAGTGGTATTCCCTTACAAACGCCCCTCCCCAAGAAGTAGTTAATAGCATGCCAAAGAAGTGGTGTTTAGGGTTGTCGGATAGTGGATGAATGAGGAGCGACGTTTGTTTTGAATATGTGGTAAATGATTTTAACAACTGGCTCATAGAAATGAACATCCCAAAACCTATAATTATATTTGTAGATGGACATCGGTCACATTTAACGATGGATCTGAGTGATTTTTGTTCTGAAAACGGAATTATTTTATATGCACTTCTCCGAAACACCACTCATCGAATGCAGCCCGCCGATGGAAGTGTTTTTAAGCATTTAAAATCAGAATGGAAGAAAACTGACAGATTTTGGGATATGGAATCAGACAACGCATACAAGGTTCTTACGAAATCAGCGTTTTGTCCTCTTCGAAAAAAAGTTTTGGAAATTCCTAATTTTCCTGAAACTATTAAAAACGGTTTCAGGAAGTGCGGACTATTTCCATTTAATCCAGACGCTGTAGATTATTCAAAATGTCTTCAATATGCTCTAGAAAATTTAGAATTCAATCGCAAACCGATTGAAATCCTTTCTGTGTCTCACTCTGAAACAAATTACAAACACGCCGAAGAGGTTGTGTCCTTAGCAAAACAGTTACAGCAATATTGCCAGAGATAATATAGCAATATTGTTACGTCATCTTTTTCTGGTCATCTTTTCTGTCCTTCTCCACTCCCAGTCCTTCCACTTCCAAACAGAAACTACCTAGTGCTATATCTTCGAGCGCATGGAAGTCTTTTATGTCCAGCAAAGAAGAAGAGAAAAAGAAAAAAATTAAAGATGTAAAAAGTAGAAAAAAAGCCCGCCAACAAGCAAAAAACACTTGAAAAGAGAAGAAAAAGAAGAATACAACTAAAAGAAGATCACTACCTCAAACGATCGATAAAGAAAATGAAATCCAAAATCAAACAAAAAAAACTAAAACTACCGGTGAAAAGAAACATTTAAGCCCTAAAAACGATAAAGTTTCTGAATGCTCTTACTGCAAGAGAAATTTCTCACAAGATAAATTGGTAGAAGAATGGATACAGTGCATGATTTGTAATGGTTGGTATCACGTTGAATGTGCTGGAGCTGAAAAAGATGTATACATTTGTGATTTTTGTTCCTTGCATCTTTAAAAAAATGAATTTATAATATACTCCTTTTTTCCTTTTGTAATAAAATACACTTTTTGTATAAAAATTAATGTTATAGTAAATAACATAACATATAAGTAATATAACAACCATGTACCAAATAGAGCACTTATTGAAAGCAAGTGGCTGGTTACTGGGGCTGTGGTGGCTGGAATTAGGAACTAGGTGGCTGACCATAGGGGAATTGTGTCTTTTTAAATAAAAGTATTTTTATTTTTAATCCGGCGCAAGATATTTTGATAACGAATTTACAATTTCATAGATCATTAGTTTAGTTTTGCGTATAAAAAAAACTGTATTATAAAATGTATGATGATATAATTATAAATTGAATTAAGTTTAATCTTTTTCTTAAGTGGCTGAGCACTGGGGCTTTCACCCTATGTCAGGATAGAGCAGTATGGCGGTTCATCCTCTCTTCCAATCGCCCCGGGAAACGTCGTGATGGTTAGTTAGTAAATTAGTTTAATTAACTAACTTACTAATCATCAAGCCGTCTCCCCAAAGGGGTAGGCAGAAAGAATGGACTGCCACACTTTTCTTTCCTGACGTATTTCTCTCGGTTCCTCAACATTCATACATCGTGTCATGCACGCGCGTCGATTTCTCACATGGCCGACATTCAATATTTGATTTATTTTATCGTGCCATGTTTTCCTCGATCCTCCTCTATTTCTGGTTCCATTTAAACACCTGATGTATATTATTGTAAAAATATTATTGTACCCGATGATGTCAACATAGTTTGACGAAACAGCTGTCGCGAAAAATAAAAATAAAATTGTGATACATAAAAAATAGAGTTTAATAATTTAACAGTTTATAATATTGAAGTATCATAGTGTTTCGGCCAAAATAATGGACTAAAATTGGAACTGTAAAGGAAGATTGTATGACGGATTGTGACATAAGTGCGAATGGTGAGAAATTAGAGCAAGTTATCGAATTTATTTATTTGGGAAGCATGTTTACAAGAGACGGAAAAAATGGAGAAAGATATCGAAGGAAGCGTTGGAGCTGGAAACAAAATAAATGGTGCACTCAAAGTCATTCCCGTTAAGAGAAATATATCGACTGAAGCAAAGATGGTAGTGCATAATGGAGTTCTAGTGCCGATCCTTAAGTATGGAGGTGAAGCTTGGATTTTGCAGAAGAAGGATGAAAGTAGGATAAATGCCGTAGAAATGAGGTCACTAATAAGAATGATGATAAAAGCAATGTATGAAAGTATTTCTAATGATAAAGTAAGATGAAAACATTTAGGAAAGGGTCACTAAGAGGGAAGAATGGTAAAGATATATACAAGTAGTGTGAATGGAAAAATAAGTCGAGAAATACCAAGGAAGACATCTTCTTCTTCTTCTTTGCTAGCCTTCTTCCCTCCGCTGCTGGATATAGGCCTCTTCCAATTTCCTCCGCTCGTTTCTATCCTGCCCCCTTTGTATCCAAGATTTTCCAACCCTTTAGACAATATCATCGGTCCATCTCATTGGTGGCCTTCCGACACTTCGCCTATTTGCCCATAGTTTCCAACTGAGTATCTTGGGTGCCCATCTGTTGCCACCCTGTCTAGCCAAGTGTCCAGCCCATTGCCATTTCAATTTTGCCACTCGGTCCATGACGTCGCAACCCTGGTGCGGCGTCTGATCTCTTCATTCCTTATCCGGTCACGCAAGCTCACACCAAGTATCTGTCTTTCCAAAGACCTCTGTGTACACTTGAGCCTGTGGACACTTTTTGCTGTAAGAGTTGTCGTCTCTAGTCCGTATGTCATCATGGGCAGTATACATATGTCGTAGACATGTCTCAGTTCAGGCGGCCCAACCCAGTCCAACTCTTCGAGGTAGCTCTGCAGTTTGATTCACTTTTCCGAGTCTGATTTTATGACAAAGATACACATACTCTTTCACACTTTCTATCTTATTTCTCTATATAATAATGTTTTTATTTGTTGGACTTAGTTTTGGTCAATATTCATTTCTAGTCAAATTTTATTGGATGCAATGTGTAGTTCTTTGATCATTGTCTCTAATTCATCTATGTCCTCGCTTATAATGACAATATCGTCTGCATTTTTAATGTATTTTTTACTCCGTTGTCTTCCTAACTGGGAACTTAGAGTCTTGAAGATGTCTTCTAGAGCTAGAGTAAATAACTTTGGTGAAATGGTATCTCCTTGTCTTACACCTTTTTGGATTTCAATTTTATTTGTTGTTGTATTGTCGTCAATAATCACACTCACGGTTGCATTTTCGTAGATGAATTTCATCAACCTCGTGTATCTTGAATTTATCCGCGCGTTATCAAGGGGTTGCATTATTGCCCAGGTCTCGACTGAGTCAACCGCCTTCCTGTAGTCGACAAAGGACATGACATGACCAAATTAAACAATTACTGAAAGGCGGCCATGTTTGAAGTAGGAACAATCGACAAGCGTGCATGTCACGATGTGTGAATGTAGAAGAGGCCCGAGAGTTATGTCAGGATAAAACAGTGTGGCGATCCATCCTCGGCTTGATGGTTAGTTAGCTGAAATTGTGTTAGCCAGAAGATGCAAAAGTCCAAGTTAATGCAGGAGAATGTTATCATGTGATCGAGCCTTTGGACTGTGGGAACCACTACCATGACGATCATTTTCGAAATTCAAAATGATATCATTCTATTATTGAAATAAGATTGAATTCATCGCCGATAAAAACGGTATATTGTCTATGCAAAACGATTGTACGATATCTCCGATCGATACAATCGAATGTCGGCTTTCTTGATACCATTGCCCGGAGGTAGCACGACGGCCAGAGGCGAGGACCAATAGGGGTGTTTCACTATAGCCACACCACTTTCTGATTGGCTTGTGTTATAGATGCTGCGGCTATTTTTAGACATGGCGTCACTCTCCGTTACGTCACTGCTCTGGATTTTGGGTTCCGGTTTAGAACCGAAATTTAAACAGAAGTTTAACAGGCGGTTAGATATATAATTTGGTGATCTCATCGTTAAGCACTGCAGAGTGGTGAATGGAGAATGCAAGCCACTTATTTTTCACTGTATTTTTTTAAACGAAGAATGGTATTTAGTTAACTTTCCATTACTGCAATAAAGAAATTTAATAATAACTATTGCAGTATTTTGACCTCGCGTGATCTCATGACTATATAAAATAAATTTAAGTAGCATTATGAATGGTAAAATAATTTATTTAAAAACTTGACAATATTGAAGAAGTCAATTAGGGGCAGCACGGCTAAGAGCGAAAAACTAATGGTCTAAAGCAGTGGTTCCTAATTAGTTTTTCCTGCGTACAAGAAAAAACCACGAACTCATCATCATCAGCCGTCTGTCATGCACTGATGAATGAAAGCTTCTTCCAAAGCACGTCACCGTCCTCTACCCATTGCCGCTCCCATCCATCTATGTCCAGCAATCCTCTTCAGATCGTCGGTCCATCGGGCAGGGAGACGTCCAACTCTGCGGAATCCTGTACGCGGCCTCCACTTCAGAACCCGTCTCCCCCATCGGCCGTCGGTTCTCCGACAGATATTGCCAGCCCATCGCCACTTCAGCCCGCCTATCCTCAGAGTCACTTCAGTCACCTTGGTTTGTTGACGAATAAATTCGTTTCTAAATCTGTCCCTCAAGGTTATTCCAAGCATGGCTCTTTCCATGGCGCGTTGGGCGACCTTGAATCTGTTGACTAGACATTTTGTCAGTGTCCACGTCTCGGCTTCGTACGTCATGATTGGCAAGACGCACTGGTTGAAGACTTTAGTCTTGAGGCATTGTGGTATTTTAGAGGTGAGAACATGACGTAATTTTCCAAAGCCCAACCCAACTGAATTCTTCGGTCGGCTTCTTTCTCGAAATTGTTTCTACCTAATTGAAAAACAACAAACTGGTACAAACTCAGGTACCCTTTATTGCCCCAATTAAATAAAGAAATCATTTTCTTTTTTTAACATTTATTACCATCAAAATACAGTTGCAATGACGGTGAAAATCAGTTTGATGGGACAAATGTGCTCGTTTTTATTTGCACAACTCTGAAAATACTGGTTACTTTTTGGTAAGATTCAGTCTCAAGTTATCAAATAATTGCCGCGCGTACCGCTTGATGCAACTTCGCGTACACCTGGGGGTGTAGGTACTCTGGGCGAACACTGGTCTAAGGGTGCGTGTCCACCGGAGCGGAGCGAGGTGGCGGAGCGCTGAGTGAGGTGGCGCTGGCGGAGCGCTGAGAGCGCTCCTCTTCAGTGGACAGGGAGTTGCGAACTAGTTTAAAAATTCATACAAAACGAGGACGCGAAGCGGGGAAACGGAGCGGGGAAGCGGAGAGGAGAAACGAGCGCTGGTGCGGGTTGCGGCTTGCGGCCGCACCGCCAAAATCTATGTTTCCTTAAAAAATTGTTCAAATGGTATATGGTAAGTTATTCGATTTATTCTGACTCCAACTCTTCTTCCTCGAGCAATGTGAGGTAATAACGTAACAACTTTTTCGATATCGTGTCTGCTGCCAGCGACATTTCGCGTAGAACTAAACCAATCTCCCACCTCTGGCAGCTCAAATGACTCGTCGCGTACTCGCGGCCAAGCTCTGCGCACGGAATAACACAGTCCGCAACTCCGCTCCGCTACCTAGCTCCGCGTCTATGGACAACACAGTTCGCAACTTCGCTCCGCATTACTCCCTCGCTCCGCTCCGGTGGACAGGCACCCTAAAACATAGTTTCTTAACTAGTGGTCTGTGAAGAATTTTTTTCTTTTGTATACAACATGTCGTTTGAACCCAATTACTGTATACAATTTATTTTAGCTATATAGGTAGTCAACCAGACCAAAGACAGTGTGACAATCACACTGCCATCGCCGGGAATCGAAACCGGGACCTTCGGAATGGCAGTCAGAGCTCTAGCCTTGATTGTCTAAGGCATTATCAAATAGCGATTGATAATGCCATAGACAGGTGAAACAAGTCATTCACCTAAAATATAATAAAACAATGGAGTTCTAGTGCCAACCCTCATGTATGGAAGTGAAGCTTGGAGCTGGCAAAAGAAGGATGAAAGCAGGATAAACGCCGTAGAAATGAGATCACTAAGAAGAATGTGCGGGAAAACGTTGTATGATAGAATACCGAACGATGAAATAAGAAAGAAATGTAAGGCAGATGACTGCATCATGGATAAAATTAAAACAGGATCCCTGGTTTGGACATATGGAACGAACGAATGAAAGTAGAATGGTTAAAAAGTTGTACACAAGCAGCGTGAGTGGAAAAAGATGCCGAGGACGACCAAGGAAAACATGGAATGACCAAATAAATCAATTACTAAAAGGCGGCCATATTCGATGTCGGGATAATCGACGTGCGTGCATGGTACGATGTATAAATGTAGAGTAATCCCGAGAGGTATGGCAGGACAGAGCATTGTGGCGATCCATCCTCTCTGCCTACCCCTCCCAGGAAATGGCGTGATGGTTAGGTAGTTAGTTTTATAATATAAACTTCCAGAAAAAAAAAGTTATCATTCGTATTAATTAATTGATATGGAATTTTACATCGTTGTTCAAAAAACCATAAACAAGCATGTTTGAATAGGTATATTAAAGAGATGCAAGATAAATTATAATATTTGACGCAAGTGTTATGGGAGAGGTGCGTTGTTTTTATTATTTTTTAAAAGGGCGGTGGTTCAGAAAAGATTAGGAACCAATGGTTCAAAAATTAGAATGAACGAGTGAATTAATGACAAAAACGATTTTTTCGATTACTGATTACAATGGCAAAATATTTACATAATAAATTCATATAAATAGGTCGTACAGTCACTAGGAAAAATTATCTCTAAGTTATCAGTTGAAGCTGTCAGTTGTATTAATTATTTAACCCTCATTGTGCGGCTGACTTTATTTGCAGTAATATAAAAATGAAATGGTCTCAAACTGCGGTCGGCTACATTTACAGCTCAAACAGATAGTCCCAACTCATCATAATAATACGTGCAATTTAGTAGTATGGAATAAAAATACCCTTAGGAACTCTTAGGATGCAGGTTATCCTTAAATGACAGAATGACGGCCTTCGTGGCAGAGTGGTTACGAGCTCTGACTTCCATGCCGAAGGTCCTGGGTTCGATTCCCGGCGATGGCAGTGTGATTGTCACACTGATTTTGGTCTTGTGTAGAATTCACGTGACAATAAAATGGCGATAGATTGGCTACCTATCACATGTCACGAGAATCAATATAATAGCTAAAAAAAAAAAAATTGTATACAGTAATTGGGTCCAAACGACCTGTTGTGTACATAAAAAAAAAATAAAATAAAAAAAGAATGCTGGAAAAGGTTGCAAAGTTTAGATATCTGGGAGTGGATCAAAATGATATTGTCAGTGAAACAATAGGACAAATCAACAAGGCTTCGGCGGTATCAGGTTGTCTCAAGGATATAATATGGAAAAACAAGTATATGAGAACTGACAGTAAGGTCAGAATATATAAAATCTGCGTAAGGCCTAAACTGACATATAGCATTGAGACCAGAGCGGATACCACAAGAACGAAGGCTAAAGTACGGGTGGTAGAGATGAGGACGCTGAGGATGATAGCAGGAATGACTATTCGAGATAGGGTGAGGAACACAGCCATCCGCGAGATCTGCGAGGTGGAGGATGTCGTGAGATGGGGCAGACAACGCAGAAAATATTAGAATGCGTAGTGCAGAGGATGGATCCCACCAGAATCCCACACGCTGTGGCGCATCAGATTCCTGCCGGCTGCCGTCCCCCCGGAAGACCGCCGAAGAGATGGAGAGATAGTTGGGAGTCAACCTCCCAAGAGAGGCCAGCCTGATTTCAGGAACAGACCCAAAGGTCTATAAGGAGAAGAAGAAGAAGAATAATAATAAAAGTACAAATTTATAAGATACTCGTACATTCATATATTATTATGAGCTGTAAATGTAGTCTGCCACAGTTCGAAACATTTCTTTTTGGACTGCAAATTGTGTCTGCCGCACTATATGTGTTAATATGGAGTTTTACATCATTGTTTTGGTGATCCGATGCGGTGAGGGAATGGTGCACATAAAGTTGTCATCGCAAACAAAAGCCTCTCCAAAAAAGCTAATATGGCAGTGCACAATAGTGTTCTTGTGCCAACCCTTATGTCTGGAAGTGAAGCATGGAACTGGCTGGAAATAAGTATGAAAGTAGAATAAATGCAGTAGACATGAGATCTCTAATATGTATGTGTGATAAATCTGTATATGATAGAGATAAAAATTCAAATATAAGAAGTGAATGCGGTGCGAATAAAAGTGTTATGAACAAATCAAATCAAATTAAATCAATTCAAATCAGTTTATTTCATCAATAGACATTACAAAATTAGGGTTTAAGGCATCTATTAAGAACAGGTAAAATAATTTATTGTATATAGTATAATACCAGAAACGCATGAGAGAGGAAGGCCGAGGAACATGTGGCATGATCAAATCAATAAAATATTTGATTGCGGTCACGTGAGGAGTCGGAGAAATCGACGTTCGTGCATGACACAATGTGTATGAATGAAGAGGAAGCGAGAGAAGTATGTCAAGACAGAACAGTGTGGCGGTACATTCATTCTGCTTACTCCTCCGGGGAGACGGCGAGATGGTTATATTTCAAACATGAACTGCAAATGTAGTGTAATTTTTGGACTGCAAATGTAGTCAGCTGCACTATACTCGTATAGGTTAATGACGCTGGGCTGGTCACGTCGTCAGAATGCCTGAGACAAGACTCCCAAGGAAGAATATTTACTCTCAGCTTACGCAAGGAAAACGCTCACACGGTGGCCACCTACAAAAGACTGGCATCGACTGTGATTGCTGGGAAAAGACTGCAGAGGACAGACCTAGGTGGAGAACAGCAGTATATAAAGGCATACAAGACTCTGAAGCACAGCGCAGTGACGACGCCGCAGAGAGGAGGAGAAGAAAGGAGAGACCACTGGGAGACGGCGACGGCTCCATTACACCCCTGCCCCAGATGCCCCAGAATATGTGGGTCCAGGATCGGGCTCTTTAGTCACATGCGGACCCACAACCGTGAAGGACAGTCTTCCTCGGATGATAGGTTGATATGGAGTTTAACAACATTATTCAAGAAACAATAAAAAAAGTATTTGTAAACGTACTGTTACACACACTATTAGAAAATGAGTCTTTAGGCTGAACGAAGTCTACCTCTGGCTGGAGCAGGTAACAGGTTTGAGTGATATTTAGCGATGGTGAGTCATCGTGACTCAACTGGCGGCCCAGCAGCCAACGGACCGCCTCGACGCCGGAGGCTCGCCTCGCCCGGGGCCGGTGGAGGGGGCGGCGAAGGCCCGTCCACCAACCGCCGCTAGTTTGTATCTGGTTTTCACACAGTTTTTACTATCAACTTGACGCAATAAATGTGTTAATTGCAAAACTTAAAACACGTGATCGCCCGATGGAAAACAACTATGACGTATATGAAAAATAATTAGTCCGCTGTGTTGTATTTACTGCATCAGTGGAAGATCACACGAATGTTAATGTTGCCCAATAAAAATTCTTGGTAGCAGTTCAACGTAAATAATGAAAAAAAAAGTGTTTGATAAAAAAAGTAAACAGTATTAAATAATTGCGTAGATTTTCACTGTTGGTAGCAATTTTTGTGATCTTGGGAAAATCCTTGTAAAGGTCCATTTACACTGGACAGTGATCAGCCGATACCGACACGTCACGCGTTTGCGTTGAGCAAATAATCGTTTTGATTGTTTTGATGGTGTCTTTTTACTTTTAATTAATGCCGAGTCCGTTAATATTATATTTAAATTCAAATCACATCACTTTATTTCATCAATAGACATTACAAAATTATGTTTTAAGGTATCTATTGAGAATTGGTAAAATAATATATTGTGTATAGTATACTACCAGAAACGCATGAGAGATGGTTCGACAATAGGAAGACAAGATGCTCTCCAGAATTAAGAGTATTTTCCTTCTGAACGTACTTTCACTAATATGAAAGACGTCGATCTCCGAGGAGACCGCGTTCAGCAGATTAATTGCTCCTCCCACCGGTGTCACCAGAGGCAGATTAATTCTGGCGGCCTGTAGGTAAAACACTCCAGCACGGCTGAGTTCTCGAAATATCCCCTGAGTAATCTAAAGAAATGGTTAAATAAAACGATGTTTTTAACTACTTCCACTTTTGTCTTTATTTAGACAGTGACCGGTTTCGCCAGGCTCGCTGTCTAAATAAAGACAAAAGTGGAAGTAGTTAAAAACACATCGTTTTATTTCATTATTATTTAAAATGAACTTCCATCAAGAGATTTTACTAAAATCATTTGATTATCTAAATAAATGGGTTATGAGATGCCCATCTCTTCGAAGAGTTGGCCCAAAGCATTCCCAAAAGAAAAGCCGTGGATAATCCGAGATAATCGCCTTCTCCGCGTCGAATTTAAATGGTAGTAAAAACGGTATTCTGTACAAAGTAATTATATACGAGTACTGTAGGAAACATATCCTGAAAAATATTGTCAATTTTATGTAGGTAGGTGCTTTCTTCGGCAACCCCCGACGGCGATTTTATTACAGCATTTGAGATAACGAGTCAGTGAGATTCAAGACTTCTTTTATCGTGACGTGTCGGTATCGGCTGATGACTGTCTAGTGTAAATGGACTTTAACTCGCCTTTCTGGACCGAAGTTTCGGAGATCTTTGCATTTATCGTTTTTTGAACAATGATGTTTTGACATGACCTTTGATAATGCTCTAAAAGACAAAGTATGTCTCTCTCGTAGAACATAAAGAAGTACAAAAAGATTTACTTACCACAATTTATTTTACAATCAACAATGCGAGCAAAAAATAACTCGTTATTATGATGAAGGAATCAGGTCGTGTCCAGGCTTGAACACAAGTCCCTTGGAGCAGGCGCCAAGCGTTCTGTCTCTTCCTAAGACCACTATACAATGTATTTAACTCGTTATCTTCGCCAATCAAATCGATAGCTAAACAAAATATGTCAAATAAAAAAAACGATAATTATTTGATAGTATTCTAGGAATAACGTTTTTATCAACATTAAAAAAACTTATCTGTTTAAAAAAAATTACCTCGCCTTTTACGGGCAAAATAAGTAATTCCTATAAATTATAATAAAACTTCTAGAAAACAGATGTTTTCAACAACAATAACAATAACAAACTTTCTCGCCGTTTCTCCGAAGGGGTAGGCAGAGACAATGGATCGCCACACTACTCGATCCTGACACACCTCTCTAACTTCTATTCTATGCACGTCGATTCTCCTGACTTCTAACATGGCCGACCTTCAAAATTTAATTAATTTGGTCATGCCAAGTTTTTCTCGGTCTCCCACAACTCCGTACCACATTCACACCGCTAACGTATACTTAACCATTCTTCCTTCATCCATGCGATCCATATGTGAAACCAACGCATTGATCCTTTGATAATTTTGTACATAATACTTTCTTCCGCTCTACGTTTTCATTTGTATTAATTACACAATATGGAGTTAAAATTTTTTGTTCAAGAAACAATAGGTATATTACGAAAAGTCTGTTATTTGCTTGCTGCCTTTATCGAAAGGGTATTTACGAATTCGCCATAATTGCATCCAAAGAGGTCTATCTCTTTTGCAACCTCATTTATAAGACGAACTTTCAATACAGGAGAACTTCGAAGGGCCTCTGTGCGGCAATTTGGGGCATAACATAATATATGCCCCCTTGCTCTGCTATAACTATGGGGAACGTATAGATTTAGCTCTCTCAGTATTCCTGGATTGTAAATACCTCCGGATAATAGTTTAAAAAATGCTTTTCTAGAAAGATCATTCGACGAGTTTCAAGAGTGTTGAAATCCAACATTCCCGAGAGAAATAGTAAGGGGTACAAAAAAGGATAATAGTTATACTTCCTGAGGTATAAATATCTTTAAAATCGTTTCTGGATTCTTTTTAGTTCCAAGAAAAATAAACACATATGAATTATATTATGAAGAGTAAAACAAGTAAAATTGTACCGAATTTAACTATCTGGGAAGCATGTTTACAAGATACGGAAAAATTTAGAAAAATTTCGAGAGAAGGGTTGGTGGTGGAATAAAACAGATGCTGCATTCTTTATCACTTTCGAATAAAATATATCGTTTGAATCAATACATAACGGAGTTCTAGTACCAACCCATACGTATAGCAGTGAAGCTTGGAGCTAGCAAAATAAAGATAAATGCATAGAAATAAAATCATTAAAAAAAAGTGCGGAAAAAACAATGTAAGATAGTATACTGAAGATAAAAGCAGGGAACATAAGGCAGATGACTGCATTCTAAAAGAAAGTGTCTCTCTTCTATATTCGCCTTCACTTTGTGTTGGGGATTCACATTTGAATAAATATAACTACACTTCGTACACACTTTATTACACTTTTTACAGACATGTTTCGGTTGTGACCCAATCTTTTTCGATGTACAAAGTTAAAATTAGTGCATCGAAAAGGTTTGGTCACAACTGAAATATTTCTGTAAAAAATGTAATAAAATGTTGTTAAAATACGAAGTGTAGTTATTTTATATTTATTCAAATATTAAAGTAAACTGTTAAATTATAAAACTTTATTTTTATGTATAACACTTTTATTTATATTTTTCGCAACAGCTGTTTCGTCAACCTATGTTGACATCATCAGGTGTTACAATAATATATCAACTGTTAAAATTTCGTGATGTTTCGAACCTTATTATTATTTATTTTCTCCACCTTTAATATCTTCTTCTTCTTCTTTTTCACTTTTGATAGACTCAGTCTGTTATTTCAGACGGGTCCTCTTGAGACGCTGAACTCCAGCTTTCTCTTCACCGTTTCGGGGGTCTTCCTGGTCGGCGTTCCATGGAGAGCTATGTATGGTATCCTATTTGAGCTCATTCTTTCAACATGTTGATGCCAGTATCGCCGTCTTTGACGTCCCCATCTGACCACATCTTCGACCTCGCAGAATTCTTCATTATTTATTTGACCTTTAATATGCCTTTACACCTTTAATATGTTCTCCTATAAATAGTAACTAGCCATTCTTTTAATTTAACTTTAATTAGGTACCTAACTCAACTCCAGCAAGAACTTCAAATTCATACCAAAGAAATTATTCAAATTGACATAGGAACAAATCCATATAAAGGTTCGAAACATTACGAAATTTTAACAGTTGATATATTATTGTAACACCTGATGATGTCAACATAGGTTGACGAAACAGCTGTTGCGAAAAAAAAATGTGATACATAAAAACAATGTTATATAATTTAACAGTTTATAATTTAACTTATTTATTTATTTTTTATTTTAGGGTAACAAACAGCGAATACATATATATAAAAATACACAAAGAAGTACATAAATAAGGCCAATTACATGCTACCACAAATATAAATAAATGAACAGAGTTAACATTATAGACTTATGAAACAAGATTTAACTAAACTAAAATCAAGATAAAACTAACTAAGGTAATAGTATAAAAATTAACAAAAAGAGAATAATAATAATACAAATAAAGGAATATATTATAACATTATAGAACTATACACACCGAAAAGTTGCTGCAACTATTTTTTTAAAATCATTAGCGTTTAGGTAAAAAACATCGATTGCATTAAAAGATTTGTTATTAGTGTCGCATATCCGGTACATTGCCGCGATCTGAGCGTAATTGGTGCGATAATGTTGAAGTATCATAGTGTTTCGGCCAAAACAATGGACTATTTAAATAATAAAGTGTCACTTGTAATGAATAGTTTGGACACATAGAAATAGAGACACGAGAGAGTTGATAAAAAGTTGTATGCACGCAGTATGAATGGAAAAATAAGTCGAGGAAGGCCGAAGAAAATAAGCATGACCAAATTAACCAATAAGTAAAAGGCTGCTTTGTTAGAAGTCCTAAAAGGACACGCGTGCATGTCACGGTGCATGAATATAGAGGTACCTCTAGGGCAGTGGTTCCCAAACTTTTTTTGTCCCGTATACCCCCTGCTGATTTCTTTTTTTGTGCAGACCCCCTTCTTTCGTAATATTGTTTTTTTTTTACAAATTCACCTATAATATAATGAGTTTTTGAAGCTGACACAGCAAAAATTAGGCCAATAGAAAAAATAATCTGGAATTCGTTGTCGACCTTTTTTGGCTGGCCCGATTTTCACGAATGAGCAAAAAAAAGGTCGACAACGAAAAATATCCGTTGTTATTTATTATAACTTTCATAGTAATAAAAATGTGTCAATTTTTATTTATTTCATATTAAACCTTCCGCGGACCCCCTGACTTTGTTTAGGGACCCCCAAATCAATTTTAATTTTCCACGGACCCCCTGAATGATCCCAGGTAGGTACTCCTGGGGGTCCGTAAGGACTACTTTGGAAACCACTGCTCTAGAGTATATTAAGTAGAACAGTGTGGCGTTCCACCTTCTCCGCTTACCCCTCCGAGGAAACAACGTGATGGGTAGTTAGTTAGAGAAATAAAATGTTTTTCATAATGTAAGAACATAATTAGATGGAGGGTTTGCTGTTTAGCGGGTCGTTGATATCTCTGTTCTGCTGATTACTAAGTACGTAAATAAGAATTAGATTGAAATTATTGTCTTTGCATGTATATTTCTGAGACAGAAACAAACAAATTATGGCAGCGTTTTCCGGAAAGGGAATAGGGCAGGCAGAGAAAGTGTAAGCTACTCTATTCTATCTTAAACCTTTCGATGATTCTTTCACATTCATAAAACGATTCGTACACGCACGTCGATTATTCCGACTTCAATATAAGGGGTAAGGGGCAGTCAGAGATATGAAGAAAAAAAACTGTAAGAAGTTATAATGGTCACCAACACATTATGGAACAGGGTCCAACAGATATGGCGATAACTTCATATACGATTTACATTTGTTTTCTTCAAATTTCGGTCAAATCAAGTTAAAATATAATATCATAATTTTATATTGTTGGTTTTATAAAATAAATTAAATTACTGACAAAAATAAATTATTGAAAAGACTAGTTTTTTCATAACTCTGACTGCCCTAACCCCTTAACCGTTCATCAAAATTTTATCAATTTTGTAAAGCAATCTCTTCCTCTATTTCTAGTTCCTTTTATATCCTTAACCATTCTTTCTTCATTATTTATTTTCCTGTGTCCAAAACATCTTAATAATCATTTCATTATTTTGTTCATAACACTTTCATTCGCACAGCATTCATTTCTTATATTTTCATTCGACACTCTATCATACACAGATTTTCTACACATTCGTCTAAGACAGTGGTTCCTAAACTTGTTTGTCCCGTGGACCCCCAGTTGATTCCTTTTATTTTCCTTGGACCCTCTGAATGAGAATGAGCTAAAAAAAAGGTCTAAACCCCCTGACGTTGTTTAAGGACTCCCAAATCAATTTTAATTTTACACGGACCCCCCGAATGATCCCAGGGACCGCTGGGGGTACGGACCACTTTGGGAACCACTGGTCTAAGAGAGCTCATTTAATCTTAATGTTGAATATCGGTCACGTGAGGAGTCGAAGAAATCGACGTGCGTGCATGACACGATGTATGAATGTTGGGGAAGTGAGAGAAGTATGTCAGGAGAGAACAGTGTGGCGGGGCATTCTTCTGCCTAGCCCTTTGGGTGACGGCGTGATGGTCAGTTAGTTAGTTAATTAAAAAATACGATCTTCTGGCCGGTACTTGCTTAGAATTTTCATTCCTACTTGATATGGTATACTTGTAACGTAAATGGCGGGCTTATAATAGGATTATCTATGCAAATATATTACGAGGCACCCTCAGACGCTGGTCTGCCGGTGAATCATGTCGGTCGTGGACACGAGCCGATGTAATCCTCAATGCTATTAATATCTTGCAGGTATTTGCTATTAATATTTACGGTGACTTAGTATCTGCGGTTAGCACACGTGTAGATCTTAACACATTATAGTCGGGAAGGGTATTACAATATAACAATACCTTCTACGTCGACTGGTGGTTAAAGTCACGTGAATTCTATCAGATCAAAGATTTTTTTTCTCTCACTGTCATCGCCGGGAATCGAACCCGGGACATTCGGTATAGAAGTCATAGCAGGTGTCACTCTGCCACGAAGGCCTTCAACTTGGGTTACCAGTCGTCACCTGAGAGTAAAAGGGTTCCAACTAACAAAATTTCACATTTGGCTTTTTTTCGTGAAAAAGGTTCTTACTAACCTTATCTATACGTACAATTAAAAAAAAAACATGTAATAGTAACGTCATTTTGATGTTACGAAAATAATCAAGTTCCATCTGATCATTCAAAACACACTGAAGAAGGATTCATTTACACTTGGAACTTTATTATTCCAACTGTCGCCAGAGAAAATTTACACCATTCTCGGTAAAAGAATTGCATCTGCTTCAGATGGAACCCTTTTTTCCAAGATACACAACCGAAACCAACAAAACTTTGACTTCGTTTTTCTCAGCTTTTTACTTTTGACAGTTGGAACCTTCTTACTCTCAGGTGACGCAGTAGAAAATAGATCTCTTAGAGCATAGGTTTCCAATCTTTTCTGGGCCACCGCCCCCTTTGCAAGAAAAATAAACGTTCAACGCCCCCCTCCAATAAAAGTTATTCCAAAAAAGGGAAAATGATTAATACATTCAATAACAAAATAAACCAATATTTGAGTTTAATTTGCTTTATTAGTACCTACGTGATTAGCGTGTTTTTTTTTTCTTCGTCTTTTTAGACTATATTTGTTTATCTGCCCACGCTCTCTATTTTTTCTGGGTCTTCTACTGCCCCCCTGAAAGTCTCAAACGCCCACAAGGGGGCGTTATCGCCCACTTTGAGAACCTAGGTCTTAGACGAATGTGTGAAAAACCGTGTATAATAGTGTCGAATGAAAATATAAGAAGTGAATGCGGTGCGAATGAAAGTGTTATGAACAAAATAATGAAAGGATCATTAAGATGGTTTGGACACATGGAAAGAATGAATGAAGAAATAATGTTAAAAAAGTATATGTAAACGATGTTCATGGAACTGGAAATAGAGGAAGACTATGGTAAACTTGGCACGATAAAATAAATCTTATATTGAATGTCGGCCACGTGAGGAGTCGGAGAAATCGTCGGAGAAAAAGTCGGAGACCTTCGTGGCAGAGTGGTAAGAGCTCTGACTTTCATACAGAAGCTCCTGGGTTCGATTCCCGGCGATGGCAGTGTAATTGTCACACTGTCTTTGGTCTGGTGTAAAATTCACGTGACATTTTGCGATAGATTGGCTACCTATCACATGTCATGAGAATCAATAAAATAGCAAAATAAATTGTATACAGTTATTGGGTTCAAACAACCTGTTGTAAAAAAGAAAAAAAAAAAAAAGAAAAAAAAGATGAATAATATTAATGTTTAGGAATTGAGAGTAAGTATGTTAGGAAAGAAAAGTGTGGCAGTCCATTCTTTCTATCTATCGTTTTGGGGAGACCGTGTGATGGTTAATTAGTTAGTGTTGTTTTTAATAATAAGATTTGAAATATGATTTTTACGCGAATTGTCTATTTATAGCCCCTTAAAGAGCGCAAGCGAGTAATGTATCCACCTGTACGGAATGTGTTAATAAATAACAGATAGTAATAAATATTTTATAAACACTCGACGTATACAGATGTGCTCATACACGGTTGTATGGGATCTTCTTATGCGTATTATAGTAATGATTACGCGAGAATAAGTTTATTTAGTAAATATTATAATAGTACAAGAAATACGCGCGAGGAACGGACGGATAATCACGTCCAAGTAGGCGTGTCTCTGGTAGGCGCGTTCTGGCAATGTTACAACAACTCAACAACGAGAGAACAAAGCAACTACATAATAAATAATTCATAAGTATAAATAAAGCTAGATAAAGATATATATGAATTTGGACAAGACGAAAGTCATGTATAACGAACATATTATTCCGAGATCAGTAACCGACGATGGGTCGGCTCTCGAAGTGGTACAAGAATACACATATCTTGTCCAAATCATCCAATTAGGACGGAACAATTTCGAGAAAGAAGCCGACCGAAGAATTCAGTTGGGTTGGGTGGCCTTTGCAAAAATTGCGTCATGTTCTCACTTCCAAAATACCACAATGCCTCAGGACTAAAGTCTTCAACCGGTGCGTCTTGCCAGTCATGACGTACGGAGCCGAGACGTGGGCACTGCCAAAAGGTCTAATCTACAGATTCAAGGTCGCCCAGCGCGCCATGGAAAGAGCCATGCTAGGAATAACCTCGAGGGACAGACAAATTCAGAAACGAATTTATTCGACAACAAACCAAGCTGACTGAGGTGGCTCTAAGATCCATACAGGAAAAACTATCCAAGATTGTGTCTGTAACGCTGAAATAAGAAACATTACAAAATAGAAGATATCTTTCAGTGGAGTAGATCTAGAAGAAGATACTGGAGAGACCATGTAAAGGAGAAAACAATTCGTCTCATACGGAATTTTTCAATCAGAACCTTTTCTTGTACATTCAGGGGTGCCACAAGGTTCAAACCTAGACTCACTCCTCTTCCTATACAACACATTGGTTCGGAGCAGACTCGAAAGTGGTTCTGTGATATAGAGTCCTCACGAAGCGAGATATTCCGTTATGCTGGAGAGGGTTCAGTAGAAAATTCTGAGGTATCTCAACATGAGGGAGTATGGTAGCTATCCGTGGCTCTATCCCAGAGCTTTTTTTTTTGGGAATGCTTGGGGCCAACTCTCTGTATCTTCGAAGAATTGGGCATATCATAACCCATTTCTTTAGATTACTCAGGGGATATTTCGAGAACTCGGCCGTGCTGGAGTGCTCTGGCCGTGAATGTATATGTAAACGGCGTGAATGGAGCTAGAAATAGAGGAAGGCCGAGGAAAACATGGCACGATCAAATTAATCAAATATTAAATGTCGGTCACGCGAGGAGTCGGAAAAATCGACGCGCGTGCATGACAAGTTGTATGAATGTAGAGGAAGCGAGAGAAGTATGTCAGAACAGAACAGTGTGGCGTTCCATTCTTTCTGCCTACCCCTCCGGAGAGATGGCGTGATGGTTAGTTAGTTTTAGAATATTAATGTATCGATCTATATTTAATTTAAAAAAAAACCTTTTGATGATTGAATCATCGCAATGGTAAACATATAATTTCACTAGAGATAACAGTCATTATTCAGCGTACGTTAGGTACCCGTTCAAGATTTTCATTGAAAGGCGTCCAGTACGTGTTCTTGTGCGAACAATCCACCTGGTCACACCGGCACCGGTAAGGATCTGACAGCCGTCCTGCAGTCCTTCCCTTTCCACTGCGCAACGAGCGGGAGAGACGGAGGATATTGGGACGACCATCAGCCGTCGGGATAGTAGTGTCCTCACGCCAACTGGATAATGGCTGGAAACAGGGTCGGCCTGGGCCGAAGATAGTTTATGGTGTTGTGAAATTTTCCGAATGGATTATCTATTCCTTGAATACTATCTAACAATTATCATTTATTTTATGTGCCTTCTTTTGTTGAGCTATCTATTTGATTGACGAAGATAACAAAACGAACTCAATAAATCGCTTCGTGGTCTAGGGGCCAGAACGTTTGGCTCCTGATCCAGCGGTCTTAGATTGAATCCTGGACACGACCCAATTCTTATTCTCAATAATGAGCTATTTTCTATCCACAATGGAGATTGTACAATTAATTATAATATCATTGATTTATCCAGTTGGTACTTATGGTCTTGAAACTGATACATTGTTTAAACAAAGTGCCGAGACACTACGAGTGACCCAAAGAGCCATGTTAGGAATAAGCCTAAGAGACAGAGTCAGAAACGATACGGTGAGAGAAAAAACAAAGGTCACTGACATCATCCACCGGGTGGCGACTCTAAAATAGCAATGGGCAGGTCACGTAGCCAGAAGCTCAGATAAAAAGTGGACAAGAAGACTGCTGACTTGGAGACCGTGGACGGCGAAGAGAAGTGCAGGGCGACCGCAACTACGGTGGATGGATTATCTAAACAGAAACGTCGGAATAACCTGGATGCAGTCTGCACAGGACAGAATGACATGGAAGCAAATGGAGGAGGCCTTTGTCCAGGAGTGGACGGGAATAGGCTGAGGAAGAAGAAGAAGAAGAAGAAATCTTATGTGTTAACCTTAAAAAAATCCAAGCTTAAGGCAAAATTAAAACGAATTAAATCGCCTATTTTCTAGAAGATTTGTAATTTTTTACGGTAATGGCATGTTTCGTCTTGCATAGGCATAAACTTATTATTCCATTCACACTACTTTAGGTACATATTTTTTTGACCATACTTTCCTCATCCATTCGTTCCATATGTCCAAACCATCTTAGTGACTCTTTCTTAATTTTATTTAGAACGCATTAATCCGCCGATCATTCATTTTTTACTTCACCATTATGTATTCTATCATACATTGTTTTTCCGCACATTCTTCTTAGTGGCCCCATTTCTACGGCATTTATCATACTTTCATCCATCTTCTGCCAACTACAAGCTTCACTTCCATACAAATGTGACATTTGATAAAGCCTCAGGAATGCGAAACATATCATTCCTATAAGATATACGAGTATGTCATTTTCTTTCGTATTCATTATTTAATACGGAAATTTTTATATTCGATACATCATTATTGAAGGCGTTTACGCTGTAGAATTCCTTTGTTAATTTTGAAAGAAAATAATAAAATACATTAAGTAAAATAATATTTACACTACGTGGTCTGTCTATTGTGATGAGAAGAGACTCTTGTTATATGATTATAACATATATTATAATTATTATAAATGAAAAACGTAGCGTACGACGTACGACGACGTTATGTCTTTCTAGAAGTTTTGTTATATAATGGTATTTATAGCGCCCTTGAGGTGAGTTACTCACGAAAACGGCGCTATATAAATAAGCCTAATATCTTCGTCTTCTTAAAGTGCCTTGTCAGGTCCCCCCGACGTTGGCGATCACTCTGGTAAACTCTTCCCTATTCTTCGCACCCCCTGCCCACCTAAGGGCCGCCCGGGACTAGGGGGCATTCTTTGATTTCTCTCCATAGTGATTTTCCGGGAAAATATATAACCAGAGTGGTTTCCCGTTGCCTTCTCTGGTGGATTTTCTGTTGGGGTTACCTTCCCTTAGCTGCAGTGATCAAGTTTTGAGGCGCCAGAAACTCGCCTTCCATCCTCTCGTTACCTGCTATGACTCCTCTCCCAGAGAGAAGCCACATTGCCCGGGGTTCGTGACGAGGATACTAACGAGTAGGACTAGCTAGTAGTTTTGCTGGTGTTATGTAAGAGAGCGTTACGCAGCATTTTATAGACTTACATCCTACAGCACAGATGTAAATCACTGCGGCTCCTACTAGCCTAATATAATATAATGATTATAAATTCGACATGCTTAGGCACTATCATGTCAATCTCATATATATAATATATATAATAAAACTTCTAGAAAACAGACGTTTTAATTCATACTGAATATATATGGAGCTTTACATCATTATCCAAGAAACAATAAATATCTATTGTTACGTATGGCGGTGTTTTCAACTATGACTTAAAGTGACGTTCTCTTGAAAACTTTTACATTGAACATTTAAAACTGCCGCAATCAATGCGGACAAAAAAAAATCCTCCCCGATAGCCCACTACGTACTCCACCAAACAAAATGGTCTCACGCAGGATGCTATCTCCTACCACAACTCCATCCAGGCACTGCTCCTCTTATCTTCCCCTCGGGAACATACTTTTTTTATAAATACAATCCCAACCCTGGTCTTCCATTCCTTGACAAAAATGTAAGACTTTATCATAAACACTAAATCCCCCCTCGCCCTCTTTCGGAGGGACACTCCGGGCTATACATTTAGCCCCATCATAAAACAACTACCAAATCACATTCCAACAATGTTTCCTACAGACGTAAGAGGAACAGCCATTAGAGCTAAACCTCTGTAAGCCAGAAGATCCAAGTCCAAGTCCAAGGAAGCAGTTTTGCAATAGAGGAAATATTGTATAATGTTGTGTTTATTTATAATTTAAGTCTTAAAAGTTTATTGACTTATTTGTGATAAATATATAGGCTAATGCTCAAAATTGATTCAATCGTGAATGACGTGAAATATATTATACTTAATGATGCGAAGATAATGTACTATAATCATATAATAATAATCAATACATGATAAATACACGAACAGTAGAACGAGAAATAGATAAAGAATTTTTAATGACATCAAATGATTTTACTGAAATTTATTGATGGAAGTTCATTTAAAATAATAATTAAATAAAAGTATGTTTTTTAACTACTTCCATTTTTGAATTTATTTCGACAGCGACCGGCTTCACCATGTTCGCTGACATAGACAGACTGGTGACACTATTTTTTGTTTTTGTTTTTTGTTTTTATAGAGTCTACGTTACTTTGGTCTTTTATTGGCGTTTCCGCTTATCTTAAGGTTAGGCATTTCAGAGACTAAAAAATTCTAAATAATAATTAAATAAAACGATGATTTTGTATATAAAGGACTAAGTTTACAATAGTGTTACCAGTCTGTCGATGCCAGCGAGCCTGGCGAAACCGGTCGCTGTCTAAATAAAGACAAAAGTGGAAGTAGTTAAAAAACATCGTTTTATATAATTATTATTTAAAATGAACTTCCATCAAGAGATTTCAGTAAAATCATTTGATTATCTTAAAAAAATTCTATATTGCCTTTTCGAAAATGATTTTTTTTTAATGGATTTAATATTTTTAATTCACTATAGTAATCCAAACTAACTAACTAACTAACCATCACGCCGTCTCGCCGGAGGGGTAGGCAGAAAGAATGGACCGCCACACTGTTCTGTTCTGACATACTTCTCTCGATTCCTTCAGTCAGGACAGAACAGTGTGGTGTTCCATTATTTCTGCCTACCCCTTCGGGGAGACGGCGTGATGGTTAGTTAGTTAGTTTAAGCGTGATGTTAAAATATTTAGTCCTAATGTAAAAAGTACGCCCAACCCGAGCCGGCCCTGTCTTAGGTGGAGCGGGGCGACGGGACACAAGAGGCAGGAGGCAGGAGACAGGAGACAGGAGACAAGGTCACCGCGGCCACCAGCCCTCTGCACTGTAGTACAGCGGACGCAAGACGCACATCGCGAATGTTCCCACAATAACCTATATACGCAGTGACTACCGTCTTTTACCTCTGAATCTCTTATTCGCCGAAGCTAAGCTGCATCAGTGCGTTTAAAAATCAAATCGTTGAAATCGGACCTTGTGCTACGTGAAAAGTGAATTTAGAACCGGCAAATAATAGCGCGAGTGCCATTTATCATCGGCCATTATTCGTCCTGTCTTCCTCTAGCGGCAGGCACGCAGACGTGCTGCCGGAGTAATGAGCTGCTTCCTGTGCCAGTCCTCTCGGCTCTCTCCGCGCTGCTCGCCCGGGACAGTATCCCGTCCATCGGAATAGAGACGGAATACTGCCCGAAAACGAAGCCCAAAACACCAGAAAGTCGAGTAAAACGACAGTTGAATACGTAAACTAGTGACGGGCCCCCGGAATGCCAAAGTACAAGTGCAATATTTGATGAAACCTATAAACGAATTAATGTGTGAGTGACCTCGGAGTGTTGCTCGCGAATGCTTGTTTATCGGTTGTGAAAAGTTCACATATTCGTGATGCAACATTTAAAGACGATATTCGAGAAGAATTATAAGCGAAAAAAACGAGTTTTATCAGATTTCAATCCAGCTTCATACAACACATTAGGTAAGTAATTTAATCTAACCTTTTTCAAACTTGTAATATCGTATTTCCCGCGTCGCGCCACCCGCTGACAATAAACTAAGTTCTCGGTTGTCAAGATAGGTTATGTTTAAAGAACAATAAAAACAAAAAATATCATAATGAAATCTTACCCCGAACTTCTTTTGAGTTGTTTGGAAAAAAATATCACTTTTGCACCACTTGTAGTTAAGGAACACGAATCATTTGTGATAAATAAATGTCTGAACATTATCAACTGACAGTTCAACCAACCAGTGTGAAGTTAGACGCTCACCGATATCGGGAACAAAGTACACAAAGACAGTGTTGCTATTAACAAAAATATTAAATGTCGCAAAATAATGTACATATTATTTTTATAATATAGAAGGCAAACGATAAACAATACCAGGTTAATTCATTTTGTTTAAAGGTGGTGCCATTTCGTTATCTATATTATATTCATTTATAAGAAAAAACATTGCACAAAATATGTTATCGTAGTATACAATGCAGCACAATAAAATACATATTTATCTATAATCTTTTCATTTTTTTTAAACTTTTAATCAACATCAATTTAAATATTTTTTAGTAAACGATTTATTACGAATGGAAAATGTAAGTAACAAATATCACTATATTTTTTATACTTAAATACAATAAAGAAAAATCACTGTAAAACCGATAAAACAATCGCGTTTTCATTATGTATTTTATTTTGTCAAAGATTGTTTAAAAATATATAAATACGTATTGGTGTAAAAATAAAAAATGATTTATACATGTTTAATTTTTTTTAAACATTTTCCTTTCAAATAGTTTGTGTCTGCATACCTTGTGAGTTTTAACCAATTAAAAAAATTGTCCATTATGTACATTTTTTTTGGCAATAAATTCTTAGATATTGAAACAGCTTTGTAAGTTAATAATAGATTGTCAAAGTAATATGAATACATATGAAAAAAAATCAAATTAACCGAAATTATGATACGCAAATCTAATGCGTGCTTCAGAACCTTAAAAAAGTTTTTTGTCCTCAATTTTATATGTTAAGTTATAACACCTTTCACTTTTCATAAAGGAACTAATATGTTTTTTTAAGCATAGCACCAGACCACACGTGTTACGTGGTTAATACAGTAGAGTTAGAAACTAATATACCTACAATTAAAAAAAAATTATACCGTAGGGATTTTCAATTTATAAGAAATTATTAAATATTGTCAATTATTTGATTATCTTTTTATCGATTAGCAGTATTTTTTTTAATCTTCTTTTTCAAAATGTGTATTTTCAAAGCAGGCTCGAATTTACTGTTTACCAGGCCGTAATGTTGAATTTAAAATGGGGCCGATCTTATCTGACAGCTGTCAAATGTCAAAAAATTGTAAATTAATTTTTTTTCGAAACAACTGATATACATAAACATTATTCACAAAGTTATTTGTTTAATGTTGTTGGTACTTTACAAATTGGTAAAATTCTAAATCACATTCATTTGAAATATTATGTAGAATTTTCAGTGTAGAGAGGTGAGGTAGTCAACTTGATATACCAGCACTGCGGAGACACAAAGGTATTATATTGTTGATATGTTTGTAACTCGTATATAAGGAGTAATGATACAATCGTAGTCGTATTTTACATTAGGGGAGATGTAGGTAATGGGAGTCACTTAAGCGAGAATTGAAAAAAAAAAAAAAAACTATTAGTTAACTATTTATTGCTTAAGCCTTATTATAAACTTTAGTTATTAAACTATTAATTGAGATCACCTTTAATCACTTTGGCTTTTTACTTTTGGAACAATAATCATTTAAAAAAAAAACAGGTTTGACCACCATTGCCCACATCTGTTGGCAATGGTGATCAGCATGTTGGCAATGGGGGTCAACACAAATCGTACACATAATTGCAAGCTGAGTCCCACCCAGTGCAATCTAAATGAGCCCAAAGCCCACATGAAGTGCATCGGAACCACATCTCATTATCTCGCCCGAATTCGCCGCATACAAGACATTGGTTGTCAGAATCTTCTGCATCATCGTTTTTGTCGTCCTGGTACAAGTCATCAGTGTTCATATCTGACGCTGAAGTATTGTTCGATTTCTGCAGAATTTTCTTCTTTATCTATTTTCTTCGCGTACCTCTTCTGAAGACTCGAAAATGGGATGTTCATTGTTTTAGCGGCTTTTCTTATTGAATAACCTTGTTCATCGATGAGCTCCACGGCCTTTTTCAGGTTAGCTATAGACCAGTTAGCCTTATTTGTCTTTCTAGGACGAACGTTCGGTATCTACAAACCAAAAATAAGATTATTTTATCGAAGACAGGAAATGTTAACAATAAGGGTCACCTGACTCCGATTGCCTACATCGGTAAAAAAGAGAAAAAACCTACCTTGACATAAAAGTAAAAGTGATAGTGGTAAAATGAGTTTGAAATCACGATCTAAAATGCTTTAGTCATTACATATCACAAGCGCAAAAAGAAACACTCAGTAGTTTGATCCTTACCTTCGGATTTGTCCACTCGAAAAATTAGATCAGAAGGGCCCGAAAACTTGTTACGTCTACCACTCTCTAGCACGTGATGCGAACTGAGTAAGCTGCATACCGCGGATGTTACCGGCAAACAGCTAGCATATGACGTCACTGAAACCGCCATCACGCGTATTGTTTTCGAATTAAAGGGGTGACTCCCATTGCCAACTGACTCCCATTGCCTACATCTCCCCTAATAATCAATCAATCAAATCAGTTTATTTCATCAACAGACATTACAAAATTTATTTTTAAGGCATCTATTGAGAACAGGTAAAATAATATATTATGTATAGTATACTACCAGGAACGCATGAGAGATGGTTCAACATTAGGAAGACAGGATACTCTCCAGAATTAAGAGTATTTGCCTTCTGAACGTACTTTCACTAACATGAAAGACGTCGATCTCCGAGGAGACCGCGTTCATACATTTATAATCAAAATAAAATGAGATCACGGCATAAGACACATAGTAACTTTACGGATTTTATTACTGATATGGCGGTACATACCGCCCCATAAATTTCCATGTTGGAAAAATTGTTAATGATTTTGTTCAGGAGGCCTGGTAAATGCTGTCAAGACGTGACGAATGCTTTCACGCAGTGATTTTCTAGGAAGCGTTACTGGAGTGGTTTTTCGAATTATTTAGAGCAATTATACACGCCGTCTCTCCAAAAGCATAGGTAGGAAGAATGGACTAGCACACTGCCTTTTCCTGATAAATTATACTTCTCTCGATTTCTCAACTCATACATTGTATCGTACATGGCTCCTCACGTGACAGAAATATAATATTTCATTGATTTGATCGTGACACGTGTCCCCAGCCTTCATCTATAATATTTCTTGTTTCGTTTCGATTTTTAATATATATCGTACTTACTTATATACCCTTTCTCTTATCTTATTGGCCCTTTCATAATTTTGCTCAAAACGCTTTCATTCGTACTGCATTCACTTCATATATTTGCATTTAAAACTAGATCATATAGACATCTCCTTTCTACTGCACTGTTTAAATTCTATTTCAGTAATTTATAACTCCTTAACTGATAGTTAAACGACTATCACTTTTCCTCGTTTTTCATATCATTCATATGCTTCTATTGGACGCACTGCCAATTAATAAAAATATATTTAGTTTTATAGCCTTGGCTGCATTTCTGTTACCTTCACCTTCACTACATTCTAAATAAGTTAAAATATATTAAACTGACATTAAAGATAGTTAATTTGTCACTCAGATATTTAAATTACATAGACACATTCTGTATAGTAATTGGGTAAATATGATTTTATTATATAAACATTTATATTTTAGTATGTTCACAAAATCTTAATATAGAAACATTTTAATCGACACATTATATATTTTTTGTGAATGTATTCTTATACTTGTATACGAATACTGGATTTCACCCACCGTGGGTTATCAATTCATGATTTAATTGTATCTCAATAGAGACGAAGATGCAAATTGGAAACTAAATATGGTTGATCAAGGTGTTTACAGGACTTATGACCTGTCATTGGTTGGGTTAAGCGCACGCTTTGTGAAATTACAACATACCCCATTCCACCTCTCTTTATGACCATGTATGACAAATTTTTGGAAGTTGTATATATGTTCAATTCCTATGCCAGATTTCACATTTCAGTTTCAATGTGCCATCTATGAAGATTTTGATTACATATCTTAATCTTTTTCAGATTACTCTCTACATACTAACGCCATCTTTGGAGATTTATGTTTATTATTATATTTAAATTTATTTCACCAAGCATTTAAATCAATGGTATTAGAATTTATTATGCAATCTCCAATATAAACTAAAACTAGCTCATAAATATGAAGAAGGAATCCGGTCGTACCCAGGTTTGATCCCAGGTCCGCTGGTTCAGAAGTCAAGCGTTCTGTCCTCTTGACTACTACCGGATTATATAAATCTCTAAAGAACACCAGGACGACCACAAAAGAGATGAAGATAAGGCTAGTCATCTTCATCACAGGAAGAAAGTTGATATCCTGCATAAACAGATCGCAAGATCTATAATAAGGGGAAGAATAAAATATATTTAAAAAATATACCATCTTATGTTAACAAGAGATGGGCGAGTGGAAAGGGATATTAAAAGAAGGGTTGGGGCAGGCAACACAGTGAATGGTGCACTTAAAGTTGTCATCGCAAACAAAAACCTATCTCAAAAAGTTTGAATGGCGGTGCACAATGGTTTTCTTCTACCGATTCTTATGTATGGAAGCGAAGCATGGAACTGGCAAAAGAAGGATGAAAGTAGAATAAATGAAGTAGAAATGAGATCTCTTAGACGAATTTTTATTTTTTTAAATTATTTTTTATGTACACAACAGGTCGTTTGGACCCAATTACTGTATACAATTAATTTTTTTTAAGCTATTATATTGATTCTCGTGACATGTGATAGGTAGCCAATCTATCGCCATTTTATTGTCACGTGAATTCTACACCAGACCAAAGACAGTGTGACAATCACACTGTCATCGCCGGGAATCGAACCCAGGACCTTCGGCATGGAAGTTAGAGCTTGTAACCACTCTGCCGAAGGTCGGCAAGAAGAATGTGTGGATACTCTGTGTATGGTAGAGTGTCGAATGAAAATATAAGAAGTGAATGCGGTGCGAATGATGGTGTTATGAATAAAATAATGAAAGGATCATTAAGATGGTTTGGACATATGGAAAGAATGAATGAAGAAAGAATGGTAAAAAAATAAATGTAAACGATGTAACTGGAACCAGAAATAGAGGAAGACCGAGGAAAACGTGGCACGATCAAATAAATCAAATATTGAATGTCGGCCATGTGAAGAGTCAGAGAAATCGACGCGCGTGCATGACACGATGTAAGAATGTTGAGGAATCGAAAGAAATATGTCAGGAAAGAAAAGTGTGGCAATCCATTCTTTCTGCCTACCCTTTCGGGGAGACGGCGTGATGATTAGTTAGTTAGTTAGTTATATACCATCTTCTCGGCGCTTCATCTCCTTCACTGGTTCCTGTTTCTAGCCATCTCTTTCCATTCATTCTAGTTTCTTCTAGTTCAGAGGTCCACACGGACCTCCAGGGGTTCCTAGGATCATTCAGGGAGTTCGTAAATCGACCGTGAAATCGGCGAGGACCTTTTTTTCTGTTCTTTTGTGAAAATCGGATCACGAATGAGCAAAAAAAAGTTGACATCGAATTCAAGATTCTTTTTTATATTGGCCTAATTTTTCTCTGTGCCAGCAAAAACTAATTTTATAGTTATAGGTGAATTTGTAAAAAAAAAACATACGAAAGTACGGTGTCGGGGGAGGGGGGGGGGGAGGGGGGGTCTAAAACGTCTGTTTTATAAAAGTTTTATGATACTTTATGGGAATTACATGTTTCGCCTTTCTAAGGTATCATCAAATGTACATTTATTAATGTCTTAGAAAGGGCTAAATGTAATTTCCATAAAATAAAATAAAACTTATACAAAGCAGACGATTTATAAATTATTATATCAGTTTCTAATAAGAATTCGTTAATGGAACGATTATTAAAGAACGCGATTTTTTTAAACTACTTCCACTTTTGTCTTTATTTGACACCGGTTTCGCCAGGCTCGCTAACATCGACATACTGTTAACACTATTGCTAACTGAGTCCTTTTTGATTCGATTTGTAAACATGATTCTATACAAAAATAACCTTAAAAAAATATATACAAAATTTACTGAATTTAAATAATGGTAATCTAAAATTAAAATAAATAATTTTAATAAACTTAAAATTCAGAAAATTTTACAACATTATTTAAAGATTATTTTTAAAGAGAAACATATTTACCACCCCTGATCTGTATGTATATAAATGACTCAGTTTGCAATAGTGTCACCAGTCTGTCGATGCCAGCGAGCCTGGTGAAACCGGCCGCTTTTGAAATAAAGATAAAAGTGGAAGTAGTTAAAGAACGTCGTTTTATTTAATTAATATTCAAAATGAACTTCCATCAAGGGATTTCAGAAAAATAATTTGATAATTAAATGAATTTTTAATACATCTTTTGTTATTTAATCATCTAGTGTGGTGATACCGTGAAATATAATATATAATATTATACTTTGAAACCGTTTTAGATTTTTTCAGGACATTTGAGTGAAAAATATAAGCTCACGATCACACTCTTAAATACGCTGTTCACTTGTGCGATTTTATTTATCTCGACCCGATCTAAGGCAGTATACAGATAATTATATCGTTCTCCCATTGATGAATGTATAAGTCCTTCGAAAAATGTCGAGAAAAATAAACTCAAATTATTTCAATAAAAAAAAATGTCATCATGGAAATCGTTATCATATGATACCTGTAAACTTTAGATCGCGCTTTAATGATGTAAAGAGCGATTCAACAAAATAATAAAAATAATATTTTGGCTTCGAACAGTTTCGGCACCTCGTTGCCATCTTCTGGTCTTTAATAAGGTGCCTCAAAGAGTATTAAAAATGCGGTAATGCAAATAAAATAAAATAAATGTGTCATAGTTCGAGTTAAATAAAATATAAACTGTTCCATATATCAACATAACATTGACATTGCGTTAATTAGATGTCATTGCTTTGTATAGCGTAAACTAATGTATTTGTATATACAATATACTCGTATGATATTATTTAAAACGTATTTCCACTCGTAAATATTCCATGAACACAACTTTTAAGAAATGTGAGTCTTGAGTTCCATTCATGAATGAATAGGATGCTGTAATTATACCTTAATAACTACTTACATCTATAACTAATCACTTGTTATTACAGAGTTTCTTAAACTGTTAGCTTCCTTGATAATTTCATTTAATTAGATTTTTTTTAAATTATTAATTATTACACCGTCAATCAAAGTCGTTTTATTATAATTTTAAAAATATTAATTTATGGAAGTGAAGGATGGAACTAGCAAAAAAGAATGAAAGTATTATACAATAAATGCAGTCGAAATGAGATTTCTTAGACGAATGTGTGTAATACTGTTTATGATAGAGTGTTGAATGAAAATGTAAAAAGTGAATGCGGTGCGAATGAAAGTGTTGGGAAAAAAATAATGAAAGGATTATTTACATGTTTCGGACTACCCGGTCCTTCCTCAGTGATATTATATAGACATTTAAAATATTATAAAATTGTTTAAAAATATGGTCAGTTTTGACAGATGTTAATACAGATTTATTTTGGAACGTTTATGCTTTTGTTATAACAAATATTATGAATAAGTTTAAAATAATAATTTAAAGGTCTTATTGGGGTTCAGGTATTAACTTACAACAAAGCATATACACATATTTATAGTATTTTGTTTATTTGTAATACTATTTTTAATTTCCAAAACTTCGAGATTGTTCAAAGTTATATTACTATTATTAACATGCAAAATTTCAACTCCATTATCTTTATTAAATGAATGATCTAAAAAACAAGTACAACACAAAGTATGGCGAACATAGAAGAAATATATAATTCTGTTAATTAATAATAAAAAATCAAATGAACACAATCGCGTTTCTAATATATACTCGTATTATAATGATAGTTAGAAAGTTTCGATTCTGGGATTGGTTTGCAGCAATTTATTCTATTCTTCTCTTCCATTCTTCCCTGTCTTGTGCGGCTCTTTTGAAATCTGCATATGATGAGCAGCGCACGTCTACCAACAGATCCTCCAGGTACTCTCAGCGTGGGTGTCCCCTAGAGTTTGTCCCCTCGATCATACCCTCCATTATGGCATGAAAGAGACCTTCTTGACGTATTATATGGCCGATCCATCTTGCACGCCTTTCGGACAAGGTCCTGAGCAGGTGCCTTCCTCCTTCGATTCCTTGAAGAACTTCCTCATTCGTGATGTGGTCTCTCCAGGAAATTCCTAATAGTCTTCTATAGGACCACATCTCAAAAGCCTCTAGTCTCCGCTTATCTCTTTTGGATAGGCACCATGTCTCACAGCCGTACATCAAGATACTCCATACATAGGTCTTGATGAGGAGTATTCTCTGTTTTAGGTCTATATTATTTGATTCTATTATTTTTACGACCATTTATTAAATGCAAGCCTAGCCTGATATATACGGCTGTCGATTATAATGTAGTTTTACTAAATCAAAACCTTCTTCTTCTTCTTCGATGGCCCTACAGCCCATATCGAGCCTTAGCCTCCAGTATTCTTCGCCTCCAACTCCTCCTGTCCTCCGCTTCGACCCTCCAATCTGACACTCTTAACAATCTTGTTCCATCTCTCCCAACTTCATCCTCCCATCGCAGCCTTGGTCGTCCAATTGGTCTTCTACCACCTGGGTGCCACTCCAGCAATCTTTTTGGGGTTCGCGATGACGGCATCCTCTGCACGTGACCGGCCCATCTCAGTCTATTCAGTCTGACCTGTGTGGAGAGACTGGGAGCTTTGTAAATATTGTACAGCTCGTCATTATGCCGCACTCTCCAGCCTTCACCGTCATTCACAGGCCCCAGAATTCTGCGCAGCACCCTTCTCTCAAAAGTATCCAGTCGCTCTGCAGATTTCGCTGTCATTGTCCACGTCTCACACCCATAGGTCACTACTGTTCGGATGATTGTTTTATACAAATTTGACTTAAGTCAATAATAAAACTTTGAGAACCACTGCGCTGCGCTAACTAACATCTGCGATGTGGAAAATCACGATCGCGAGAATCGCAAATAGCGAGGAGCGGTGATCGTCCTTACGTCTAGAGCAGGTGTGGCGGCTGCTGTGCAAGATCCGGTTCCGTGGTCCGAGGCGCCTCTCGCCGTCTGTAGAATCATCAAATACTTGATTGATTTCACGAGAAGCGCGGAAATATCCTGCGCGTATAGTCTGAGAAGACAACTAGGCCTGATCATCACAATTGACTCACGTAATAAGAGCTTCATTTATGAGTGATAATGAAATAAAACGACGAGTTTCAAGAGTTATTTCCACTTTTGTTTTGTTCTTTATTTTGACAGCGACTGGTTTCGCTAGACTAGCTGGTATCGACAGTCTGGTAACACTACATGCATATCAGGGAAAAGAAACGTTTGTTTTCAATAAGTTTTATTATGTTTTATGGGAATCACATGTTTTGTTTTATTAAGACATTATCCAATGTAATTAAATAATGCCTTTGCAAGACGAAACATGTCAATCCCATTAAAAACAGAATATATAAAACGGACGTTTTCATTTGAATTAAATATTTAATATTAAGTTTTACAACATTGTTCATGAAACAGTAAATATGTAAATTTATAAGTATTGATATTAAGAAAAGCTTGTTTATAAATGTAAAGTAATTTAAATTGATATCAGCTAACATTAATGTATTACGATGTTTGAAAAAGTTGTTATGTATATTAAATATATATTTTAACACTACTGAATTAAAATATAATATTTCATCTATATTGGTCCGCTGATTGGCCTTCCCATTGGTTTTCCATCCATTAGTCCAAATTTAGGGAGCTGTGACTGAGATGATAAATAAAATTTGGGCAGTGCTCTATGCTTAAAATATCGTTTTATTTAATTGTTGCATAACGAATTTCCATCAGGAGATCCATCAATTTCTCAATAATATGGAATAGTATTTTCTAAATGATTATTTCATCTTTTTTTTGTGAATGTATACTTATACTTGTATACGAATACTGGATTTCACCCATTGCGGGTTATCAATTCATGATTTTATTGTATCTCAATAGAGACGAATAGTTAAAAAGATGTTCTGCTTAATGCTTAATAAACATAAATCTCCATAGATGGCGTTAGTATGTAGATTATATATGAGTAATCTTAAAAGATTAACATATGTAATCAAAATCTTCATAGATGGCACATTGAAACTGACATGTGAAATCTGGTGTAGGACTTTAATATATATACAACTTCCAAAAATTTGTCAGACATGGTCATAACAAAAGTGAAATGGGGAATGTTGTAATTACATAAAGCGTGCGCTTAACCCAACCAATGACAGGTCATAAGTCCTGTAAACACCTTGATCAACCATATTCAGTTTCCAATTTGCATCTTCGTCTCTATTGAGATACAATAACATTATTTCATTATTCATTCTTTCCATGTATTCACATTTTCCTTTGAATGAATGAATCTTCAATTGTTTTGTTTATATACTTGTATTCTAGAACTATGGCGTAAACCTCAATATACGAGTATATTGTAATATTAATTGATGAAAAACACATAGGCCTCTTCCATTTTCCTCCACTCGTCCTTGTCTTGTCCCTTCCGCATCCAGGTCATTCCAGGAATATAAATATTGAATTATTTTGTTCGTGACGCCTACGTTTTCCCTTCATTCACTTCTTATAGCTGCAATTCGATCTACAATGATTTATTTCACATTCATCCAAGATATATCGTTCGCATTTATTCTACTTCAAATATTCATTTGAGACTCAGTAGCTGTATTTGAAATCATGTTTTTATTTATAATACATAATTCGCATAACTAATGATGACTACCTGTTTCTATAGATTATTGATTTCTATTATTTAAAAAAATATGTATATGAATATATTAACAAAGACAGTGACGCGTTTGCTGGAACTTTCTACAATACTTACTTTATTTATATAATAAATAGTGCAGGATGTGCTTATATTTATGGTTTACTTTTGAGTAGATGTTTTTATACGTATGTATTGATTTGTAATCTTATATTTATTTATTTATTTACATGTTTAACAGTTTCGGGTGCGTGGCGGGCCTCATATATACTATTTTTCTATTTTAATTTTTATTAAATTATAGAACAATTTGAATGTATACAAATACTTGTAGACAAATACTGGATTTTACCCATTGGGTTAATCATTTAAGGATTAATTGTATCTCAATAGAGACGAAGATGTAAATTATGATATGATGTTTTATGTAACAGAACATTCCCCATTCCGCACTTCTTACGACCACCACGTCTGACAAATTTTTGAAAGATGTATATATACTACTATGTTGAGGAACACTTTACATATTTTTGTTCAATCTACACTAGCGCCATTAAAGTTTAATTTTGCATATACCAACCAGTTAGTCTACCTCCCTTATCCCAAGTACTGTAAACACAGAGTTAAAAATACTAATCATGAATTGTATCACTATTAAAAAGATGAAATGTCGCTATACAGCTTTGTCATTTAAAATACAAGAGCTTTAAAAGTTATAAGATGAGAGAAAAATTCGAAAAAAATAAAATGAATTGGAAATTTTAAGTTTACGGTAGGATACATATAAATTAGAAATCCATGTTCTAGAGCAGTGGTTCCAAACTTTTTTGTCCCGTAGACCCTCTGCTGATTTCTTTTATTTTGTGCAGACCCCCTACTTTTTTTAAAACAAATTCACCTATAACTATAAATTGAGTTTTTGAAGCTGACTGAGCAAAATTAGGCCAATAGAAAAAAAATCTGGAATTCGTTGTCGATTATCACAAATGAGCAAATAAAAGGTCGACAACGAATTCTAGGGTTTTTTATGGATATTTTTCATTGTTGACCTTTTTATTTTCATTCGGAAAAATCGAATGTGGCCCGATTTTCACGAATGAGAAAAAAAAGGTCGACAACGAAAAATATCCGTTGTTATTTATTATAACTTTCATAGTAATAATCAGGGACCCTAAATTAATTTTAATTTTCCACGGACCCCCTGAATGATCCCAGGCACCCCTGCGGGTCCGTTAGGATCACTTTGGGAACCACTGTTCTAGAGCCAGCGTCCGCTTGTAAGGAAAAGTTTGTAAGTACTTTTCATTAGGTGAACATTCTCCAAAAAAATATTTTATCAACATATGTTATTATTAATTTACACCACTAGTTGCAACCCGTGAAATATTCACGGAATTAAACCAAATTCTACATTAAGTTTCATGGTTTGTTTAATGTCATAGACAACAATAATCAGAACAAATTTCAAAATAATTCAGATATGTTCTCTGGCATGCGCATTGTGTGCATTCCTATTAAGAAGCATTCCTCTCTCGTTCTCTCGTATTCAAAATATTCCCGTACTCTCTGATATGATATTACAATTAAATTATTTTTATTTTGTTATTTTATTTTATATCATTGTATTTTATAATATTTGTTTTAGATTTATTTCATGGATGTTTTACGATCGAATTGTGCGCGGGAGATGCCTATTGGTGGCGATGAGGTTCGCAACCCATCACACCGCGTCTCCCTCGGGGCGAAAAGAGAAGGATGGAGTGCCGCATCGGTTAATGTGTGACAGTCCATTCTTTCTGCCTACCCTTTCGGGGAGACGGCGTGATGGTTACTTACTTACTTATGATATAATATATAAAATTTGAATAAAAACATCTGTATTAAAAATATTTATTATTTATTCCTATGTTGGTGGTCCGCAAAATATTTTTAGAATTTTTGGTGGTTCGCGAATACCTACCCATACCCGGTTATATGACTTGTAAGGGATGTTTTCGCTCATTTTCTCTCCAGGACACTCTTCCCACACGTAACGTCTTCTTACTCTATACCATCCCAATTGATTCGGATACTTGGAGTTATACTGTAGATACAACGCGTATTTAACTCGTTAGGTGCGGTGTACGCGCCAGGCGCGTTTATCTTACAATTCCACCGGTGCCGCGCCAGGCGCGTTCGGCTGATAACGATGAGTCGAATAGTTTAAAAGTATCATTGCGTAATTAATAGTATAATGTTTTATGTCAGCGTATTCAGAAATGTAAGGCGATGTGGTCATGACAGCATATTTTTGAAATTTAGGCGTAAAGCCGAGATTACACTAGATATAAATTGAAGAAGAGACTAAGACGGTGTTTTATTTTCTTCTATATTAAATGCAAAAATGAAATATTTAAAATTCTTGTATAATTTACGAGTGTATACTCTATCCGTTACTAGCTTGGTGCGCATTCATGGACCAGGATCACACAACTGCACCTAGAATTGGGAATCCCGATGATAGATGAATTCATTCTGAAACTTGCCGAACGTTTTTACAAAGGACTCCCTTCACATCCTAACCCCACAATAAAATACCTCTCAAATTACGATCCAAAGCCTCCAGCCGCCACAAGCGTCTAAAGTCGACCCTCCTTCAGAGGAACACTCCGGGTCACACAAATCATGCCCCCGCATAAGCTAACAACCCACCAAACCACCTTCCAACAATGTTCCCATCAGACGTAAGAGGAATAGCCACATGAGCTGAACCTCTGTAAGCCAGAATGTCTAAGTCCAAGACTTAGCTTTAGTCCCCTCGAGGACTCATGTTTATACTCGTAAACTGGCTTATCTCAAAGCGAGTATAAACACGACTCGTCACTTCGAGGATCCCGTAAATGCTACTCGTAAAGAGAATAGTGTGTGTATCTACAAAAATTAATTTCCAAAATTTTAAATATTGTTTTATCGTTTTGAAATTTTTTATTTTTTCAACACCCCGTGAGTGTTTGCGATATATTGACCACAGTGAACGTGTTAAAATGCATAACTGATTTAGAGGAATGTAAAAACGTGGTCAATTTTGGCTACTAAATAGTTCCCTCACTGCTTTTACCTACCGTTAGGAATAGCGGTCAAAAATAAATTATTAGATAAATCATTCTAATTTGTGTAAATGAAATTGAATTGTTCTATTAAAATTTTTGTATTAGTATATTCAAATGAACAAGTTTTATGCCAACACATGAATTCAAATTTGAGTTCTCACAAGTTTGTGGGTTTCACTCATTTAGGGGTAGCCAGGGATTGTAGTAATTAAAACACAAATTTTTACTGTAGAATCTTTTAATACCTGAATTCAAAAGAGGCGCGATTCACGAGAGTCGGAGAAATCGACGTGCGTGCATGACACGATGTTTGAATGTTGAGGAATCGAGAGGATTACGCCAGGAAAGAAAACTGTGGCGGTTCATTATTTCTGCCAACTCGGTCGCCGTATGCCCTTCGGGAGACGGCGTGATATTTAGTTAGTTAGTTATAACTTATATGAGTGCAATAAAAATAATATATAACGCGGAAAATTATAACGTGAAAAAATGTTTTAAATATCATCCAATCAGTGCTATTGATTAATGGTTTATTTTATTATAATTATTTATTTATTCAATAAAATACCAATACCAAAGATTTAAAACAATTTTATTAGAATTTATTTTACAATCTTTTATATGAACAAAAATAGCTATTTATTATGAATAAGACAGTTGGCCGTGTCCAGGCTTGAACCCAAGGATCCCTGGATTAGGGACCAAGCGTTCTGTCTTCTAGGCCACTACCCGATTATTTTTTTGTTATTATTATTTTTTTTGAATTGGTCTAACAACATTACAGCGCGAGCCAAATCGATGTAAAGGGTAAAGCTATCATATTGATTCTCGTGACATGTGATTGGTAGGTAATCTATCGCAATTTTATTGTCACGTGAATTCTACACCAGACCAAAGACAGTGTGACAATCACACTGCCATCACCGGGAATCGAATCCGGGATCTTTGGTGTGGCCGAAATAGCATTAACCACTCTGCCACGAAGGTCGTTGTACATAATGATTTATACAAGTGATTATTTTTTTAAATTTCAGAATCAATGCTCTTGAAAGTAAATAAAAAATCTTAATTAATTCTCTAGGAAAACTTATGAAAGAAGTTTGCTTGAAATCTTAAATTTCCTTTTTTGATCTTTAAGATATGAAATCGTGGGATCAAAGAAGGAAGGATCAACAAGTATCTTATTAATCGAGTAATTAACGCCGGGATGGGGGAGAGGCGAAACGTCACAAAGCCGAGACGCTGACGTAGGCGGGATGCTGAGAAAATCCGAGAGGACTTCACAGCTTATTACATGCTAGTGGAAATAATTAGTCTTATTTTTTTTTGAAAACCTGAAACCCGCACCAGGCTGTGGACTTTCGCCCCGCGGGAGGGCGGGGGCGGAGCGCGGGGAGCGCTAGTGTATAAGTAGAGCGCTTCAGTCCGACCACCACCACTCGTCCGCTGGCCGCTGCAGACTCAGCACGTCTTTCTGAACCTCACGAGAGCGGAAAAACAAGAAAAAAGCGCGCGTGTACTCCGGCCACTTCCCACAGTCGCTTATCATATATTGCACGTATCAAAATCCGTTCGAAACTGTCCCTTCGTCTCGTTTGCAAGTGATTGGAAGGTTTTCGTATCGAGCTCCAATTTATTCAGTGTGGGAGTCAGTGTTCTTGCTTTGATTGAAGCAGTGATAACAGTTGAAAGTGATCCGTTTGTAGTTTTCCTCTCCGAGGGAGGCTACCCTGGGCAAGCTGATGATCAGTTCCTCGCACCGTAGAAATATTGTAAGTCCGCTATTCTTAATTGCATTGCAGTACTGTCATTCTGTACTTCTAGGAGTACCTTGGATCTTGTCCTTGACTCTTTTAAATCTATTTTACTCTTACAATGCCAGACTACACAGGTCATCAAAGAGAACTTCAACCATTTGCTTGTTAAAAATTAATTTAACAAACTAATAATTTTTATTTTTTATATTTTATAAATCGTCTTCACTTAACTCCAATTAAAATAATTAATACGAATAAAAATGTCGATTTTCTAGAAGTTTTATTATATTTAATGGCAATGATATGTTTCGCTTCACTAAGGAATTATACAATGTATTTTTTCCAAATGTTCTAAGGCATTTTCCAAACATTTGATAATGCCTAAGCAAAGATAAACATGTCATTCTCATAAAATATAATAAACCTTCTAGAGAACAAATGTTATTATTCAAACTAATACAAACTAATTTAATTTAATATGTATCACTGAAGAAGGACCGGTTGTCCGAAACATGACTGATATGTAATTTTTTTTTTAAATTTAGTGTCGTATATAGTATATAAAGTATATAAAAAAGAAAAAGACAAATAAAACATCTACAACACAAAGTATGGCGAATATAGAATAAATAATTTAAAAGTCATTAAATTGCACAACTCGTCTGCAAAATCTTTGATTTCTAATGTATGTAATGCACATAAAAGTAATGTTTATAGTTATTCAATAACGTTCATGTTATTTAACTGTACATATTATATTAGATTATATTTTATTGTAATTATATTTGTACACTTATGACAAGTACATTTGTGTTAACAGTAAAAACAGTGGGTTTTGTATATCAGATCAATACTCCTTTGAAGCAATGCGATTATTTGAGGGTAATGGAATGAACAGACGGTGAAAGTTCTTCCTTCCTCGCTACCACCGCCAGCTGCAGCTAACGGATGCCCTCACACAGAACAATGTTACATCAGCCAACTGACATTGGGCTCCTTGCAACCGTGGGTTATTTCTGTAGTAAAATATGAGAGCAGCTATCGTCTATAACTTGGCATCTCAAGACTCGTATGATCACATACTAATTGTGACATTTGAGTTTCATTAGTGGATTTATTTTCTTCTTATAAAACCATATACTAAAAATACTAATGTTCTTATTTGAAATTTCTTGGTAGAAGTTCATTTAAGGTAATTAAATAAAAAAATCCATTGAAATATCTATTTAGTTCTATTTCATTCGATTTTAAACTTCGACTGGTTTCGACAGCCCACCAGAAGATGGCTGCGAGCTGTTGAAACTGGTGATAGAAATCAAGTGGAATTAAATTAAATAAGAGTACATATTGTAAGATATTTTTTTGTTATTATTTAAAATTATATACGAGTACATACATTTTTTTTTATTAACTTAATACTGTGGTATTCCATAATTATAAGGTTATATTGAAATTCATTTATATAAAATGAATTTCAATATAATCTTATAATATAACCTTAGGATCATTAAGATGGTTTGGACATATGGAAAATATACATCGTTAACATATAAAAAATTATATGTTAACGATGTTAATGAAAACCAGAAATAGAGGAAGACCGAGGAAAATCAAATCAAATATTGAATGTCGGCCATGTGAGGAGTCAGAGAAATCGACGCGCGTGCATGACACGATATATGAATGTTGAGGAAGCGAGAGAAATATGTCAGGAAAAAAAGTTTGGTAGTACATTATTTCTGCCTACCCCTTCGGGAAGACGGCGTGATGGTTAGTTAGTTAGTTAGTTTTTGAAATTATTTTTTTTCCACTTCAAAGTTTTCTTGTCGTTTGTTTCAAAAGTAAAATGCCTCCATCATCGGGAGAACGATATAAAGAAAAACGTCTGTTTATCGTTCTCCCAACGCTGAAGTTATATAAAACAAATCTAATATAAAAATATCAAAAAGTCATTTTTACAGGAGATTAATTATATTTTGGAGGAGTGATATGTTTCGTCTTACTGGAGTTTTATCAAGTAATGAATTAAATACACATTGAAGACATTTGATATGTATTAAAACGCGAAAGACACCTGTAAAAAAAACCTAAAATTTTCAAAAAACAAACGTTTTCAACAATAGTAAAACATAAAATTTAGATTTAAAAAATAATAATTCTACCATTATAATAAAATATTGCACAATTTATCATCCTTTTTTGCTCGTTACTCAAGTGCTGTGATTGGCAACACAAAAAATATTGCCATAGGGACTGGTATATCATCGGCTTGACGATTAAACGAATACTGAAATAAAAATATTCAAATCGATTTAATTATTTAATTAAAAACCTGGGTATGTAAATCTAAGAACGCTAAAATGTTAATAAAAAACCACGTCCAATTATGTATTAATCATTTCTATAACAATATATATCATAGGTTAAAGGGACTACACTTTTCGTGGTTCAAATCTATGTGACTGAATATATTGTTATACGTTTTTATTTATATTTTGTGTTAAATATTTTCAATTCCATACGAATCATTGATTTCAATCAACTACCGACATGCCCTTTACTAAAATACCGAGTTCAATTTATTACTAGAAATAATATGATGAAACACGTTTGAGCGTGAAATGAATCAGTCGATCAAAAAGTATAATACTTTTATATATTTCATAGAGTATTCCCACAACGAAACAATATATTGTAATATAACTTCAACGATTAGGATATCTTAAAACACAATATGTATACCTATTTTTTTATTAAGTACTAGCGGATCTGATAACGCTTCGCTATTGCTATATTCGAGTACATATGTATAGAATATAAGAATTCAACAAATCCAATAAAAAATCGATATCATTTCATTTATGCCATCCAAATACGTGTTTCTCCAAATATAAAACAATACGTTTAACAATAAAATCCATTGATTACTTTAAATTTTGCTTGAATACACGTGCAGTAATATCATGGCGATTGACATATGTATATAAAAGAAACCAACTCGAGCGCCATCTCTCGGTGAATCACATCATGCACAATCAAACACTGATGTCACACAAAAAATAATTTATGTGCATTTTAAAGGTGCATTATAACTCGGATCGTATCAAATCCACGTTTTAAACCATTGCCGAAGTAATATTAATTACAGTGAAAATTTTATCGCAATCGGTCCAGTCTATTGGTGTCATAACCACGAACATTCCCTTATATTAATATATTTTAATGCGCTAGCACGACTTACAAAAGGTGTTCCAAATAATTCACATAATAAAAGATCTTGACAGGCTGAAGTGTCCTGAAAATATCCAGTATAATCTATGCTGGACGATTTTTAAAGGGCTTCACGGAATGGCATCAATCTATATATCTGAATTTTGTATTGCTGATAGCCTTAACATGCGGCAATCTACGCTTCGATCAGCAACCTCCTCGGCAATAGATAGATTAGTTGAGCCAAAGTGCAGCCCCCGGACAAATTTCGGAGATCGGGCTTTCGCAGTGGCATGTCCGTCCGCCTGGAATATGCTCCCTGCACGCTTCAGATGCATTTACAATCCGACTGATCAATCAAACCTAAAAACTCACCTTTTCAAAATATCCCATAAAATATAAACAAATATTATCAGATTGCTGATGTCAGATGCAGCTCTCATGACTAAAAACATTGTCAAAGCGCCCTTGAGGTGAGTTATTCATGTAAACGGCGCTATTCAAATTAGCCTAGTTATTATTATTATTATAATTTATTTATACAGATGAAGATAGGCATAGAAATAGGGTGAGAGAGCATAAGACCACTTGGAAATAAACCACTAAAAACGTTAATAATGATAACATTTACATTGCATTTCAAGTCGTATTTTTGGTGAGATGTGGTCCAGCAATTTGACACGTCTATTCATAAATTATTTCCAAGCAAATAAGGCACAATTCATACGTATATTAGTGCCACGAGACGCTTTCAATAGTAAACGTACTGTTACTTAACGCATTTTTAATCTAGCAAAAAAGCTACTAACGAAAATATACGAGTTATACTTTAGTGAAGTACCTATACCAAAATGTTTGCAGATATTTTATTTATTTATCACAGCCTATCCAAAAAAGCTAAAATGGCAGTGCACAATGGTGTTCTTATACCTACCCTTTGTATTGAAGTGCAGCATGAAACTGGTAAAAGAAGGATGAAAGTAGAATAAATGCGGTAGAAATGAGATTGAAAATTTGATGAATGTGAGGAAAATCTGTATATGATAGAGTCTCGAATGAAAATATAAGAAGTGAATGCAGTGCGAATGAAAGCGTTATGAACAAAATAATGAAAAGATCATTCGGATGGTTTGGACACATGGAAAGAATGGAAAAAGTATATGTTAAGGATGTAAAAGGAACTAAAAATAGAGGAAGACCAAGGAAATAAAAACGTGGCACAATCAAATAAATAAAAAATTTCGGCCACCTGTGGAATCGGATAAATCGACGTGCGTGCATGATACAACGTATGAATGTTGAGGAAGCGAGGAAAATATGTCATAAAACAGTGTTTTATTTAACGTTGCCCAGATTATTTTGTTTATTTTTCTTCACAATATCAATTAATGATTGACCCAAAATATTGAAATAAAATGTGTTTAGGCAATATTGGAACACAATTTTATAATATATACAAAACTTTATTGTTTTAGTCGCCTATAAATAAAAATAAATAATAATAAAAATAAAAAATATGCAAATTTTTAAAGCACCGTTTTTATGAGTAATCACTTCAATGGCGTTTAAAAGTCAAACTATTTAAATAAAACTAAATAACAATTCAATCTCTTGTATGGCTAGTACCTGCTTAAGAACCTTAACAAATAAAAATATTTTCGAAAGTTAATATGTTTTAAATTTACATATAAAAATATGATTACTTCCCACAAAAGTATTATTAAAAACATTTGTAATGGCTATTTATTACTATCACACAAATTATAATATCATGATAATTTGTTTCCTTTTTCATATAATGAAAAACATGTATCCTTTCATTTTTCTGTCATATTATGTAGGTTTATTTTTATATGTCATGAAATTGTTAATATTAAAAATCTTCCCACTCGAATCACAGCAATCGTTTTCCTTCTTGTGAGAGTTTTTTCCAAATCCGGAGTATTTTCCTTATCTGGGATTTTCCCTCTTACCTTACGGTAAAGCTTTCAAGTTCAGTGATCAACTTTTTGCCCGCGTAATTTTGTGCAATATAATGAAACAATTAACTAATTCGAACGCATTCAAATTAACTGTTTAAATATCGCAATTTTCCCAGGAAGATCGAAAGGAACGTTACAGTTGCACATCTTGATACGAAGACTTGGACAGAATTGATGGACCGTCACAATTGTCTTTCGCGATACACATCTCTCGAGTCCTCAACATTTATTAATTGTATCAAGAACGCAAGTCATATGTTTCTTATGATAGATATTAAATTAATTATACATTATTTTTGTTCGTTCTCTTCATTACGATGGTATAATATTTAGAAATATCAGTTAATATCCGTGTAATAAACAGTATTTAATGCATAAGAAAGTGTCTGAATCAAAACAATAGATTTCCAATGTTCAATGTTTACCGCCCATTTGAGGGCGGATAGTAAATTCAAAGGGGCGGTAGCTGCTTCAAGTGCAATTGATGACGTTTAGTGAGTAGTAGGCGACGGCAAATGAATTAAATAAAAATAATTTAATATTAATTAGAGTTTCATGTACGTTTTATCAGTTGCGTAAACTCATTGTTCTTTAAAAAAAAGTTAGCAATTAGTGATCAAATTAAAAAATAATTAACTTATTTACTAACTAACACACACGCCGTCTCCCAAAAGGATAGGCACAAATAACGGACCACCACACTGTTATATCCTGACATCCTTCCATCGTTTCATCAACATTCATACAAAGTGCCAAGAACGCTCGTCGATTTCTCCGATTGTTAATTAACTTAAATTATAAACTAACAAACAAACCCTCACGCCGTTTGTCCGCAGGGAGAAAAAAATGAAGCCTCGACTTCATTTACATCATTATCAACAATCCATATATCCGAACCAACGCAGCGATCCTTTCATAATTTGTTCATAATACCTTCTTCCACTCTACATTCCTTTCCTATATCAGCATTTGAGATTCTGTCGTATATCGTTCTACCACACATATATCAATGAAAGCGAAAACGGTTGTTCACAATGAAATTCTGGTCCCAACCCTAATGTATGGAAGCGAAGCATGGAACTGGCAGAAGAAGGATGAGAGCAGAATAACTACGGTAGAGATGATGTGCTTAAGATTTAAATTATGTTCTGTTAATTAAAAAGCTATTAGTATACGTATAATTACGCTTAAATAATTCTTTGTTTAATTAAACGTAGTTCCAAAAGATGCTGAGTATTTAAAAAAAGGGGGAGGTACGGCCATTATGTTTGGGAAGCTGTGATCTTAATGGTTCACGGGTAATTGATGACTGCAGCATCCAAAATCACATCCATTGCGGAAACGAGTGGCCGACGATTAGATGATGTCAGCCCACCTCGTTAGACGCTTTGGACTATATTTAGCGTTCGTCGAAAAATGGGTCCTTCTCAGAAACCCTCTAATTATACCCGATGGAGTGATTTCATTTTTTTTAATTACCTCCGGACTTCGGTTTGGCATTGCCCGCTCAGTGCCAAGATTTCATTCAGCTCCATTAACACATGCCGCGGTCCTTCTGAGCTTTTTTTGCCCCGGCCGACACTCGACCCGTGGCAAAAAAGGGGAGTCGGTTACTACGTCACGCAAACTGGCTTTGTCGTCATTTCGGCTCTCGAATTTATTGACAGCCAATGCGAACGAGTCGTTTGCCTTGTAACGCCGGCTATGGGCGCTGGCGAAGGGACAGCGCGGCTTGTTATATCACCAACTTAGTCACAAGCACTAGGGCAAACCGAATTATGCAAAGCAGGACAAAAGGCAAAGGAACTTACGCCGATGAAATGTTCCGTTAGAATGAACTGTTGGGTTTGACGCTTGTCCGCACTCGGTAATCTCTTTACCACATTTTTGCAAACTTGCGTTTTGCTTTTGCCCGATCAGCGCTTTACTTTATAAAACCTACTGATAACTGATATTAATAATAATAATAAATTGAATAATTTAAAAAGCGTCTTTTTAAAGAGCGCCTCACTCACAAGATATGGAAAAATGGAGAAAGATATCGGAAGAAGGGTTGGAGCTGGAAACAAAATAAATGGTGCACTCAAAGTCATTACCGCAAATATAAATATATCGACTGAAGAAAAGATGGCAGTGCACAATGGAGTTCTAGTGCCGACCCTTATGTATAGAAGTGAAGCTTGGAGTTGGCAGAAGAAGGATGAAAGTAGGATAAATGCCGTTGAAATGAGATCACTATGAAGGATGTGCGGAAAAACGAATGATAGAATATCTAATGATGAAGTAACTAACTAACCATCATGCCGATTATCCTAAGAGGTAGACAGAGAGGTTGAACCGCCATACTGCTCTGTCCTGACTTACCTCTCGAGCTTTTTCGAATTTAGAACGAATGCATTTTTAGGATTCTTTATTCAAATTACATGACGGTAAAATACTAGGAATAGCAAGGATACGCAATGCCGCGGGCTTCAGGTTAGATATCTGGATTCTGGACCAAGAAGAGGAGAGGAGATGATGTATGGACCGTGTATTAAGGTGGCCCCGCGGGGATTGCGGAACATTTTTTGCGGATAAACTATTGCCAAATTTGATCACTTCTTCTTGGAATTGTTTTAATAGACATGCTAACAAGCTTAAAACATAACGGATTTTTCTTTGAGTGAATCATCTAAAGACGTCAAGAAATATTACTCAATAAATAAAATATGGACATATTCTCTTTTAATACGAAATTTTAATTCTTGAATATGCGCAATGTTAACGGTTTTAAATTGAGATAAAATTTTGAATAATTTTTTTGTTGAGTTAAAGCATATTTTTTTAGTTTTGAGTTTATTTTTTGAACTAACTATCTAACTTACCATCACGCCGTCTCAGGCAGAAAGAATGGACTGCCACACTTTTCTTTCCTGACATATTTCTCTCGCTTCCTCAACATTCATACATCGTGTCATGCACGCGCGTCGATTTCTCTGACTCCTCACGTGGCCGACATTCAATATTTGATTTATTTGATCGTGCCACGTTTTCCTCGGTCTTCCTCTATTTCTGGTTCCTTTTACATCGTTAACATATATTTTTTTTACCATTCTTTCTTCATTGATTCTTTCCATATGTCCAAACCATCTTAATGATCCTTTCATTATTGTGTTCATAACACCATCATTCGCACCGCATTCACTTCTTATATTTTCATTCGAAACTCTATCATACCACACATTCGTCTAAGAGATCTCATTTCTACTGCATTTATTCTACTTTCATCCTTCTTTTGCCAGTTCCAGTTTCGCCTCCACACATTTTTTTTCAATTGTTTTATTCTTCCTTTCGTTCATATCTTTCTCCAGATGATAAAGGTATAAAACCTTTGAAATATGTCGATATAAGTATTCTCAAAAATGTAAAAAATAGTGTTTTAATTTATAAAATAACATTTTGTAAGTTCACTGTTAACGCGTAAAATTTAAAGATTTTTTATTTGGGAAAAATAATAAAATATTCCAGTGTTAACGCTTTAACCTTCAATAATAAAAATTAGGTACTAGTTGAGATAAAATATTAAAAATTTGAAATAAAAATGAATAATGAGGATCTTAAAATAATTTTTATGATTAAATTTAATTATGGGTATCCATTATTTTCTTCTATTCCGATGTAAATATCGATACTCATTTGTTTATTTTTTAATTTTCTTTTCTCTTCTTATTTTTTTCTTTTTTTATGTACTTTGTATATACAACACTTATATTAAAAAAATAAAATTACATAGACATGTTTCGGATAAACAGTCCTTCTTCAGTAAAGATACATTAAAAAATATATTTTAAAATTGTTTACATGATCTGACAGATAGGAGAATTTTTTTTTTTACTTTATTGTCGTATGAATGTTGCCTATTCCCAAAAAGTCACTTCCAACAGGTGGGGGAGCAATAGTCTTCGGGCTGATACTCCTGAAAGACAAGATCCTAAATGAGACGAATGTTGCCAAAATCATAGAAAACTGATAAAATGGAACATTCTTGAATGCAATGATTTGAATATTGCAGTACAAAAGAACAATGTTTAGTCGAAGCTAGTGCGTCCAACTTAGGAATCATTTGTCTATAGTTTTATAAATACATGCTATATTACGTGGAATAAATATTGATATGTCTATATGAGTGAGAGAGCATGTGCTTATTTACAAACACATGAAAAAGAGAGACGTAATTTTTATACGCAACACCATTGCGGGAAACCAACACATCGAAATAAAATCACAGCGTGTTTTTTTCAGCGCAAAGACTGGCGGGATTAAAAGGCACGTAACAAAAATAACCAACAAATCGCAATGATTTCTGAACGAGACTTTTAGATAATATGTTTTTGTTACAAATTCCATTCGCTTTGAGGGCAGCTTTCCCGGGTTCTCTCGCGCCCGGGGCGCCTCGCCAGACTCGCTGGCAACGTGCTCGCAGTCGCGCACAGAGGATCATTCCGTATTTTTTATATTTTTATCGCGAATAAATATATACTGAAATAGTTGTTTTATTGCCGCGTTGATGGCGTTCTTTATGAAACTCAATGAAACGCCCGCACAGGAGTGTCATGGATAATCCCGTTTATTTGCGAAAAGGAAACTGCTTGCATGGGAATAATAATAGAAATATTGTAACAAAATATTTCCTCTACTTTCTCTTAATAATAATAATAATAATAAATTGGATAATTTATAAAGCGCCATTTTTATGAATTGCTCATCTCAAGGGCGCTGTAGAAGATGCTCCGTTTTATCAACTAGATAATAATAATAATAATAATAATGATAAAAAAAATATATAAACATATTTAGTATGAGGGCTGCACCCGACGAAATCGATCAGCCCTTCCTGTCAGGAAATGATAATTTGAAAAGGTGCGTTTTGAGTCTCGATCTAAACTCTGATTGATTCTCAGTGCACTTAAGGTCTGCTGGAAGACTGTTCCAGGCTGAAGGGCCGGCTACCGCGAAGGCTCGATCGCCAAAGTTTGTGCTTGGACAGCGTTTTGGCACAGTCAATCTACCGATCGCAGAAGACTTATTAAGTAATGAAGTTGTTGAAATGGTTTATTTTTTATTTAAAACAATAAATATAATAATCGTAAATATCGCGGGAGCGAAACCGGTTGGTATTTATAACAAATAAAGTAATATAACAAATAAATCTAAATAGATTATGCTAGTGTAGAGTGAACTTAAAAATGTAAAGATAGGCGTGGAATCCTACTATACTCCTTTCAGCGCCCTTGAGATGAGCAATTCATAAAAATGGCGCTTTATAAATTATCCAATTTATTATATTATTATTATTATATACAAGTTCCAAAAATTTGTCAGACGTGGTGGCCATAAGGAAGGAGGAATCGGGAATGTTGTTAAACATAAAGCGATCGCTCAACCCAACCAATGACAGGTCATAAGTCCTGTAAGCGCCTCGGCCACCACCTTTTGTTCCCAGAAAACAATTTACGTCTTCGTCTCTATTGAGATACAATTAATCCTTATAAAATAAAAATAATTTATCCGCAATGGGTGAAATCCAGTATTTGTCTACAAGAATTTGTAAACATTCAAAATGTTGTTGTACAAATAAAGTGGTTTATATACAAATTGTACAAGTGTATAATTATTATATTATATTTAACTAACTAACTCCAAGAATATATATACCTGGGACACAATATTCGATTGGGCCGAGATAACCAGACCGCAGAGCTAAAAAGAAGAATTGGACTAGGCTGGGCAGCTTTCGGAAACCTGAGCTACATCCTTAAAAACCGGAAAATACCGATCAACCTGAAACGAAAAGTCTATGAAGCCTGCGTTCTGCTAGTTGGTACTTATGGTCTTGAAACTGTTACATTTTCCAAAAAAAGTGCCGAGAAACTGCGAGTGACCCAAAGAGCCATGGAAAGAGCCATGTTAGGAATAAGCCTAAGAGACAGAGTCAGAAACGATACGGTGAGAGAAAAAACAAAGGTCACTGACATCATCCACCGGTTGGCGACTCTAAAATGCCATTGGGCGGGTCACGTAGCCAGAAGCCCAGATAAAAAGTGGACAAGAAGACTGTTGACTTGGAGACCGTGGACGGCGAAGAGAAGTGCAGGGCGACCGCAACTACGGTGGAAGGATGATCTAAACAGACACGCCGGAATAACCAGGATGCAGTCTGCACAGGACAGAATGACATGGAAGCAAATGGAGGAGGCCTTTGTCCAGGAGTGGACGGGAATAGGCTAAGGAAGAAGAAGAAGAACTAACTAACTTACTAACCAACACGCTGTTTATCCGGAGGGGTAGGCAGAGAGGATTGACCGCCATACCGTTCTGTCCTGACATACCTCTCTAGCTTCATACATCGTAACATGCACGCTCGTCGATTTTTCCGCCGGGTGCGATATTAGTTATAATTATTGTAATACCCTATCCTATAGATAACTCAGGTTTATCAAAATCAGAAATCGTGTTTCCGTTAGTGACTACTTCTAGTCAATGGGAAAATTCCCACGTTATGGAGCTCGTACGAGCTACGTGGATACGCACTATAACTATGTAAATTGCATGCAAAAACTGATCATTAATGATTTATATTATATAAAGCGGTAGCGTGTATTCTAGATTTTAACAAAACAGTAAAAATCTTTTTATAACGTAGAAAAGTTTTTGTTTTATTAAAAGGGCAAAACAAATGCTAACGCCTCATCACTTTCTTCTATATTTGATTTCACTTTGTATTGTGGATTCACATTTGAATAAATAGTAAAATAATCTGTATTTTCACTTCACTTTATTATTCGATTTGCAGTCATGTTTTAGTTAACTTCGATGCACATTAAATTGGCGACTTGGTAACCTTCGTGGTAGAGTGGTAAGAAATCTGACTACCATACCGAAGGTGTTGGGTTTGATTCCCTTCTATGGCAGTGTGGTTGTCACGCTTTCTGGTCTGGTGTAGAATTCACTTGAAAATAAAATGACGATAGATTAGCTACCTTTCACACGTTATGAAAATCAATATAAGTAATTGGGTTCAAACGACCTGTTATATACAAAATAAAATCATTTCTTGCTTCTTCGTTAGGTAATCTATATAACATCGTTTTTCGTACATTACTCTTAGTGATTACATTTATCTTATAAAGTGTTAAATTAAAAAAACTTTGTATTATATATCACAATTCTATTTTTATTTTACGCGACAGCTGTTTCGTCAAGCTATGTTGACATCATCAGGTGTTACGATAGTATGTCAAATATGTTTCGGCCAAAACAATGGACATTTATCCTATTTTCATCCTTCTCCTGTCAACTCCAAGCTTCGCTTCCATTCATAAAAGTCTGCACTAGAACCCCATTGTGTACCGAAAAAAAAGTGTTGTGAAAATACAAAGTGTTTTATTAATTCAAATCTTATCAATGGTTAATATAAGTGCTTAAAATTTGTAGTATTATAAAACGAATCTTAAGGCAAAAACTTTGCTTTTCGTAATTGTCCCTTCTGTTAAATTTCATGTCGTGTCCCACAAATCCTTGGATTTCCAACGGAAGATTATTTAGTGAGGAAGCATAGTGCAATGAAATATTCTCGGATAGTGACCTCCTCGGCGTGAGGGCCATCCTTCCCTGATTCGGTTCCTTGTCATACTGTCTTCCTGCAATCCCCACTGCAGGGTAATTTGAGTTAAATCCGTGATATCACTTTTTGTCAGTACACAAAACATTATTACGTCTAAATATTTAATGTAATTTAACCAACAAAATTAATAATCGAGTATATACAGTGTTCCAACTCGATTTTTATAATAAATTTTGAAATTAAACAAATTTATAATAAATATTGTAGTTTGATATATAAATTGTCGTCTCATACGGAATATCACACAATAGTTTAAAAAAAAACTTTGTTTTATGTATCACAATAGTATTTTTATTTTACGCGACAGCTGTTTCGTCAACGTATGTTGACATCATCAGGTGTTACAATGTCGCTGTCGCGTAAAATAAAAAAAACGATTGTGATACATAAAACTTTTTTTTGAAATTTAACAGTTTAAATGGTAAAATATCATAGTGTTTCGGCCAAAACAATGGACAACATAATTATAATTGAATGTCGTCCACGCGAGGAGTCAAAGAAATCGACGTGCGCGTATGATGCGATGTATGAATGTTGAGGAAGCGAGAGAAGTATAATATGTTAGGAAAAAAAACTGAAAAAAGCGGTCCATTATTTCTGCCTACTTATTCGGAGAGACGGCGTGATGGTTATTTAGTTAGTTAATATATCATTTTAAATTAATTAAGAAAATATCACACAACCGATTGAGATGCTAATAAAATTATTTTTAGCTAATGTGCTGCGAATATAATGTATCACCAAATGATTGACATATTAAATTAGTTTCTTTGGATTTTAAAATGAGTCATATTACAAAATCACAAACTTAGGGTATATATCACCAAGTTACCCCGTAAGCACACGTCATGGCGTATACGTTTAACCAAAATTTCACGCGTAATACGTAGTAAATTCGCCGCATAATTATAATTTTTCTAATCATGTTTTTTTTTATGAGAAAAAATTCAATTCGATTTAGCTCACAAGAAACAAATAAATTCGTTTTACCGATTTTGATTCACTTAATCGGGAACAAATAAATTCGATTCATCATCTTTGATATACCATTCAAGTACCACAAGCGATGAGAAACCATTCGATTCGTTCGTTTTTTTTTCACGATCAATTAGAAGATAATTTTATTTAATTCGTACATCCGCATAAATCGGTTAAGTCATGTTTTCTTTGGCCTTCTTTGGCTGTCACATTGCTTGTTAATAACTTTTGATTATTCTTCAACCGGGTGATGGCATAGTTTCCCATTTTTTTTGTCCCGTAGACCCCTAAAAAACCGAAAAATACCGATAAACCTGAAACGAAAAGTCTGCGTTCTGCCAGTTGGTACTTATGGTCTTGAAACTGTTACATTGTCCAAAAAAAGTGCCGAGAAACTGCGAGTGACTCAAAGAGCCATGTTAGGAATTAGCCTAAGGGACAGAGTCAGAAACGATACGGTGAGAGAAAAAAAAAGGTCACTGACATCATCCACCGGGTGGCGACTCTAAAATGGCAATGGGCAGGTCACGTAGCCAGAAGCTCAGATGAAAAATGGACAAGAAGACTGCTGACTTGTAGACCGTGGACGGCAAAGAGAAATACAGGGCGACAGCAACTACGGTGGAAGGATGACCTGAACAGACATGTCGGAATAACCTTGATGCAGTCTGCACAAGACAGAGCGACGTGGAAGCGATTGGAGGAGGCCTTTGTCCAGGAGTGGACGGGAATAGGCTGAGGAAGAAGAAGAAGAAGACCCTTTGCTGAATTTTTATGTTTTATGTAGACCCCTTGCTTTCCTAATGTGTTTTTTTTTACAAATTCATCAACTTTAAACTTGGTTTTGAAGCTGATAGCAAGCTTCTCACCGTGATAAGGTTTTCTTTATAAAATATCAGTTTACTAACTAACTAACTAACTAACTCACCATCACGCCGTCTCCCCGGAGGGGTAGGCAGAAAAAATGGACCACCACACTGTTCTGTCCTGACATACTACTCTCGATTCCTCTACATTCATACATCCTGTCACTTACGCACGTCGATTTCTCCGACTCCTCGCGTGGCCGACATTCAATATTTGATTGATTTGATCGTACCACGTTTTCCTCGGCCTTCCTCTATTTCTAGGACGGTTCACGCCGTTTGCATATACCTTCTTTACCATTCTGTCTTCACTCATTCTTTCCATATGTCCAAACCATCTTAATGACCCTTTTCTTATTTTGTTCATAACACTTTCATTCGCACCACATTCACTTCTAATACTTGCATTTGTCACTCTATCATATACAGATTTGTCACACTTTCGTCTTAGAGATCTCATTTCTACTGCATTTATTCTACGTATAATTATGAAATTTATGTCTATTATAAGAAAGTATTACCTATATAGATACTATCTGAGAGATGGATTATACATTTGCAGGAAGCTAAAATTTTGGAGATAGCCTGCCTGAATGGGATCCACTCTCGTGGACCTCCATTTATATCTCATGGACCCCTTGCAGGTCAGAATTGACCCCTGGGGGTCGATATATACCACTTTGGGAATGACTAGTCTAGGGCATAGATTCTAAACCTTTTTACATCCGCAGACCACCATGTTAAAAAAATCTTTGCAGGCCACCAACATTGTAATAACTTAATAAGTATTTATTAAAAATTCTATGTTTTAAAGTTCAAAACAGAGAATTTTATACATTGTTACAAGTATTAAAAACACAGCAACAACAATAATAATAATAATAATAATATGCTAACTTTTAAAGCGCCGTTTTTGTGATGTAATCACCTCAAGGGCGCATTAAGACGTGTTTTAAATCTAAAAATCTAAATGTGACCGCTTAAAAAACGATCAGTTAAAAGTATAGTAGAACAAAGTATAAATGTTTAAATTGGGTATGAAATATGAAAAAGATGGGTTTTCTATTTAGATCTGAAATCTGTCGGATCCGAATCGAATCCGAATCGAATCCGGGACTTTCGGTGTGGTGGTTAAAGCACTTACCACTTTGCCACGAAGATCATCAATATAATTGAGATTGTAAAATTAATTAAAGAAAATAATTTTGATTTAATTGTATCTCAATAGAGACGAAGATGCAAATTGGAAACTGAATATGGTTGATCAAGGTGTTTACAGGACTTATGACCTGTCATTGGTTGGGTTAAGTGCACACTTTATGTAATTACAACATTCCCCATTCCACCTTTCTTATGACCATGTCTGACAAATTTTTGGAGGTTGTATATATGCTACAAATCTATACCTATATTCACATGTCAGTTTCAATACGCCATCTATGCAGATTTGATTACATATGTTAATCTTTTTAAGATTAATCTATATAATCCACACACTAACGCCATCTATGGAGATTAATCACCCACCCACCATGGGTGAAATCCAGGATTCGTGTAAAGTATAAGTGTACATTCCCAAAAAAAAAATTTTTTTTTGACTCAACCACCTAGATGCGGACCTGTGTTTGAATTTTTAACAGTTTTTCCAGGGAAATACACAGCATTTGAGTCAAGTTTACTGCGCAATCAAAGCGAATAATTAAGCTCTGCGGTAATAAAGTACCCGTGATACTCGATAAAGCTGTCCGCGGCTGTCGCAGGCGATCTCTGGAAGAAGCTCTTGATGATAATTTACCGTAAAAACTATTAGAAATATGTTTATAGCTTCCTGCGAGACTTGGCCGAGACGGCCAACTGCTGCCGTCGAGCTGATGTTGAACATAATTACTTGCTTTGACAATTATTTATTGAATTGCGATTTTATTCGCAACAAACACACCATCTTGACTCCTAAACAACGTAAAAAAATATTATGAAAACTTTTATTATAACTTATATAAAGTGATCAAATGATTTTCTGAAATCACTTGATGGATGTTTATTTTAAATCTTCTTCTTCTTCTTCTTCTTCTTCACTTTTGGTAGACTCAGGAGTCTGTTATTTCAGGCGGGTTCTCTTGAGACGCTGAACTCCAGCTTTCTCCACCGTTTCGGGGGTCTTCCTGGTCGGCGTTGTCGGTTTGGCGTTCCATGGAGAGCTATGTGTGGTATCCTATTTGAGCTCATCCTTTCTACGTGTTGATGCCAGTATCGCCGTCTTTGACGTCCCCATCTGACCACATCTTTATTTTAAATAATAATTAAATAAATCGACGTTTTTTAACTACTTCCAATTTTGTCTGTATTTCGACAGCGACCGGTTTCACCAGGCTCGCTGGCATCGACAGACTGGATCGATCGACAGACCAGTCTGTCGATGCTAGCGAGCCTGGCGAAACTAGTCGCTGTCGAAATAAAGACAAAAGTGGAAGTAATTGTTAATAATGTTTTATTTGACTTTTATTTCGTAATTTCGTAATAAACGACGTTTTAAGAGTCAAATAATGTTTTATTTGACTCTTAAAACGTCGTTTCATTTAATTATTATTACCTATATAAAGTGATCAGTAAACTACGTGTATATTTATCTAAAATTAGTACACAAAATAAAAATCAAAATCAAATTTATCTTCTATATTCGCCTTCACTTTGTGTTGTGGATTCATATTTGAATAAATATAATTACACTTCGTATTTTTCCAACACTTTTCACAGACATGTTTCGGTTGTGACCCTACCTTTTCGATGCACATTTTTTTACAAACAAAAGCCTATCCAAAAAAGCTAAGATGGCAGTGCATAATGGTGTTCTTGTGCCGACCCTTATGTATGGAAGTGAAGCATGTAACTGGCAAAAGAATGATGAAAGTAGAATAAATGCAGTAGAAATGAGATCTCTAAGACGAATGTGTGGCAAATCTGTATATGACAGAGTGTCAAATGCAAGTATTAGAAGTGGATGTGGTGCGAATGAAAGTGTTATGAACAAAATAATGAAAGGGTCATTTAGATGGTTTGGACACATGGAAAGAATGAGTGAAGACAGAATGGTGTAGAAGGTATATGTAAACGGTGTGAACGGAGCTAGAAATTGAGGAAGGCCTAGGAAAACACGATCAAATCAATAAAATATTAAATGTCGGTCACGTGAGGAGTCGGAGAAATCGAATTTCGTGCATGACACGGTGTGTGAATATCGAGGAAGCGAGAGAAGTATGTCAGGACAGAACAGTGTGGCGTTCCATTCTTTCTGCCGAATCCTCCGAGGAGATGGCGTGATGGTCAGTTAGTCAGTAAACAAATCATTAAATGAAGGATTAAGGGCGAATATCAATGAATTTTATAGTCAATTTGATTCAATGATTGATGCATTATCATATTCATCGACCTCGGTTTATTTTTCGTTATTTATTATTTTCATAAACAATATCCTTAGCAACTGGTGTGAAAATAAAAGTAAATAAACCATTTCGGGACCTCCCGTGCCAAGTCTCGCTGGACTTCCCGAGAGTCACAAATCCGCCAACAGTCTAGGAATAACATCTTCCACATCATCTCTCAATGTCACCCCAATGTCATATCTCGTCTCCAGACCGCGGCGACGATATACCCAACTATCATGGCACTTGAGTTATTTCACGTTTACCGAGAAATAATCCAGATTAAATTATTCACGGTTATTTTTTTACATTGATCTCAAATGACATCTTAATGAATATATTACAATTATCCCCGAAAATCTTGAAGAGACAATTTTAATTTTTTTTTTTAAGGACTAACTACTACTAACTGATTTAAGAATTCATTTTACAATCTTCAATGTGAGCAGAAAATAGCTCATTATTATGAAGAAGGAATCTCTTCCAGGCTTGAACCCATGTCCCCTGGATCAGGAGCCAAGTGTTCTATTCCCTAGAACACCACCCGTTTATTAGATTTTTTAATTTTGATGGTAACATAAAATGAGGAGATAAAATGTCGAACAAAGGATCCGAAAAAAGCATTTGACAGTATTTCATATCACAAATTAATCTCCAAACTTAAACATATTGGGTTGACTAGAAAAATGTTTTCCTGATTCCGATCCTATTTAGAAAACCAGTATGTTAAAATAAATAATGAAATTGGCCAGGAAACTGACCACCCTATTCTGTTTCCAAAATAATTTACATCTTCGTCTCTATTGAGATACAATTAATCCTTAAAATGATGAGGGACCGGTTGTTCGAAACATGTCTGATGTATAATTTAATTTTTTTTTAAAGTTAGTGTTGTATAAGTATACAAAGTATATAAAATAGAAAAAGACAAATAAAACATCTATAACACAAAGTACGGCAAACATAGAAGAAATATAGTTAATTAGTTATTTTTATATGTTATTTTTTACTACTAACTATCCACTGGCTGAAATATCAAGAAAGGATACAATACAAGCTCTGCTGGACGGTCTATAAGGCGTTGCATGGAATGGCACCAGCTTATATATCTGAACTCTGCATCAACGAGAACTTGAATGCTAGACAGTCTACATTGCGATCAGCTAAGTCTTCAGCGATCGGTAGATTGACTGTGCCAAAACGCTGTCCAAGCACAAACTTTGGCGACCGAGCCTTCGCGGTAGCCGGCCCTTCAGCCTGGAACAATCTTCCAGCAGACCTTAAGTGCATTGATAATCAGAGTTTAGATCGAGACTCAAAACGCACCTTTTCAAATTATCATTTCCTGACAGGAAGGGCTGATCGATTTCGTCAGGTGCAGCCCTCATACTAAATATGATTATTATATTTGTTATCATTATTATTATTATTATTATCTAGTTGATAAAACGGAGCATCTTCTATAGCGCCCTTGAGATGAGTAATTCATAAAAATGGCGCTCTATAAATTATCCAATTTATTATTATTATTATATTATCTTGTTTGTGTTTACATGTTTACTGGCAACACAGTCCAGTTTTCCTGTGAATGGGGGCACAGACGCCGCTTGTCGTCCAATTCGTTGGACGGTGTTTATTCGGATCTAATATCGCAGATGAATGGGCGACGGGCCGTCGCGTGCGGCTGTCGGCGGCTCGTAAAGAGTCGTAAGATGTCATCGAGATGTACGTAACGCCGGGCGGAGTCCTCGCCGTCTTCTCAGGAGCGGAGGAATGAACCGCAAGCGGGTCACGGCCCCGAGCACCCTTGTCCCGTGTCGTGCCGCCTTCTGCGGGCCGAGCGAGCTGCTTTGATTTAATGCCACCATCTATTATATTCCATATTTCGCTAATCGTGATGACATTGTTTGCTTCGAGTAATGACCATTCTAGAACGGTGACCCTAACAAAGAAAGCCATGCCTTCACTCTATTTAGTACAGATGGAGACTCAAAATTAAATATTGATTGCCTGCGTCAGGTGCAGTGATCATACTAATCATTTTTTAACTAGTTCATAAAACGGAGCATTTTCTAAAGCGCCCTTGAGATGAGTGGCGAAATGGCGAACTATAAATGATCTAAAAATTAGAATTAAACACATTTAAAACGTTGTATAAAACCACTTTATTTTGAGTCAGGAGCGCCAACCAGTTTCACTCTGTAACGAGCCTCAAAATAAAGTGGTTAATACAATGTTTTAAAAGTGTTTAATTCTAATTTTTAAATATGTCAAACCACCAAGTAATAGCTTCTTTCCAAAGTATAAATTATCTCATGTGTTATTATTATGAATTATATTATAGTATATACAGGATTAATCAATACGAATGAAAACGTCTGTTTTTTAGAAGTTTTAATATAACTAGTTGCAACTCGTGAAATATTCACCGAAGTAAACATAATTCTCATGTTTTATGGTTTATTTAATGTTGTTATACAACAATAATCAGACTTTTTTTAAATAATCCATAAATGTTCTCGGGCATACCCACTGTGTGAATTTTGAATTATTTTTTACAGAGAATCGAAGTATTCCTCTCTCGTTCTCTCGTATTCGAAATTCAGTTCTCGTATTCTTTCTATGACGACAAACGTACGGGTTTTTGTCTATTTATATTATGATTTTTAGGAATTACGTGTTTCGCTTTTCTTAGGTATTATCAAATGTACGAAACGTGTGACATTTGATAATTCATAAGAAAGGCAAAACAAGTCATTCCCATAAATTATAACAAAACTTCTAGAAAACAGACGTTTTTATTCGTCTTCTTTTCCGGTCTCAATCTAAAGATTGGTTTGCAGCAAGGCGACGCATCTCCTCTTTCATTTCGCTCGGTCCTCAGCAACTCTTTTCAACTCCGCATAGGAGGTGCCAGCCATATCTCGTCAAATCTGATCTAGGTACTCCTGGCGAGGTCGTCCTCTACCGATCGATCCCTCGACCATTCCCTACAACACATCATGCAGGAAACATTCGTGTCGCCACACATGACCATGATTAATTATTAAATATGAAGTTTTACGTCATTGTTAAAGAAACAATAAATATAGGTACATGATTATTATAAAATGAGAGTTGAATCATTATAAAATTTTATGTAATTCAGCACATTTTATTAACCTTAATTGATCCCAAATGAACGATTGCATTAAAATAGGCACAAAGTAACAAAAAAAAAAAAAAACTAAGCATGCAGTTTCGTTCTATACGTCATATAGAATAAAACTGCATATTTATTTTTTTGTATTTTTTATTGTATTTGGTTACTATTTTACTTCAACCATTCAAATGATACAAAAAATACGTTTATCCAATAAGTGAAAATTTAAATGATAATCTTTAGGGGTTAAAACAGTGGAATTTCATAATTAAGATTTTTTTATGAATTAAAACAGTGTTTTTTTTTTCACCTGTATCTTATTTATGAAATTTAAAATAACAGTGAATACATTTTTTTAAGTAGGCTTCTGGATTTTTTTGTTGATGAAAAGGGTTCCGTAGGAGAGAAAAGTTTGGGAAACTGTGCTCTACATCTCAGATTGTTGCGTACCGGTGCGAGCTGCAATGTCCGCGTCGCGCGGGTTCCCAGTTCGGTTATCTGCTGCAAGATCTTCCGACGTGTTTAGGTTTCCGGAAGTAAAGTGGAATGAGCTAACGTCAGGTGGCACCAGACCAGCCGCGGCGGTTTATCAACTATTCGCTTCTCTACTGGATTCGCTTAACACGTTTCTGAGAGCGTCATATTAAAGGCGAACATGACGAGTGTTGTCCGGCCTTTAAACACATCGCATGCGGGAAATGTAAAAATAAAACGAACTAACTAAATAAACGTCACGCCGTTTCACCGGAGGGTTAGGCAGGGAGTATGCAGTGGCGGTACTCCCAGAGAAGCCCAGAAGCCCGCCTTGCGTAAGGAATAACTAACTAACTAACCATCACGCAAAGGGTAGGCAGAAAGAATGGACTGTCACACTTTAACCGATGCGGCTCTCTATCCTTCTCTTTTCGCCCCGCGGGAGACGCGATGTGATGGGTTGCGAACCTCATCGCCACCAATAGGCATCTCCCGCGCACACTTGGATCGTCCTACATCCACAAAATATATCTAAAACAAATCATATAAAATACAAAGATATAAAATAAGATAACAAAATAAGAATAATTTAACAGATAATATTCTTTTTAGATCGAGCACTTATGGTCTTTTTGATTTATGTTCCTTGTATCCACCGTTTTTTTAATTAGCTGTAATTAAGCACTTAAAGCACTTAAAACAAACACCAGCAAGAACTTAAAAATAATATTGAAGAAATAATTCAAAGAAATCTATGCGTAAGAAATTTTGAATCAAAATCTCTTCTGGCTTACAGAGTTTCAGCTCTTGTGGCTATTCCTCTTACGTCTGATGGGAACATTGTTGGAAGGTGATTTGACGGGTTGTTGGTTTATGCGGGGGCATGATTACTTAGATTTGGGGGTTTTGATTAAATTTTTTTTATGCAAGCCGGGCTTCTGGGCTTCTATGGGAGTACCGCCACTGGGAGTATGGCCCGCCATACTGGTCTGTCCTGAAATACCGACCTTTGTGGTAGAGTTGTAAGAACCCTGTCTTCCATGCCGAAGGTCCCGGGTTCGATTCCAGTGTCAGCGTTAGATTGAGTGTCAGTGAGGCAGTGTTCATAAAAAATATATTGCAAATTCTGGAAAGAGTACTGCCTCGCCGACGTCGACATATTTGGGTTCCTTCTGATATATATGATTTTTTGGTTTTACGTCGTTGTTTTATCTTTGTTACACCGTTTTGTGTCCAAATGAGTCACCTAAATGTTTTTCATTTGTTATGTGTCATTTGTGCATTTTATATAAATAAATAAATTCCCGGCGATGGCATTGTGATTATCACACATTCAATTCATGTGACAATAAAATGGCGATCGATTGACTATATATCACATATCATGAGAATCAATATAATAGCTAAAATTAATAGTATTTAGTAATTGGGTTCAAACGACCTGTTGTATACAAGGAAAACATACCTCTCTAGCCGGAAAAACTCTCCGAGATCGTCTCCACAACGTAGACATAAGAAAAACTTGAGAAATAGAGGGAATAGAAGATTTGGGAAAATCGGACGATCGAAATCGTTGGCGAATTTTTTTTTAGCTCCTTCTTCAATTGAGTAGAACCATCTCGTGGACCCCCATTTACATCTCATGGACCCCCAATTTTTTTTACAATTGTCGTAGACCCCTTGCAAGTTGTCGTATACCATTTTGGGAATCACTGATTTAATTGTTATTATAAAAATAACAATAAAATCTCTATGGAGCTGTTTTGTGATCGAAATATAATAGAATTTCCGTTTACCATTTATTTAATAAATATCTGAATTTGAATAAAGAATGAAATTTTGTGTTGGAATTTATACCGTGTTTCAGTTTACCGGCGTTATGAAACGCCCGCATGTATTGTGTTAAGAGCACCGTAGTTGAATAACGTAACACTTTATGGCTCCGATTGCCATTTCGGTTATTATTTCCTTTATTGATATGTTCTTGACTCATCATTTCGCAAACTGCGGCGTGACAATAATAAGAACATTTACATCTACGGATAACTTTTGAAATAATATCATGCAATTGTAACCTTTGACATTCATGTTCAAAATCTGCTTTTAAAATATGTTGGATGAAGGTTATCTTCTTGTCTTTATAATAATTATAAGTTGAGCTCACATTGTTAACATGGTATACGCGCTATTACTCGTTTTAAGTTCTTTGACATTGTCTTCTTTCTTAACTTCCCCAATTTATTGATCTTTCTAGGAAAGCATTTTTTCAAACTATTAACTAACTAACTGACTAACCATCACGCCGTCTCCCCGAAAGGGTAGGCAGAAAGAATGGACTGTCACACTTTAACCGATGCGGCACTCCATCCTTCTCTTTTCGCCCGGGAGACACGGTGTGGTGGATTGCGAACCTCATCGCCACCAATAGGCATCTCCCGCACACACTTCGATCGTCGAACAGCCACAAAATAAATGTAAAACAAATAATGTAAAATACAATGATATAAAATAAAATAACAAAATAAAAATAATTTAACAGAAAATGTTCATTTTAGATGGTGCACATATTGTATATTTAATTTATGTTCCACGTATCCACCGTTTTTTTTAATTAATCAGATGTATATACTACATACATTTTCCCTAATAATAATTTTGGATATAAACTAAGTCTTTCTGATGTATTTTTTAGTTGATTGCAAGAACTGACGACGCTAATACAGGTTAGCAAAACAGCTGTCGCGACGAAATATATTCAAACTATTATCCGGAGGTATTTACAATCCAGGAATACTGAGGGAGCTAAATTTATACGTTCCCCATAGTTATAGCAGAGCGAGGGGGCATATATTATTTTATGCCCCAAATTGCCGTACAGAGGCCCTTCGAAGTTCTCCTGTATTGAAAGCGATTCGTCTTTTAAATGAGGTTGCAAAAGAGATAGACCTCTTTGGATGCAATTATGGCGAATTCGTAAATACTCTTACGATAAAGGCAGCAAGTAAATAACTAGCTTTTCCTATTCATAAGGTTCTATGTATATTTCCTTTGATATTCTTTTTTTCACCCTTTACATCGATTTGGCTCGCGCTGTAATGATGTAAGGAGTTTTTTCATAATAATAATAATAACTCTTCATTCCTCGCCACTCTATGCCATTGACATCCTGGCACTCTTTTGATGTCATCAGACCATCTTATTTGTGGTCTGCCTGGGTTTCTGTAGCCTCCAGTGTTGGTCTAATCGATTGATCATCCGTTGTCCTCACTATATGGCCGGCTCAATTTCACGTCAACGAAGCTATCTTGCACGTTACATCAGCAACTTTGGTCCTTTATCTGATCCACTCGTTTTGTTTCCTGTATCGCAGACTGATGTTCAACATCCTTCTCTCCACTGCTCTCTGGATCACTCTAAGATTTTGCATTGTTCTCTTTGTGATCGCTCTGTGGGCTAATAACCTGCAAGTCCTAAAATTAAACATATTAAAGAAACTTGTTAGAAGTCGGAAGAATCAACGTGCGTGTATGACTCGCTGTATGAATGTGGAGGAATCTAGAGAGGTGTGCTAGGATAGAGTGGTGTGGCGGTCCGTTATCTCTGCCTACCCCTGCGGGGAAACGGCGTGATGGTTTGTTTGTTTATTTAAAACTTTCTTGTCTTTGAAACGAAAAAGAAAAAGACGTCATTATTTTCTTGAATGTTACCAATACTTCTAGACAAATACTGGATTTTACCCATTGCGGGTTAATCATTTAAGGATTGATTGTATCTCAATAGAGACGAAGATGTACATAGTTTTTTTGGAAACAGAATATGGTGATCGACGCGTCACAGGACTTATGACCTGTGATTGGTTGGGTTAAGCGATCGCTTTATGGAATACAACAAACCCCATTCCGCCCTTCTTATGACCACCACGTCTGTCAATTTTTTGGAAGATGTACATATGCTACTATGTTGAGAAACACTTCACATATTTTTGTTCAATCTACACTAGCGCCATCTATTAAGATTATATGTAAGCATTAAGCAAAAAATATTTATTAATGCAATGTGAAAGGTATCATACATCCACCATATCTGTTTCCAAAAAACAATTTACATCTTCGTCTCTATTGAGATACAATCAATCGTCATTATTGTTTGTTTAGCTTTATGATTTTATCCGTCGCTTTTAGCTTATGTAATTTGATTATTTAGATCGTTTCAAAGCAGAGATCTCCTCTGATCTATCGCCATCTGCCGCGATGTACTATAAACAAGTCGCCACATCAGAAAACAACATAATCCGCGGAAACTGCGAGGGGCGCAGGGGGACACGCGAGTGACGCAGTCGCCATCTTGTCTGGCGATGAAAGCGGCCGGAGGTCTTGGAGTAGGTCCAAGATCCGGTGTGCCGCGCGCTGGACATCTGCGGCTGCTCCGAGAGTGCCAACTGTTAACATAAACATCAACGGCTCTCGAATTATAAATCGCTTTGTCAGCGTCCCTGTTGTACCAACACAAACAGCGTCTTCAATAAACATTCGTCAGAAGACAAAGAGGAAAGTAATTTCATTCATACCTTCCAAACGTGTGTATTATACCAGCTGGGGTTATCCATTTATACTGTACCGAGTTTTATACGAAATGGAACCTTCATTTTAACCTTCCTGTGATGGGTATCTTCTACACGTTGCTTCTAATAACCATCAATATCTCTATAAATATAATAAATACAAAATTAAGATTTTAGGTATTCCTTCATAATATATTTGAGGGTATTATTTGCAAACCCGGCAAACTCCACCAACAATCAAAAGTGAGATATGAAATGGGTCTTATTCATAATACATTTGCACACAATTTTTATTGATTTTCAGTTTCAAATTTGGCTTCATTCTGAAGAATTTTGCTATTAAAATATAGGGTTTGTTGCAAACATGGCAACCCCCACTTGAGTGTTGCAAAGCTGGCAAACTCCAAAATGAAATTCATTATTTTACTTTAATTATCAACATAATGATGATTATTTCATGACTGACTACTTTTAAAATACTAACTGGTTGGGATGAAAAAAATAAATATTGTAAAAAGCGCAATTTATTAACGTATCAGTTTTTTGCGATTTACTCAAAACATCTAATGATGGAGTTTGCCAGGTTTGCAAATAACACCCTCATTTACGCATTGATTTAAAAAATAATATTAATAATAATCAGAATTTATCGGGTACATCGGAGGTATTTTGTGAAGATCGGAAACAAATTCGCGTATAAACAGCGCTGTGAGTGCGCGACACTATATTCGCATCTCACTCTTGCATACTTCACTGTGGAAGCGCGAGGAGCTCAATGTTCTCACTGCCGCCGGTAGTAGCTCTCGGGCTTGCAACCAGAGTGGACCTATGCCCGTTCCGTAAGCGTTGCCACGTCGTTTTTTTAATGTTTTTAGCAATTAAATCTCAATTATTATAATTTTTTACTTCAATTATAATTAAATAAGGGGATTAGCTATGAATGTTCTAATTTTTGATCGGTTACTGACTACCCAACACCGGAACGCGCGTTTTTATTTTAGCACCTTAAGGAATGTGTTATCCTTAATCTTGTTTTTTTTAGTTTTGCCGTTATATGTTAGTTGTCTGTTTATGTGCACAAATATTAATTACTTTTGAATATAGAACAAAAGGAAAAATGAAAACAAGGAGTCTAGGGGTAGGTTTAATTGTAATTTGAATAAAATATAATTGTGAGAGAAGGGAAACAAATCAAATATCGGACTTGAAGTTAAATTTATTTGGTTGTTTATAATACAACATACTCATAGTGCAGGACCGCGAGTGAAGGATGAATCTAGCACCGTAAATCAAGTGTAATCGATTGCTTTACCATTCCTAGTTCATTTCACAAGTTCTTACCCTTCATGTTAAAGTAAAACTAAACAGCATACGAAACTTTCAGCATAAAAAAATCAATACATAAATGAAGAACTTTATCGTTCTCCCGACGATCAAGGTGTAAAGCCTTGGAAAAGTGTCGAGAAAAATAAAGTAAAAAGTGGAAAATCAGTGTTTTAATTCATAAAACAATTGTCACTGTGGAATTCCATAATGACGATTTTTTATGAATCTGTACACCTTCTTCATCGAGAGAACAATACAAACTAAGTTTTTATCGTTTATATCGTTCTCCCGATGATGAAGTTCGTTCAGAAGGCAAATACTCTTAATTCTGGAGAGTATCCTGTCTTCCTTCCATTATTTTACCTCTCAATAGATACCTTAAAAATAATTTTTGTAATGTCTGTTGATGAAATAAACTGATTTGATATATTATTATTTTTATAAGGATTAATTGTATCTCAATAGAGACGAAGATGTAAATTGTTTTTCTGGGAACAGAATATGGTGGCCGAGGCGCTTACAGGACTTATGACCTGTCATTGGTTGGGTTGAGCGATCGCTTTATGTTTAACAACATTCTCCATTCCGCCCTTCTTATGACCACCACGTCTGACAAATTTTTGGAAGATGTATATATGTTAGGATGCTGCGCTTATCTTTACATTTTTTAGTTCACTCTACACTAGCATATAGCGTCATCTATTAAGTTTGGGAAGCATTAAGCAGAAAATCTTTATTAATGCACTGTGAAATTGATTTGATTTGAAGTTGTGAAACCTTCAAAACATGTCGAGAAAAATAATCCCCTAAAGTGGAAAATACAGTGTTTTAAATTATATAAAAATCGTCTTTATGAATACTTTTTAACTACACCATTTTTGATACCTTCAGAGTCAAAGTATTCGGTACATAATATATGAACAAAAGTAATGGAAACTTTACCGAGGAGTTTGCTGCTCCTTTCTCGCACAGAGCAGGTGTTCTTTAGCGTCAAGTTGTTAATTTTATGCTCGATGTGAAAATATTACGTCAGAATTTCCTTTTTCAATAGTATACAGGATGTTTTATAAGTCATTTCTTTTTCGATGGAATATTAAATTTTTTTTTTAAATATCTTAATGCATCCTTCGATACTTAAACCAGCTCGTTTTCTTCAGGTTCAATCAAGGTTGCACTCATCCTCATCGGCATCCAATTAACGATGGAGTGGGGAATTAACTTGCGATTTACATCCGGAAAAGAAAACCAGAACAACGATTGCCAGATATAACGACGACCTTCGTGGCAGAGTGGTAAGAGCTCTGACTTTCATACCGAAGTTTCCGGGTTCGATTCCCGGCGATGGCAGTGTGATTTTCACACTGTCTTTGGTCTGGTGTAGAATTCACGTGACAATAAAATGGCGATAGATTGGCTACCTATTACATATTACGAGAATCAATATAATAGCTAAAAAATAAATTGTATACAGTAATTGGGTTCATACAACCTGTTGTATACATAAAAAAAAATAGAAAATGTTCCTTTTCTTAGTTCATATTCTCGATTGTGATGAGATTTTGATGAAAAGCACCCCTGAGGTGAGCTATTCACGAAAACGGCGCTAAAGAAAGCATGACAGTCTGCAACATTAGTGTAAACGGTGAAAATCTGGAACAAGTGGATGAATTTGTTTATTTAGGAAGTATATTTACAAAGGATGGGAGGGTGGAGAAGGATATTGAAAGAAGGGTTGGGGCAGGCAACAGAATAAATGGTGCACTTAAAGTTGTCATCGCAAACAAAAGCCTATCCAAAAAAGCCAAGATGGCAGTGCACAATGGTGTTCTTGTGCCGACCCTTATGTATGGAAGTGAAGTATGGAACTGGCAAAAGAAGGATGAAAGTAGAATAAATGCAGTAGAAATGAGATCTCTTAGACGAATGTGTGGCAAATCTGTACATGATAGAGTGACAAATGCAAGTATAAGAAGTGAATGTGGTGCGAATGAAAGTGTTATGAACAAAATAAGGAGAGGGTCATTAAGATGGTTTGGACACATGGAAAGAATGAGTGAAGACAGAATGGTAATGTAAACGGCGTGAACGGAGCTAGAAATAGAGGAAGGCCGAGGAAAACGTGGCACGATCAAATCAATCAAATATTGAATGTCGGACACGTGAGGAGTCGGAGAAATCGACGTGCGTGCATGACAAGATGTATGAATGTAGAGGAAGCGAGAGAAGTATGTCAGGACAGAACAGTGTGGCGTTCCATTCTTTCTGCCTACCCCTCCGGGGAGACGGCGTGATGGTTAGTTAGTTAGTTAGTTAGTTAATATTATTATTATAACGCAACGTAAGCGGTAATTGGGTTAACTGATACGTAGTATGGAAAACTAGCGGAGTGGATGCTCATACTCGTATATTTCCTTCCTCAACAACATAATCCGAATCGTTGAGTGCAGCGCCTTGGCTGAAGGTGAGATCCATAGAGCGTGAAGATGAATTGTTCTATGTCCGGTCACTTCTGCGGGGCACTTCGCGGAATACCAATATAAGAATGGGCGTATTGTGGTCAATTATCTATCAATCTGCATTCCGCGGTTAGCCGGTGATTTTTTAAGCGCCGGACTAAAAATACGTCCAAACCCAAGTCAAACAATATGGTATTGACTGATTCAATCGGATGTGGGTTTCTTCGTGTTATTTGTGGGTTTTTTACAATCGTTAAAGGTTAGATTTTATAAAGTAATATCCTTGAAGGAATTATTGCCATTTTGAATGCCTGTAGGTTAACCCTTAGGCCACTATGCAAACGTTAATTTATCTGTCATCGCTACGCGGCACATTTTGAATAAATAGTCACTTTTTACAAGTTTACATTCTTCTTCTTCTTCTTCTTTGTGTCCTGTCACACCTCCATGGTCTATAGGGCCTTAAGGAACCTTCTCTATTGCATGCCTGATGCCTAACACCAAGTGAGGCCTGCTGCTTTAACCTCGTCCTGCAGATGGTTTGGACACATGGAAAGAATGAATGAAGAAAGAATGGTAAAAAAATATATGTTAACGATGTAAATGGAACTAGAAATAGAGGAAGACCGAGGAAAACGTGGCACGATCAAATAAATCAAATATTGAATGTCGGCCATGTGAGGAGTCAGAGAAATCGACGCGCGTGCATGACGCGATGTATGAATGTTGAGGAAGCGAGAGAAATATGTCAGGAAAGAAAAGTGTGGCAGTCCATTCTTTCTGCCTACCCCTTCTGCGAGACGGCGTGATGGTAAGTTAGTTAGTTAGTTTAAATTTAGTAAAATTTACTAACGTTAATTTTTTTGTTTATTAATTGTATAATATTTGATTCTGTAAGTAGCAATTTTTACTCACTATAAAATAAAGAAATTTCCGATTTGAAAATGAGAATGAATAAATAATGTTTGGACCATTATATTTGAAATCATAAATCATGAGAGCCTTTTACTTTAATAGGTTTATTCATAAATTAAAAAATATATATATAAGCTTAATAAAGTAATTTGACACGGCTGTTGAATTAGTCTCTATCTTTTTCGGACAGACAGCAAACGAGTCACCATTAGAAACACTTCAGTGTGGCCGTACCTTTACTCACACCGAGCATCTATCTTTCCATGGATCGTTGCGTTCGCTTTAGTTTTTAACTACTTAAAAAAATAGTTAAAAGCAGATTTAATATGTAAACGTTATTGTGTTTTTTTTTGTGCGACGCTTTGTACATGCCGTCAATCGGAAACAAGTTCGCTTTGATTGAAATAAAATATGGCGTGAGTGGTTATTGGCGCGGCCACCCCTGCGCGAACTGGTAACCAGTTAGTTACTTGCGCGAGCATGGGCAGTGCTTGTTAATTGGCCATCTGGCGGCGGTAGTGGTCCTCACCTGTGTGCTAGGTAGGTACTGCGCAAATCTGGGCGGAGTATCGCCTTAACCCTTGAAGTTTCGCCTAAATGATTTTCATATTATTATTTATAATGTTTAAATCCAGGAATTGATTTGCAGCAATTTCTTATATTCTTCTCTTCCATTCTTCCCTGTCTTGTGCGGCTGAAATCTGCATATGATGAACAGCGCACGTCCACCAACAGGTCCTCCAGGTACTCTCGGCGTGGGCGTCCCCTAGAGTTGGTCCCCTCGGTCATACCCTTCATTATGGCATGCAAGAGGCCTTCTTGTCGTATTACATGGCCCATCTTGCACGTTTTTCGGATAATGTCCTGAGCAGGTGCTTTCCTCCTCCGATTCTTTGAAGAACCTCCTCATTTGTGATGTGGTCTCTCCAGGAAATTCCTAATAGTCTTCTATGGTACCACATCTTAAAAGCCTCCAGTCTCCGTTTATCTCTTTCGGATAGGCACTATGTCTCGCAGCCGTACATCAAGATACTCCATACATAGGTCTTGATGATATTTTCATATACCTATAACTCCTTTTATTTTCTTGTAAAAATCACATATGCTAATAAATTAAATTCTTTGATTTATTTATTGTTTCTTAAACAATGATGTAAAATTTCTTCCATGTTTGCCATACTTTGTGTTGTAGATGTTTTATTTGTCTTTTTCTTTTTTATGTACTGTGCATATACAACACTAACTTTAAAATTACGTTTAAACGTTCCAAAATAAATCTTTATAACATCTCTCAACACTGATAATATTTGTAAACAATTTTAAATATGTATCACTGAAGAAGGACCGGCTGTCCGAAACATGTCTGATATGTAACATTAATTTTTTTAAGTTAGTTATGTATATACAAAGTATATAAATATGAAAACGATAAATAAAATTATGTAAAATTCCATATTAAATAATTAATACGAATAAAAACGTCTGTTTTATAGAAGTTTTATTGTAGTTTATGGGATTGACATGTCGTATCACAAGAACAAAGGCAGGATAATAACAGGAAATACTCTTTAAGATAGGGTGAGGAACACAGCTATCCGCGAAATGTGTAAGGTGGAAGATGTCGTAAGATCGGGCAGACAACGCAAAAGATTCTGGAATGCGCACGTGCAGAGGATGGATCCCACACGCTGTGGCGCATCAGATTCCTGCCAGCTACCGTCCCCCCGGAAGACCAACAAAGAGATGGTGGGATAGCTGGGAGTCGACCTCCCAAGAGAGGCCAGCCTGATTACAGGAACAGACCAAAGGTCTAAAAGAAGAATAAGAAGCATGTCGAATTACGAAGATGCAAACTGGAAACTAAATATGGTTGATCAAGGTGTTTACAGGACTTAATGACCTGTCATTGTTGACCTGTCCTGTCACTGTTGGGTTAAGCGCACGCTTTATGTAATTACAACATTCCCCATTCCACATATTTTCTTTATGACCATGTAAGACAAATTTTTGGAGGTTGTATATATGCTACAAATCTATACTTATCTTTACGTGTCAGTTTCAATACGCCATCTATGTAGATTTGATTACATATGTTAATCTTTTTAAGATTAATCTATATAATCCACACACTAACGCCATCTATGGAGATTAATTTTTAGCATTTAGCAAACTACTTTATTAATACGTGGATTCGTGTACAAGTATAAGTATACATTCACAAAAAAATCCGAGTATAAGTGTTCACCACTAACCGTTACCATATCATTATTTTAAATTGTTTCGATTTTAGCGCGGTATCCAAAATCTTAAAGGAAACCAGTGAATGGTTAAGATATAATTCTTATCTCTCGCATATAACGAGCCCCCTTGACTACACTCCAGGGACTCTTTCTGCCGGCTTATCTGTTGATCTTCTGCTCATCTCACTGATTAACGACTGTTCATCGTGGCTCTTATTAGTTCTGTATAAAACACTCTGCTTCCTTGGCACTGGTTGAAGCGATACTTAATTTCATACTTGTTTTAATACATTATTATTGTTTATTTCCTGCTAGCTTTCATAATTGTGTCACGAAGAGAGCAAATTAGATGTCTTATTTATTTGACGTCCGTAAGAAATAATTCCCGCGGTCCTAGCAGTGTATGTAATAATTTATAATGTGAAATTTGTACAGAAAATGTATCTAGCTTTATATACGACCGGAAAATGTAATGAGAGATACGTTATTAAAACAACGTTTTTGGACTGAAGCCAGTAGAATCAAAGTATCATGATAGGGATGATTAGCTTTTCATTTTTGAAAACTCTCACTTTATATCACAATAACCTATGGATTAAAACTAACTAAGTAACTTACAAGCACGCCGTCTCCCCTAAGGGATAGGCAGAATGAATGGACCGCCATACTGTTATTTCCTGACATGCTTCCCTCGCTTCCTCAACATTCATTCATCGCGTCATGCATTCACGTCGATTTCTCCGACTCCTCGCGTGACCAACATTCAATTTATTTCTTATTTGATCGTGCCGCGTTTTACTCGGTCTTCCTCTATTTCTAGTTCCATTAACATATAATTTTTTTAGTGAAGTTAATGCGGTGCGATTGATGAACAAAATAATTAACATTTAGATGGTTTGGGCACATGGAAATAATGAATGAATGATTTTTTTTTTAAATGGTAAAAATTATTAATGTTTGTGTCTTCAAACGCTTTCGGCAGCTCACTGCCATCTTCTGGAAAACGGTCGAAAACACAAACTTTAACGGATTTTAATTAAATTTACATTAAACATTTTTTTTTTAATTTTCCATTATTTTCATTTTTCTTATTTTTCTTCTTTAGCCTATTCCCGTCCACTCTCGGACAAAGGCCTCCTCCATTTGCTTCTACGTCACTCTGTCTTGTGCAGACTGCATCCAGGTTATTCCGACATGTCTGTTCAGGTCATTCTTCCACCGTAGATGCGGTCGCCCGGCACTTATCTTTGCTATCCACGGTCTCCAAGTCAGCAGTCTTCTTTATTTGACGTCTTTCATATTCGTGAAAGTACGTTCAGAAGACAAATACTCTCGACTTTCCTGATGTCGAACCATTTCTCATGCGTTCCTGGTATTATATATATATTTTTTTATGTTTTACCTGTTCTCAATAGATGCCTTAAACTAGAATTGTTGCTTGTAATATTATATCTTTTAAGAAAAAAGACTGATTTGGTTTGATTTGATTTTCATTATTTACAATGAACTTCTACTATGAAATTTCAAATAACATAATTATTTTTTGAATAAAGAAAGATTAGGAAAGTTTTGTTCATTGTTTTGGTCGAAACACTATGATACCTTACATTTTAAACTGTTAAATTAAAATCTTTGTTTTATGTATCACAATTGTATTTTATTTTACGCGACAGCTGTTTCGTCAACCTATTTCACGATGATGTCAACACGTTTGTACATCATCAACACCTGATGATGTCAACATAGGTTGACAACAGCTGTCGCGTAAAATAAAATACAATTGTGATACATAAAACAAAGTTATTATATTTAACAGTTTAAGAAAGTTTATGTTAGCTATGTAAACGAAAGAAGAAATGGAAGAAGGCCGAGGAAAACGTGGTATGATCAAATCAATTGAGACATTGACGTTTTTCATTTGAACGAGCGAAATTTTAAGAAAATGATCGGAGTAACATTTCGGCGCGGATGTGACCACAATGTTACATGATATTATAATACTCGTACATTACTTTTTTATTTATTTATCATAATTTCATTTTTTGTTTCCAGTACTATAAGTATTTTAACTCTTAAATATTATCTATACCTTATTTTGTCTTAGTTTAACTTCAATCTCGTTTCACATTATCATTTGTTAATTGTTAACTATTATTTTATATTTGTGGTAGCATGTAATTGGACTTATTTTAATTATTCTAAATGTTTTATTTTATATATGTTATTGATATAATAAATAAATTCAATATTAAATGAATATTGAGGAAGTGAGAGAAGAAAAATGTGACGTCGTACCCCTTCAGGGAGACGGCGTGATGGTTATGTGGTTATGAGGAATGAATGTGGAATTTGTACAACGGGTTTTGGATCATCTTCAGAGTTTGCTATAAGTACCGCATCAAATAATAGTTTCCTTCGAATAAATGTTTACTTAACGTATTATACGTAACACAGGGTATTGACACACGCTAACCGCCACGGAGCTAATAAATATTCAAACAGTTTCCTTGCTGGCGAGCGTGGAGACTTACTACGCGCTGTGCCTAGACCCCGGAGCGCACGTTCGCTGCATACCCCGCCAGGGACTGCACACTATACGCCGGTACCCTCAATCTATTTGTACCACATAATGCTGGTCAGCTAATTGTTCGGCTCCCGATACATTTCATGCATGCGGGCGTTTCATTGATTAACCGTCATACACCAAACAGATTTATTACCGACTCTTCATTTCGCAGTATGTGAAGGGAAGCCGCCTGTAAATTGAACATTATTTCATCCAATATCTATGTATCAATTACAATCAAGGAGAATTTTTGGCCCAATCCGCGAAAATAATTCAATCGGGTGGTGGTTTAGCGGTCTAGGGGATAGAACGCTTGGCTTCTGATCAAGGGGACTTGGGTTCGAGCCTGGACACGACCAGATTCCTTCTTCATAATAATGAGCTATTTTCTGCTCACACTGAAAATTGTAAAATAAATTCCAATATCATTGATTTAAATCTTTAGTGTTAGTCTTTAAAAAAAAAAAATATATATATTTATGGCGATAATTTCGACCGGCATACGTCATGCTGGAACCATTTTTTTTTTAATATATATTTTTCTTGTATACAATAGGTGTGTTTTTATTTATCTCAAACATTAGTAATAGTGGCATCACTATCTGTCTCGCTCACGCTTCGAAAAATGACTTTTAGTCTTTCAGAATTTTTTTTTCGAAACTGAATTTTATTACAAAAAAATTGTCCACACCTAAATTAAGAAATAATCAAGCAAGTGTCATACTATTTTGGAATTCTCAATAAATGCGCCAACTTTTAAAGTTACTCGCAAAAATAGTGTTGTACATTTTATTTTCAGTACAGTCACTTAAAATTGGGCGTAGTTTTAATTTTAAATACTTGGTTGGGCAAAAAGTAACATTTTCTTCCAAGCTGGAGTAGTAAGCTATAAATTTTAAGCAACAATTTATAGGAGCATTATTCAGGATTACATAATAAAAATTAAAAGTAAAGATTTGTAGAAACGGGAGTTAAAAGACCATCACAGGGTGTTGATATTCTCGATTTTTTTAAATGCCTATAATTTCAAAAATACAAAACTTAGATTTTTTTTACATTTTTCTCATAACCAGCATGACTTGCCCTATCATATGTTTCCGGGTTGACGTCGAGATCTGGGACACCCTGTATATACCACTTTGATATAACATAAAAATACCGTAGACAGTATTCATGTACGAGTATGTTAGGTAAAATGTTCACCCTGGAATTTTTAAAATAGTTTACTTCATCATGTCGCTTTTTCGTAACGGTGTGCACGCGCAGATCTCAATTTTACTATATGCTATATGAGCCAAAAGGAGCATAACTTCAATAAAGAAAGTATTAACATTGAAAGTGGTCATTGTTCCATAGCCGTTTCTTCGAATCGCATTTCGCGTTTCGCGTATTGTCAGCTGCCTTCGGACGCGTCTCTTAATGAGTCTCATCAGAGGCAATTATGTATATTGTCTCGGAATCCGTGGGCGCGAGGCGCGCTGCACCGAGGTTCGGGTGCCGCCGCGCCGGCTGGCCTGCCCTGGTCGGCCTAGACTGCTTGGCGTCGGACGACGGGCGACACGCACGCGAAATGAACACCGCTCCCGGTCGACTTTTGGAAACAAATCAAACTAATCAACTAATCACTATACAAAGCAAACCTTCATATTATTAATATGTATGAAAAAACGATAGTTTTCAAGGAGTTTTATTATAATATTTATTTATGACATGTTTCGCCCTTCTAAGGCATTATCAAATGTCATTATCAACATATTGTGTGGAATATGTAGATACTCTGTGTATGATAGAGTGTCGAATGAAAATATAAGAAGTGAATGCGGTGCGAATGATGGTATTATGAACAAACTAATGAAAGGATCATTAAGATGGTTTGGACACATGGAAAGAATGAATGAAGAAAGAATGGTAAAAAATTATATGTTAACGATGTAAATGGAACCAGAAATAGAGGAAGACCGAGGAAAACGTGGCACGATCAAATAAATCAAATATTGAATGTCGGCCATGTGAGGAGTCAGATAAATCGACGCGCGTGCATGACACGATGTATGAATGTTGAGGAAGCGAGAGAAATATGTCAGAAAAGAAAAGTGTGGCAGTCCATTCTTTTTGCCTACCCCTCCGGGGAGATGGCGTGATGGTTATTTAGTATTTTAAAATAACTTTTTTTCTGTATAGAAGTACATTTGAAATAATTTTCTGATTTTGCCGACGATTGCTTTAAGCGGGTTTCTCTGGGTAGATCAAACTTCCACCATCGGCAGACTAGCGAGACGCGCGATTGTTCCCCGAACCGATTGAACGACTAAAAAGAAAGTCACTCGCAATGTTTTGCAATGATTTCCAAGATCGTTAGGACATTCCTAGTTGAGTAACCTGAAGTGTGCGACTGGGAGTGGTGGAATCACAGAAGACGCAGGTTTTTCCAAAGGGTCTGAAGCATTTTCTCTTATCAGATTAGCGCAACAACTGGCTGCATCGATCTTTTTGTGTAAACACTAATTTTAATTGTTTTCATTTTTCTTCCGCTTGTATCCTATGCTGAATGGATATATCGAACAGATGACCACCGTAATATTAATAAAAAATGTGCTCCTCTCGTATTTACTTCTTCAATCTATAAATTGGTCTGCAGCAAGGCGACGCATCTCCTCTTCCACTCCGCTCGGTCCTCGGCAACTCTCTTCAACTCCGCATAAGAGGCGCAGCCCATATCTCGGCAAATTTGGTCTAGGTACTCTTGGCGAGGTCGTCCTCTGCCAATCGATCCCTCGACAATTCCCTCCAATACATCATGCAGGAAACATTCGTGTCGCAACACATGACCAATCCATCTCCCGCGCCTCTCCGCTATGGTGTTCAACATGTGCCTATTATCTTCAACTCTGCTAAGAACCTCCTCATTTGTAACGTGGTCCCTCCATGAAACATGGGCAATTCGTCGGTAGGTCCACATTTCAAACGCCACCAGCCTTTTGCGCTCTCTTTCGCCCAGGCACCAAGTCTCGCAGCCGTATAGTAAAACACTCCACACCAATGTTTTTATCAGTTGTTTTCGGAGGTTTAGGCCTATGTTTTTGGACTCGAATATTTTAGCTTTCTTGTTGAAGGCAAGTTTAGCCTGGTGGATACGACTATCGACGTCTTTCTTTTTTTCTTTCGTTTTTACTATAATTGGTTAAAACCAGACCCAAATTATTCATCTTCTACTTCTTATAGTACCATACAAGTCCCTCTGACGTTGGCGATCACTGTAGCGAATGCTTTGTCACCACAGTGACTTCCTGAAGAGTGTTACTGTAGTGGTTTCCCGTTGCCTTCTCCATTTTTTGTAGGGGTTACCTTCTGGTTAGCTGATGGGTTTCGGTTTTGTGGTGCCGAAGATTTGGCATTAGCCCTAATTTGCTATAAGCCTGATGTTAGGGTCAGTAATGATTTTGGAAGATGTATATATGCTACAATTGTAGCACATATACATCTTCCAAAAAATTGTCAGACGTGGTGGTCGTAAGAAGGGTGGAATGGGGAATGTTGTTAACATAAAGCGATCGCTTAACCCAACCAATGACAGGTCATAAGTCCTGTTAGCGCCTCGACCACCATATTCTGTTCCCAGAAAACAATTTACATATTCGTCTCTATTGAGATACAATTAATCATTATAAAAAAATTAGAGAAGACCAATTGGACGACCAAGGCTGCGATGGGAGGATGAAGTTGGGAGAGATGGAGCAAGATTGTTAAGAGTGTCAGATTGGAGGGTCGAAGCGGAGGACAGGAGGAGTTGGAGGCGAAGAATACTGGAGGCTAAGGCTCGATATGGGCTGTAGGGCCATCGAAGAAAGAATGAAAAAAAAAATTACCCGCAATGGGTAAAATCCAGTATTTGTCTACAAGTATTTGTATACATTTAAAATGATTAATATTGTAATTGTATTGTCCTATGAGAATCAAACGGAATTCGCTTTAAACAATTCTTGTGTAAATCGTATAGGATTCACACGGTGATCAATGCGTTGCATTTGACTTGTAAAAATGTAAGTCGTAAGTGGATTGAAGGCAAAAAATATGTTATGCGGCACGACCAAATTGCGGCGCGGGGACACGGCAGACAGCATGGCGCGCGCGTCGGCAGCCCAGCCCCGCCTTCTTTTCTCCGTTACTTCGCCGGCAGCATCCACAGACATCTGGTCTTAGATATTACTACTGTTACTGACTGCCAGGCCAGTCGCTCTTGCCAGAGATTCCGCAGCGGATAATGCGACATTCGGATGCCACGGACAAGCCCACCAAATGTTATAAGCTTAGTTCGCTCTTAATACATTTTAAAAGCAGCTGAGATTTTGATTCTGAACGCAGTGTTATTTATATTTCACACTAACACATTGTAAGTGTGAAATGTACAAATAATAACTGATTTATTTCTTCTATATTCGCCATCACTTTGTGTTGTGGATTTATATTTGAATAACACTCTTTTGCATAATTAACATTTTTAATTGAAATTTCTTGGTAGAAGTTCATTTTAAATAATGAAAACAAATAAAAAATTATGCAAAATTTCTTTTTTATAATATATTTAGTGTGTTTCCACTACCAGAAGATGGCAGCAAGCTGCCGAAACCGGTCGGCGATAAACACAAGTGGTTTGTTGTTGGCATCAACTATAATTACCAATCCGTGGAAAAATACAAAGTATTTTTTATTATTTTATGTATCTTAACCCAATTAAATACAATAAAATAAATAAATAAACCATCACGCTAGATGAAGTAAGAAAGGAATATAAGGCGGGTGAATGCGTCCTTAATAAAATTAACCAAGGGTTACTAAGATGGTTTGGACATATGGAACGAATGGATGAGGGAAGAATGGTAAAACATATACATGCAAGTAGTGTGAATGGAAAAAGATGTCCAGGAAGGCCAAGGAAGACATGGCCATGACTAAACTCCTCGGCAATAGGCAGATTAGTTGAGCCAAAGCGCAACCCCCGGACAAATTTCGGAGATCCGGCTTTTGCGGTGGCAGGTCCGCCTGGAACATGCTTCCTGCAAGCCTCAGATGCATTGACAATCAGACAGATTATAAATCTCACCTTAAAACACACCTTTTTAAAATATCACATAAAATGTAAACAACGGTTATCTGATTGCTGGTGTCAGATGCAGCTCTCATGACTAAAAACATTGTCAAAGCGCCCTTGAGGTGGGCTATTCACGAAAACGGCGCTATACAAATTAGCCTAATTACTATTATTATTATTATTATTATAAATGAATCAATTAATGAAAGGCGGACATGTGTGAACATGAACAAGGTAGTTGTAGGAACAACGTGCATGTCACGATGTGTGAATGTAGAATATGGAGTTATGTCAGGATATAACAGTGTGGCGGTCCACCCTCTCTGCCTACTCCTCCAGAGAAATGGCGTGATGGTTAGTTAGTTAATTAGTTAAACTACCCGCTGCCATTTTCGAAAGTTTTCTCGCTAGAAGACGTTTCGATTTGGGTCCTGCGTTACTGAGACGCGCCGTTATAAACTTCCCGATGAGACGTATCCTTTGGCTGTATGTGGTATACGATTACAGACAGCCGAGGAGTGTGGTGTGCTCGGAGAGTGAACAATAAAAGCGATTCAGAATGATTAACCAACGATATCTTTATAAATAATATTACACACAGTCGCGTTATGGCGGTCGTAATAAATTACGCTTTACATTACATTCGATACTGGCGCAGCATTCATCTAACGAGTCCATTATTGTGTACCTACGTATACTGCATATGGGTCTTGTGCATCAAACGCATTCAATTAACTTACTCACTAACTAACCATCATGCCGTTTCTCCGGAGGGATATTCAGAAAAATTAACCATTATACTCTTTTATCTTGACACACCCTTTTTTATTTCCTTTATTAGTTATAAAATATTATGTTTCTTGTTGGTGCTTATCTCGAAGATACTAGTTATTTAAAAAAAATGTTTCGTTTTTACTTGCAATTCTACAGAGCTGACTCAGTCGAGTTCTGGGGTCCATGGGCTATCTATATATTTATTTATTTATTGTTGGTACACAAATAAACATCTAATATACAGTAGTGATAAGTAACAAAAAACATATATTAAAATACTATCTCTTGGTGTAAATAACCGCCAGGAAAACATGACAAGATTAAGAAATTAAGTAAAACAAGGCATCAGCAAAGGACAAAGAAGAAATATATAAATCAGGTAAAATAAGACAAAAGCATGAGACAATAAAAAAATAAACAAACTAAGTAAAGCTAGACAATTAAATAGCAGATGATAAAAAAGAGATACAAATCAGATAAGATGATATAATAGCATTACACGAAGATAGAACAATTCACAAAGTATTCAAAACAAAAAATAAAATAAAATAAAGTGAAGCAAGGCAGTTTACCCAAGATAGAGAAAAAATACACTAGTAACAAAATCACACGAATTCAATTCTTAAGCAAGCTGTTTAAGAAAAAAAAAATAAAAAAAATCTTTATATTATATAATATTTTGTTATTGACAAACATGTTCCGACATTCGCCTTAAAGCTGAGGAAACCATGGAAAAGCTCAGCCGGAACATTTAGGATATGAATATGGGAAGAGTAAAAAGTTTGAAAAATCAATGTTACGTATACACAGTACCTAACAATTATATACACTTAATGCAGCTTAAGACTACGGGGAAGATGAGATTCACTAGATTCACTATTTTAGTGTTCTTAATTTATTCTTGACACAATCAAATATTGAATGTCGGCCTCGTGAAGAATCGGAGAAATCGACCTGCGTGCATAGTACGATGTATGGAATGTAGAGGAAGCGAGAGAAGTGTGTCATGAAATAATAGTTCTTTTTGCCTATCCCTTTGGTGGTTCAAGCTATTCCCGTCCTCTCCTGGACAAAGGCCTCCTCCATTCGCTTTCATGTCACTCTGTCTTGTGCAGACTGCATCCGGGTTATTCCGACATGTCTCTTCGGATCATCCTTCCACCGTAGTTGCGGTCGCCCTGCACTTCTCTTTGACGTCCACGGTCTCCAAGTCAGCAGTCTTCTTGTCCATTTTTTATCTGAGCTACTGGCTACGTGACCTGCCCATTGCCACCCGGTGGATGATGTCAGTGACCTTTGTTTTTTCTCTCGCCGTATCGTTTTCGACTCTGTCTCTTAGGCTTATTTCTAACATGGCTCTTTGGATCCCTTCACGAAGACGGGGTGATGGTTAGGTTAGGTTAGGTTTAGTTGTATTTAAATTGAAATTAAATATGCAATTGGCGTTCTAAAAGTGCAAAGACCAGCAGAATCGCTGTGTCTTACCTAATGACGGCGTCCGCCCGATCCGCTCGCGTGTACACTTTCCCTTATATTGTGAGCCGCGTTCATGTATACGTCGTTAATGAGGCGGTCGGGTGTGCGACTCGCCGACTGTGTGCGGTCGCCATCATACGAGAAAAAGGTTAATTGGCCTCAAGTGTGCTGCGAACCGCATCGCTCGGGACATCGTTATTCCTCGTCTCCTCGGGAGCCCCATATGTGGGGCATGGCACGGACGCGCGGCTGCGGATCTTTCACGGTGGCCCGCGGATCCTTCGCGGCGGGCGCTGTCTTCTCACGGCGAAAAAATCAGGTTATCACGTGATCGTATTCCGTTTCATCATCTTATTATAGCTCCTCCCCAGCGGGTCCTCACAATTCAATCAGAACTATAAAAACACACAACTTTTAAAAGGCTGTAAAGCAGGGATCCTCAAACAATAAAAAGCATTAAAAACTTCGTAATTCAAAATTTTGTTTTGATATATATCATGATATGAATTGGTTGCGAAATTCAAGGTTCTCAATATATCACCGAGCCTTCGCGGTAGCCGGTCCTTCAGCCTGGAACATTCTTCCAGCAGACATTAAGTACATAGATAATCAGTCAGAGTTTAGATCTAGACTCAAAACGCACATTTTCTAATTATCATTTCCTAATAGGAAGGGCTGATCGTTTACGTCAGATGTAGCCTTCATACTTAATATGTTTATTATTATTATTATCATTATTTTTTAACTACATAGTTCATAAAACGGAGCATTTTTCTACAGCGCTCTTGAGATGAGTATTTCATATAAATGGCGCTCTATAAATTATCCAATTTATTATTCAAATCAAATCAGTTTATTTTCTCAAAAGACATTACAATTTTTTTATAGTAAACTATAGCCTTAAAAGGCATCTATTATAATTATTATTCATGTCATTATCATGAAACGAAGTCGGATTTATAAAAAATAATAAAGTTTTAACATTTTTTCAACGCATACCGCGAATGATAATACATATTTTTTGAGAAAAATTATATTTCATACACACAACATCGATAATTATTAATCACTTCCTTATTGTTCAACCAATATATTTTATCTAATTTTACGTATGTCGAAGATAGTTTTGATGAAAACGACTGTTTTTAAAAAGTATTTAAAAACATATAGATGTATCAATTGCCACAGCAAAGAATAACGCGTATACGCGATGTGTTTATGATTTCTTGGTAATTCAGCGTATGTACGTTACATTACAATAATCTAAACGTGACAGTGCACCCTAATTTACAAGGGTCCTAGATTCATCGGACTAATAAATACCAATCTGTCTTAGTTTAACAAAGTTGACACTTAACCTTTCCCTTACGGTGCTAAAATAAAAACGTGTGTTCCGGTGTAGGGTAGTCAGTACGCGTTAAAAAATTAGCGATTTTAAATCGGAAAAATAGGAACATTCATAGCTAATCCCTTTATATAATTATAATTGAAGTAAAAAATTATGATAATTGAGATTTAAATGCTAAAAACATTGAAAAACCATCTGGCAACGCTCACGGAACGGGCATAGACCCGCTCTGGTTGCAAGCTCGAAAGCGACTGCCGCCACTGCCGGCGCGGCGGGACGGCGAGAGTGAGAACATTGAGCTAGAACATATGCCAGAGTGAGATGCGAATATAGTGTGGCGCACTGAAAGCCCTGTTTATACGCGACTTTGTTTTCGATTTTCACAAAATACCTCCGATGTACCCAATAAATTCTGATTATTATTAATATAATTTTTTAAATCAATGCGTAAATATATTATGGAGGAACACCTAAAATCTTAAACTTGTATTTATTATATTTATAGAGATATTGATGGTTTTTAGAAGCAACGTGTAGAAGATACCCATCACAGGGAAGGGAGGGTTAACAAAGTGTTGCTTTGCACTTAACAGATGTATGAAAAGTTTGATAAACCCTGCTGCAAAGGAATGCTCGTGGGATATTCAAAGCTGTAATAATGCTATGTTACATTTAATATTGACAATTCGCGATTGATAATCGATTGTTTGTCTTGGATGGGTGTTACTGAATAGACCAGGCATTCCACCGGTCTCTGTTCAGAGCTTCTTCAAATATGCATAGCGTGGTACACCTCCCGACGATTGTAGTGGCAATCCGGCAATGCTGGTCCCGACGAATGTCTGAGTAAACAGTGCACAGTTGCACGGAGTGGGGTCACAGTTGGTGCCATTGTGTCTAACGGGTGTTTCATGAACTCTTGCTGTGATGTTCCACTTCTATATATTATTATACATACATGCTTTCTGACCAAATCATTTTTAAACGCAGCCATCAGTCCTCGTATATACGAATGAACACGCCTGTTTTCTAGAAATTTTATTATAATTTATGGGAATGCCTTGTTTCGCCTTTTTAAGGCATTATTAAATGTTAGAAAGGCGAAACATGCTATTTCTACAAATTATAATAAAACTTCTAAAAAACAGACGTTTTCATTTGTATAATTATTTAATATAGAACAAACCATCATTTTTACAACATTTTGAATGTATACAAATACTTGTAGACGAATACTGGATTTTACCCACTGCGGGTTATCAATTCAAGGATTAATTGTATCTCAATTGAGACGAAGATGCAAATTGGAAACAATATGGTGATCGAGGTGTTTATAGGACTTATAACCTGTCATTGGTTATGTCTGACAATTTTTTGGGAGTTGTATATATGTTAATATGTAACACCAAACTTCACGTTGAAACAAAGATTGAAACTAACATGTTGCATCTTCGTCTCTATTGAGATAAAAATGTTCAAGAAACAATAAATTAAACAATTTATTGTTTCTTGAACGATGATGTAAAGCTCCATATTAAATAATTGATACGAATGAAAACGTTTGTTATCTAGAATTTTTAATATATTTTACGGGAATGCCATGTTTCGTCTTGTTAAGGCATTATCAAATGTAAGCAAGGCCTTAGGAAGGCGAAACATGTCAATCTATTTAAATACAATATAATAAAACTTCTGGAAAACGGATGTTTTTATTCGCATTAATATGGAACAATAAATAATCTACCCACTTCCAGTGAAGTGTGGAATTCATTGAGTTTCGGCTGTCGGTTATACAGAGTTCGAATATACTTTATGCCATTTCAGACTTTGTACATGCATGATATGATTATTATCTGTGAGATTCATAACTTATCAACTCTAAAACTAGTTTGCTCGCAATCAAGTGTTGCGTATTTGCATCTCTGATAACCAGAGAAATGTTCTGGTCTCGAGTTGTGTGACTGGATCGAGTGTAGTTTATTATGTGTGACCAGTAACCAGATGTGAGCACAGATACTCGTAGCAGGCAGAGCCAGACGTGACGGCGCGTGAGTCGCTTGCGCCAACTGTTCTACCGAGCCACAACTGACAAATGTACTTAATTAAAACTAAATAATATGACAAGCTAACTAACCATCTAACTCGAAATAATGAACCGCCACACTGTTCTTTCTTCTTGATTCCTCGACATTCATACTCATGCACGCTCGTCGATTTTTCCGACTTCGAATGTAGCCTAAAAGATGGAACGACAGCTGGGAATCTACCCCACAGGTGGAGCAACCCTCTGGAGAACTAAGGCTTTATTAAATGTTGAATCAACATTTGATAATGCCTTAGCATGGCGAAACATGACATTCCCATAAACTATAATACAACTTCTAGAAAGCAGAAGTTTTCATTCGTATTAATTATTTAATAGGGTGTTTTACAACATTGTTCAAAAAAAAAAATTGTAGTTGTATTGTAGTATTGTAGATTGTTTGAACTTCTAAAAATGATAATGAAATATTATTTTCAACAGAGAATAATATCATTTTAGAATAACGTATACAATCTTTTTTTACCCCATTCATGTGTAATTTTATTGCCAACATCTCTTCAATTATCGTGCAATTTGTCCAAGCCATTTAAATGGTATTATTCCAAACATTTCCATTAACTTATTAATACGAATGAAAACGTTTGTTTTCTAGAAGTTTTATTATAATTTATGGGAAAGATATGTTTCGACTTTCTAAGATATTTGATATTGCCTTAGAATTGCAAAACATGTCATTCCCATAAATTATAATAAAACTTCTAGAAAACGAATGTTTTCATTCGTATTAATTATTCAATATGGAGTTTTACATCATTTCTTCTATGTACTATTAAAAATAAAGAAAGTATTAATCAAATAAATTTAACGTCCAATCTTTGATTTAAGAACTTTAAATTATTATTTTAAATTTTAAATTGAATCATAATATTTGTTATAACAAAAGCATAAACGTTCCAAAATAAATCTTTATAACATCTGTCAGATCATGTGAACAATTTTATAATATTTAAAAAAATGTTTCTTTACTGAAGAAGGACTGTTTGTCCGAAACATGTCTATGTAATTTTATTTTTTTAATTAAAGTGTTGTATATACAAAGTATATAAAAAAGAAAAAGAGAAATAAATTTTACATCATTGTTCACGAAACAATGATTTTTTCCGTTAACTTTGATTTTTCTCTATTTATGTATGCATTTAACATTCTATCAAATGTGCTTCATTATACATTCGTCTAAAAGATTTTATGTCTGTGGTATTAATTCATCTCTAATTTTTTACTTAAATATTTCATATTTTACCGTTCGTAAGCATTATTACAAGGATTTCACTTCACACCATCTTAGTATGCTGACGTAGGCTGTAGAGACGCGGATACTATGTGAACCCAGGGTCTATTGAGAACATCTGAGATGAAGGTCCTAAGATCCATTACTGGAAAAACTCTCCGAGATCGTGTCCGCAACGTAGACATAAGAAAAAACTGCGAGATAGAGGATATCGTTCGGTGGAGTAAGATCCAGAATAAGGTACTGCAGGGATCATGTAGCCAGAATGGATAGTGACAGACTCGCATACTCGTATACAGCCGCTTACGAAATCCCCTCCGGGCACCGCCCACCTGGAAGACCGCCTAAGAGATGGAGGGACAGCTGGACCTCATTATCTCAGGAGACATGATTTCTATGTCACAGATTGTCAGATCTATTGAAAGAAGAAGAAAAAGAAGACCATCTTAGTTTAAACAATTTAAATTCTGATAAATTTAATATCAAAATTATTATCGTTCACAATAGTCATTCAATTCATATAATGATGCAATCGACCTTGCAAATTCAATCTCGTACGTTTTCTATTTACGCGAAATTTTTACTATAAATTTAATAGTCCAATGAATCAAAAAATCTCTATTTCTATTGTATATTTGTACATTGTATGACGATTCGTCTATGATTCAATGTTCACAGCTGTGAATTATATCAATATTTTTACAAATTACTACGCATTCATCCAGAATTTTATATGTAGTCTAAATAAAATATGTTTTTATGTTATCGTGATGACCGTGTTAATTGCATACTAATTTATACCAAACATTATTAACATTGGGTAGTTTCTAATGCATAAAGTAGGGAGAAACATAAAGGAGTCACATTTCTCTGTATAATTCGGATGTTAAAAATCTACTGAAATGTGGTTCTAATCCTGGAAACGAGTTCTAGGAAAGAAAATAAAACATAGGAACCCAAAAGTTAGTATCGAATAATTACGTAGGACGTCTTCCTCTAAAATAGGTGGACAAATCCTCTAACTAGTGTTTTCAGAAAATACCACCTAACTATTATTCGAATGTAACTACATAACGAAAGCAGGCAAGACACTGAGGGATCGCGTGAGTAAAACTAGAATAAGAGAGATTTGTGAGGTTGAGGATATTATAGGATGGAGCAGACAGCGAAAAAGAGACTGGTACGGTCATGTTCAAAGAATGGACTCCACCAGACTCCCCTATATTGCATTGCCTAATCAGCCACATTGGACTCGTCTTCGTGGAAGACCTCCTAAAAGATGGAAGGACAGCTGGGAATCTACCTCACAGGAGGAGCAACTCTCTGGAGAACATACCACATAGGTCTACAATAAGGAAGAAGAAGAAGAAGAAGAACTACATAACGGGATATATATTTAAAAAAAAAACGATTTAATTGTGGTTCTAATCTTGGAAACGAGTGCTAAGAAAATATTCACGAGAATAAAGATCTTAGATCCTGTAATGAGTTCTTTCTTAGATCCCGGGTTCAAAAATGGAACCCACCGTCTTTCAAGAGTCAAGAGTCCTACGAGTCATATTTGTAATGTTTTTTTTGGATAAAATGTAAAAAATGGTTCCAGAAAAGGACTCGTAGTTTTTAAACTTCATTAATACAAATTCATTTACAATTAGAAACTTGAATCTATTGTAAAGACAACACTTGTTGCATCATATTTGCAGATAATTGTTGAGATTTAATATTTTGTTTTTTTGATATCATCATTGAAAAACTGCAAGCAAAAAACACGTGCTAATTGCTAACTATTAAAATATACTGCATCATATTACACAAGGCTATTTGATAGGTAGGTACTGTAGGTAAATAACTATTACAGATATGAGCAGGTACCTTTTAATCTTTTTTTTAACCTGTTCATGATTTTATCGTACAATAGTGCCTACCTGTACAAATTCATACACAACAACGCAAATACAACGCGATAACTTGGCGGCAACGACATTATTTAAATACTCGGTTTTATGGCTATTAAACTTGTATTATATATTGGTTTTGAGTCGGTACCTATATCATGATATTTTTTCGATGTTTTCCTTATTTGTTTTAATTTTATTTGCCTCTTTTTAAGATATGCAATATGCTCAAAAGATTCTTCAATTGACGCATAAAAATTTGAAGCGTTTTCGTTTTTTTTTCTTCTCCCAAAACTGGATTTGAAGCGTATTCCCTGGATAAACACCACACGAATTTGATTAAGATATTATATGACAATAATTTGTAAAATATCTCTCATGACATTTGAGCAATCAGCCAGGAATAATCTTCCTGCAGACCTCAAGGACGTTGAGAATCCGTCAGAGTTTAGATCGAGACACAATACCAACCTTTTAAAATTATCCAATCCTGATGTGAATGTCGATCGATTGTGTCAGGCACAACCCTCTCACTAAAAATATAATGTATATTTTATAGTATTTGTATTATAATATGGAACTTTTTCTACAGCATCCTTAGATAGACATATGTGGTTTGTTCTCCAGAGAGTTGCTTGTTCTGTGAGGTAGATTTTCATATGTCTTTTTTTATATTTTAGGAGGTCTTCCATAAGGATGATTCCTGTGAGGGTGATTATGTAGTGCACTATATGGGAGTCTGGTTGTATTCATTCTTTGCTCTCTACCTGCATCTTATAAAATCCCCACCCTCACACATCTCTCTTATTCTGGGATTCCTCAAGTGATCTCTTAGTGTCTTGCCTGCTATCATCCTTAGTGTATTCATTTTGGAAGTCCTCAAAACATATTTGGTTCAGACTGACTGCCTTTGCTTCAACGCCATATGTTATTATTGGTCATACGCATGCTTTATATGTATACCTATTTTCTCGTATTTCTCTCAATAGTGTTATTTTCCAATTTATTCTCATTATGGGATTCTAATATTCGAAATTCGATTTCAAATTATTTTCACATGTTTTGACACCGAGTTCTTCACAAGGACACGATTCCAAAATTGGAACACACGTTTGTAAATGATTTACTTATTACATATTATTATATTAGAAGTTAATATAGGTGAGGAAAATCAATAGGAAATATGAAATTCTAACGTATGAATTTTGCTCCGAATATTTAAATATATATTTTTAAATAATCCATTGCAGCTCAAACCAGGTTGACTGATGAATATACCTACAAGATTAGTTTGCCAGAAAGATGCGTTGTTCTGCGAAGCAATCATATAAGTTTTATATACTGGAATAACCATATTACATGCATCTGTCTGGAGCGTGGATAACATTTTCCTGTTTCTAAAATCTCCAGTATCGGAAATGAAATTGAATATTTTTCACATCATTCATTTAGTATTCTACAAACTTTTTATCGTTTTTATTATCGAATTTATTATCGAAAGAAAGAAAGGGATGAGTAAACAATGTTTGGATTCATAAAATATATGTTATTTGAAAATTAATTGTAGAAGTTCATTGTAAATAATGAAAACTAGTTGGAATCCGCGAAATATTTATGGAAGTAAAGATTTTCTACCCTTTAAAAACTTGGTTCACTATCGTATTCGGTAAATAAGTTTTAACTTTTAATGCATTTTTTTACATGGGTACATTACATTCACATTTCAAGTCCAGGTTTTGCAGCCATAAGATAGAACAGACCATATATAATATTTAATCATTCTTTGTCGGAGTTTCATGTTAAGATTATCGTTGCAAAATAAGATTCTCATAATAACCACACCATGGTGTTTTTTTGTTTGTTTTACATCTGTAAATTTAAAATGTACCTCAAAGAGAGTGCATCATATGAAAAATAATATTTGTTTTCCGGGTCAATTTACGATAAGCAATTGAATTAATTAATACCGTAATTACAGACGTCTATGCTTTAAAACGATACGAGTTTTATAGTAATGCAATTACAATCATCTCAAGGGTGACCAGTCGACGTGGACAGCGGCAGAGGTGAACTTGGTGTTCCGTAAGGAAATAAAGAATTGTAAAGCGCAAGGGGCAGTGACCAGTCGCCTGTAGGAAAGACCCTGAAGACAAAACTGGCCCACCATAAACGGCGAAAGAAAAAATAATAAATTTAACACGTGTAAATACAAACACACACATTGGAAATTATTTTTAAATATATTACCCAATAGCGAGGGGTTAACAACACCTTGCAATTAGTATACAAATAATACCCTTTATAACATTTTGAATGTATACAAAAACTGGATTTTACCCATTGCGGATAATTTTTTTTATAAGGATTAATTGTATCTCAATAGAGACGAAGATGTAAACTGTTTTTCTGGGAACAGAATATGGTGGTCAAGGCGCTTACAGGACTTATGACCTGTCATTGGTAGGGTTAAGCGGTCGCTTTATGTTTAACAACATTCCCCATTCCGCGACTCGACTATTGTAACGGCATTTATGCCAACATACCCAAGAAACAAACTTCAATCTGTTTTCAGTGCGGCAGCACGACTTATAAAAGGTGTTCCAAAAAATTCGCATATTTCGCAACATCTAAAAAGATCTTCACTGGCTCAAGTGTCCTGAAAGAATCCAGTATAAACTATGTAGGACGGTTTTTAAAGCGCTTCACGGAATGGCACCAGCCTATATATCTGAACTTTGTGTTGCTGATAGCTCTAACTTGCGGCAATCTACGTTTCGATCAGCAAACTCCTCGGCAATAGGCAGATTAGTTGAGCCAAAGCGCAACCCCCGGACAAATTTCGGAGATCGGGCTTTCGCAGTGGCAGGTCCGTCTGCCTGGAATATGCTTCCTGCACGCCTCAGATGCATTGACAATCCGACAGACTTTAAATCTCACCTAAAAATCCACCTTTTCAAATATCCCATAAAATGTAAGCAACGGTTATCTGACACCAGCGTCACATGCAGCTCTCATGACTAAAAACATTGTCAAAGCGCCCTTGAGGTGAGTTATTCACGAAAACGGCGCTATACAAATTAGCCTAATTATTATTATTAGTTATTTTTTCAAATGTTCGTGAAAAGTGTAATTAAAATAATGCGTAAATATATAATAATATTTTCAAATTATTCAAATATGTTTATTTGTAAATTTAAGAAACGTTTTCCTTATTGTTCAACAATAGTGAAAAAAACAGTACTTTCTTCAACCGAAAATGTCGTCTTAAGAAATTCTTGATTCGTGAATGATTTCATTGTTTCTTGGTCATACATTATTCAGCACGTATGCTGTACACGTCATCAGTCACGTCATTTTCGTCTCGGTGGTCCACCTGCTGGGATGAAAAAAATACCGAATCCGCAATGGCATTCCCATCTGGTGGAATGGCGGCTTCTTCCGGCTGCTGGGAGATTCTTCATCACGATTCGCACTACACTTCCAGAAAATACGTGACTAATTTCCTAAATATGATGCCAAATGCCCATCATAATTAATACACGTGAAAAAGAAAAATGAAACAACTCAAAAAATACAAAATACAATTAATTATGACTTACCATTAATTAATTCATTATCATCATCATCGGCTGTCCCTCGTGTCCGAGGAAGACTGTCCTTCACGGTTGTGGGTCCGCATGTGACTGAAGAGCCCGATCCTGGACCCACAAATTCTGGGGCATCTGGGGCAGGGGAAGGCGCTTGTAATGGAGCCGTCACCGTCTCCCAGTGGTCTCTCCTTTCTCCTCCTCTTTCTCTCAGCAGCGTCGTCTCTGCGCTGTGCTTTAGAGTCTTGAGTGCCTTTATGTACTGCTGTTTTCCACCCAGGTCTGTCCTCTTGATCCTCCTATGTCCTCTTAATTGATTCATTATCACTATTATTGGAAAGTCCATGAACCCACATAAACTTTAAATGGAAAGTATTTGACTTCTGCGTCCTGTCGGTGTATGGTTTATAAACGATAACGTTATCTCAGAAAAGCGAAAATAAATTGAGAATTGTCCAAAAAGCTATGAAACGAGCAATTGTTGGGGATCAGTATAGCGGACAGGGTGAAAAACACTGGACACCAAAGTGTCGGACATCATTATTTTTATTGTTGAACAGCTCTATACTCTTGACTTTAGAAAGTATCTTGTTTTTCTAAAGTCGAACCATCTCTCATGCGTTCCTGGTATTATGTTGTATTTGTATAATATTTTACCTGTACTCAATAGATGTCAGGTAAAAAGATACACGAACAAAAACTCCATACAACAGAAATGCGCATGCTGCGGTGGTCGGGAGGAGTCACATTGAAAGACAAGGTGCGCAACGAATATGTGAGGGGATGTTTCAAGGTAGCCCCTATAAAACAAATGTTTTCAGAAACAAGGCAACAAGTTTTTCATAATGAGGAAAAAGTACGTTACAATCAAATAAACAACATTCAAATCCACTTCATAGTTATTATTTCATTATATTAAATGTGGTTTTTGGACCCACGCTGGAGGATGGGACTTACAGAATTAAAAGAAACCTTGAACATGAAGAACTGATTAACCACGAAACAGTAGTGAGATTCTGTAAGTCTCAACGCCTAAGGTGGGCTGGCCGTGTGGAAAGAATGCCAGAGGGTAGAACACCACAAATTATATCCAGGTGGGTGCCCCGCGAAAAGAGACCAAGAGGCAGACAGAGGAAAAGATGGGCGGATTGCGTGGAACAAGATTGGGAGAAAATGGAAGGAGCTGGGGAATGGAGAGATGGCCAGAGACAGAAGTCAGTGGAGGACCGTTGTTGAGGAAGCCAAGTCCCACACCGGGATGTAGCGCCGAGAAATGAATGATGAATGAAATGCCATTAATTCTCATTAAAAAAAAAACACTAAATTCGTTCTCTTGTAAAATTTATAAAAATTGACTTGTTCCCTTTTATAAAATATTTACAAACATTTTGAATGTGGATGTGACGTTTGCAAGGACGAAGGTAGTTTCTGGGAATTGTATTAAAACTCCGACTCCAATGCATTCCATTCTTGATCGCTGACATTTAGCAATTTAGTTTGTTAGCTATTACAATTGGCAGCTTCGCTTATTTTTAGTCTGCACACTTTCATTACGCTGGACGAAGGTATTACTCATCACAATTCATTAAGACATTTATTGGATGTTGATTCATTCAACCGTCGCGTTCTATTTTAGTCAGAAATTTTCCAATTTGTCATTTTCATTACAAAAATTAACGTTTGCTGTTTTTCAACTTTAAATTATGTCTATATTGCGCAATGTTGATATCTGAATCAAGCCATTCTAGTCATATTCTTCTTCTTTAATAAGATTAATAATCAGTTAGATCCCTTTAGGCCTTCAGCGGTAGCTCGTATCACTACTGTAGGGTTTCCTTGGGCATCATCCAATCCAGGCATCTGCAGCTTTCCCACTATTTGATAAATCTCTTGACATTACCGATGACCGTTGCAGTCTTCTTCTTCCCCTGCTTTATTTAGGACTGTGTCCTGTTATTTCTCGGAGCCTGTTCCTGGGATGCAGATGTTCAACTGTCTCGCCATCTTTTAGGTGGTCTTCCTGCAGGTCGATTTCCTGTTTGGTACTTTATTTGCGACTATAGTTATCACTCTTTCAGAACATGCTCTTTCCACATGATCTCTCCCGTAGCGTCTTCTCAGTCTTCCCTATCGTACGACATCTTCCACATTGCAGATCTTTCTAATTTCAGAATTTCCTATTTTGTCTCGGAGTGTCGTTCCCGCAACGGATCGGAGAGTCTTCATTTTTGTGGTTCTTATGAGACTTTTTGTTCTGATGGTGTCAGCTCTCGTTTCTATTCCATATGTCATTATAGGACGTACGCATGTCTTGTAGATTCTAGAATTTTGCTCTCCTTTAGCATATTTTTATTTTTCCAAACAGCATTCGTCAAGCAGCCAGTCACACGTTCCATAGCCCGTTGCAGTATTCCTTTAAATTCGTCATTTGCTGTCTGTTTACATATGTTTGTTCCTCCATAAGATGTTGTTCACATTCTAGTCATGTCCAGTTATCTGAATCGTGACCAATCAATCACATTTTTGAAGCAACGTCACATGTTTTTTGACTGTTTGTTTTTTGTTTTTGCAGATGGTCGTTAGGTGGTGGGGCGGCGTGTGGGCGGCGGCGCTGGTCGCGCTTGCGGCCGCGGGGCCCCCGCTCCAGCACCACCTCACCAAGAGGTCCTTCTTCGAGATCCAGTGTAAGGGCGTGTACAACAAGAGCATCTTCGCGCGCCTTGACCGCATCTGCGACGACTGCTACAATCTCTTCCGCGAACCCCAGCTTCACACCCTCTGCAGGTAACATCATAAGTTGGAACTTTTTTTCTGTCTGGTGTAGACCACCAGTTTTTATTAATGTATCAGATAAAAATTTGCCCGTAATGTGGAATGCCTTATAAATTATAGTTTAAATATAGAACCAGAGTTATAAAAAAGTACCGCTTTTTGTGGGGTGTAATCGACCTGCTAAAATTGGTAAAAAAAAAAGACGGGAAAAACGAATGTTTCTATCAAAATTGAATAACTAATATAAAATTTTACATCATTTTCACATTGGCGGGAAGAGCAATCAGTCTATTGAACATGATATCTTGTCTTTTTTTATTATTATTTTTTTCTTGTATACAACAGGTTGTTTGAACCCAATTACTGTATACACATTATTTTTAGCTGTTATATTGATGATTCACATGACATGTGATAGGTAGCCCAATCTATAGCCATTTTATTGTCACGTGAATTCTACACCAGACCAAAGACAGTGTGACAATCACACTGCCATCGCCGGGAATCGAACCCTGGACCTACGGTATGGAAGTCAGAGCTCTTACCACTCTGCCACGAAGGTCGTCTTCCTAAAGTCGAACCATTTCTCATGGGTTCCTGTTATTTTAGCCATTTTCAAATAGATGCCTTTAACTTTCATTATGTTTGTAATGTCTTCTCGAGAAAAAAACTGATTCGGTTTGATTTTAATAAATTAAAAATTAGTAATAGCCCTTCCGAGGGCTAAATAATTTCGCTGGTTCTTCGTTAGGACCCGTAACGAATTTTCAAAAACGAATTCATGAAATCTGATTAATGTGTTTATAAGTTATGGATGCATTAACCTAGGTCTTAACTTCTACATATTATATAGAAGTTAAGACCTAGGTTATGATTCCAAAGCAGTTCCTTTCAAAGTAGGAACTCGTCATATGATACTAATGCAAAAACCTGAGATAAATAAAAAATGTGAAATTTGGTTCTAGGACAATGTTCGATTTTTAAATACGGTTCTTCGTGTTTATGAAAGACATTGGATATGCTTCGAACGAATCGTCTTTGGTGAACGGAGTTGGAGTGTACAAAGACTTATGAAATGTTGGGATTTCAGGAACAATTGCTTCACGTCTGATTACTTCAAGGGCTGTTTGGATGCGCTGCAGATGACGGACGAAGTGGACAAAGTCCAAACGTGGATCAAGCAGCTGCACGGGGCTGACCCGGGGGTTTAGGTATTACTATATCCCCTTTTACTTTTGGTTTCTCCCACCTATTCCTGTTTCCAAATCCGTCTTATTATCTACCTCGTTTTTATATTGTCACTGTCCAGATCAAAATTATCCATTACGACCGTCGAGTAACGAATTTTTATATTTAAAAAATATCATTTTCAAATATGGATCACCCAATTCGCATTTTTTTCCGTAATGGCAACATTTTTAAATTTCACATTATAATTTTAAAATAGGAATAGATTTAATGTAAAAAGATTTAGGTAAATTAATATGGAGTTAAATAAAAATTTTAATTCAAACAAAAAATATATACCTACCTATATATTTAATCAAGAGATTAAATATGTGTTTTTTATATGGCAAACACAATTTACCTAAAAAGATTTAGGTAAATTTATATTATTATAAGTTAAACAAAAATTTGAATTAAAAAAACCCATATATATGTATCTTTAATCAATAGGTAAAAGATATATATTTTTATATGGCAACCATAATTTACCTAAAAAGATTTAGGTAAATAAATATTGAGTTAAACAAATATTTAAATTAAAACAAAAAAATATTTAAATTTTTCACAATTATAGAAGTCGTGGAAGCCCAAGGAAAGCTTGGCATGAGCAAATTAATCAAATACTGAAAGGCAGCCACATTCGAAGTCGGAAAAATCGACGAGCGTGCATGTTACGATGTATGAATGTGGAGGATCTAAAGAGGTATGTCGAGACAGAACGGTATAGTGGTCCATCCTCTTTGCCTACCCCTCCGGGGAAACGGCGTGATGGTTAGTTAGTTAGTTTTTCATCTTTGAGTTGTAACTTAGTATTTGAATTAAATTTAAAAATACGGCACATACTTTTATTTATTTATTTTATCATACAATTTAATAGACATGCTTTCAATTGATATAATTCTTTATCGATATAAAAATTCAAAATATAAATATTTCACATTAAAATAAATTATGTCAACTCGAAACATGTCTATATATTTTTGCGTAAAATCAGTAAATAAGTGTGTGTAATTAAAAGTACTGTTATTTTATTAAATATAAATTTAATTAGAATAAACAATAAAGTAGTATGTTAGTTGACCTGGGAGTGACAATACTTTTTATTATTTATTTTTCCTATTTATTTATGTTTTGGGGATGGTAATACTAACAAAAATATTTCTTCTCTTTTATCTACTAATATAACCTTCTTTCAGCACATCTTTACTGCACTTCTGTTGCTGTCTTCATCTTTTCAATCTGTTTATATTTATAATCTAATCGTCTATTGTACATATTCTTATACTTCATGTTATGTAAATATAATAATCTATCTTTATCTGTATTAATTCTATGCATGTGATTTTTTTCTTGAGTTAATAGCTATATTAACCTTGTAATATATATTATTTACACAATATTTTAGTGCTTAATTAAAAGTAGTAAAATTAAAAACAAAATAATTCAATTATATTAAAAAATATATTATTAAACTAATATTTATTATAAATAACTGGTTGTTAAATCAGAGTAATATTTGTAGCTTAATTAAAGTGCCATTGAACAAACACAAAAAAGCAGATCTATATTAGTCAGGAAGCGAATCTTGATTCGAACTATTATCAAATTAAAAAAAAAAACATTATGCTAAAAAAAGGAAATATATTTGTTGTTAAAAAGTACTTTATAAAATAAATTTAGTTTCATTGCATTTGATTTTATGGCTTCGACTGGTTTCAATAGCTCGCTGCCTTCTTCAGGTGTATATTTTATGGAAGCCATAAATTATATATCAAGTGGAATTAAAGTAAACATATAAAACATTATGAACGATTTTTTTAAAAATGAATATGAATGAAAACATCTGTTTTCTAGATTTTTATTATAGTTTATGGGAGTGACATGTTTCGTCTTTCTAAGGCATTATCAAATATCATTTGTATTTAGACATTTGATAATGCCTTAGAAAGGCAAAACATGGCATTCCCATAAATTATAATAATACTTCTAGAAAACAGACCATTAAATTCGTATTTATTATTTAAAAGGAGTTTTTTTTTACATTATTGTTCAAGAAATAAAAAATAGATTTGTTATTTATTAAATTTTTTGTTTCCACGATTTACAATGAACTTCTACCAAGAATTTATATATAACAGCATAATGTTCATGTTATGAATTGAATATTATGTATCATAAACATTATGCTTAACCCTAGTTCTTAACATATTATTTTGAATAAATTTGAGATTTTTTGAAAATTACGTTAGCCCAAGCATAATCGTATAATAATGGATGAGTCAGTAATATTTGCGTTTATTTTCAGGCTGCAGTGCTTCACGACACCGTACTTCAAGGGATGTCTGGAGGCGCTGCTGCTGACAGAGGAGGAAGACAAGTTGTCTCGGATGGTGGAGTTCCTCGGGAAGAAGAAGTGACCATCCGACAGACTATCCTCACGATTCTAGTCTCGATCATCCGTGTATCGCATAATATTAATACTTTATCTTAAGCCGTTGAACCTAGGCCATGTTGATCTTAGCTTCATTTATGAAGAAAAAAAAAACACAAAAGAAAAAAAATATGTATATTTTTGTAAAATAAGGTAGTCTTATTATTGTGACTTGGATAAGTTTATTGATAATATGTTGGAATTGTTATACAGTTTGTGAGTATTCTTTCTTTTAACTGAATGTTTTAGGATGTAAAAAGTCCAAAATTTTAAAACGCGGCTTCGTATGCGTTGAGTAATCTTGCGAAAAGTTTATTTGATATATTCAGGGAGTGTGGGCCCCAGGCATGGTCTGCTCGTAGTTGAGGTCTGACAGATATAATAATTCCTACTGAAATTTAGTTGAGAAAAACAACATACCAAAAGAACGCATTTTAAAACTTTTTAAAATTGAAATATATTCTTAACCACCCAGTTCCTAATTATTTAAGAGTACTTGGCAACTATTTCAAGCAGCTTATAAACATATGAAAGTTGGTTATTTGTATTCATTAAAATATGTCCTCTATCTGGTAAAAGTAGCTTTTATAAAGCTATTTCAAATGTATTGCCAAAATCATGATCAGAACACAATTAAATATTTATTTTAAAACTTGTAACCATTATTAATTTAATACTACATAATAATATGAAAACTTTATATGAGGATATTTTTTAATGCATATTTTTATCAAATAATAAAATAGTCAATTGTTATTGTTACAAAATATCAAATCTATATTTTATAAATATTTAATATTCTCTGTATTCAGAAATTCTTGTATTTTTATAAATCATGTACTATACCGTGAGGATGATATCTGTATGCCTTTATAAAGTGAAGTGACCTTTGTATTAGTGGTAGAAGAAAGTGAAATGAAGAAGTAGGGTCGACCCATAGGCCAGAGGCTGGCTGGCTTATGGATCGGCGGAGGGGCCCTCGGAAAGGAGTGGATTGTGTATATAACTGTGTTGTAAAATAACTTATTATATAAAAAGGGTATTTTTTAATTGTTTTTTTTTTCAAATCTAACTGCTATTCTAGTGTGTGCCTACCGTTTTAAAATATTAACTACAATTCTTACTAATCTATAATACAAACACATATGTTTGATAATGTTACTATCTTTTCAGGGTTTATTTATTCTATTAAAAAAACAATTGTCATTTAATAGTTAACTTCTACGTTTATAGGGATGCACAGTGTTCTGTATTATTAGAAAATTAGTTTTTATGAAATTAACGGCATTCCATTTTCAGTATTTAACATGTATTATTTTCTTGTATTTCTAATTTATTTATTATTGCTCGGGGAATACTTGGAAATCATGTCATTTTTGTATTTATTTTGCAATACATCTACTCATTAATATATGAATGGAATGAAGAGTTTTGATGAAGGATTTTTTTTATGTAAGGGTGAAGAATAAGGAGTATTTTAATTGAATCCATTTCATATTATAACATAACAGTATTTGTCTGCATGCTAGGACGGGTCGATTTGCGGTCGACGTATCAGATGACACATTTACAATATTTATAGCTCTCTACCTACCTATTATGGATAATAGATTCTCAATTCAAGGTCCACACCGTACTGATATCCTAGATAGCTGCCGATATTGTGTTTGACTATTGACTATGTACAGAAAGTATTATTGTATGACTAACTTGTAGCTTGTAAAAATGAAACAGTTATGCAGATGTCTCTCTCTTAAATCAATTACTAAGTATAATAAGTAGGAAGGTATTGACCATTGGAGGAGTATTTATTACGCTACATTTTTCTTGTCAATGTATTTATATATTGAATAAACAGCTTTCGCAAAGGGAAATAATGGTTTTATTTTACACCAATCAAAAATACAAACTAATTAACTAACCATCACACCATCAACATGTTCAGCATTTTGACTGCTCTTCCCACCGGCATCACCAGAGGCAGGATGATTCTGCATGTTGGCAGATAAAACAATTTGTGCTGACCCTGTCGAAGGTACCCATCTAGAACAAGAGTAAGTACCCAGTACAGGATGGACCGCCAAACTGTTCTATCCTGACATACGCACATACGCACGTTCATCGATTGTTCTTACTTCGAACATGATTAATTTGGTCATGCTATGTCTTCCTTGGCCTTCCTCGACTTCTTTTTCCATTCACACTATTTGTATATATCTTCTTAACCATTCTTCCCTCATCCATTTATTCTAAATGTCCAAACCATCATAGTGACCCTTTTTTAATTTTATTTAGGACGCATTCATCCGCCTTACATTCCTTTCTAACATCATTATTAATTATTCTATCATACATAAATTTCAAATTTTTCTAAGTGATCTCAAAAAATACAATCAATGATATAAAAAAAACTCCAATTGAGTTTTTGAATCAATATTATTTTATTATATTGAAGTGAGACAAGCTTATGGCAACATTAAATTGATTTCAATATAAGGTGTACCCATTTCTTGAAGATGATCCATTTTCTTGTTCTAGATGGGTACCTTCGACAGAGTCAGCACAAATTCTTTTATCCCCCAACATGCAGAACCATTCTGCCTCTGGTGATGCCGGTGGGAAGAGCAATCAAAATGCCAAACATGTTGACGATGAAGGTGGAAAATTTTCATCATGAAGCAATGTTCAAAAGGAAAATACTGCAAATATTGGATAGTAATCAGCTTCCTACTTCCGCTTGTATTCCTGGATTGATGCATTTATCAAAATTGATGACGTATAGTATATATTTGTAATGTGAATTTGAAAAATTTAATATGTACATTAATTTGAAAACACTGCATGATCAATCGAATTCTGAATGTGGGCTACGTTATAATATATTTCGAATTAATAAAACTATAACATTGTGTATGTATGTGAAAAAAAAGAATAATATTTCAGGATAGAGGAGTATGGAGATCATTCCCCAATATTAAAAAAAACATTATTAATAACATATTTATTCAAATAATCTGTAGAACAGTAACAACATATTATTAAGTGATACACGGTTTATAATAAAAATAGTTTGTATTGCACAAAATTATTATTTTTTCACACAGAAACAAAAATATATAATCATTTAATAATTGCTTTAGAGAATACACAATGAGTAAAAATATTACTATTATTAATTTTAAAAAAAATTGAAATATTATATAATGTATTTATATAATGAAAACAAATAAAAGTTGTAAAAAATCTTTTTAAAATGCATATTTAGTTAAAATCCATAAGTTTTTGTCTTCGACCGGTTTCGGCAGCTCGCTGCGAAGATACTAAATATCGTGGGTATTCTGCGAAAAAGCACTAAGTAAAATTTTTGCTGTTTTGACTAAATGATGAGGTTATACTGTTGAAAAAATACTCTACAATCTGCAAAAACGCACTAAGTCCTATCTACATTACAAGTTGAAATATTTTCTGTAATAAGTCAATATAACATAAATCCGTTCAGGGAAAAAGCACCAAGGAACATAATGCAAATTCCTGGATACATTTTTGATGATAAATTATCAATAACAATATTTTGGATGTATTCAGCGGAGCTTTTGGAGCAGTACTGACTTGAGAAAAGGTAAGATTGTTGGTTGGCGGCATGATATCCTGGAGATGTCTAGTAAGTGATGTCTAAATGCTTCACTCAGGGGCAAATGCGGCAATATCCACTATTATTTTGAAAAAAATGTGCTGATAGTTCAGTTATTATTTATTAAACCATTAAATAAAATGTAGTTGATAGATCAATTTACCATTTTTTCAAATAGGCTTAGTAAAGTTTAGTAGAAAAAATATTCTTATATCCTTACATACTTTGAACTTCAATTATCTCAGAAGTAGTGATTTTGACTTTCGCAGAATACCCACGATATACATTTTAAAAAGATTTCATTGTTTTATTTTATTATTTACAATGAAATTCTACCATGAAATTTCAAATAACAACATCAAGTAATTTTTATGTAAATGGAATGAAGAAGTTTATAAGTATTTGCGATTGTTGATTTTACCACATTGAACATTATATTCTGGAGCAAATATTTCATCAAATATTACTATTACATGCATTCCCAGTACAGCAAAACCTTAGAAATTTAGTCATTGTGAAAATAGGGATATACTGTTTATATTTTTTTTAAAGCTTTACAAAAAAAATTACAAATACTTTATAAAATGACAAAATTCGTGGGAAAGTTTAAAAGATTCATTAATAAAATTTATTAATGTCCATAAAAAGATCTTACTCTGAAAAATCAATGCTTTGGTATTTTTTATTAAGAGATTTGACTTGTACTGAGTAAATCACGTTTGTCTAATCAACGTGTATGTTGTCTTTATAGGATAGTGAGTTACACGAAAATTTCTTTGAGTACGGTTACATTTTTGAGAAAGCTATATAAATGACTTCATTATTGAGTTGTTAAAAGAATATAAAAATAATAATTATATATTTTTAGACACAAAACATAGTTGAACAATTTAATGTAGACACTTTATTGCTTTATTGCCATTTTATTATGAGTTTCAGAGATTATTTTCTCATCAATCATAGAATATAATTATTACTTTCTTTATTATTACACATAAGAATAAAATTTAGCAGTATACTTAAAAATAGTAAGTATTGCTGAGAAATTTTTAAAATTACTAATTGATATGATTGAAAAGTATACTCATTCTCATAAATTATTATAACACCATAATTTTAATAACAAGGTTTGTAAATCATTGTAGAGTACCTAACCTAAAAAAAGTTTCCTTATTGAAATGTATTATAACTTTTTCTTGACTTCTAAGTTTAGGTTGTATGACCTGTTTATGACCGTGAGCTGTCTTGGGATGACAATGTCCAGCTATTCCTCCATCCACATTATAACATGATTATAAATTGTGATAAATTTGTGTGGAAATATTTCTACTCTTTTAATAATTATGTCATACCTAATATTGTCAACTTTATGACCAATTCTAAATCAAAACTAATTTAACAGTGCATAAAACTATCAATCGCTTATGAAATGTAAGAAAATATTTCGTTTTTATAAAACATAAGGCGTTAACACTGTGGATATTCATAATGGTGAATTAAAACAATTTTTTTTTTTTTCTACATTTGAGTAAAGTAGAAAAGTGGAAAAAACAATGTTTTAATAAATACTAATGTCTGAAATATTCAGATTCTATAAACAAAATTGTTAAAATTCTTCTTTTAATAGATCTGACGATCTGTGACAGAGAAATCATGTTTCGTCGGATGATGAGGACCATCCTTCCATCTCTTAGGCGGTCTTCCAGGTGGGTGATTCCCGGAGGGGATTTCATAAGCGGCTGTATATGCATGTTTGTCACCATCCATTCCGGCTACATGGTCCCTCCAGTATCTCCTTCTGGATCTACTCCACTGAACGATATCCTTTATTTCGCAAGTTTTTCTTATGTCTATGTTGCGGACACGATCTCAGAGAGTTTTTCCAGAAATTGATCTTAGGTCCTTCATCTCCGATGTTCTTAGTAGTCCCTTGGTTCGCACAGTGTCGGCCCGCGTCTATAAAGCGTATGACATGATAGGTCGCACGCATGTTTTATAAATTATGATCTTGCTGTCAATATGCATGTGCTTGTTCTTCCAGACCAGATTCTTCAGACACCCTGACACGGCAGAGGCTTTACTGACTTGTTCTCGTACTTCGGTATAAAATCATTATTGCTGCAGATCTCTACTCCTAAATATCTGAAACTCATTACTTGCTCCACAGGTATATCATCAACAGTCGATACATCTTGAAGGTTGCCTAGATATAGTGAAACTTTTTGTTTTGCTAATATAACCATATTTAGCCTTTGTGATACTATGTGGAATTTGTGCAACATTCTTTGCAGGTCATCTTCAAACTCAGCTATTAATGCGGCATCGTCTGCATAGCAAATGACGTTCACAGTTTTACTGCCCATTTTATGACCTAGTCCCAAACCAATTCAATGAAAAATTATAAAATTAATAAAACCGTTATCTAATTGAAAAAGGCCGAAGTAAAAGTCTATCACACTTTTATCATTATTATCAGAGCACACTTTGTAACATAATATTACACTCTCACTTAAACATCTAGATAACATATTCTGTGTTGCCAATAGTTAATAAGTTCAATCATCATCAGTCTACTATATGACAAAAGTATATAATATGGGGGTAGACACCAGACGATGGCTACATATCAAGACTAAACATGCTTGATTAAAAATGAGTAAAATGAAACATAAAAACAAATTCAAAATTTTAAAATAGAATTGGTCATTTATATTTAAAAGTTTTATGATGAATATTCCGACTAAAACTAGTGGAAAGTTATCAAGTCTTCATAAAAGAGTTTTGATTGTAATTTCATAATGAAATAATTACATGGCAGTGTACACTATGTCCTTGATTTTGAGTTTCTCCGAGAGCTCCTTACAAGAGCTGATCTGATTTGTGCTGTATGGTATAAGACCCTCGCGGTCCGTCTTGGCTGCCATGGCAGCTTCTTTATCTCCAGCAGCTAAGACAGGTTTTGAGGGGTCCACCTGCAATGTGGAAAATAAAATTATATCTTAACAATTAGTAGATATTCCGTATTTTTCTACCGTCATCTGGATTCTATCTCTATCTTGTGTCTGTCAGTCAATATTCATCGAACTGACTTCATTTTGTTAAGTAGGATTCTTTCTAGGGGTTTGAATGGATGGATAGGGCCACGGGGGGACATACCATGCTGGAAGGTACGTACCAGTAAATGTTAGAAACGCCATAGTTGCATAATATCAGCAATATTACCATCTAGTCCAACTCTCTGGCGTCCACGTGTGATCTTTATGATCCCGCAAAACCTATGATGAAAGAGAGGGCAAATGGCGATTTTCAGCATCACAAAACCGGTCACCCCCAGCTAAGGGAAGGAACACCCCTACAGAAAAACCCTAGTCCTCCTAGTGAGGGGGTTGGGCGTTAGGCCAACAACCTAATCTTGTAAAATAATTAGCATTACGAACACTATAAGAAAAATAGCCAGACTAATCACACATACCTGGCAAACGTTTTAAACAGGACGGGATGGAAACGTGTCTTGGAGGAGGCTAAGACCCAGTAGGTTTGTAACGCCGAAGAAGAAGAAGAGTTCATTTTATAAGGTGGCTTAGCGCTAAGTTCGTTTTCTTTTCCTTAACTGCACGGCACTAGTCCCACAATTAAAAATGAGGGATTTGAGAAATTTTCTAAAGAGAAAATAAAAATAAAAAGTGAAGTAGTATTTTCTTCTCCATTAGTTCCCAATCTTACTAAATAAGTGTGACTAGTATACATTAAAAATCTGTTATATTTAACTATAGCTGGAGCTAGGTAGTTCCTACAAAGTGATTACTATCTTTCTTCTTCTTATGGTTTATTTAGGACTGTGTCCTGTTATTTCTCGGAGCCCGTTCCTGGGATGCATATGTCTAACTGTTTCGCCATCTTTTAGGTGGTCTTCCTGTAGGTCGATTTCCTGTTGGTACTTTATTTGCGGCTATATTTATCACTCTTTCAGAACATGCTCTTTCCACATGATCTCTCCAGTGGCGTCTTCTCAGTCTTCCCCATCGCACGACATCTTCTACATTGCAGATCTTTCTTTATTAAATATTAAATCAACTTAAGATAATTTAAATAAAGGTTAAATCTATAACTGAGAGCTAAAAAGTTATAAGTAAATTTTAGTTTGAAATGAGTTACGCACATATTATGTTATTGTCGACACAATATCCAGTATATAGCACAAAGTATTCAGTATAGTAAAAAGTAACAGTTAAGACAGACCTGGATTAACTGTTAAGAGCCCTGAATGCACTCAAAACATTATGAAAATCTGATATAACCACCATAATTTATTTCGGCCAAAATTCCTAAATACATTATGGCACACATGCACTAAAAAGTAAAGTGAGACATAAAAAAATGTTTATTAACCGCTCTATGCATATGAACTTACGTGATATGCACACTTTGACTGTACCATTCTACACTATCCCGTATCACTTACGCACTTGAGAAAAAATGATATACTCAAAATATACAAACCGTTAGGGATACATAATATGTGTCCTAACAACACTTGAATACAAGTCTTCACAAGTATAGTTCTTCAAGGGCAGGCAAAGTGTGCGGCCGAGTCGTTGACGTTTTTTATTATTTTTATTTAATTAACAAAAAGGTGATTGCAATTTCTCAGAAAATTATCCGAATGTAGAAGCGGTTAATAAAACCAGTTTGAATGTAAAAAAAATATGTGCAATTCAATTCTATCATTCTCACTTAAAATGAAGTTATATGTCAACTTCGTGTATTTTATTTATTTATTTTATTGATCATATTTTACAAGAGAACTTTGTATAACAATTAATTTTAAAAATTCTCTTACTGGATCCATGCCCCTAAGATGGGTTAGCAAGTCGCTCATGCGCCCCTCGAAGCCAGGGGCGAAACAGTTAGGGTCCAGCGCGATGAAGCACTGGCCGAGGTTTGCCTCTCCACCCACCCCCTGGTGAGACCAGCTACGGATGTGCGGTCCATAGAGGGATCCTATCATCAAAATAAGTAAGCATTGTCTTAAATTACTAAATATTGTCCTTGTAGAAAATTTCAACTTACTTTTCTTAAATATTTATTTATTTAAATCAAATAATATTTATTTAACTCTAAGTGTTATAGAGAGCCTTTGTGGCAGAGTGGCAATAGCTATGACTGCCACAACGAAGGTCCAGGATTCGATTCCCGGAGATGACAGTGTGAAAAATCTCACAATGTCTTTGGTGACAATAAAAATGGCGATAGTCGTGAGAACTTAGTAGCTTAATAATTGTATACAGTAAATGGGTTCAAATAACCTGTTGTATACAAAAGATGTGGAAAGCAATGTGAAACTACAAAATTATCCGCTAAAAGGCATCCTAAGAACCAGCAAAAATGTTAATCTTGCTGCAAACTGATCCCTCCAATTGAAACTTTTGAAAAAAGGGTAATTTATAACTTAAAATTCATCATATTATGACAATATGCATGCTATGTGGTAGCATTAAAATATATTATTTTTAATTGAGTTGATCTATAAAATATATATCTACTTAATACATTTTACACTACTACTAATTATTCATTCAACACAGAAATTTAATTTTTGTGTTTATTACATATTCATATTTATTGTTTGTTTCTTGAACTATGATGTAAAACTACATATTAAATAATGTATATGAATCAAAACGCTAGAAAAATAACAACCAACATTAAATGTTAAGATTTTATTCCATATTAAATAAGTTTTATTGTCAAATAAAATGAATAAAAATGATAATTTTCTAGAAGTTTTGTAATACGAGTATTATACGGTATTGACATGTTTCGCATTGCTAAAGCATTATTAAATGTTTGATGATGCTTTAGAAAGGAGAAACATGAAAGGGGAAACATCTAATTCCAATAAATCATAATAAAACATTTAGAAATCATATGTTTACATTCGTATTCAAGAATATTATGATATGTAATTGTTATTTCCAATGCCAGAATGTTTATCCATAACAAAAGGTAATAAACTGGGTTAGGCTAAAGAATACCTGAGCAAATTCCACACAGTACTTCAACCATGGCTCCCAGACCATATCCCTTGTAGCCAGAAGTTGTTTCGGAGCCTCCTACAGGCATCAGACATCCGGTTTCGAAGGCCAAATCAGCATCTTTAGTTATATTTCCATCTGGGCCCTTGGATGAAATAAAATATATTTATAATACAATTATGTTTCAAAATGATTTCTCGAACCAAAATATAATTCACGTTATAAAATATTTCTGATTACAATATTTATTAATGCTTATAATAATGATAAAAAAATTTAATTTACTGACATTACTGCCATCTACACGTATCTTATAATACTAACAAATAGCTTACTAATAATGCCGTCACGGCACTGTGGCGCTTTTTTAGTCGATATGTTAAAAAGAACCTCGGCTATTTCTTATATTACATTAAATTCAAAGAATTCTTTTAAATTACTTTTTTCTGAATTTAATTTAATTTATTTTCAAAGCATTTTATTTTCAACACAAGAAGACGACATAGTTCAGATAGTAAATTTAAAAAAAAAATCTTGACAATACCTGAGCCCACCCTTCTGGAATTGGTTCTCCTTTACGCCTTTGAATTTCAATCTAAAAATAAAAAATATATTTAAGCACGATTTGGCAAAAACAAAAATAAATATTGGCCCATGAGGGGATCGAACCCGCGACCTTCGCGTTATTAGCACGACGCTCTAACCAACTGAGCTAATGGGCCGATGCAAAAACTGGTGGTATAAACTGTATTTAAATTTAAAACAATATTTTGAAGCATTTTACCTTTCCTACAGCGACTGCCGTAGTAGCCATGTCCAGAAGAAAACGGTCTCCGTTCTCTGCCGGAGCTCCTACGGATAACGGGTTTGTGCCCAAAGCGGCCTGGAATTATGAAAAATATAAATTATTAACGGGATTACGAAAGAAAATAAACGATTTTTGTAATAAATAACATCTTAAAATTTTCAGCTGTGCAAAGATTAAGCAACGCCGAATCTTATTATGGAACAATAACATATTTTTGGTTCTTATGTGTAAGTAATTTGTGACAAAAAAGCAATTAACAAGAATTTTATTTCTTTCAAATAAACATTCAAATATTTTATTTGATTGCGTTTAAAAAGTCAATTTAAAAGTTTTTCATTAAAATTAAGTTTTTAATATTGAGAAAATAAACAAATGTTTTTTTAATTCACATTTTCGTATTGTTAACACGGTATTTTCTTGAAAATTGTATTTTGTAGCATATGAGCGTTAATTATATATTTTGCATAATAATTAAATAATACGATTCTTTTTAATAACAACTACTTCCAAGTTTGTCTTTATTTCGACAGCAATCGGATATTTGAATAAGGGTTAGAGCTGGACATAAAATAAATGGTGTACTTAAAGTCATAACTGCAAATACAAATGTATCGATTGAAACAAAGATGGCAGTGCACAATGGAGTTATAGTTCTGACCCTTACGTATGGAAGTGAAGCTTAGAGTTGGTGGAAGAAGGATGAAAGCAGGATAGGACGTAGATATGAGGTCATTAAGAAGAATTTGCAGAAAAACAATGTATGATAGAATACCTAATGATGAAGTAAGAAAGGAATGTAAGGCGGATGAATGTGTCCTGAAAATAATTAAGAAAGGGTCACTAAGATGGTTTAGACAAATGGAATGAATGGATGATGGAACCATGGTTAAAAAGATATATACAAGTAGTGTGAATGGAAAAATAAGTCGGGGGAGGCCAAGGAAGACATGGCATGACCAAATTAATCAATTACTAAAAGGTGGCCATGTTCGAAGTAGGAACAATAGACGAGCGTACATGTCACGACGTGTGAATGTAGAATAGGGGCGAGAGTTATGAAACATCGTGATGGTTAGTTAGTTAGCTAGTTTTTAAAGAATCAAAATGATGTTTTTTATAACTTCTTTCAGGTTTATTTGTATTTCGACAGCTACCAGATATTTTACTACATATACATTATTTGCTATCAGCCTATTTAACAATACTTAATAATATATGATCGAAAATATGCGACCAAAAAGTCATGAAGTCTAAATACAATGCCATGATACGCAATTCTGAGAAAATATAGTAAGAGAATAGCTTCTGGAACTGGTTTTGAAGATTCAAGTTGCTGGAAGGGTAAATAACGATAGTGTTGACCTTACAAATTTGCCTTCAAAGTCATTGAAAGGCGAAATAGGCAGCAGAAATAACCATAAAGTAAATTTTATAAAATATCACCGATATAATTTAAGTTTGACTAACTATTAATATATTATAGTTTTGTAAATGAATAAAAAAAACTTCTACAGTGATCATTGCTTTGCGTTGGGAATTCATAATTGAACAATATTTTTTAATTTGTAACACAACACTTATAAAATAGAAAAAGTATAGAAAATTAAAAAAACTAACTAACTAACCATCACGCCGTCTCCCCGAAGGGGTCGGCAGAAATAATGGAGTGCCACATTTTTTTCCTGATATATTTCTTCCTCAACATTCATACATCGTGTCATGCACGCGCGTCGATTTCTCTGACTCCTCACGTGGCCGACATTCAATATTTGATTTATTTTATCGTACCACGTTTTCCTCGGTCTTCCTATATTTCTAGTTTCATTTAAATTGTTAACATATCGCACCTTCGATAAGACAAGGGCATAATTGTTAAAAATTCTCTAAAAGGCGGGCCACACTGTGATAAACAAGCTGGTTTGAAACCAAAATTTGTATACTGAATGTTATTACTCAAACTTAAACCATGTTCTAGACGTAGTAAAAACGTCGATTTTAGTAAACCATGAGTTAAACCGCGGATGTTTCTGCATACGGTTGTAAAATTCAAACTATTCAACAAACATGGTACGTTTATCTCTCTTCCTCGCATTATTTTACCCGGCGTAGAATGAGATAGAAGCCCTATACAAGACAAATTTTATGTTTGTTCTAGTTTGTTTATCACAGTGTGGCCCGCCTTTAAATGAGTTAAATATGCCAATGTATTTGAAAAAAAAAACAGTGTTTCAGTTAGTAATAAAATCGTTTAAAATATTATACTCCTATATTAAAATATATATAAAATGAGCGTGCGTTTGAAAAATATAAATTTAATGTTGAAGTTGCACGAGAATAGTAAAACCAAAAGTAAAAAATAAAGTACGGTTTTGTGTACGAATGAGTTATGTACGAGTATATTCACCTTTTTGCTCCTCGTCGGAGCCATGAGCGGAGAGGTGTTGGTAAATGACATGCCGATAAGTCCCTGGTCCAGAGCACGCATTGCGTACCACCCGGCGATGCCATAGTGGTTGGAATCTATTTAATCAGATAACCCAATCATTAAAAATAATAATACATATTTGAAAATGTATCACAAATTTCTATAGATTCCATATTCAATTTATTAAAAAAATCATAAACGAGTACCTACATTACATTTTTTTTTTAATTTTAATTGTATCTCAATAGAGACGAAGACGTAAACTGGAAACTGAACATGGATTATCAAGGTGTTTACAGGACTTATGACCTGTCATTGGTTGGGTTAAGCGCACGCTTTATGTAATTACAACATTCCCCATTCCACCTTTGTTATTTGTGATCATGCATGACAAATTTTTGGAAGATGTATATATACTTCAAAATCCATATTTATCTTCACGTGTCAGTTTCAGTCAGCCATCTATGTAGATTTGGTTGCACTTGTGAATTTTTTCAAGAATTAACCTATACAACCGACCCACTAACGCCATCTATGGAGAATGATTTTCGGCATTTAGCAAACTACCTTATTAACACAATGCGAAGGCTATCGCCTAACATATTGTTAGAAGCCGCTAGGAGTATTATTCCATTCTATATGCCAAAGAATTTCACCAGTACATTACATATATTTTCTAAAGCGTTTATGATTACAATAGTTTAAAAAAAAGTTATAACAATAAAAAAAAGTAAAAAAGAACGATACAACAAGATAGAACATAAGACAATTAAAAATAAAGAATAAATATAAAAAAAACAATGTAGTACAATTAGATGCTTTCTGAGGGTAACCTGACTATCGTGAAAAATGACCACACCCAGTGATTTAAAATGAATTTCGAAGGCCCAGAATCGTAATGATGGATATGTCTTAAACTAACTTACCATCACGCCGTCTCCCCGAAGGGGTAGGCAGAAAGAATGGACTGTGACACTTTTCTTTCCTGACATATTTCTCTCGCTTCCTCAACATTCATACATCGTGTCATGCACGCGCGTCGATTTCTCTGACTCCTCGCGTGGCCGGCATTAAATATTTGATTTATTTGATCGTGCCACGTTTTCCTCGGTCTTCAAATCAAATCAAATCAGTTTATTAAATTAATAGACATTACAAACAGGAAAATGTTTAAGGCATCTATTAAGTACAGGTAAAATATCATAAAAATATTACAACAAAGTACCAGGAACGCATTAGAGATGGTTCGACATTAGGAAGACAAGATACTTTCTAAAGTCAATAGTATTTGCCCCCTGAACGTACTTTCACTAACATGAAAGACGTCGATCTCCGAGGAGACCGCGTTCAGCAGACTAATTGCTCCTCCCACCGGTGTCACCAGAGGCAGATTGGTTCTGGCGGCCGGTAGGTAAAACAATCTGTGCTGTCGCTGTCGGAGATATCTATCGGGGACAAAAAGACCAACATCCTCCAGTACGGCCGAGTTCTCGAAGTATCCCCTAATTAATCTGAATAAATGGGTTATTAGATGTCCATCTCTTCGAAGCTGTAAAGAATTGGTTTCGAGCATTCCCAGAAGAAATGCCGCGGGATAGAGCCACGGATAGCTAACATACTCCCTCATCCTCTATTTTCCATACCTCTTCCTCTATTTCTAGTTCCATTTACATCGTTAACAAATACTTTTTTTTACCATTCTTTCTTCATTCATTCTTTCCATGTGCCCAAACCATTTTAATGATCCAAACCATCTTAATGGATATGTCTTATGTAACAAATACGGATTTAATGCGATAGTAACTAACTGACCGTTCTGTTTTGACATACCTCTCTTGCGTTTTCCACATTCATACATCGTAACAAGCACGTTACTCTTACGTCTGTTGGAAAAATTCTTGAAAATTTGATTTTATCTTGTTCCTTTTCTTCATTTTTTATGATTATTTTATTCCTGTTATACTTTTACATTTATTGTTTAATATAATAACATGTAATGATATTCTTGATATATCTTCATTTATTTATTTATTTTCATTTATTTATTTAAAACATATCTAAAGCATTACAGATTTTTATTTCCAATACACTAAAGATACAAGTTAGAACAATAATATATAATACATAATAGATACAATACAAAATAGATTAATAAAAAGAGCGAGAAACATAAGATGCATGACAAATTAAGAAAAAAAATATACCATACAATTATAATAAAGATAGTACTTCCCTCAGATGAGCCAAACTATCACAAAATATGTCAAACTCCGAGGTGATACGATTAAGCAAAGATATTGCTCTACCTACCGGCATAACCATTGGCAGGTTGGGTTAGGTTAGGTTAATTTGAGGTTGTCGAAAGAAGAACTTCTAGAATACAGATTCATAAAAATATTAAACTCACGTTTTGCTGAGACCCAGCCGACCCCGATGGCCTTGGCTTTCTTTATGGCAAGGTCCATGCAGAAGTCTCCGACTGTGGCTCCCAGGGCCCCCTCGCCGTCCACCCAGGCCGTGGCTGGCGACTCCTTCAAGATAGTCGGGGTGGCTGATGGCTTGCAGGCCTTAGTCAGGATGTCATTCACGTACATGGCTGTGAAGACACAAATAATTGTTTGAGGAAGCAGAACAAAGATAGTTTCGTAAGATCAAACCTGTTATTTACTTAATATTAGTCGAAAATTGAATTTGATTTGAGTAATCCAATTCAAGTACCTATCTTGGCAGTGAACTGCTCAGCTCTCTTGACCTCCGCAGAGAACACATACTTAAGGTAGATGAAGCTGCAGTTGTAGCAGGTATTATTAATTAATTGTTTATAAAAGATTGTTTTATAAGTTGTAAAATGTTCCTGTCATTTTTTATAACTTTATTAAATAAAAACTACACTTTTATCTGAATATTTAAGAGCCCGGTAAAGTCATTATTTTTTTTGTTTTTGTTTTAGATACATGACTTGTTTTTTGTTGACAAACAAGATATCATAGCGAATTTTAAGCGGAAAATATGTAAATAACATTCTGCTCAATTTATACATTCATTTGCACAAATATACATTATAATGGGGGTAGCGAAATGTTCCGAAGAGAATGCATTAATAACATGCCATTTTGACTACTTCTAATGTTCATAAACATCAAATTTAATTCCGCGTACTTATTTTAAATTATATATTTAGTCTATTTTTTTATATTTGATCCGTCTTCGGCATCGGTGGACTGCCAAGAATTTAATCTGCTTACTTATAAACTGTCTTAGAACGATGTAGTGATTACGTCATACGGGAACAAGACAGGCTCTGTCAGTAAATGAAATCGTTATGCAACGCCAAAAATATGTCACACATATAGATGGATAAATTACTGGTTTCGTAGATTTATCTCTGGCGGCAAAAAATGAAACTTGTTTAATTCTCTGGATGTGTTAATTTAAAAATAATTCTTTAAAGCGTTTCGGAGACCGTAGAAATTGACAACGTTTACTTAATTGATGCTACAGTTGTTCGTTTGTATTGTTTATTCGTTGAATATACATTGACATAACGGTGAATAGTGAAAATATCGATTGAAGCGCAATGACCGGTGTTATTGACGCAGTAAATTGATAATTTCAATGCGAAATTTCCAATATATTAATTAACATTTTGAATGAATACAAATACTTGTAGACGAATACTGGATTTTACCCATTGTGGGTTATCATTTTTAAGGATTAAATGTATCTCAATAGAGACAAAGATGCAAATTGGAAACTGAATATGGTGGTCGAAGCGTTTACAGGACTAATAACCTGTAATCGGTTGGGTTAAGCGCACGCTTTATGTAATACAACATTCCCCATTCCTACCTTCTTACGACCACCACGTCTGACAAATTTTTGAAAGATGTATATACTCGTATGCTACAATGTCGCACCACGCTTTACATTTTTTAGTTCAATCTACACTAGCGCCATCTATTAAGATTGGATTAAGCATTAAGCAGAAGATCTTTATTAATCAATTAATACATTATTATAATATTAATATAATAGAATAACTCAATGAATATATTAATTGCTTCAAGCCCCTAAGAAGTTAATTTCACCGCAAAACGGTTTGTCGCATTTCAACTTATTGTTGTATAACATCGATTTATAGAAACAGAAAAAAAACATTGTTATTCTGTAGGTACTGTCACTTCATTCGTTCACAAAGTTAAATAGTCGAAAATAATGACTTATCGATTGAAGTTCCGTCAATCATACTTCTATTGCAACTGTCAATAATTTTATTAATCGTCTCCCGGGTGATAAAAAGTGAATTTTTTCAATGCATTAGCAAAACAAAAAAAACTTTCCTTAGTCCCTTTTTTGGCGATTAAGCTTATCACAATTTTATTAATTATTACTATTTAATGTTTTAAATACAAGATTTGTATTTAAAATTTACTTATATAACAAACAGTTTAGTGCAATGGAGTAGGATATACAATATATATTATAAAATTATTTTTCGATAAACAAAAAAACAAGTGATTAAATTTATCATGATTTGTTGACCTTTTTGATACTTAAAGACATTACATTAATCTTATTAAAGCCAACAGTTAAATATACATTTTACAACTCGGTTTCCAGAAAAATAATTATACCAAATTTTAGGTATCTCTAAAAAATGGTAAAACGCGAGAACTCACATTCTTTTATTTCAAGCTTGCTGCTCAATTTCGATTGTGTCATTTGAGGTGGTCGTTTTCCTTGCTGTTATTAATATGTTTCGAAAGACAATAATAACATTTCTCATAATTTAGTACTCTTTTTGCCTTTTTATAGTAAATCTGTAATGTATATAAGTGAAGAATGGAACGGCATAAGAAGGATGAAAATAGAATACATGCAGTAGAAATTAAATCTCCTATTAGGGTGTGTGGTAAATCCGTGTATGCTGTCTTAAATGCAAATGCATAAAGTGAATGCAGAGCGAATAAAGGGTTTATAAACCAAATAATGAAAGAGCCATTAAGATGGTTTGGACACATGGAAAGAATGGATGAAGAAATAATGACAAAGAAAGTGTGTGTTAACGATGCAAATGAACAAGAAATAGAGGAAGAGCAATGATAACGTGACACGATTAAATCAATCAAATAACTGTAAGCCCTCAGCATTCCAACAAAACCAAGAAGAAGAGGTCACCCAGTGGCAATATGGTAGGCCAACATGGAAAAGGAGCTCCAACGCGAGAACCTGACAGTGGGGATGAGTCAGGATGGAAAAGTTTGGCGTTTTCGTACGAGGAGGGCCGACCCCAGATGATGGGAAATGGCAAAAGAAAAGAAGAGCGAATAACTAGTCCTCGGAGGAGTGCAGACATTGACGTGTGTAATTTTGCCTACCTCTTCGCGGAGACGGCGTGATGGATAGTATAATTTAATTTTTTTTTGTGGAATTCCATAATGACGATTTTTTATGAATTAAAACACTGTTTTTTTTTCAACTTTTGGTGTAAGCCTTCGAAACATGTCGAGAAAAATAAAATCAAAAGTGCAAAAAAAACAGTGTTTTAATTCATAAAAATTCAATTGCTACTCAATTCTATTATTACTCAATTGCGCACTGCCTTGCATATAACAAAAACAATAAAAATAAATCACGAGACATTTTTACGGGAAAATAGACGCGGAAGATCAAAATCATTATAAAACACCACAGAATTTTAGTAATTACTGTAGACAGTGTGTTAATTGAAGGTTAGGTCGTGAGACCGAATCGTTTAGTCTTACTTCTATTATATTATAGGATAGTAAGGTGGGCGCCATTGTTCTAAGAACAATGAACATTCGCCCGTGTAAGTGATTGCATGCAAGTGTTGCGGAATCATAAATAATATGAGCAGTGCCGAATTAAGCCAGCATGGGCCCTACGGCAAATGTTACCAAGAGGCCACGAATTTTGCATGATAATAAAATAACATTATCATCAGCACGACTTTTAATAACTAACTAACCATCACGTCGTCTCTTCGAAGGGGCAGACAGATTGGACCACCACACTTTTCTTTCCTGACAAACTTCACTCGTTTCCAAAACATTCATACATTGTGTCACGCACGCACACACATGATTTCTCCGACTCCTCGCGTGACCGACATTTAAATTGATTTCATGATGAATGTCGGAAAGTCAAAGGTGATGGTTTTTGAAAGGAAAGAGCAAATGACAATTTGTAACATATGTGTGAACGAAGGGAATTTGGAGCAGGTGAGTGCATTTGTGTATTTAGGTAGCATGTTTACAGCGGATGGCCGAACGGATAATGACGTCGAAAGAAGGGTTGATGCGAGTAACAAAGTGAATGAAGCTTTAAAATAGTTATTGGGAACAATAATTTATCAATGAAAGCGAAAACGGTCGTTCACAATGGAGTTCTTGTCCCAACCCTAATGTATGGAAGCGAAGCATGGAACTGGCAGAAGAAGAATGAGAGCAGAATAAATGCGGTAGAGATGAGATCCCTAAGACGTATGTGTGGTATAACGATATACGACAGAATCTCAAATGGTGATATAAGAAAGGAATGTAGAGTGAAAGAAGGTATTATGAACAAAATTATGAAAGGATCGCTGCGTTGGTTCGGACATATGGATCACATGGATGGAGAAAGAATGGTTAAGAAAGTATACGTTAATGATGTAAATGGAGGAATCGAGAGAAATATGTCAGGAAAGAAAAGTGTGGCTGTCCATTCTTTCTGCCTACCGCTTCGGAGAGACGGCGTGATGGTTAGTTAGTTAGTTAGTTAGTTACTTAGTTAGACACTCTGTCATATACAGATTTACCACAAATTCAAGATTCTAAGAGATTTCATTGCTACTGCATGTATTCTACTTTCACCCTTCTTTTACAGTGCTATGCTTTACTTCCATACATGAGAGCCTATAGGCGCGGGGCCTCCAGAAACGCTGGGCCCGTAGCACTCGCTACTTCTGCTATATGGCTAGTCCGGCACTGAATATGAGACGTATTTCATTGCGCGTTTAGTATATCTGGGGCCGTGATCGTGTTAAATGTTTGGTGTTCATTCTAGTTAAACAATGAGATTAGTCTATTGTCAGTTTACTGTCAGTGGGTAATTAACACTGCAGCGCCATAAAGAGCTATCTAATAAACTACTAACTGATTCTTAAATAAGCTGTTAAGTCTCTACAATATGCACACTAGTTGCAACCCGTGAAATATTCAGTGAAGTAAAGATTTTCTACCCTGTAAAGACTTGGTTCGCAACAACATATGGGTGGGTCCAAATTTTATAAATTTGGAGTTAAATGTTTCTATAGGTAGATAAAACAGATTTCTATGTTGTGTGTTAATAACAGAAAAGTAGCTTTTCAATTTTCTATATATATATATATATATATATATATATATATATATATATATATATATATATATATATATATATATATATATATATATATATATATATATATATATATATATATATATATATATATATATATATATATATATATATATATATATATATATATATATATATATATATATATATATATATATATATATATATATATATATATATATATATTTTTATAAATATGTGTATTTTTTTTGTATTCCACAGGTTGTTTGAACCCAATTACTGTATACAATTTATTTTTTAGCTATTATATATTGATTCTCGTGACATGTGATAGGTAGCCAATCTATCGCCATTTTATTGTCACGTGAATTCTACACCAGACCAAAGACAGTGTGACAATCACACTGCCGTCTCCGGGAATCGAACCCGGGACCTTCGGTATGAAAGTCAGAGCTCTTACCACTCTACCACGAAGGTCGTGACGATACTACTATTGATTAGAGATCAAAATTTGAAACCTTTTAGAATATTAGTGAATCATGGCCAATTTAACAGCTCGTTCACCATCAAAGGTATATTATGTTGACTGTTGATTGCTAAAAATGAGTTCAGGTGAAGACTTAAGTTCGTCCAGTGCATGAGACTTTACAAATTAGTGTTATACAGGTGTTTGAAGAAAACAAGTCTAAATTCAGTGACAAATGAAACCCGGGAATTGACCATGACCAAAGTGAGGAAAGTTTTGAAAACGATGAAGTTATTTACGATTGATGTTGCTCTATTTTGATTTTTTTAATTGTGTTTCATTTGCGTAAGGAAAAATTTCAGAATAATAGTGAATCATGTCCATTTTATTTTATTTTATTTGTACTTTTAATATTAATAAAGCTTTTGTGTAACTTATTTTTGTCTATTTATTTAAATTGATTCATGTACTATCAAAATAAATTAAGTGTTTGCAGTGAAAACATCCCTGGATTTTACAAAAGTCTTTCAACTTTAGGTCTAATTATCCCAGAATCAGAATCGATGGACTTGATCCATTAATATTCTGAATCACCCATATTTGATCTATTTAATTTTTTTAAACTATTTTGTTTTTATGTTTAGAAGATTTTGATAAACTATAAAAGATAAGATGAAGCAAAAATGTTGCGCCGAAAATTATCAAAAACCAAAAACAATGAAAAAAAACAGTGGCATAAGTGTATTAAATCCGACGGGTACAACTTCAAAGGTGACATATTTATTGTTCCTTGAACAATGATGTAAAACTTTATATTAAATAATTTATTAATTACTAGAAAATATATCTTTATATTCGTATTAATTAAAGGAGACTAAATATTTTTGTTGGATATTTGAGTTTTAAAAAAAGTTAATGACCTATCATGATGTACGCTGAAGAGACGCGGGTCGACACTGTGCGAAGGGACTACTAAGAACATCGGAGATGAAGGTCATAAGATCAATTACTGGAAAAACTCTCTGAGATCGTGTCCGCAACGTAGACATAAGAAAAACTTGTGAAATAGAGGATATCGTTCAGTGGAGTAGATCCAGAAGAAGATACTGGAGGGACCATGTAGCCCGAATTGATGGTGACAGACTTGCATATACAGCCGCTTATGAAATTCCCTCCGGACACCGCCCACCTGGAAGACCGCCTAAGAGATGGAAGGACAGCTGGATCTCATCATCCGACGAGATATGATTTCTGTGCCACAGATCGTCAAATCTATTAAAATAATAATAAGAAAAAAGTTTGTACAGCTGAGTTTTTTACATTACAATAATATTGTGTTTCCAACTAACCAAGTCGGTTCATCCCGTGGCTGTAGTGCCCTTGACGATCTGCTTCCAGCATAACTGCTGTCTGCTGTTTGGCAGCAGCTTCTGGAGCCCCGGCAGCCTGCAGGCAATCCTGCATGAAGCGGCGAGCCTCCTCCTGTCGTACATGAACATCTGAAAGAATATTCAGGAGATAAATTACACATTATAATGCTTCTTGTTCCATCACACCCTTACAGTGTGTGGGGCCACGAGGAACCTTCTTAGAAATGAATACAACAATTACAATCGTTTTTAACACCTATAGTGACAAGGCTATGTGCTAAGGGGAGAAAAATACTACCTCCTTTTGGCGATATTAATGGGTAAAATAGAGTGACGTCAGAGAGTTGATAGAAGGCAGTTGTCCTGGTTGCGAAATATAAAGGAACATGCAGGAGTAAGCGGAGTTCAGAACCTGTTCCAAGTGGCGCAGGACAGAGATGCCTTCGGTGCAGTGATCGCTAACGTTGGGGGGACCTGACACGGCACCGGAAGAATAAGATAGTGACAGCCTTCGTGACAAAATGGCTACAGCTTTGACTGCCACACCGAAGGTACCGGGTTTGATTCCCGGCGATGACAGTGTGAAAAAAAACAAGCTGTCTTTGGTCTTGTAGAATTCAAGTAGCAATAATGGCGATAGACGATAGATAGTATGTCATGAAAATCAATATGATGACCTTCGTGGCTGAGTAGTAAGTGCATTGACTGCCACCCCGAAGATTCCGGGTTCGATTCCTGGCGAGGGCAGTGTGATTGTCACACTGTCTTTGGCCTGGTGTAGAATTCACGTGACAATAAAATGGCGAAAGATTAGCTACCTATCACATGTCACGAGAATTACTATGATAGCTATAATATCCTTTACATCGATTTGGCTCATGCTGTCATGATGTAAGGAGCGATTTAACAAAATAATAATAAAAATATGCTAAAAAAAATTATGCAAAAATTGAAATAATCAATAGCTAAATGTTGTATACAGTTATTTTTATTTTATTATTATTATTATTATTTTATATGGGAGTTCCATTTATTAACCTCGCTTATGATATACAAGGTTTTTATTTCATCAAGTGGATTTTTCTGCATTAATTTTTATCTTTAAAAATATCAAAACCTGGAAGGATAAACTAAATTGGACCAATCAGGAACTTCTCAGCATTTGTTCTTGTGCAGAGGAAACCACTTAAAACTCTCCAGGAGTCTTCTCTCTTCTCTCTCTTCCGTTCCACTAGAATAGTGTTCGTCATTTTGTGTCCTACTTTGGTTTATTTTAGAAATGTCACAGTTATTGGGTTCAAATAACCTGCTGTATACAAATGTGGAAAGCAAAGGGAAACTACCACATAAAAAGGCCCAAGTAGCATCCTAAGAACCAGCTAAAATGTTACACTTTGCTGCAAATTAATCCCTTGTATTGAAACTTGCGTAGAAGTCAAATTCCAACAATATAAAAATAAACATAAAATCATAAATGTACGTGATGATTGTAGTCGTAAAACGTAAAAAGAATAACGGTTGAATATACAGCTAATAAATAAAGCATACGTGAATGACGTGAATGGAGTATGACATTAAAACAAGCCGAAGGAACACAGTAAGACCAAATCACTCATATCTAACAATTGATGTCCTTGAGGCTTCATCGTCTCTCCGAAGCGGTAGAATTAAACGATGAACCGCCATACTGTTCTTCCCTGGCATTCATGTGACGATTACTCAACATTCATACACGTGTTATTCGCGTACGTCGATTTTTCCGACTTCTCACGTGGCTGACATTTAATATTTAATCGATTTGATCGTGCCACGTTTCTTCCGGTCTTTCTCTATTTCGTGTTCCATTTACATCGTTTACATATATACTTTGCCACTCTTTCTTCATTCATTTATTGCATGTGTCTTTCAACCTTTAATTATTTTGTTCACAACGCTTTCGTTTTCACACCATTTACTTTTTCTATTTGCTTTTAACAAGATACTTTTTATCATATACAGAGTTAATATATAATTAAAAAAAATTCAAATGTATTACATAGATTTTTATATGCGTTTTAAAAGTCTTTCTGGGTTAAGTTTTTTGTTATACATGTACCTACCTATACCAAATTTACACCTAAAGATGGAGGTCTTCTCCGAAACGTGTCGTGACATTTGATATTTAAGTGGTAAATAAACAGCGTTATTTTTCAATTCCAAAGTGTATTTCAATGGAATTCCACAGTGTTAATTACCAATTCGTCTAAGAGATCTCATTTCTACTGCATTTATTCTACTTTTTCCAGTTCCATGTTTCACTTTCAAACATAAGGATCGGTACAAGAACACTATTGTGCAATGCCATCTTATCGATTTTGGATATACTTTTTTTGAGATGATAACTTTAAGTGCAATATTCACTTTGTCGCCTCCGCTAACCCTTCTTTTAATACTCGTCTCCATCCCGCCTATTGGTCAGTCAGTTCACCCACTTGTTCCAAATTTTCACCCTTCACGCTAATGCTGCGGACTGTGATGCTTTCTAATTTTTATTTTTGAAAATCATTAAGACTTCATCATCAGATCATTTCGCATGCATTCTTCAAACATACTTAACACCAGGACTTGTAGTTTATGCTCGTTATCTGCAAGTAGCACCACGTACAGTAAGTACAACACAATAAACAGCTTACTGACACTCCGCTCAATTTGGCACCTATATGCAGTTTAGTTATTTTATTCCCTTGTCCATATATAGACAAAATAACCACGGGGACATTAGTCAATCCTGTTTGACACATCTATTGAGATCAAACCAGACAGAAAGATCTCTATTTACTCTAGTAACTATTATATTTTAAGGATTAATTGTATCTCTATAGAGACGAAGATGTAAATTATTTGGAAACAGAATATGGTAGTCGAGGCGTTTACAAGACTTCTTATGACCTGTCATTGGTTGGGTTAAGCGATCACTTTATGTTTCTTCTACTTCTTACGACACCACGTCTGACAAGTTTTTGGAACTTGTATATATGCTAATATTTTTTAAAAACTTCACTGTTGGTAGGTCAATCTACACTAGCGCCATCTATTAAGATAAAACGCCTCGACTACCATATTCTGTTTCTAAATAATTTACATCTTCGTCTCTATAGAGATACAATTAATCCTTAAAAATGATTAACCCGCAATGGGTAGAAATCCAGTATTTGTCTACAAGTATTTGTATACATAAAAACAAATTATTATATTTTACTCATTTAAAATAATAAGTTTGATAATAATATAGATACGTCTGGCTGATAATTTTAATATCAGTGATGTTTAACTAATTGTGATAAGGAGTGTCAATGTACGCATTAATGCGAAATGTTTACCTTACGATTAATTGTACATAACTGCTACATACTATAGTATACCATATAAAAATTGTATACACATCTACAGGTTGTTTTCTTAGGGAAACAGGTTAGGTCTTGCAAATTTATCGCGTAAGTAAAAAAAATATACCATACTAGCGGATCCGACAGACGTTGTGCTGCCCGAATGTTGGCTTGCCTGCTATTAGCTGTTAAGCAAAGGTTTTTTCAAATTTATGATGTAAACATTAATTCAATATGTTTTATATTTTGTCGATAAATTATAATACGATATGCAATTGTGATACATGCCATACAAAGAATATCGAAACACAACGAACAGAATTTTAAATTACGCCACGCTACAATGCAATTGCGCATGCTTTGAAATCAAATACCACTGAATTCGAAATAAGCGTCATCTATGGTAAACAAACATAACTATGAATTATTCTCAGAAGGCAAATTTTATATGATCTTTCCAGAAGGTTTTTACGGTTTCCATTAATGAATCTAAACCATCCAGGGACACACTTAAACACACACAAAAATTTTCATCAAAATCGGTCCAGCCGTTTAAGAGGAGTTCAACTACATACGCCCGTACAGAAAAAAATTATAAAGATACGTTTTTATAATACACTTATGTAAACACATTATTAAACAGCTGAAAAAATATAAATTGTATACATATGTATATTTAGAAAATAAACGCTATGCAAAGAATGCATAGTGGCATATAGTGTTATGAACAAAAAACTTTTTTTTTTCGTATAATTGTTATAATCGTTTATTTACTTTGTACCGTTTATATTATATATGAGTCTGAGAAATCCACGTGCGTGCATGACGTGACGTATGAATATTGTGGATGTGAGAAAAGCATGTCAGGAATGAATAGTGTGGAAGTCCACCCTTTCTGCCATTCCTTTTAGGTAAACGACACGATGTTTTGTTAGTTAGTTAACATAAATAGTCTGTATTTTATTCGACAAACCTTCAAACATTAAAAATTTCGTTGGAATTAATAATGTTCAAAGAAATTTAATTTAAAACCAAAGTTATAATCATAATGAATAAGAAACCGAAGATACTCGTATATGACATTTGAAACAATTAATAGAACGAAAACGTCTATTTTCTAGAAGCTCTATTTTATTTAATGGGAGTGACATGTTTCTCCTTGGTAAGGCATGATCTAATATGCCTAAGCAAGGCAAACCATGCCATTCTTATAAAATGTAATAAAACTTATAGAAAACATACGTTTTAATTATTTAATGTGGATTTTAGATGACTTTTCAAGAAGCAATCAAACATTGTAACCATTAACTTATTGAACGCTAAGGCAATTAACACTGTGGAATTTCATAGTAATATACTTAGGAAATTGAAAAACTTATATAATCCACTATTTAATAAAAATTTTTTAAAGAAAACACGACATGTTTCGGAGGTTACCTCCATCTTCAGGTGTAAAAATATAATAAAAACTAAACAAAGAAAGACTAATAAAAAACGCATTTAAAATTCGAATATGTGTTTTTTTTAAATATTTTTTTATTAAATAGTGGATTAATAAAACATTTTCAATTTTCTAAGTATATTGTAACCATTGTCTGAAAAAATATGTAAAAACGAAGAGAGAAGAAAATGTGTATGAGATAACATTTTTTTCTTTCGATATTTGAGGTTGAAAAAATCGACGAGTATGAAATACTATAGATATACGAGAATAATAGAGTGGTAAAGTAAATGGATGTCAAACAAGTATATCAGTAAACAGCTTCGGAAATACGGGCAAGTTAATTGATACACACGCTTTTCACTTTGTCACTACTGCTATCGTTGTATGAATACTAATAGTACTGCATACTTGGTGCCCGGATCAGTGATTCCTAAACAAGGAGTTACAGTCACGAGGAAAAAACTTGGTGGATCAATCAATCAATCAATCGATCAAATTAGTACATTTTCTCATAATATATTCTTCTTCTTCTTCTTTTTGTCCTTTCACACTTCCGTGGTGCATAGGGCCTCAAGGAACCTTCTCCACCCGACTCTATCGCATGCCCGATGCCTAACATTATCCCAAGTGAGGCCCGCTGCTTTAACCTCGTCGACAGCGGGATAGCCCAAAACCGAGAAGTCTAAGGGGTGTTCAATTGAGAGAGTCGACCCCAAACAAATAGAAAAAACCTAGGAGAGACGAAGAAATACGAATAAAATATAAACAACTGTAACTTCTAAGCATTGGGCAATGCGTGAGGTTATACATAAGATAAAAATTCTGATAAAACAATAACAAAACCTTTTGTTTATTTAACGGTTTGTTTAATATATATATTTTTCAAATAATAGCCATTTAAATTTACCACTTAAAACGTTGCTACTCGTATGTTCATATGAATAAAAACAATGGCAAAAAAAATAAAGTTCGGGAACCATTGTGCTAGATCAGTGGTTCTTAAAGTGGTCTATATCGACCCCTAGGGGTCGATTCCGACTTGCAAGGGGTCTACGACAATTTGAAAATAAATTGGGGGTCTGTGAGATGTAAATGGGGGTCCACGAGATGGTTCAACTAAATTGAAGCCGAATATTGAAATTTTGATATTATAGCAGCAGGCGCATCCCCCCTATTAGAACATTGATTTGTTTGTGTTTTTATTTTATTTGCTTTCTGTTTCGTTTTAGAAAACAATGCCGGAATTCGTTGTCGATCTTTTTTTCGGAATTAGTTGTCGCGACATTCTCAAAAAGTGTACTGTCGCGACAGGTGTTCCGATTTTCCCAAATGAGCGAAAAAAATATTTTTTATTTTTTTATTGGCCTGATTTAGCTCTGTGTCAGCTTCAAAAACTGATTTCATATTTATAGATGAATTTGTAAAAAAAAATATTGCGAAAGCAGGGGGTCTACACAAAATAGAAGAAATCGGCAAGGGGTCTACGGGACAAAAAAGTTTGGGAATCTCTGTGCTAGATTATAAAACATGAACGTTTTATGTTTGCTTTGACTTTTTGCATGCAGTAGATAACGGAAGGATAGTGCGCCACCTACATAATAAACAAGTAAACGTTTTAAATACACAGCTTTATCGTGTCTACTGTAAATAGTAATTAAATAAATCCAACGACAAACTATCACGTCGTTTCTCCGAAGGGGTAGGCAGAGAGAATGGACTTCCACACTACTCGATCCTGACACACGTTTCTAGATTTCCTTCACATTCATACAGCACGTTGATTCTTCCGACTTCAAACATTTAAAAAATGATTGTGAAAAAGCGATTGCTTTGTGTTTCGGAGAATGAGTTAAAATATTTTTCAATAGTATTTCGAACGATTGAAAGGCTCTTCATTATCATTATCATCAGTCATTTGACATACAATATTGAACATAGTCCTCCTTTCCCGACTTCTACAACTCTTTATCCCTCGGTATCCTGTGCCATTGACCCCCTGCTATTTTTAATGTCATCATACCATCTTGCTTGTGGTCTGCTCGGCTCTTGTTTCGTATACATTCTAAATTAAAATAATTCCCCTTTCACATAAAATTCCCAAGTAAGGGTCGGAATTTGGTTGATTTAAAAGCTAACAACTAAAAGTGCAGATTAAAATAATTCTAATTTTTAATTGTATCTCAATAGAGACGAAGAAACAAACTGGAAACTGAATATGGATGATCAAGGTGTTTACAGGACTTGTGACCTGTCATTGGTTGGGTTAAGCGCACGCTTTATGTAATTACAACATTCCCCATTCCACCATTGTTATTATGATCATGCATGATAAATTTTTGGAAGTTGTATATATACTCCAAATCCATACCTATCTTCACTTGTCAGTTCCAGTTAGCCATCTATGTAGATTTGATTGTACTAATTAATTTTTTAAGATTAATCTATTCAATCCACCCACTAACGCCATCTATGAAGAATGATTGTTTAGCATTTAGCAAACTACTTTATTAACACAATGCGAAGAGGCTACCGCCTCCTAGCGCATTGTTTTAGAAGTCGCCTGGAGTATCACTCCTATTTTATACGCCAAAGAATTGACCAGAATATTTACAAATATTTGTGAAATGTATACTTATCTCTGTATACGAATCCTGGATTTTCACCTGTGGGTGGTTAATTTAAATTTTTAATTGTATCTCAATAGAGACGAAGAAACAAACTGGAAACTGAATATGGATGATCAAGGTGTTTACAGGACTTGTGACCTGTCATTGGTCTTCGTCTCTATTGAGATACAATTAAAAATTTAAATTAACCACCCACAGGTGAAAATCCAGGATTCGTATACAGAGATAAGTATACATTTCACAAATATTTAAAATAATTCTGTTTGTAGTACCTACTTGTTAAATAATATTTTAAATAAAAACAAAAGGGATTTAATGATTTAAAAAAAAATCACATTTTTCAAAAACGGTTTTGCGATGATCCCAACATCGGTTGGCAAAACAGCTGTCTTGCTCCAACACTCTGGGCCACACAAATCATGACCCCGCATAAACTAACAACCCACCAAATCACCTTACAACAATGTTCCCATCAGACGTAGGAGGAATAGCCACAAGAGCTGAACCTCTGTAAGCCAGAAGGTCCAAGTCCAAGTACTAAAACTCGCATTTAACAATCAAAACACAGTTCTTGCATTTGTATTTACCTTTGAATTTTTCGACGGTAGAATACTTTCACCAATGCGATAAAATGCTATGTGTGGTCTGTTTTATTGTACGGGTGTGAAACTTGGACCCTGAAAGTTAACTCAATGAACAGACTGGAAGCATTTGAAATGTGGCTCCATCATGCTTAGAGTTCCCTGGACAGACATGGTTACTAATACCGAAGTCCTGAGGCGAGCTAGAGTTGACAGGGAATTGTTATCAACTATCAAGGTTCGAAAGATCTCACATCTGGGTCATATACTGCGTGGAGAAAAGTACCACCTTCTCCAACTGATATTGGAGGGGAAAATTGAGGGACGCCGAGGGCCCGGAAGGAGACAAATATCCTGGCTGCGAAACGTGAGGGAGTGGACCGGCATCCGAAGTGTGGAGGAGCTGTTCCGAGCGGCGCGGGACAGGGACAGGTTCGCCGAGGAGATCGCCGACGTTGGGGGGACCCGACAGGGCACTTGAAGAATAAGAAGAATGTGAAAATGATAAAAAAGAGTGTCGAATATACAAACACTTAATAGGAAATTTTGTTTACAGAAACACACAATTACCTACGTAATTTGATGTAAATGCCTTATGTTAATTAAATTTTTATATTAAATTATATGTATGTATCAGAACATGTCGCCACGAAAATTGATTGCACTGATAAACTACGGGGCGTATCTCTAAGTTCAAGTATTATTAGAAGTTATTATGATATTTTCCGTTACTATGTGAATATCCTAATATCAGATCAGATCAGCACACCTAAAATAAACAAGTATTCTAGCCGATAGACACGGATAAATAATTATTTAAGTGAAGTCTAATCGATATAAGTAATACAGCTTTTTTTTAGAGGTATCGTACAATACATATTCAAAATGGAAAAAAAAAACACATTAAAATAATGTTAATTTCTATGAAATTGGCTTTATTTAATAAATAATTTTATGCCATTATTGTTTAAATATGATTTTGGGCATATAAGCGCCACGGCTAGCCTGAATGAAGCGCAATCGTGAAGTCCAATTTTCGACAATTGTCGTCTTTGTGGATGCGTATTATCAACTAGAGTGTACGTTGTTGCGAAAACGATCCATAGTCTTCCGAATAACTTGCTCGGATGGACGATTATGGCGAACCGATCCATGATTTTCAAAATAAATTTGCACAATTAGCAAGCGCTATTCTGACATCAGACTATTTACAGTAAAATGGCAAAACGTACTGACTACAAACCAACTATCAATTATTAAATTGACAGTCTGTAGAAATAATGTTGCCAGTTTAAAAACCAAACCTCTAAAAAAAACATCCTATATAATATTGAGAAATGTGTGTGTTTTCTGGAAGTTATATGACGTTATAAAAAGCCTTACCAGGATATCATAAATTTTTATTTGCTTTAACACAACGCTTTAACGACTCTAAAATATTGTAAAAACACAATCAATCGATTATAACAGTATATGAAAAAAAAATATAACAATAATAACTCAAGGTGATCCTGCAATCGTTATATATATTATATATATACGAGTATATATATCAATTAGTTCAATATTTAATATCCAGTTTTGATAAATAATAAATACATTCTGTCACAATGTAAAACAAATTTTTTGGGTAATGACATGCTGAGTACTTATTTTATTTTTATCTGTAGCAATAGAAATTATTGGATTGTTATAATTGTTGGTGACAAAAATAATATTGATGTTTAAGCGTTCTATTCACAATCTGGATTTTATTTACGAATTTAAGATATTATACATATATGTTAATAGTAAAATATAGGTGAATCAAAATTTCGTTTAACGAAACATTTATATGTAAATACTATTTTTTACACGAAATGTCTTCAAATTTACGGGAGCACCACATGAACCAAACCAAATTTTCAAAATCAGAACCAGAAAAAAAATCACAAAAGTCCGGATCGTCCATGTCAACAAGTGCACCATCTCAAATGAACATTATGTGTTAAAATATTTTTATTTTGTTATTTTATATCATCGTATTTTATATTATTTGTTTTAGATATATTTTGTGGGTGTTGGACGATCGAAGTGTGTGTGGGAGATGCCTATTGGTGGCGATGAGGTTCGCAGCCCATCACACCGCGTCTCCCGCGGGGCGAAAAGAGAAGGATGGAGTGCCACATCGGTTAAAATGTGACAGTCCGTTCTTTCTGCCTACCCTTTCGGGGAGACGGCGTGATGGTTAGTTAGTTAGTTAACACTATTTTTTATTGTACAAGAGTTATAAATAAGTCATACTATTTAATATAATTGTGAACAAAAACTGTTATTTTATTATGGTGTACGTGTTCGGTTGGATTACTTACGAGTATCTAAACAAAACTCACTATTAAAACCGCTACAAACAAATCGAATCGAATATTTATTATGAAACAATAGTTACAGATAAAAACAAAGGAACGAACATCTGTCAAATGGAACACAAATAATTTAAATTCAAACTCACTCTCGTTTACCATCGTGGATAAGGCCTTCTCGGAGCGTAGATGCGTACAGCGACCACCAAACTTGCCGCCAAATTTGAAACAGAACTGTCGAACGGCTCCCGAGCGCGGGAAACTCTTCAAGATGTCCGCCCCGCAGGCGTAAACAAAATGGACATTCGTGGAGAACATTTTGATCGCGCGCCGATACCACAGTATTTAATTGAGCGAGCGGATTACTTTAAACTGATATGTTATCTGTGGTGTACGTAAATTTCAGTTGCAGTAAAATGAGTTCATTTCTTATCACTTGTTAGTTAGCTTCGATTCTGTCACGACGTATCAGTCCAAAAGTTGAACGAGCACTAAAGAACACAAATATTGTGATATGAATGAGTTTTATATTATGAAAATCACTCCAAGATGTACCGTCAGATATGTTTAATTATAGAGCCAAGGTACTCTAGTGAACTGACTTCAATACGATCGCCAACAAATTTAATATAACGTCGTATACGTAATATTTTGGTATCCGTCACAATTGGCGTACACTTAAAATCACTTTTTATATATTTATATTGTAACGCTTAACTTCCACAATTTGTAAGGTGATATATTTTAAATACAAATATTAATGATTTCAATTTATAGCCATAGATACTAGAATGGGTAACTCCAGTTGGGAGGAATTAAAAATCATGCACTTGGAGAATTATCCAAAGAACCCAAATAATAAGTCATCATTTTAACGAACTTATCACATTCAAACCATAACCGAATTTATTACTTTGATATAACTTTGTGTATTCAATCCCTTAATCTACTATTTGAATTATAAACAGTAGAAACCATGTGAAAAAATAATTTATTAAGATTGCTTAGGGAATGCTATATAATCATACATATGACAGATTTCAAATTTTAACATTTACATAGATAAAATATCTGTTTTCAAGGAGTATTTTATATTTTATGGGAACGACATGTTTTGCCATGCTAAGGCATTATCAAATATATGATATCTAAAATAGGACCAGAAATAGAGGAAGACTGAGGAAAACGTGGCACTATCAAATAAATCAAATATTAAATGTCAGCCATGTGAGGAGTCAGAGAAATCGATGCGCGTGCATGACACGATGTATGAAGGTTGATGAAGCGAGAGAAATGTGTCACGAAAGAAAAGTGTGGCAGTCCATTCTTTCTGCCTACCCCTTCGGGAGACGGTGTGATGGTTAGTTAGTTAGTTTTTTTCATATCAAACATTCGATGATGTACAGAAGTGAATCATGGAACTGACAGAAGAAGAATGAGAGCAGAAAGCGGTAGAGATGAGATCCCTTAGATGTGTGCGTAGTAAAACGATGTACGACAGAATTTCAAATGCTGATATAAGAAGGAATGTAGGGCGGAAAAAGTATGATGAACAACTTATGAAAGATTTTTTGCGTTGGTTTGGACACATGGAACCCATGGATGAGGATGGTTAAGAAAGTATATGTTAACGTTGTGAATGGAGTACGAAATCGCGGGAGACCGAGAAAAACTTGGCATGATCAAATTAATCAAAATTTAAAAGTCGATCATGTTAGAAGTTGGGAGAAATTGACGTGCGTGTATGAATGTGGAGGAATCTAGAAAGGTGTGTCAAGATCGAGTAGTGCGGCGGTCCATTCCCTCTGCCTATCCCCCCGGAGAAACGGCGTGATAGTTTGTTGTTGACAACAGATATTTTCATTCGTATTAATTATTAAACGTTATATTTGTTTTTAAGGAAAAAAAATGTCCTATTTTTTATTTGCTTTGAATTTACGTATAAAATGTTTGTATTCACTTAAGTGTCATTATATCAGGCGTGTTTTTATGTTTTAAATGCGACAAACTGATCGGAGAGGTGGGTGAACAACACACGATTTCTCTTATCAGCTAAAGTCAACCACAATAATAATTATGTAAGTTGATTAGACAAATTGTTTAATGAGAGTACGGTTTATCATTTGTAGATATAACTATAGCCGAAAAGCTATGCTAAAATAAGAGTAGAGTGTGATATGTTTTAGCTGGAAAAAAATTATAATATTATGATACAAATTTGACAAAGAACTCAAAACATTTTTGTTTGATGGCATTGTTTTTCTTGATACTTTTTGTCTCTTTTACTGAGTCTGTAATGATCTCAGATGTTTCAGTTATATTCAGACGTGATCCACCGGGTGACGACTTTAAAATGAAAATGAGCATGGCATGTCGCTAGAGCTGCAGACGAATGATGGACCAAAATACTGCTTAATTGGAGACTGAGAGACACGAGAAGAAGAGCAGGAAGACCACAAATGAGGTGGAGGGATGACCTAGAACGATACGCTGGGGTGCTTTGGATGCAGACTGCGCAGGAGAGATCGACATGGAGGAGGCTTTCATCCAGGAGTGGACGGCAAAAAGCTGAAGAAGAAGAAGAAGAAGAAGGTTCAAAAGTAACATACCAAACGCTTATTATAAGCGATATTCAGATATCAATCGAATTCTTGTTATTTTGATACAATAATCGAACACTGAATAAATGGTAATTAAGGAATTTAAACCTGAAAATAAAAGTTTATGAAGCGCGTGTTCTGCCAGTTGCTACTTATGGTATCGAAACTATAACATTGTCCAAACAAAGTGCCGAGAAACTACGAGTAACCTAAAGAGCCACGGAAAGAGCCATGTTAAGAATAAAGCTAAGAGATAGAGCCAGAAACGATACGGTTAAAGAAAAAAACAAAGGTCACTGACATCATCCACCGGGTAGCAACTCTAAAATGACATGGGCAGATCACGTAGCAAGAAGCTCGGACGAAAAATGGACAAGAAGACTGCTGACTTGGAGACCGTGGACGACAAAGAGAAGTGCAGGGCGACCGCAACTACGGTGGAAAGATGACCTAAACAGACATGTCGGAATAACCTGGATGCAGTCTTTACAAGACAGAGTGACGTGGAAGCAAATGGAGGAGGCCTTTGTCCATGAGTGGACTGGAATAGGCTGAAGAAGAAGGAGAATGAATTAAAAGGCGAAAACGAAACATTGTATTTTTTAATGTCGCAATCATGAAACATAATCAAAAACAATATATAAACATGTGCATACATTTAATATGAACATAAATATGTATTATAATAAAATATTTTTGAAAACATCTGTTTTCTAGGAGTTTTGTTTTGTTTTAATATGACATATTTCGTCTCTCTCACACGTAAAATTATTTGATAATTCAAGGTAAATCGTGTCATTTCAATAAAATTTAATAAAACCCCAAAGAAAACGGTTATTTTTAACAATATTAAATATTTAATACAGTATTTTACGTCACATTTCAAGAGATAATAAATAAATAATATTATTTAAATGTGATGTGTTATTAAAATAAATTCAGATTTTCATTCAAATTTTAATATATAGAACACATTTCTTAAAGGACAAAGTTACATAAAATAAGTATTTTATGTTGTTATTATGACGACATAGTTAAAGGTTTGCGATTTCTGACTAGCTGCATTTGACATAGTTCATGCTAGTTTATGTTGTATTGACTTTACATCTACACAAAAATTGTCCGCTTATATTCTGTACGAGTATACCTATACTTCATTCAACGTAACAGAACATTTTTTAAGAACTGGTTAAATTGATCATGAATTCAAGCAAGACATGCAAAACATTAAATAAAACGATGAAAATAGTGGTTAAGTTAAATGCAGATTTAAAAAAAATATATTTATTGTATGAACTTCATAACAAGAAAAAAAAAAAAAAATTTCAAATAAAACAATTATATTTAAGCACTGATTAAAATTAAACAACACATTTAACTCTGTAAACGTCATGGTGGTCACCGGTGATCGACTTGTCACTTATATATGAACATCACATAAAATCAATTATCGACACCATAAAATCTTGTAAAAATAGGTATCAAAGTTAATATTTCAAAAGTTTTTTGAAAGCAATCAAAATGTAAAAGATATTAAAATTATGTATTAAGACTTAAATATATGATTAACGCTTTAATCACATTACATTCTTGAATTCAAAAATAATACTTAATTTTCGTTTAACCATTTAAGTTAGATTCTGTAAACAAAATCCTTATACTAAAGTAAAAATCCATATGATGTCAAAAAATTTAAATCGTTCTATCTGTATGTGTTACAAGTTTACAACCGTTAACAATTAAAAATAAAGACTTATTTTCTCTGTTTAAGAAAAATATTATGATTTCACTGATTGCCCTAAAGAATTTGCGAATAGATTGAAACAGTTAAAGAATTAAAAGCAGTTTAAGCCAAAAGTTATATTTGAATATTTAAAAAAATAAAAAATAAAGCTGTTTTAAGAAATAGTCATCTTAATGGCGCTATAGAAAATGCTCCATATTACAAAATTTACTTGATGTCTAGTATAGGATTGGGGCAGGCAACAAAGTGAATGGTGCACTTAAAGTTGTCATCGCAAACAAAAACCTATCCAAAAAAGCTAAAATGGCAGTGCACAATGGAGTTCTTGTACCGACCCATATGGCAAAAGAAGGATGAAATTAGAATAAATGCAGTAGAAATGAGATCTCTTAGACGAATGTGTGATACTCTGTGTATGCTAGAGTGTCGAATATAAAGATAAGAAGTGAATGGTGTTATGAATAAAATAAATAATGGATAATTAAGATAGTTTGGACACATGGAAAGAAAGAATGGTAAAAAATATATATCGCACGTTGAAAACAAAAGTGACACTATACAAAAATCTCAATTTTTCAGTACGGTCATTTAAAGTTTTTGTGAGGTCAATAACTTGACTGTGAGTAGAAATATATCTAATGTTGTTGTTTTATATATTAGTTTAGATAATATTCTATCAGAATCTAGTTGATTTTAATTAGGTAAATGAGCAGGCAAAACTTTAAATGACCGTACTGAAAAATTGAGATTTTTGTTTAGTGTCACTTTTGTTTTCAACGTGCGATATGTCAACGATGTAAATGGAACTTGAAATAGAGGAAGACCGAGGAAAACGTGTCACGATAAAATAAATCTAATACTGAATGTCGGCCACGTGAGGCGTCAGAGAGATCGACGCGCGTGCATGACACGATGTATGAATGTTGAGGAAGGAGAGAAATATGTCAGGAAAGAAAAGTGTGGCAGTCCATTCTTTCTGCCTTACCCTTCGGAGAGACGGCGTGATGGTTAGTTAGTTAGTCTAGGATCTTGTCTTTCGGGAGTATAAACTCTAAGGCTATTGCTTCCCCAACTGATTATTCGAAAAGGTATCATTAAAGTCTCGATTTAAATTTTGACGGGCTCTCAATGCCCTTGAGGTCTGTGGGAAGATGGTTCCTGTCTGAAAAGCTGACTACCGCAAAGGTTCGGTTACTAAGATTGATGCGCAGACAGTGTCTCAGCTCAGACAATCTGCCCATCGCAAAAGACGTTGCTGATCGCAATGTAAAAACAAATAAAATGTGTAAAGTTTAAGATCTTCATTGAAAAATGCGTTAAAAGATTTCTGGTAAGAATGTTTTAAATAGCATGATTCATCAACACTAACCAAAATGCATTGTTTTAATAAACTGAGTATAACACATACCAAGTTATGACGCATTATGTTGCAATAGGTTCAAAGTAATTATTTTTTATTGTTGTATACTAGTAACAAAATATTGCATACACAGTCACTAGTGATATTGGTTTTGCTTCTCAAGATATTTATAGTTGTATCCAAGCAACATGTTATCATACACTTTACGCTTATAATATTTGACAGTTCAAATAAATAAATATTGTAAATTAAGATATTTCAATGGTTATTTAAGATTTAAATCATTAAATAAACACAATATATTATTTGTGTTAATAAAACTACTCTTAATATATAATTTTATGTAAAATAAATTGTTTTATATTTATTTATAATCGAACCTAACCATACAAAAATATGTATTTAAATATAGATTATTATATGAAACACTTCAGATATTATTACGTGGGTTTAGTTTGTTATTAAAATATTTGTATATTTTTAATATTATGATTGAAATTGTTTACTAAATAAGCGTTTTTCGTCGACGGTGACACAACATAAATACTCTACGCGAAACGTCAAAATATTACCTTTGCGTAATACGCATGCCCGGAATTTTTGCATCTGAGCATGCGCATAAAACTTCACTGCACAAGTTGTAAGAGTGCATAATAATAATTTCACAATGCAACTTTTGCGAAAAATTATTGTTCTCAAACGCTTCAAAACAGTTTTCTTTATTTATTATTAATGATATAATATTGAACGACATTATAATAATTATAATATGTTTTATGGAACATATTTAGTTTTCTTGAACAGTGGTGCAAAACTTTATATTAAGTGATTTCACAATACCCTTGCAACGCGAAACATATAGCTCTCATGACGTGTATTCAAACTTCTAAAAAGGTAACAATCATTAATAATAATATTATAATATATAATATACTACACTAATATATAATATAAAAAATGGGGTAGCGGTTTTCTCGGAAATATTAAAAAATATGTATTTTATATAAATATGCATTTCTGAAGCATCTCCATAAAGAATAAATATATTTAATTATTTTACATTTTTAGTACATCTTTATTAAAAATTTAATTTTAATTTAATAACTGAATTGGCCATGAATATTCCAAATATTGTATTTGAGACTCACATTATTAAAAAATAGGTTTTAATTTTCATTATCAAGATAATAAAAATGTGTTATTATGTGATGAAATCGTTTTCTCTCAATAAAAAAACTAAAACTATTGTAATTTCTTAACTTTAATATGTAATCAAATCCCCCTTTTCTCATAAATGAAGGAAGGAATAAATTGAAAACATAAATTATTGCTGTAATGTTTTTTTTTCTTCTTTAAACAGACGTCTGTCGTCCATTGCTAAACGTAGGCTTCTCGTAAAGTACACTACTGCCCCCTATCCATTGTCACTCTCATTCATCCATGTCCAGCAATCTTTATAATATCGTTGGTCCAGCGGGCATGTGGACGTCGAACTCTACTGAATCCTATACGCGGCCTCCACTTCAGAACCCGTCTTCCCCATCGGCGCGGCGGTCAAATATGGCCACCCCACCACCACGCCTATCCTCAGAGCCATCTGAGTCACCTTGGCTTGTTGTCGAATAAATTGTTTCGAGTTCTGTCCCTCAAGGTTATTTCTTTCCATGTTGCGCTGGGCGACCTGGAACTTGTATACCAGACTCCTTGTCAGCGTCCATTTCTCGGCTCCGTAAGCCATGGCTGGCAAGACGTATTGGTTGAAGACTTTGGTCTTGAGGCAAAAATGTTTTATTTATAAGAAAATATTGTTTTAAAAGTGACATTTTTTTCAAATTGCAACGATAAAGAATGTCATGCGTAGCGATGACATATAGAGTAACATTTTCTTAGCAGTCCAGATAACAAACCGATTGGTGGTCTAGGTTTAGGGGATTTAACGCTTAGCTCCTGATCCAAGGACGTAGGTTCAAGCCTGGACACGACCAGATTCCTTCTTCATAATAATGAGCTATTTTCTGCTCATATTGGAGATTGTATAATAAATTCTGATACTATTGAAATCCTAAGGTGTTAGTTTAAAAAATCCTTCATTTCATATTGTAGCTAATTTGTTACAAACCAAAAAACTATTAATTTAATATTTACATTTCATAAATATTCTTAGACTAACGATTTACGAGCGATTACTTTGAGTAACGTTTGATAAATGATATTTGCTTAACGATATTAGTTTAATAAAATGTAATTACAAAGTTATCCAGTGTTAATTTACTTTTCGTTGTTGACTCCATATTTGTTACAAATTAAAGTGTTACATAGTTGTTTTCTTCTTCTTCATTCTCTTGACCTATGTAACCTGTTCTTCAGAGGGTTGCTCCTCCTGTGAGGTGGATTCCCGTTTACCTTCCATGTTTTAGGAGGTCTTCTCCGAGGACGAGTCCCGTGAGACTGAGTATGTAAACCAATACAGGGGAGTTTAGTGGTGTCCATTCTTTCTACATGAACGTAACAGTCCCTCCTTCGCTGTTTATTCCATCTTATAATATCCTCAGCCTCACATATCTCTCTTATTCAGTCTTACATGCAATTATCCTCAGTATCTTCATATCTGTACCTGTTTGGTCCTGATTGTGTCTGCCCTTGCTACAACGCCATTTGTTTTTATTGGTCTTACTTATGTTTTATAGATTCTCATCATAATATTTCAGTAATGCATAGTTTATGTCAGTAATAAAAACAATATGTGTTTGATTGTTCTAGGTTTGAATCAACTAGTTGATTACAGCTGCAAATGAAACCGAAAGAGATCTAAAACCTGTTCTGTCGTCCGGTTAGGCACGAATACATTACCTCTTCAATGCCAGGATCATTCTACCGCCAAAGTACGTAATATTTAAAGTATATATATAACACTCAATTCTAATACAGGGTGAACTCTAAGTAATTACTTATTGCATCTTGAACAATTATGTTAAACTCCATTATAAATAATTATTACGAATGAAGCTGTCTGTTTTTAGAAGTTTTATTTTATTTTATAGGAATGGAATGTTTCGCCTTGTTAAGTCATTCTAAAATGTTTGATTATGACAAATATGAATTAAAACATTTCATTATGCCTTAACAAGACGATACATGTAATTCTCATAAAAAGTATAATAATAAAACTTCTAGATATCTTTTTCATTGGTATTACTCAAAATATTATTATTGGTATTACTCAAAATATTGTAAATACAATTATTGGTATAACTCAAAATATGGTAAATACAATTATTAAATTTGTACGTGATGAAATTACTTCTAAAAATAAAATAAAAACACTAACTAACTATCAATCCATCTCACCGAATGGGTAGGCAAAAAGTATGGACCCCCAAACTGTTATTTGCTGACATTCTTCCCTCAATCCCTCAACATTCATATATTGTGTCACATACGCGTGTCGATTTCTAATGCGTATTTGATTGCTTTGATCGTGCCACGTTTTCCCCAGTCTTCCATTATTTTTTGTTTCGTTTACATAATTAAAAAATATACTTTCTATATAAGTCTTTCTCCATTCATTATTTCGATGTGTACATACCATTCTAATGACCCTTTGATTATTTTGTTCATAGCACTTTCATTATAATTTTGTCGCGTCGTCAACACTTTGGAATTGTAATAACTGTTTTTTCAACCTGTGAGTTTATTTTTCTCGACATGTTTCGAAGGCTTACACCTTTATCATCGGGAGAACGATATAAAAGTTTATATCGCTCTCCCGACGATGAAGGTGTAAGTCTTCGAAACAAATCGAGAAAAATAAATTCAAAAGTGGAAGAAAAAACGTGTTTTAATTCATAAAAAAAATCGTCACGAAAAATTCGACATTTCCATTCGCACTGCATCCTGATTTACCATAGCTTTGTCTAAGAGATCTGATTTTACTTCATCTATTCTACTGCAAAAAAAAAAAAATTGCAAATCTCTTATTCTCGTGTGATATATTGTAATTAGTATAAATCTTCTACAAAACGTGCTTTTGAAAATATTGTTTTGAATAAATACACAATAATTCGTAAACAGGGTGTATATGTTAATAACAGCTATGACGTCAGTATGTTTTTGTGTTACTGTGTTATTCATAATTCTCAGCTGTTATCTCTGACATTTTAGTACCAGTAACGACAATATGATTGATAAAAATAGTCAAGAAAAGCTGATATAGTTGCCAAAATTTAGAGAAAAAATATTATACTTAGACTTTGAAATTCTATCATACATTTGAACAGTACACCCCGTTATTACGTCTCTTGAGAGTAATTTCTATTTTTATTTTAATATTGATATTAATTACGAAAACAATTATTATTATATAATACAATAACTGTATATATTATTTCTTAACTAACTAATTAACCACTACCCCGTCTCGCTGAAGGCGTAGGCAGAAGGAATGAATCACCACACTGTTTTTCCTGACCGTATAAAAAATATGTAATGATCATTTTCAAGTATTTTATATTAAAATCAAATCAAAACAGTTATGAATGAATATTTATTGAAAATACATTACAAACAGCAAAAAATGTTTGGCATCTATTGAGTACAGGTATACATACAACATAATACCAAGAACGCATTAGAGATTGTTCGACATTAGGAAGACAACATACTTTCTTATGTCAAGAATATTTGTCCCCTGGACGTATCTTCACTAATATGAAAGACGTCGATCTCCGAGGAGACCGCGTTCAGCAGACGAATTGCTCTTTCCACCGGTGTCACCAGAGGCTGATTGGTTCTGGCGGCTGGTAGATAAAACAATCTCTCCTGTCGCTGTCGAAAATATCTATCGGGGACTAAAAGACCAACATCCTTTAGCACGACCGAGTTCTCGAAATATATCCCGATTAATCTAAATCTAAAATCCTGGGTTATTAGATGTCCATCTCTTCGAAGCTGTAGAGAATTGGTTCTGAGCATTCCCTAAAGCCAGAAGCTCGGATGAAAAATGGACAAAAAGACTGCTGACTTGGAGACCGTGGACAGCGAAGGGAAGTGCAGGGCGACCGCATCTACGGTAGAAGGATGATCTGAACAGACACATCGGAATAACCTGGATGCAGTCTGCACAGGACAGAATGACATGGAAGTAAATGGAGGAGGTCTTTATCCAGGAGTGGACGGGAATAGGCTGAGGGAGAAGAAGAGAAGAAGATTCCCTAAATAAATGCCGTGAGATAGAGCCACGGATAAGTACTATGCACTGTTATTCGAAATTAATATTTGTAGGGAATAAAATCAGAGACAAAATAAGTAATGAAGAAATTAGACGCCGAACCAAAGTTGTCGACAGTGGGCTGGACTTATACCAAGATAGAACAGTACCCGATGGACACCCAATATACTTCAATGGTGGCCTAGGACAAAGAAAAGGAGTGTCGGGAGGCCAACTACCATAATATATGAGCAGACGACATTGCCCGAATAGCTGGAAAGATCTGGACGCGGTAAAGACAAAACAGGAACGAGTGGAGGAAAATTGAAGGGGCCTATATCACCCACTCGTGGAGTGACGAAGGCTCAAGAAGAAGAAAAAGAATGGACTAATTTTTTTATGATTTTTGTTTTGCCAAATTTTTGCTGACCTCATTCGAAAATTTCGCCAGTCGCACTGATGTGTGTGTGTATGAACATGTTTGTATGTGTTTATTGGTTGCATAACGGACCATGGGTCATTGACATCGTTTTGCGCAAGCTGGATTTCTTTTGATTTATTCATACACACGTGAAAGGATTCGTGAGTCGTGAGTTTGAGAAAATTTTCATGTTCATAATGTATGAACTTACCACACAGTTCACAAAAACATTATGTCAGCTAAATGCGAAAAATTTCAACTACAAAAATGAATGTAATGATTTATCATCATTTTACTATTATTTAAGGTGATTTAATGAGCAACTTTAATTTAAGAACAAAAGTGCTTATTAGATGACTTACGGTAAATTGGCGTTAAATAAAAAAATATTAACTAGAATTTTATTAAGAATTAATTGTATCTCAATAGAGACGAATATGTAAATTATTTGGAAACAGAATATGGTGGTCGAGGCGTTTACATGACTTACATGACCTGTCATTGGTTGGGTTAAGCGATCGCTTTATGTATTACAACCTACCCCATTCCGCCTTTCCTACGACCACCACGTCTGACAATTATTTTTGAAAGATGTATATATGCTACTATGTTGAGAAACATTTCACATATTTTAGTTCAATCTACACTAGCGCCGTCTATTAAGATAATATTATGATAGTACAGAATTTTATTCTGTCTAATAATAACTTACCGGAATTTGCCAACCACGTCACTGAAAAATATCATATCTTTGTAATATTAACGCCATTGTACACGTTAATAATATATACAGGTATATAACATATTATAATATAATTTGAAAATGTTATAAACAATCAAATACTTAATTACAAGTAAAAACGTTGGTTTGTTCGATTGTCCAATAATTAAAAAAGAGCCTTACACAAAATACTTAACTACACATCCACTTTTTATTTGGTATTTAAGTAGCCATTTTTTTCATATTTTATTGTTAAATTTCTACACTGAGAAAGGGTGTTCACGGCCTGATTGCATGACTGTAATAAAATGTTGTGATAGAACAAACATTTTCAAAAATTTAAATAAGAAATTCAGATTTTTTTAAATGACGTATTGTCACAATTTGTCATCTAATGCTCGGGGTTTTTTTTTCTTCTCAAAAATAAATCCAAAAATATCAGGTTATTTTATTTTTGGTTTGATTTGTGAATTTACATGATTTCAAAGTTTCACACGAATATTTCTATTACAATTTATTTACAGAGGACTTAATGTATTATAATTTACTTACAGGGGACAACGAAGGTACTTCTCTCACCCGGCACCCATGGAAACGACACAAACTCGGCCAAACATTCCACCACAATGGTAAGAGAAACAGAGAGATATGCCCCTCCGATTAACACTTAGAAGAATATATAGGTACTTATATTCATATTTGTTCAGTGTCCCGTGATTTGTTTTTCAATTCACATCATTTGCGTAGATTTGTGTAGAAACTTTGTTAGTGCTGTTTTGCTCTGATTTTTCTTCATTCACTCCTTATATAATACCATATACCTATTTATTGGGTTGATCGAAATCATTTCTGTATCAACATTGCAAAGATATAATAATCTATGCAATATGGAGCTTTAAAAATAGTTATTGGAAACAAGAATTTATCAATGAAAGCGAAAACGGCCGTTCACAATGGAGTTCTGGTCCCAACCCTTATGCATAGAATCGAAGCACGGAACTAGCAGGAGAAGGATGAGGGCAGAATAACTGCGGTAGAGATGAGGTCCTTAAGATGTATGTGTGGTAGAACGATATACGTCAGATACTCAAATGCTGGTATAAAAAAAAAGGAATGTAGAGCGGAAGAAGGTATAAAACAAAATTATGAAAGGATCGCTGCGTTAGTTCGGACATATGGTGTGCATGGATAGAGAAATAATGGTTAAGAATGTATACGTTAATGGTGTAAATGGAGTATGGAGTCGAGGTAGATCAAGGAAAACATGGCTTGACCAAATATATATAATATAAAGGTTGGTCATGTAAGAAGTCTGAAGAATCGACATGCGTGTATGACTCGTTGTATGAATATGGAGAAAGCTAGAGAAGTGTGTCAGGATAGAGTGTGGCGTTCCATTCTTTCGGAAACGGCGTGATGGTTTGTTGTTATTGTTGTTGCAATATTGTATGATAATAATAATAATAATAATAAAGTAAAAGGGTTCATTTACAACATTCGTTGGGAGAATGGCCAGTAACAAGAACACGTTCCTGCCTCTGGTGACACCGGTGGGAAGAGCAATTCTGCTGATCGCGGTCTCCTCAGAAATCGACGTCTAAAATGTTAGTTAAAGTACTTTCAGAACACAAACACTCTTGACTTTAGAGAGTATATTGTTTTCCTTAAGTCGAACCATCTCTCATGCGTTCTTGGTACTATATATATTATTTTACCTGTTCTCAAAAGATGCCTTAAACCTTAATTTTGTTTGGAAATGTCTATTGAGTAAACAAACTGATTTGTTCTGATTTTATTTGATTTTAGAAGATAGAAAAAGCAAAAAGAGACCTCCTACACGATGATTTGAAGACATTAGAAAAATTGCTGGTGACTGGATGCGGAGGGAACAAGATGGGAATATGTGGAGAAGTGTGGGGGAGGCCTATGTCCAGCAGTAGACGACATTGTCTGTTTAAGTAAGTAAGTTATTATTTTTGTACATAAAAAACATATTTTTATTGTGTGTTTGAGTTATTGCAGTTGTTTTAAATATTATAAGTTATAATTTGTAGTGTTTTGTTGAGTAGTTTTTAAAATGTTAAAACGATATCTTAAATCTTCACGCCCGCCTTAAAATTCTATGCATATAATTTATACAAGTTATAGACATCAAGATAAAAATTTATTTATCGAATGCACGATTATGTTATATAAGAACAGGTATTGCAAATTTGTTTTCTTGCTATTTCAATGAAAGTGATAAATTCATATTTCATCAAAGCATACCTACATATTTATACATTTTATGAATCGACGTTTAATAAATTCATATGGTGTGTTTTGGAAAGTTCGTTTGAAAGGTAAAATAATAAATACATCAAACAAAATATTATCCATCGTTAGCCACTACTATTTTTTTTTACAATTAACGCACGTATCTACGATGAAGGATCTTGGATTCATCTATGAGAGTAGGCTGACATTTCGTGCACATATCGAGAGGATTTGTGACATTGCACTGAGGATGTTTGGCGTCATCATTCGGACCGGAAGAGTTTTTAGAGATCACAATGTGCTCAGAGTCCTATACAACGCATTGGTTCGGAGCAGACTCGAAAGTGGTTCTGTGATATGGAGTCCTCACGAGGCGAGATATTCCGTTATGCTGGAGAGGGTTCAGAAAAAAAATTCTGAGGTATCTCTACATGAGGGAGTATGGTAGTTATCCGTGGCTCTATCCCATGGCATTTTTTAGGAATGCTTGGAACCAATTGTTTACAGCTTCCAAGATATGTCATTTCCTTAATCATTTCTTTAAATTAATGAGGGGATATTTCGAGAACTCGGCTGTGCTAGAGGGTGCTGCTCTTTTTGTCCCTGATAGATTTTTCCGACAGCGACAGCACAGATTTTTTAACCTACCGGGCACCAGAACCAATCTGCCTCTGGTGACACCGCACCAGTGGGAAGAGCAATTGGTCTGCTGAACGCGGTCTCCTCGGAGATCGACGTCTTTTTATATTAGTGAAGGTACATTCAGGAAACAAATACTCTTAACTTAAGAAAGTATCTTGTCTTCCTAATGTCGAACCATTAATGCGTTTCTGGTAATATGTTGTATTTTTTATAAAATTTTACCTGTACTCAATATATGCCTTAAACATTTTCCGGTTTGTAATGTCTTTTGAGTTAATAAACTGATTTGATTTGATTTGATCTTTCTGGCAATAGATGAATCTTGAGCCGAAAAAACGCAGCGTCTTTGAGAGAATCCAGGCATCGATCCAATTCTTGACATTTGCATATAAATGAAAGAGTTACTCTTCTAAAGCATGCGTCATGGATCTAAACAAGTGGTAGTCAGATGGTGCCACGACTGGTGAATAAGACGGATGCGGTAGAATCTCCCAACCCACATTATGTATGTAGTTTTTGACCGCGATTGCGATGTGAGGTCGAGCGTTGTCGTTTTGAAGAATCAGCTTGCTGTGCTTGTCGCCCCATTCCAGTCATTTTTTAGCCAGTGCCTGCTTTAATCGCATTAGTGTTAGTTGATTTAATAAAAAAATATACATATTGTATTATAAAAGTATCTTTGCGGTGTCATCATTTTTTATAGTTGCTAGCACATCTTGAAAAGTGCAATAGAATAAATAAATTTTGGATGTAGCATTTATTTGCGCAATACGAAATAATAAAAATATGCACTTTTTTAATTTCACTTGATATTAATTTCCTCTTCAAGTTTCGAAGGTACTAAATCTTCATCATCGGGAAAGGAACATTAATTGCCATAGTGAAAAAACTATGATATAAATAAGCCAGGAAAAAAATCAAAAGTAAATAAATTACAGTACTTTTTAACTAACTAACTAACTACCCATCACGCCGTCTCCCCGAAAGGGTAGACAGAAAGAATGGACTGTCACGCTTTTACCGATTCGGCACTCCATCCTTCTCTTTTCGCCCCGCGGGAGACGCGGTGTGATGGGTTGCGAACCTCATCGCCACTAATAGGCATCTCCCGCGCACACTTCGATCGTCCAACACCCACAAAATAAATCTAAAAAAAAATATATAAAATACAATGATATAAAATAAAATAACAAAATAATAATAATTTAACACAAAATATTCTTTTTAGATGGTGCACATAATGTCTATTTAGTTTATGTTCCACGAATTCACAATTTTAATTTAGCACATAATGTAATAAATAACACATAATGTTTTTCTCGATGTTTTTTTTTCAGTACTTTTTAAGTTTTTCAAAATTAATAAATTGTCATTATTCTTAAATTTTTAAATAATATATACACCTCGTACATGTACCATAAAACATTTTAATAACCTTTATTAATAATAACGTCTTCTGAATTTTGGTAATTACACGATTTCCTCACTTTCTTGTATATAATAAAAATGTTATATTATGCTGTAAAATGTATTGAATCTTATCTGCATTTTGTTATTAATATAATTTATTATGTATAATTAACAATTATATTAATTAACAACTTAAAAATATTTTTTTACACATCGAATACAGACTGCAAATACTCGTATTAAAAATTCACCTGAGAAATAGCGAAACTAGCGGCGGAGAGGCGAAGTTTTTCGTGCGTTTATTTTTAACACGGCACACGGTCGCAATATAGTAGACTTACCTAGAGCACTACAAGTTTATTCGAAAATATCAATTAGAATATACATTTTGATTTGTACGCCGAAACATTTTAGTTGAGTTCACTGTAACGTTGTGGCGATTCAGTATTTTGTGTCAATTTTTTATCGCTGTGAAGTTGGTGCGTATCGCCGGATCAGCGCGGGAGAGACGAGTTTTTTGCTTTAGTTTTAACATTTGCTCCTTGCGGTGTAGTACTGCGTCGGTGTGTCTCATCTCGTCTTGCCGACATAACCTATATTTTTTTTTGTAAACGTTTTTTTGCGTTAAAATCGAATACTTTCACTTGGTTATCTCGTTTGTATATAAACCACATATATAAGATTAATCATCATATGTTATATCGATGTGTTATTTGATTTCGTGTTTCCATAAGCAGTATGCGAAGTTTAAGTAATCCAATAAGAAAGTTTTTGTGTGCTGTTATTTTGATTTATTCACCTGGTTGCATTAAGTTTGCAGTGATTTAATAAGCCAAATTTAAATTGCCGTATAATTTGGCACACTTTTCGATTGGATTTGATTTTTAGTGCTGTGTTGTGTTATGACTTTACGTTTTTGGTATTTATTGCAAGGACCTGTTTATAAACAACGGTAAGTCGAAACGATTCAATTCCTTAATGCAAATTTTATGTGTTCGCAAATTTATTTATACATTTTTCTTCTTTACGTCAAAATATTTTTTCATTCAAAATGTATGGAAGCGAAGCATGGAACTGGCAAAAGGAGGATGAAATTAGAATAAATGCAGTATAATTGAGATCTCTTAGACGAATGTGTAGATACTTTGTGTATGATAGAGTGTCGAATGAAATTATAAAAAGTGAATGAGGTGCGAATGATGGTGTTATGAACAAAATAATGAAAGGATCATTCGCATGGTTTGGACGCATGGAAATAATGAATGAAGAAAGAATGGCAAAAATATATGTTAACGATGTAAATGGAACTAGAAATAGAGGAAGACCGAGGAAATCGTGGCACGATCAATTTAATCAAATATTGAATGTCGGCCACGTGATGAGTCGTAGAAATCGACGGGCGTGCATGACACGATGTACGAATGTTGAGAAAACGAGAGAAATATGTCAGGAAAGAAAAGTGTGGAGTCCATTCATTCTGTCTACCCCTTCGGGGAGACGGCGTGATGGTTAGTTACTTAGTTTTTTTCAACATGTTTTTTTCTGAATAATTATCACGTCGTCTCTCCGAAGGGGTAGGCAGAAAGAATGGACCAGCACACAGTTTTTTTCTCACATACATCACTGGATTCTTCAACATTCATACATCGTGTCTTGCACGCACGTCGATTCCTCACGTGGCCGACATTTAATATTTGATTGATTTGGTCATGTCACGTTTTCCTCAGTTTTCCTATATTTTTGTTCCATTGACATCGTTAACCTATACTTTCTTAATCATTAATTCTTTCCGTGTGTCCTTAAGTCCAAACCATTTAAACTACCCTTCAATTATTTTGTTCATTATACTTTACATAGAGATGTCTATGTGCGTGCATGATGTATGAATGTTGTGGAATCGAGGGAAGTATGTCAGGAAGGAACATTGTGGCGGTCCATTATTTCTGGCTACTCCTTTGGAGTGATAGCGTGATGAGCAGTTAATTGTTTAGTTTTCTTTCATTTGTTTATTACATTACATTTATGTCATTACATTCACTTCTTATACGAGTATCATCTCGATGTACGAAAATCTCATTTCATTGATTTAAATCATAAGTGTTTTTATTAAGATAACAATAATAATTAATATGAATGAAAACGTCTGTTTTCTAGAAGTTTTATTATATTTTATGTAAATTACATATTTTGCCTGTATAAAGTATTATCAAATCTCATTTGATAAAATATAATATAAAACTTCTAGAACACAGACGTTTTCATTCGTATTAATTATTTAATCTGGAGTTTTACATCATTGCTCAAGAAATATAAATAACAAAAGAACTGAAATTATTGATACCCCACTATTTATTACAATAACTATCTTTCAAATTATTATTAAAACCTCTTAAATATAGTTACATTAAATAAGTGAAAGTGGAATAGATTTACTTTACATTAAATTAATTGAGATTTAATAATTAATACGAATGAAAACGTCTGTTTTCTAGAGGTTTTATTGTATTATATGGGAATAACATGATTTGCCTTAATTAATATAAATTATAACGTCTGTCTTCTAGGAGTTTTATTAATTTTTTTATGGAATGACATATTTCGCTCTTCTAAGGCATTATCGAACATTTGATAATGCTTTAGAAGGGCGAGACATGTCATTCCATAAAACAACTAATAAAACTCCTCGTTGACAGACGTTTTCTAATTATTTAATATGAAGTTTCACATCATTGTTCAAGAAACAAAAAATGAATCGATTTGTTAAGGTATAACATAAGATTTTTTCTAGGGTAACAACCATTGATTATTCTTTAGCAAGGCGAAACATGTCGTTTCCATAAATTATAACCAATAAAACAGACGTTTTCATTTGTATTAATTATTTAATATGGAGTTTTACAATATATCGTTGTTTTAGAAACAATAAATAAGTTCATCAATCTATTACGTATATAATTAATATAGGAATATATTAAATAATCCAATATTTTACTATGATTTTTCATTATTATTAACGGTGTAAGTTGGAATATGTACTGTCATAATATCATGATTAATTTATTTAATTTCTATTAAAATTGTCGCGAGAGTTGTTTCGTCCACTATTATTGGCATCGTCGGGCGTTATGAACAATACTAATTAATACGAGTAAAAACGTTATCTAGAAGTTTCAATATATTTTACTGGAATGACATGTTTCGCCTTGCTTAGGTATTATCAAATGTAAAAGAGTTATAAATAAGTACCTAAATAATAAAGTACCTACCGAGTGATGTGTATGCAGGTACTTGCGCTCCAAGTGCGAGAACCAAATAAGGACGACCGAAGTCGTTGACTCGCATAAAAACCGAGTCCTGACCGGTTTGCACAGTATCCAACCTTACCTGACGCTGTCTACGCGACCGCTCGTCAGAAGATGCTAAATTTAATGGGATCGTCAAAGTACTTTTATCTTTATGTTGTATGTATATACAATATACCACAAGGGTTCGCATACATACCTACCATATATTGCGTACGATAAGACTCATCAGACCATAATACGCACACCAAAAACTATCTATGAATTATGAAAAAAAATGCTTTGGATGATAAGATGCAGCGGACCATTAGACGCACCCCAATTTTCGGCTGTATTTTCAGAGTAAAAATTGCGTCGTATGGTCTGAAAAATACGGTTAATTACTTCTTCTTCTTTCTTCGTTTCTTCATTACTGAGGGTAGTGATCCATTGAAACCTTATGTTTGGCGAATTTTATATAACTCATTGGTCCGGAGCCGGCTCGAGTGTGGTTCGGTGATATGGAGTCCCCGCGAGGCGAGATACTCGCTCATGTTAGAGAGGGTTCAGATTTCTGAGATATCTCTACATGAGGGAGTTTGGTTGCTATCCGTGGCTTTATCCCACTGCATTCCTCTTGGGCATGCTGAGGACTAATAGTTTACAGATAAGGAGGGATGGGTGATTCTTTGAGAATACCGTCATCTTGGAGGCTATGCATCTTTATGTTTCGGATGGTTATCTTCGACAGCGTCAGCGCAGACTGTTTTATCTCCCAGCATGCAGAACCAATCGATGATGATGCCGGAGAGCAATCAAACTGCTGAACACAATCGCTTCGGAGATCAAAGTCTTTCATATTAGTGACGACAAATACTCTTGACTTTGGAGAGTATATTGTATTCCTAATGTCGAACCGTCTCTCATGCGTTCCTGGTATTATATATTTGTTATATTTGACCTGTTCTCAATAGATGTCTTAAACTATAATAATTGTTTGTAATATCTTTTGAGAATTGATTTGATTTGATTGAACTGCTTGTGGCTAAAACAAAACGCATCCAATCCTCTCTGTTCTCCGCTGGCCATACCGCCGAGTAGAGGTTTCTCCCGGTTATTTCCTTAATCTGGTCACACCACCGCGCATAAGAACTGCCTCTACTTCTTCTGCCTGGAACACTTCCTGTGACAATACTTTTTTCTAGGTTGCCAAGCTCTCTCCTGGCAATGTGACCAAAGAAACTCAATACCCGCCGACTGCATACTACAGATAGCCTTCCTGTTATTTTGAGTTCATTGGAAACTGAGTCGTTTGTATTTTTTGCAGTCCATGGTATCCTCACCATGCGACGCCAACACCACATTTCAAAGGCGTCAATCCTGGCGCGGTCACGGGATTTTATTACAGATGTACAGTTTTCGTTTTAAATTCCATTTTCAAATATTGTTATTCAGTTTTTTACTTATCCCTATAAATCAAATATTTGGATTTATAGGGATAAGTGATACTTCTTCTCTTTCCCTTTGCCATTTCCCATCACCTGAAGTCGGCTCTCGTACGAAAACGCCAAACTTTTCTATCTTGACTCATCTCCACTGACAGGCTCTCGCGTTGGAGCTCCTTTTCCATGTTGATCCACCATGTTGCCATTGGGCGACCTCTTATTCATTGTTTTGTGGGAATGCTGAGCGCTTTTAGACAATTTGTCACCGGAGTCGAGATTCTCTTAATTTTTCTCTCTTCTTTAAACTACCCCTCACGTATTCGTTTCGGACGTGGTCCAGCCTTGTGACGCCTCCGGCCCATCTCAGCATTCTCATCTCGACAGCGTGGACTTTTTGTTGGTCCAAGTCTCTGCTCCATATAGCATGGCGGGCCTCACTGCAGTTTTGTAGACTCTGCCCTTAGTCCTGATTAGACTTTTTTGATCACACAGGACACCCGATAGAGATCTCCACTTGAGCCAGGCGGTGTTCGTCTGGTGTTTGACATTAGTGTCTAGGTTGGCGTCTGCAGTAAAGACCGACCCGAGATACTTAAATTGGGACCCCTTGTGAACTGGATATTGTCAATATGAATTGTATTTTCATGAGCCAAATCTGTAGCGATGCCCTCATATTCACATTCTAAATACTCTGTTTTACTCCTACTATTTATTATGTATGCTATTTATTATATAATATTTTGTATATATGGTATAAACCAGAGGTTCCCAAACTTTTTTTGTCCCGTAGACCCCTTGCCGATTTCATAGACCCCCTGCTTTCCTAAAATTTCATTTTTTTGAAGGGCAAAAAAAAATTCCAAAACAAAAAATTAGACAAATTCGTAAAATCCGAAACAATAAAACCGGAATTCGGCAACCTTTCGGCAAATATCGGACATTCGATTTCCCCAAATGAGCTAAAAAAAAGGTCGCCTACGATTTTTTTTATTACAAAAAAATACTAATATCAAAGATTTAAATCAATGATATTAGAATTCATTTTACAATCTTCAATATGAGCAGAAAATAGCTCATTATTATGTAGATGGAATCTGGTCGTGTCCAGGCTCGAACCAGTCCCCAGGATCAGGAGCCAAGCATTCTATCCCCTAGACCACCACCCGAATATTCGATATTCGTTTTGCGTTTCAATATTCGGCTTCAATTTAGTTGAACCGTCTCGTAGACCCCCATTTACATCTCATGGACCCCCAATTTTTTTACAATCGTCGTAGACCCCTTGCAAGTTGTCGTAGACCCCTGGGGATCTATATAGACCACTTTGGGAATCACTGGTATAAACAATAGTTTGTATATTGCAGAAATGCTACGGATTTCTGTATCATTATTATTTTGATTCCACAAACCGTCCGCTTTGGATTGTAAATAAATAATCCAAGCTGAAAAATGTTGGTATCAATTGTTATCTACAATTATCTATTTTATTCGGGAAATGGAACACTATTTTCTATGCTCACTTTGCTATCGGCACTGCCATCAATGATTGGTTCAAGACCATTATGTATATACTCTGGATTGTTCATTATAAATAACAAACAGTTATTTTTTATTATGCCTTAATATTTGTTTGTGAAGGCAAGATTTTGCCCAGGATGAAAGTTTTCAAAATATAATGAACTTGGATTCCGAAATAAGAAAGATTTTGCAATGTGGAAGATGTCGTGCGATTGAGAAGACTGACAAGACGCCACTGAAGAGATCACGTGGAAAGAGCTTATTCTAAAAGAGTGATAAATATAACCGCAAATAAAGCACTAACAGGAAATCGACCTCCAGGAAGACCACCCAAAAGATGGCGAGACAGTTAAATATCTACATCCAAGGAACAGGCTCCGAGAAATAATAGGACGCAGTCCTAAATAAAGCAGAAGAAGAAGTAGATGAAGAATTTTGTTATAATTTTCGTATATCTACGAGTATGTATAAAATATTAAATGTTAAATTAACAACACTGTTTTTATATCGCAATATTTTTTCTAAGCGTTTTGAGAATGTAGCGATAGCTAATTCGCCAACCGATGTTGGCATCATCAGGCGTTACAAACAACTAAAGATACAAAGATTTATTTGATCGTGCCACGTTTTCCTCGGTCTTTCTCTATTTCTAGTTCCATTTACATCGTTAATATATACTTTTTTTACCATTCTTTCTTCATTTATTCTTTCCATGTGTCCAAACCATCTTAATGGTCCTATCATTATTTTGCTCATAACACCATCATTCTTACCGCATTCACTACTTATATTTTCATTCGACACTCTGTCTTACATAGAGTATCCACACACTCGTCTAAGAGACATCACATCTACTATTCTTCTTCTTCTTCTTCTTTTTGTCCTGTCACACCTCCGTGGTGCATAGGGCCTCAAGGAATCTTCTCCACCCGACTCGCATGCCTGATGCTTAACATCATCCCAAGTGAGGCCTGCTGCCTTAACCTCGTCCTGCAGGGTTCTTCTCCAGGTGGCTCTAGGTCTGCCTCGCTTTCTCTTTCCCCCCATAGGGGACCAGTCTAGTGCGCCCTGAGCGATGCAGGCTAAGTTCCGTCTCAGAGTGTGACCGATCCACTGCCATTTGCGTCCAGCGACTTGTTCTCTAATTAGTTTTTCGCCTGCCATGGCCCAGAGAACGGCATTTGACACTGTTTGGGGCCAATAGATTTTGAATATTGAGCGAAGGCACCTGGAATTCTACTATTACTACACTTATACTATTATAATAACTTTAATCTACTTTCATCCTTCTTTTGCCAGTTCCATGCTTCGCTTCCATACATAAGGGTCGGTACAAGAACACCACTGTGCACTGCCATTTCAGCTTTTTTGGATAGGTTTTTGTTTGCGATGACAACTTTAAGTGCATCATTCTCTTTGTTGCCTGCCCCAACCCTTCTTTCAATATCCCTCTCCACTCGCCCATCTTTTGTCAACATACTACCTAAATACACGAATTTATTTGCTCCAAATTTTCACCAATTACGCTAATCTTAAAACATGTGATTGCTTCATTCCTATGGCCATACAACTCTTGAAGAGTTTTAGCCTCCTTGATGATTTTTCGCCAAGCTCCTCGATCCTGCGCCTTTTGCTCCCAGCAGTCCGATTCGCCCAACCAAGCCAGGTCAGCCAGAACATTGTCCATTAGGCGCTGTCTGGGTCTTTCTAGAGGTTTTACTCCAGTCGGTCTAGACGCGTACAGGGTCTTGCTTGCTCTGGTCTCTTCGGCTCGGCATACATGCCCAATCCATGCTAGGGGACCGGCTCTCACGGTGCTCGTTATAAGGGGCTGCTGGGTCATCGTACGGATGTCTTGGTTGGTTTTATGCCTCCAAGTTCCCGCTACTCCACCGGGTCTGGGTCCCAGGATAAAACATGTATGTTAAAACATGTATGTATACTTAAATTTCGTTCGAATTGTTTAAATGTTTATCACATATGTGAATGATTAAAATAACCTTGTTGGTTTGGATAAAAATTTATTTCAAATAATAATATCATCATTGACATGTTCTGACTCTTCACCCGATGTCCAGAATATTAAGTACTCTTGCACAATTTGTACTTCAGTTCCAATAACTAGCGTAGTCTCGGCATATGGAGAGCAATAATTACTGTTCCCGGCGTAGGTGGACCGCCTATTGGCTAATTCCTCTCATTTTTCCATGACCTATAAGTCGAGTGAAGTAAATGATTCAGATATGTGCTAGATTCAGTACAAATGTTTAATACAGTATGTATACAAAATACATTACTAAATAACTTATCTTATTTGTCTTTTTTCTTTTTTTATATACTTTGTATATACAAAAACTAACTAACTAACTAACCAGCACGCCGTCTCCCCGAAGGGGTAGGCAGAAAGAATGGACTGCCACACTTTCCTTTCCTGACATATTTCTCTCGCTTCCTCAACATTCATACATCGTGTCATGCACGCGCGTCGATTTCTCTGACTCCTCACATGGCCGACATTCAATATTTGATTTATTTGATCGTGCCACGTTTTCCTCGGTCTTCCTGTATTTCTGGTTTCATTTACATCATTAACAAATAATTTTTTTACCATTCTTTCTTCATTCATTCTTTCCATATGTCCAAACCATCTTAATGATCCTTTCATTATTTTGTTCATGACACCATCATTCGCACTAACTTCTTATATTTTCATTCGACACTCTATCATTCACAGAGTATCCACACATTCGTCTAAAAGATCTCATTTCTACTGCATTTATTCTACTTTCATCCTTCTTTTGCCAGTTCCATGCAAAAGAAGGATGAAAGTAGAATAAATGCAGTAGAATAAATGCATATACAACATTATTAAAATTACATATCAGACAACCAGTCCTTCTTCAGTGATACATATTATAAAGATACATATTTTAAATATTATAAAATTGTTTACAAATATGATCAATTTTGACAGATGTTATAAATATTTATTTTGGAACTTTTAGAAAGAAAAAGAACGAAAGAAAGAAAAAGAAAATGTAAATGAAACTTATTTTATTATCCTACTTCGAACATGGCCGCCTTTCAGTAATTGATTAATTTAGTATATATTATATTTTACCTGCACTCAATAGATGCCTTGAACAACAATATTGTTTGTAATGTCTGTTGAGATAATTAACTGATTTGATTTGTTCAAAATTCTGAATGACCCTGTATTTCATTGTGGATAGTACTTGAGAGTACATCACGAAGTGAATAAAAAATCACGTTATCGTATGGAAGTAAGTTTTGCTGAATTCGTGGAGATAATCAAAAGAATAAAATATTACACGTCTACATGACGAAATAACCATATCTTACTACGATAGTCTGGTACAAACATTTACAGTATAGTTGGTTTTATTAGTTTACAATCCGACTTTCTCCAGATTCTTGTTTACGAAGAGGCCTTAAGAGGTTAGGGGCAGTCAGAGGTTCGAAAAAACAAGTGTATTAATTTATTGTTTCGGTATTCACTTTGTGGTAGGACATGATTAAATTGTAAATAAAACACTTATTTTTCACCACTTAAGTATTATATTTTACACGACTAGTTTCGGAAGCTACAGATGCTTCCATCTACAGGTTTCATTATAAACTCTGTTTATATTGAAACCGTAAGAAGTTTATGGCGATAACTTTATATATAATTTATTTTTCGAATTTGGGTCATATCAAGTTAAACAAAATATAATAATTTTATATTGTTGGTTGAATAAAATAAATTAAAATTACTGACAATTTTCAATATTTTAAAATACTTATACGCTGCTTTAATGCCGTCATCCTATGTGTTATTTTTGGGTTATTTATTGTTTCTTGAACGATGATGTAAAACTTCATATTAAATATTAAATATTAATGAAAACGTTTGTCTTTGAGGGGTTTAATTAAATTTTATATGGAAAGAAATGTTTTGTCCTTCTGAGGCATTATCAAATATTCTCATTATCAAAGGTCACATTTGATAATGCCTTAGAAGAGCGTAACATTTCATTCCATAAAAAATTTAATAAAACTTCTAGAAGACAGACGTTTTCATTTATGTAAATTTTTTTGGTCATGGTCATTTTATTCACCACCTTTAATACTCTCGTAAAGAAATCAATAACAAAAATAAATAAAACAATAAAATACTGATGTGTGGTTCAGTAATATAAAATTATATTGAAAATAATAACACCATTTTTGTAGCCACGTCCATTATTTATGATTATTTTTCTCGACATGTTCAGAAGGCGACAATATTCAGCGTTAATATTCTTCATGCAATGTATGCAATGACGAAAGTGGAAATATTTCATGATAAATAGTATTAACTGATGTATTGGAACAATAATATTATCAATAATTCTGGTAAATAATTATTTAAAAAGTATAGATAAACACCAAATAAATAAACTTTAAAACAGTCGCAAGACTCATTAAAGGCATTCCAAAAAATCCATATAACACAACATCTCAAAGAACTTCACTGGCTTCAAGTCCAGAAAGAATCCAGTACAAACTCTGCTGGACAGTCTTCAAAGAACTGCATGGAATGGCAGCAAGTTATATATCAGAACTCTGTATTACGGACCGCCTAAATCCAAAGAAATCCACACTTCACTCGTCACACTCCTCTGCAATAGGAAGATTAGTTGAGCCGAAGCGTTGCCCTAGTACAAATTTCGGGGATCGAGCCTTTGTAGTAGCCGGTCCATCATCTTGGAATAATATCCCTTTATACCTCATTAAAAACACGCCTTAATGCGCTATTAAGGTGATTATATTAAAATAAAGCATATTATTATAATATTATTATTATTGTTATATCTCCTTATCCGAACATTACAAATGGTCAGGGTAAACTGTTTTTTAACATACGGATGTGATTAATACGATTGAAAACGTATTTTTTCTAGAAGTTTTATTATATTTAATGTGAATGGCACGTTTTGCATGTTTGAAGCATTATCGAATGTTGAGAATGTATTTAACAGGCGAAAGATGCCATTCACATAAAATATAATAAAACTTCTAGAAAACAGACGTTACCATTGGTATTGGTTATTTAATATGGAGTATTACATCATTGTCAAGAGACAATTAAAAATGATGTGCAGTGAAGTAGGATTGATCCCACCACCCTTAAAACCTGTTAATCTTCTCTATAACGCTCTATTCTTATACATCGTTTCATTTAAGAGCAGTGGTTTTTCGTAAAATGGTGAAAAATAAATTAAAAAATGAAAACAAAAAAAAAATTGATACAAAATTTATTTATTATTATATATTTAGTGTGCTTCCACTTGTGTTTATCGTCGACCAGTTTCAGCAGCTTGCTGCCATCTTCTGGTGTGAACCAGAAAATGGCAGCAAGCTACCGAAACACACTAGCACACTAAATATATAATTATAAAGAAATTTTGTGTAATTATTTTCTGTTTTCATTATTTAAAATGAACTTAAACTGTTAATGAATAAACTTTGTTTTTTGTATCACAATTGTATTTTATTTTCGGCCAAAACAATGGACTATTTAAAATGTACTCTACCAAGAATTTTCAATTAAAAATATTAATTATTTAATATTTAATTTGGTTTAAGATATGTTTCTCGAGCTTTCTCAAAAAGACAAAAAAAATATTGTCCCAATAAAATGCTGAGACATTATGAGTGATCCAATGCATGAAAATATGTATGAAAGCCGTGCCATACTGTTTTAAACAAGCCCTCCACATCGGTTTCCACCGGCGGTTTAAAACTGTGTAGACACTTGTTTGAAACCAAAATTCGTTTGACCTTCAACAAACTTTGTGGACGGACGCGCATAGTATGCGTGTGGATCCACCGTTTAAACACGCATTCCACATGTGGAGAGCTTGTTTACAACAGTATGTGGACCAACCGTGGGCTCCACAGCTCTCCACCAAGGTCACCCCTGTGGAGAGCTTGTTTCAAACAGTGTGGCACGGCCTTGAATGTCGAAGAAGCGAGAGAAGTATAACAGGAAAGAATAGTGTGGCGGTCCATCCATGATGAATATTTAGTTAATTTAAAAAAATTGATACAATAAAATCTTTATTAATAATTTAAATTTAACCGTACTCGTGTGAATTTTTGGTTTGTTTTAAGTAGTTTATGAAAATATTTCGGTTATAATTAAAGGTAGGTCTGACAAATAGATTAACAGCGATTATATCTTGTAGTTGAAACTAGTTTTAGATCGTATGATATGAACTCGCGTTTAAAAACCCATCATTTTAACAAAGCCGGCGAAAATACCAACATTATTTCATTTCTTCTAAAAATATTTTTTTGTGCACGTTCAAAAGTATTTAAAGTTTTTTTCCGTTATCACGAAGTCTTCCAAACGACCTTTTAGTTTGAGAAATGTTCTTATATCTTGAATTGATCAATACAAAATGCAGAATATGAAATCACGTTTTCTTCAAGTTTTGCTCCGAATAATATAACGAATAAATGTTCTAGTGAAGATCTTACGTTTCTCAGAATTGGTTTAACAACATCAAACCATCACGCCGTTTCCTCGTAGGGGTAGGCAGTAGGCAGAGAGAATGGACCGCCACACCACTCAATCCTGATACACCTCTCTAGCTTTCTCTACATTCATACAACGAGTCATACACGCACGTCGATTCTTCCGACTTCTAACACGATCAACCTTTAAAATTTGATTAATTTTTTCATGCCATGTTTTCATCGTTTTACCTCGACTCCCTAATCCATTTAGATCGTTAACGTATACTTTCTTAACCATTCTTTCTCCATCCACGCGCTCCATATGTCCGAACCAACGCAGCGATCCTTTTATAATTTTGTTCATAATACGTTCTTCCGCTTTACATTATTTTCTTGAATGTATAGGGTGTTCATTTTAAAGGTATTCAATACATATTCAAAAGAAAAATAAAACAAATTAAAATAATGGTAATGTCTATGATATTGGCTTTATTCAATAGATAATTTTATGCCATTATTGTTTAAATATGATTTCGGGCATATGAGCGCCACGGTTAGCTCGAATGAAGCGCAATCGTGAAGTCCAATTTTCGACAAGTGTCGTCTTTGTGGATGCGTATTATCCACTAGAGTGTACATGGTGCCAAAACGATCCATGATCTTCCGAATAACTTGCTCAAAAAACATCCTATAAAATAAAACGTACTCTTCGTAAACAAAAATCTGGAGAAATTAGATTTTAAACAAATTGACGGAGAAATTAATAATCTATACAATTTCCTTTTACGGCATTTGATTTCAGACATAAAGATTCTTTGGCATCGTGCGCCAACTGTAATGGGTTTTAATAAACAAGTGTGTGATGGAGAATGAAGCGGCATTGCGTGTCAAGAAAAAAACCCACAAACTGCTGTTCCACCAGGGAAGGCACGTGGGCCTCCTTCATATCTATTCAAGCGTGTATCCCTCGGCCTCAGGGGTCTTCAACCTGGGCTCCGCGATAAATTACTATTTAGCTGTAAAATTATCTATAAGAATTAATAGTAATAAAAACGTCTGTTTTCTAGAAGTTTAATTATATTTTATGGAAATGACATGATTCGCCTTGCTAAGGCATTATAAAAAGTTAGCTAGGTAAAAAAATTCATTTTTTTTAAATATTCATTCATATTGTTGACATGTTGAGACCACTACAGTAAAACATACGAATTTGTTATGAATTAAAACACATTTTTTCCACTTTTGAGATTTTGTTACGAATAAATTTTTACATTTCACAAATTTTCAGCATTTATATCGTTGGTATAAAACTTTCGAAACATACTCGTATCTAGAAAAATGATATGAAATGTGATAAAAACTGTGTTTTATTTATAACAAACTCGTCATTACGTAAATCCACAATGTTAACGCCCCAAGATTAAAATAATCAGACATATATTTTACCTCAAATAACGAGCTTTCGTTCAGAAATAGCATAAATCAGGAAGATTGAAGATCCCTGCCTTATATACTCTGCAACGAGTATCTTAATTATGCAGGGTTCTCCACCATTCAATTGATTCCACGCACATCTATTCCAAGAGTCTTTTGATTATTCAATCATCACTTGGCTATAAAATCTCTTCTATAATATGATATTGTCTACTGAAAAATCAGGCTTGAAAATAATTAAAATAATTTCCAACAATATATTTTTTTAATTGTTTTATTTTAAATTTAAATGTTTGCAAATTCTTCATTAACCCTTCGTTAGTTATCATATCTTAATTAAATGAAATGTTCATTATCTACAGAGCAATATTAAACTCTCAAATATGCTATACCACTTGGCTGACGAATGTGTAGAGAGTCATGATAAAAAAAATCGACCCCGAGTAACGGGAAGAGGCGAGGAGAAAGAAGAAGAATCCTAAAAAAGCTGGGATGCATAATTATAATAAGCAAAAACGAAAATCGAATTCACAAGACAGAATTAAAAATTGAAAGAAATAATATTTAAAAAAATTGTATTGTATTTCGAAATTAAATCGAAAATACCCGATTTTTTGTTATTTAAAATTGCAAACCAGTAAATCCGAGCTCGAATAATCAAGAGTCAGTCATCATAACAATGATGTAAAACTAGAACGCGAGGAACACTAGAATTAGAGAGATATGTGAGGTTGAGGATATTATAAGATGGAGCAGACAGCAAAGAAGGGACTATTACGGTGATGTCCAAAGAATGAACACCACCAGACTCCTCAATATTGCACTACATAACCAGACTCCTGGGACTCGTCCTCGTGGAAGACCTCCTATAAGATGGAAGGACAACTGGTAGTCTACCTCACAAGAGGAGCAACATTCTGGAGAACAGACCTCATAGGTCTACAACAAGGAAGAAGAAGATTTTTTAATGTGATGTTTGTAAAATAATGATTCGATTACTAAGAATGTAGAACAAATTATATACATCCTGGATCAGAGATGTTTCTTGGAACATTGTTATTCATATCGGTTACGGAACGACGTTACGCTTCTTGGAGATTGAGATATTACTACTTAACAATATGTTTGTGGCCGAAATATAAAAATAAGATTTACCGCTTATGTACTGACAAACAAAAGACACAATCAGTTATCGCTGGTGAAAAGTGAATGAGGTGAAAAGTAAGCGTATCTCTGAACTGATCAACAAAGAGAGAATATATTGCAGAATAATGTATGTGTCATTGTAAATGTGTGTGAAATAAGCAACACTAACACATAAGTCACGCATGTGAATGAAAAACATGATATCTGTTTCTTTTAACTATTGTTTTATTGATGAGATACAACGGGAATGTTCGTTTGAAAGAATTGTAAAAACATTCTTCGTTTAGAATTCTTTAAAATATTTCGCAATCAACTAACTGACTAATTACCACGCCGTTTCTCCTAAGGGGCATGCAGAAAGATTGGACCGCCACACTGTTCTGACCTGACGTACTTTTCTCGTTTGCTTAACATTTATACATCGTATCATGCACGTACGTCGATTTCTCCGACTCGTTTTCTTCGGTTTATTTTTTAAAAATATGTATTATAATAAATATATTTTTAAATATACAAATTTATAAAACATGCATCAGGCCCATAATGACCTACGGAATCGAAGCAGAGCAGACACTGTCAGAACCAAACATCTCTTAAGAGTAGCAGAAATGAGAACATTTCAGACCTATTGTGGGGAAAACCCTTAGAGATAGAATACCCAATGAAGATCCTGCAAAATTGAATACATAGTGAGATGGAGTAGGCAGAGAAGACGATTCTGGAGGGACCACATCGAGAGAATGGATTCAGCAAGAATTCCTAATATCGTGATGCACGAGTCTCCAGAGGGTAGGGGGATCTTCTTTTGAACATTTATGACATAATCTGGTCACTGAAAGCCTTCTGCAATATTATCAACATTTCTGCAGCATATATTTCATTCCGCAAACAAAATTTAATGCAACTTCTTTGCTAACAAAATTAGACATTGTAAAAATCACTAAATTATCTTTATGTTGTTCACAAAACATGTGCGTAACTAACCTAACCTAATCTTCACTTTATATTCACTCATTAGATAAATGCAGATATTGACATGAAATTTGACACAGATATCAGTGACACTACTACCAACCTAAAAAAAAGATTATCCAGAATCGAAGCGCCCGCATAATTTGAATTAAAAAATTCCACCTTACTTTTTTTTATCACAATACAACATTTAAAGAGCAGTCGGCTTTTGCCTTTACACAGTTCGAGTCGTGTATTCCGCCACGCGGATTTATTTTTTTGGTTTCTGGGCTGTTAAAGATGACCGAGTAAGTCACGTTTGAGTTCCGTTAGCTACCGACGGTTGTTTTGTTTCTAGCCTTAGGTACCTACTGGCGCACCGTGGGGCATTTTCTCACGTTAGAGGTTCCCATTGTGTCTCTGGCAGCTCTCTATCAAGCCACGTTGTGTGCCACTATTAAAGTGCGTCACGCGTCCACGCAACTCGGTGTTTAGTGTTTACATTTCCCAGAGGTCATTTACTTAATCTTGGCACAGATCCCGCGTCTCTGTATTCCGGTCTACCTCACGTCTGACTCTCTACCAGTTGTGCCAGATAGAGATAAAAGTTTTTACGAAACTTACGTAACTAAAATAAAGACTCCTGTTATTCCAGGTTTTATTGCGTCTCGTTCCCTACAAGTTCCTCACAAAATAATAGTTAAAACAAAACTTGAACAATGTTTCTTTGTAAAATCAAATTTAAAATAAATTTTTTTTTCGAACACAGAAGCGCTTTATCAGTGTTGATTAATACCTGGACCCCAATAAGGCGACCATCGTGTGTCACCAGTCTGTCGATGCCAGCGAGCCTGGCGAAATCGGTCGCTGTTAAAATAAAGACAAAAGTAGAAATAGTCATCATCATCACATCGTTTTATTGAATTATTATTAAAATATTTTATAAGTTTTATATTGCCCTGAATTATATGAAAACAAGTTGTGGTATTGATAACTTTTTTTTATACTTCTTCTTCGTGTGCCGTATCAGGTCCCCCTGACGTTGGCAATCACTCCGGCGAAGGCTTCTCTATCTTGCGCAACCCGGAACAGCTGCCCCACATGTCTCATCCCGGTCCAGTCTCTTATGTTGCACAGCCATGATGTTTGCCTTCTACCAGGACCACGCTGCCCCTCAATTTTTCCCATCAGAATTAGTTGGAGCAAACTGTATTTATCTCCCCGCAGAATGTGACCCAAATATGAAATCTTACGGACCTTAACGTTTTTTACACTACCTTAAATAAATATTAAATTCTTCAGATACCATACGTATTGTTTCTTTATATGCTAATGAAACGACTGTTTTCTAGAAGTTTCATTATATTTTATGGGAATATGCAGATATTTGATAATACCTTGCTAAAGAATTATCTAACTAACTAACTAACTAACCATCACGCCATTTCCCCGGAGAGGTTGGCAGAGAGGATGGATCACCTGGTGCTCTGTCCTGGCATACCTCTCGGGCTTTTTCTGCATTCATACACCGCACCATGCACGCACGTCGATTATTCTGACTTCGAATGTGGCCGCCTTTTAGTAATTGATTAATTTGGTAATGCCATGTTTTCCTCGGTCGTCCTCGGCTTCTTTTTCCACTCACGCTGCTTGTGTACAACTTTTTGACCATTCTTCTCTCAACCATTCGTTCCATATGTCCAAACCATCTCAAGGATCCTTTTTTAATTTTATCCATGATGCCGTCATCTGCCTTACATTTCTCTCTTATTTCATTGTTCAGTATTCTATCATACAACGTTTTCCCGCACATTCTTCTTAGTGATCTCATTTCTATGGCGTTTATCCTGCTTTCATCATTCTTTTGCCAGCTCCAAGCTTCACGTTATATTAGGCATATTTTTATTTCCATTTATTTATATTATATTTATATGCCAAAATAAAGAATTATCAAATATCTTAAATGATTCGCCAAGGCATTATCAAATATCCCATATGACTTGCCAAGGCATTTGATAATGCGTATGCAAGGCAAAACATGCCATTCCCATAAAATATAATTAAACTGCCAGAAAACAGGATTTTCATTTGCATTAGTTATTAAATATGTAGTTTTTGGATAACAAGAACACGTTAAACCAAAAGCACATAAACGATGGTCCGATGTTGAAGACAGAATACTTTAATAATCATGATTATCTTGAATATTTTATAAATATGAAATATAAATATTCCCGAACCGATCACGTACAGCATTATATAATGTAAGTTATTACTGCATCCATATTCATGAGCAGAGCTCCGCATACAACGAAAGACAATTGTTGTATTTATATATTGTATTAATACGCGTTTCAATCGTTCAAAACACGATAGCATTGTTTTATATCTGTGTCCCACACAGTGTTACATTTCTGTTCGCGTGTGTAATATTTTAGGAATGTTATGGTTATTATTCAAAGACCAATATCACCTGTTTGTTCAACTAGTTATCGCGGTCGGCCCACTGTGCATCGTGACAGTTGAAAGTTTAGTTTCACGGTTGTTAATTGCACTAAAATTTTATAAAAACACGTCCACTTGGTGATTTTTTATATTATACCTTGCAGTATTATTACAAATTACAAAAACAATACAAAATTATATTTGATGGAAAACAGAACGACGAAATATAGAAGAAATGGAAGGCAGAATGAAAGAATGAATGAAGAAAGAACGGTAAAAAAATTATATATTAACGATGTATATGAAACTAGAAATAGGGGAAGACCGAGAAAAACGTGGCATGATCAAATAAATCAAATATTGAATGTCGGCCACGTGAGGAGTCAGAGAAATCGACGCGCGTGCATGACTTGATGTATGAATGTTGAGGAAGCGATAGAAATATGTCAGGAAAGAAAAGTGTGGCAGTCCATTCTTTCTGCCTACCCGTTAGGGGAGACGGCGTGATGGTTAGTTAGTTAGTTTTATTATTACAAATTTCAACAAAAATATTAAATTATATTTGATAGAATACCGAACAATGAAATAAGGAAGAAATGTAAGGCAGATGATTGGATCATAAGTGAAATTAAAAAAATGATCCCTGAGATGGTTTGGACATATGTAACGAATGGAAGAGAGAAGAATAGTTAAAATGTTGTATGCAAGCAGTGTGAGTGGAAAGAGAAGTCGTGGAAGATCAAGGAAAGCAATCCACAATTAAATTAATGAAATACTAAAAGGCGGCCACGTTCGAAGTCGTGAAAACCGACGAGCGTGCATGTTACGGTGTATGAATGTAGAGAAAACTAGAGAGGTATGTTGTCAGGACAGATCAGTATGATAGTCCATCTTTTCTGCCTATCCCTCCGGGGAAACAGCACGATGGTAAGTTAATTACTAAAAGATAGTGGACATGAATCAGTTGGATGCAGGTGCCATAATGAGCGGAGTGTCAGTAAGTTGTCTCTTGAATGCGGATGACGCTGTCCTACTTGCAGACAACGAGCATGATCTACGAGTCCTGGTGAACAGTATGTATGAGGTATGAATGTGGATAAGTCCAAGGAAATGACTTTTGTAAAATAAGAAATCATGTCAGTCTGCAACATTAGCGTGAATGGTGAAAATTTGGAGCAAGTAGATGAGTTAGTGTATTTGGGTAGTATGTTAACAAAAGATGGGCGACAAGAGAGGGATATTGAAAGAAGGGTTGGGGCAGGCGACAAAGTGAATGGTGCACTTAAAGTTGTCATCGCAAACAAAAACCTATTCAAAAAAGCTAAAATGGCAGTGCACAATGGTGTTCTTGTCCCGACGCTAATGCATGGAAGCGAAGCATGGAACTGGCAAAAGAAGGATGAAAGTAGAATAAATGTAGTAGAAATGAGATCTCTTAGACGAATGTGTGAATACTCTGTGTATAGAGTGTCGAATGAAAATAGTGTAAGAAGTGAATGCGGTGCGAATGATGGTGTTATGAACATAATAATAAAAGGATCATTAAGATGGTTTGGGCACATGGAAAGAATGAATGGAGAAAGAATGGTAAAGAATTATATGTTAACGATGTAAATGGAACTAGAAATAGAGGAAGACCGAGAAAAACGTGGCATGATCAAATAAATCAAATATTGAATGTCGGCCACGTGAGGAGTCAGAGAAATCGACGCGCGTGCATGACACGATGTATGAATGTTGAGGAAGCGAGAGAAATATGCCAGGAAAGAAAAGTGTGGCAGTCCATTTCGTGGTTAGTTTGACAGGTATGAGCAGAGTTCAGATTCTTTTCCAAATGACAGATTATTTCGCTGCAGTGATCGCTAACGTTGGGGAGACCTAACACGGTATCAGAAGAAGAGGAATACGTTTTTTTACATTTTTTTATTGTCTTTTTTTGTGTTACATTTATATCAAATGGATTGTGTCGAATTCAGTCATCGGATTTGATTGCATTAACAATTCTTGAGCTCTTTGATCATTTAGGAGTTCTCGCCAAATTACAGCACTCGCTTGACTCCTGCCGCCTTAATAGTACCACGCGGCCACGACTCGGTAATAAGAAGAGTTGCCGAAGTGATTACCAGCGAGAGATCATTCGGTTCGGTTGCGGCTCTCCTGCAGATTGGTCCGTCACGACCGTCTCTCGTCAAGCAAATAATCATAAGCCGGTCGTGTGTGGGAAAATCTTATTATCACGAAACAACCGAAAATAGCTAAACATATTTTTTCATATGAAGCATTTAAGTGATTACGTATATAAAATAAAATATATCATAAACTTATTGAAAGCAAAGGCATTAACACTGTGGAATTCCATAATAATATACTTAAGAAATTGAAAATAACTTTCATAAATCTTCATAGATGGCGTTAGTATGTAGATAATATGGATTAATCTTAGAGATTAACATATATAATCAAATCTTCATAGATGGAGAATTGAAACTGACATGTGAATGATGGTGTTGGACTTTAACATATATACGACTTCCAAAAAAATTGTCAGACATGGTTATAAGAAGGGTGGAATGGGGAGTGTTGTAATTACATAGAGCGTGCGCTTAACCCAACCAATGACGGGTCATAAGTCCTGTAAACACCTTGATCAACCATTTTCAGTTTCCAACTTGCATCTTCGTCTCTATTGAGATACAATTAAATCATGAATTGATAACCCGCAATGGGTGAAATCCAGTATTCGTATACAAGTATATGTACTCGTATACATTAAAAAATATATTGAAAATAACTTTGTTTAATCCACTAATATTTAAAAAAAAATATTAGTACTTATAACAAATAGCCTAGGTTAATTTTAAAATTTGAATTATTGTATCGAATTTTAAATGCGTTTTTATTATACCTATATTAGTCTTTCTTTGTTTAGTTTTTATTATATTTTTACACCTGATGATGGAGGTATCCTCCGAAACATTACATAAATTATAAAATTAGTATAGTAAATATTACATAAATTATTAAATTTATAAAACACTAACTAACTAAATAACTAACCATCACGCCGTCTCCCCGAAGGAGAAGGCAGAAAGAATGGACTACCACACTTTTCTTTCTTGACATATTTCCCTCGCTTCCTCAACATTCATACATCGTGTCATGTACGCGCGCCGATTCACGTGGCCGACATTCAATGTCTTAATAATCTTCTTCTTCCTTATTGTAGACCTATGTGGTTTGTTCTTCAAATTGTTGCTCCTTCTAGACTCCCAGCTGTCCTTCCATCTTTTAGGAGGTTTTCCACGAGGACGAGTCCCATGAGGCTGATTATGCAATGCAATATAGGGGAGTCTAGTGGTGTCCATTCTTTGCACATGACCGTACCAGTCCCCTTTTCACTGTCTGCTATATATATCTTATAATATCCTCAATCTCACATATCTCTCTTATTCTGGTGTTCCTCACGCGATCTCTCAGTGTCTTGCCTGCTATCGTACTCAGTGTCTTCATCTCGGAAGTCCTCAAAACTTGTTTGGTCCTTACTGCGCCTGCCCTTTCTTCGACGCCATATGTTATTATTGGTGTGTTTAAGTGATTATGTATATAAAATAAAATATTACATAGTTTTATTCATAATAATTTCTTCCTTGAAATGCTCATCACCATGGGCAAAGTAGAGGGAAGACGACCACCAAGCTGCTGGTACGATCAAATCAGGGCGCTGACTAGTCTCTCATTAGCTGCAGCCTGGAGACTGACGGGTGACAGAAGCACATGGCGTGCCATGGTCAATAGTTTATAGGATGGTCACGACTCTCAATCATGAGGAATACGACTAAGAAGAAAGAAGACATTCCTTCCTGATTTCAACAACAACAAACCATCACGCCGTGTCCCCGCAGGGGTAGGCAGAGAGAATGGACCGCCACTCTACTCTATCCTGACATACCTCTCTAACTTCCTCCACATTCATACATCGAGTCATACACGCACGTCGATTCTTCCGGCTTCTGATATGACTTACCTTTAATATTTGATTAATTTGGTCATGCCATGTTTTCCTAGGTCTATCTCGACTCCTTACTCCATTTACATCGTTAACGTATACTTTTTAACCATTCTTTCTTCACCCATGCGCTCTATATGTCCGAACCAACGCAGCGATCCTTTCATAATTTTGTTCATAATACCTTGTTTCGCTCTACATTCCTTCCTAATATCAGCATTTGAGATTCTGTCGTAGATCGATCTACCACACATACGTCTTAGGGACCTCATCTCTACCGCATTTATTCTGCTCTCATTTTTCTTCTGCCAGTCCATGCTTCGCTTCCATACATGATTTCAGTATTTGAAATTCTGTTGTACATTGTTTTAACACACATACGTCGAAGAGATCTCATCTCTACCGTATTTATTCTACTCTCATCCTTTTTATGCCAGTTCCATGCAAACACATAATATTCGTTTTTACACCACTTTATTTTATTCTGGTCCCATCCCTAATGTATGGGAGCGAAGCATGGAACTGGGAGAAGAAGGGTGAAAGCAGAATAAATGCGGTAAAGATGAGGTCCCTAAGACGTATGTGTGTAGAACGATATACGACAGAATCTCAAATGCTGATATAAGAAAGGAATGTAGAGCGGAAGAAGGTATTATGAACAAAAATATGAACGGATCGGTGCCATGGTTCGGACACATGGAACGCATGGATGGAGAAAGAATGGTTAAAAAAGTATACGTTAATGATGTAAATGGAATACGGAGTCTAGGCAGACCGAGGAAAACATGGTATGACCAAATTAATCAAATTTTAAAAGTTGGACATGTTAGAAGTCGGAGGAATCGACGTGCGTGTATGACTCGTTGTATGATGTGGAGGAATCTAAAGAGGTTTGCCAGGATAGAGTACTGTGGCGGTCCATTCTGTCTGCCTACACCTGCGAGGAAATGGCGTGATACCAGTCGGATTAAAAAAAAATGTTACATCGCAAATAATTGTTTTCGTACGAAAGTATTTATGTTTTTTGTGTCTTCAACCTTGATTTACTGACATTGTGTCTTTGAAAATTGATCCTTTTGTACTCCTGGTCACTGTCGGCGCACAGGACGTCACGCCCTCGGCTGAACTAATTCCTTCAGAAGGAAACACCGAATTTGGCGGAGATCCGGCTGATTGGACAAACATTATGCAGGCCGCTGGATCAGATAATGCTGCGTATTACGTACAATGAGGGGATTTGAATGCAGCGCCCGTGACCAGTGAGCTGGAGCCAGTACAGTTTCGAATTAATTTCTAATTTCATGCCATCCCACCAAACATGGGACACTGCTGTGCTCAAGATAAAAAGTACTTCGTATAAACACGACCATATAATTTTTTTTCTTTTGCTTTTCTTATTATCATCATCATCATCAGCCGTCTGTCATCCACTGCTGTATGGAACCCAAATATGTCGACGTCAGCGAGGCAGTACTTTTTCCAGAATTTGTAATATATTTTTTTTAAGAACACTGCCTTACTGACACTGAAAATGTCCAACTGAGTCAGCATTTAAAAGCAGGTTCGATAACCATTTAATTGAAAATAATCATACATTTAATAAAGAAAACGGTACTGAAATAATGCATATTAATAATAAAAACCTAACGTTAAATAATTTAGAAATTTTAAAAATTAAAAAACCCATCAAAAATAATTAAAACGTAATAAATAACCAATTAAATTTAAATTCAATTCCCATGCTCAACATGTTCCCGTTACAACTCCCCTCTCCTCAATCCTAATTATACTCCTTCCACTTTTATAAAAAAAAACTTTAATTTCTCTTGTTCTTCTTTCTATAGGTCTTGAGATCTGATCAAACAGACGAGAAGAAGACCAATTTCTATCGATCTCTTTGGTGGTCGTCCTGGTGGTAAAGTCTCGCGAATCTTGGGGATTCTAGCTGGCCCATCTTCTCAACGTGGTCTCTCCAGAATCGTGTTCGCTGTCTACTCCGTCTCATAATGTCATCATTATGCGAATCTCTCCGTTAGGTATCCTATCTTATTTTTTCCTATTTCAATTTCTGTTTTAATGTGATGTTTCGTTCTGACAGTGTCGGCTCTTGCTTCGATTTCGTAAGTATAATAATCCTAGTGTTGCTTTTCACTAGAATATACTATGTTAATTTGTTACGATATATCAACCATTTTATTGTATTTTTTCGAGTACGTATTTTAACGCGAATTTTCTAATACGAGTACATATCAATCTATGTGATGTAATTTTTTTTTCTCCGGCGCTACAACCATTCCTCCAAGAAACGAATTTCTTGAAGTGTTCGTAACGTTGGTTGTTTTATGAGGTTAGGTTGTTGGCCTAACACCCATCCCTCTTACTACCAGGGTTTTTCTGTAGGGATGTTCCTTCCCTTAGCTGGAGCCCTCTCTCCGTTAGCTGTGGCACATAAACATACGAGTACGTCTAATATGCCACACCCAGGGTTTGCGGGATCATAAATATCACACGTGGACGCCAGAAAGTCGGACTAGATGGTAGCGTTGCTGATGTTATGCAACTATGGCGTTTTATGGCATTTATTGGTACACATACCTTCCAGCACAACATGTCCCTCCATGGCCCTAACCATCCATTGAAACCCCTATGTAAAATACCTAATCAAAATAATAAAATGATTTACATATCATATTAGTTGGAAACGTCCGACCTTCGTGGCCGAGTGGTAAGTACATTGACTGCCACCCCGAAGGTTCCGGGTTCGATTCCTGGCGAGGGCAGTGTGATTGTCACACTGTCTTTGGTCTGGTGTAGAATTCACGTGAGAATAAAATAGCGATATATTAGCTACCAAGATGCCTATCACATGTCACGAGAATCACTATGATAGCTATAATACCCTTTACATCGATTTGGCTCATGCTGTCATGATGTAAAGAGCGATTCAACAAAATAATAATAACAATAATAATGTCAGGTCCTCTCAACGTTGACTATTACTTGAGAGTAGGCGTCTCTGTCCCTGGCAGCACAAACAGCTCGTTAACACTCCTTAAGCCGATCCAGTCCTTCATGTTGTGGATCCAGGAGATTCGTCTCCTACTTATATCTTATCGACCCTCTAAGTTGGCTTCAATGATCAGGTGCAGCGATTTATAATTTTCTTCTCTGATCACATGACCTAAATATGACACCTTATAGGTTTTCATATTGGCCAACAATTCCTTATCTGATCTGGCCTTATCTATAGTGCCTCATGTAAATTTTGGATGATTTCTAAATAAATACTTAGAAACATATTTTGCGTAATTTTATAATATAACACATTCGTATATATTATACAATATATTAATGAAAACGCGCACAGTAACGGCTATTAAAACAATTAAAAATAATAATAAATGTCATTTGAAATAATGAGCACAAAAAAATGTGGATAAAATTTTTCTTTATTCTTATGTATTTAGTGTGCTTCCACTTGTGTTTATGTTCGACCGGTTTCGGCAGCTTGCTGCCATCTTCTGACCTGAAGATGGCAGCAAGCTGACGAAACCGGTCGAATATAAAAACAAGTGGAAGCACTCTAAATACATAATAATAAAGAAATTTTGTATCCAAATTATTTTGTTTTCATTATTTAAAATGAACTTCTACCAAGAAATTTCAATTAAAAACATTACTTATTTAAATGTCTTTTAACTAACTAAACTAACTAACTAACTAACTAACTAACTAACTACTTATAGGTGTTAGTTGAAGTTTGCCGGTTTTACTCATAGATGTCGCTAGAGATATGTATACATTTCTATGATTTGACATCTATGTCATATTTTTCTATGGACATTAACCTTCAAAAATACACAAGTTACATTCTGCCAAAATAATAGTGTCATAGTTGTTTACCTCAGTGAATATGTCGAGTTTCGTTCCAAGTAAATCGCATTTGCAGCATTCGTTGCTTTTCTTATTTCATCAAAAGAAAAAAGCAGTTGAAGCTCCTCGGTTGCTGGAAGAAACTTATGGTGAACATGCTCCAGTGATTAGAACATGTGAGACATGGTTTCGTCAATTTTAAAGTGGAGATTTCGATTTAACAGTCAATGAACATCCTGGTGCAACGAAAAAGTTCGAAGACGAGGAATTGCAGGCGTTATTAGATGAAGACCCAACCCAATCGCAACAACAATTGGCCCAAACACTTAATGTGACCCGAGGAGCAATTTGCCAACGTTTAAAATCCATGGGAAAGATCCAAAATTATGGAAAATGGGTACCACACCAAATGAACGAGAGACAAATCGAAAATCGAAAAACCATACATACAGCTAAAGTGGTGAAGAACACTCTCAAAGCATTGAATTGGGAAATATTATTGCACCCGCCGTACTCTCCAGACCTTGCCCCGTCCGACTATCACCTTTTCGCATCGATGGGACACTCACTCGCAGAGCAGCGCTTCGCCAATTTTGAAAAAGTCAAAAAATGGCTCGTCGAATGGTTTGCCTCGAAAGAGAATTTTTTTTTTTGGAATGGTATCCATGATTTGCCTCAAAGATGGGCAAAATGTATAGAATCCGATGGTCAATGCTTTGAATAAAAAAAATTTGAGATTCCCTTGAGAATTAAGCGTTTTCTTTATTGAAAAAACCGGCAAACTTCAACTAACACCCCTGACTAACTAACCATCACGCCATTTCCCCGGAGGGGTAGGCAGAGAGGATGGACGCAACAATGCTCTGTCCTGGCATACCTCTCGGGCCTTCTCTACATCCATACATCGTACCATGCACACACGTCTGTGAAATAAAGATTCGGCCACATTCGAAATAAAGATAATTAATTAGTTAATAAAAAAAACATCGTTGTATTCAATTATTATTTTAATAGTTCATTGTTTTGGCCGAAACACTATGATACTTCAACATTATTACTGTTAAATTTTAAAACACTGTTATAATATCACAATTTCTTTTTATTCACTGAGAGTGTCGCGACAGCTGTTTCGCCAACCGATGTTGGCATCATCAGGTGTTACAATAAACCCAATTCCATTCCATCTCCAAACTCTCAGTGAATAAAAAGAAATTGTGATATAATAACAGTGTTTTAATTTTAACAGTTATAATTAGTATTTTAAATGAACTTCCATTAAGAGATTTCAGTAAAATCAGTAGATTAATTGTATCTCAATAGAGACGAAGATGCAAATTGGAAACAGAATATGGTGATCGAGGTGTTTACAGGACTTATGACCTGTCATTGGTTGGGTTAAGCGCACGCTTTATGTAATACAACATTCCCCATTCCACCCTTCTTACGACCACCATGACTGCCAAATTTTTGGAAGTTCTACTTATGTTAATATGTAACACCACACTTCACATGTTAGTTTCAATCTACACACTAGCGCCATCTATGAAGATTAGATTAAATTTTCTTTTCTCGTCTCTATTGAGATACAACTAATCCTTGAATTGATAACCCGGAATGGGTAAATAAAATCCAGTATTCGTCTACAAGTATTTGTATACATTCAAAATCAGTAGATTATCTTAAAAACAATTTGGCTTTGAAATATCGTTCGGAACTATCGCGTATTTGTAATGGAAATTGTATTATAAATCCAAGTAAAATACCATACTTTTCTTTTCTCATCTTCACAGCATTATTCAACCTGTCTTTACAACTTTACTTTGCCTGAATATGCGCGTTTTCACATTAACTTTTAATACCTTTGAACAAGATTACACATTCTTGAAATCTTTTCTTTAGACACCCTGGTATATATGAAAGCACTTAATTTTTCCGACGAACAAAAGTGGCCCTTAGAAACTTGCGTTCCTTTGCAATTCGAGTCCATTGTCGCGCGCAGGTCGTTAGTGCATTATGCTGTTACAATGCGGCCACTGCAGGCGTGATGAAGTGGCCGTGTGGAGTGGAGGTGGAATAATAGAGAGAACACTTCAAAAGGGTTTGAGAGTATGTACCTTTGAAAGAAACGGGAAAAGACAACAGTTACATCTTTTTATAAAGACTCTAGGTATATTTTATTGGGTTTGTAGATAATAATTATTGAGTCGAATTTTAAATATAGTTAAAAAAAATTGATAGCTTGGAACTGGCAATACAAGGATGAAAGTATAATAAATGCGATAAAAATGAGATCTCTTAGACAAATGTGTGAATCTTTGTAAAATGGAGTGTCAAATGAATATATAAGAAATGAATGCAGTGCGAATGAAAGTGGACACGTGGAAAGAATTAATAAAGAAAGAACGGTAGAGAAAGTGTATGTTTATTAAAACGAATGTAAACGTCTGTTTTCTAGAAGTTTTTTTATATTTTATCTGAATCGCCTGTGTAAATGAATTTGATATAATGCCTTAGACAGGCGAAACATGTCATTCACAAAAAATATAATTCAACTTATAGAAAACAGACTTGATAATGGTGTAAAGTTTTCGAAACGTGTCGAAAAAAATAAACTCATAAGTGGAAAAAAGAATATTTAAATTCATAAAAACATCGTCAAAAAATTATGTTAATTATAACGCATACAAAGTGAATCTTGTCACGAATACGTTTTCATCGTCGAGAATGTTTTTTTTAATATTACATATAAGTATATAAAATATTTCTAACGATATTATAATATTATTGTATTTAATTAATATAAATGAAAACGTCTGCATTCTAGAAGTTTTATTAAGTTTTTTATGGAATGACATGTTTCGCCCTTCTAAGGCATTATCAAATGACATTTTCAAACATTTGAAAATGCCTTAAAAGGGTGAAACATGTCATTCCATAAAAAAACTTAATAAAACTCCTAGAAGCCAGACGTTTTCATTAATATTAATTATTTAAGTAGAGAGTTATTTAATAGAGTTTTACATGACACTCGTACTACAAAGTTTGGTCTTAATTCTCTGCTGTACCTGGCTTGTAGGGAATATAACAGGCTTCCTGAGGGTATTCGAGGCTCTAATAATGTGGCTAACAGCCTAAAGCTGTATTACCTCACCAGTATGTGGAAAGTGGTAATTATTAGTATATTAGTGTATTTGTATCTTGATTTTTATTCTACTTGATATAATATTTTTGTGTTTATAATAATCGTGTGTTCTGTCATGAATATATAATATATTATCGGTTTATTTACTCAAAAGACATTACCAACAGCATAAATGTTTAATTAATAAATGTATGTATTTTAAGGCCTAAAATGAGTTTATTGTTAATCATGGGGAATACATGCTTTGTAATGTATTTTTTTTCAACTAACTAACTAACTAACCATCACGCCGTCTCCCCGAAAGGGTAGGCAGAAAGAATGGATTGCCACACTTTAATCGATGCGGCACTCCATCCTTCTCTTTTCGCCATCGCGGGAGACGCGGTGTGATGGGTTGCGAACCTCATCGCCACCAACAGGCATCTCCCGCGCACAGTTCGATCGTTCAACGTCTACATAATAAATCTAAAACAAATTATCTGAAATACAATGATATAAAATAAAATAACAAAGAAACGTAATTAAACACATAATGTTCTTTTAGATGGTGCATTTGTCGTCAGCTGGACGATCCGGACATTTGTGTTTATTTAATTTTTATTCCACGTTATCCACTGTTTTTATTTTATTTACTGTAATTAGGCACTTAAAACAATCCAACACCAGCAAGAACTTAAAAATATCATTGAAGAATTTATTCAAATTGTCATTGGAACATATAAATAAAAAGAAAATAAAAATTCTCGAGAAACAGTAAATAATGTTGTATTTAATTTTAACTGCTGTTTAAATTAAAAAATATCAATTGTATATGTAGTCTCTAAGGTTATTAAAGTTTTAAATTAACTATTGTTTTAAATCGTATCGAAGGCTAATAATCAATATTTTACGCTCTTGTAATCTAAGTAAACGTTTATAAAACAATAATATTTTTGAATTCATGTTATTTTTTAGAACAATGGATATTGGAATAATTGAATTCTCGTAAACTGAATTTGAACAAACGAATCTGAACATGCAGCTGCAAGCTATGCAATGTTCGCAATGTTATAAAATTGATAACCATAACAGTAGTTAAAGCAGTAAAACAAATTAAATCAACCATTTACTGAGGGAGCGTGCATACATATATTGTTTTCGATTTATTTACAATAATTTACTTAATTAGAACTTTGTTTTACTGATGTTCATGTCCCAGCCTTACACCTGCGTCATGGATTCTATTGATGAGCACTTGTAGGTCATTTATATTGTCTGCTAAGATACCAGTGTCATCGGCGTATCTGATTTTATTAATGAAGACGTTTTCCTCGGTCTTCCTCTATTTCTGGTTCCATTTACATCATCAACATTAAATTTTTTTACCATTCTTTCTTCATTCATTCTTTCCATATGTCCAAACCATCTTAATGATCCTTTCATTATTTTGTTCATGACACCATTCATCATTCGCACCGCATTCACTTCTTATATTTTCATTCGACACTCTATCATACACAGAGTATCGACACATTCGTCTAAGAGATCTTATTTCTAATGCATTTATTCTACTTTCATCCTTCTTTTGCCAGTTCCATGCTTCGCTTTCATACATAAGGGTCGGTAGAAGAACACCATTATGCACTGAATAAAATACTTCGATGTTCAAGAAAAAATAAATAAGAATATTTACGTTTAAACTTATTTAGTAAAACGCATTTTTAAATGAACATTTTACTACCACGTTTTCATATTATACACTCATACCGGCGTTATGCACCGATTCCCATACAGCGTGGGGTTGTGAAAATCATTTTCTCGTCGTCTAGACCTGGCGCCGAGACGCTTGTAAACAGAGAGCCGCGGGCATGCGCGCGACGTCGCGCCGCTCCGCGCGTGCGCCGCTAACGTCACAACGTGCTCCCTGCTCCGTGCTGCGGCCGCACGAGCCGCGTGCTAATAACACGGCACTAATAATAACACTCCTTATATTTAGCCAGCACCGAGATAAAATATCCACTCGAGTGACGCGACCCAGGGGAGCTAGGTGTGAATTTACTATCTTTAATTTCGGACGCCCCTTTTCTTTAAAACACTTATTTTAACTTAAAAACATTAAAATACACAGTAAAAACAGTGCGTCACACTAAAATATAATCTAAATATCGTGTAATTATTGTTTTCCTGTATATACTGTATACATTTACGTAATTGTTCTTGAATATTGAGGTTATGTTTTATCTCATCTGTCATCGTTGTGTTTTGATATGTTATCTCGTCATATGTGTCTGATGGATTGCTAGTGTTGATATATCGCACCGTCAAATTTATTTTTTGAGTTCCTCGGTGAAATGTATTCAAGGAAAACATTGTACCAATAAATAGTAAGTTTTTTTGGTCTTTTTTTTATTAAGATTTTAATAATGTATTCAAAATTTTATACCGATTGCATATTATCAGCCTTTTTTTATATGTTTTTATAATATTTACGTAATATAAGTACTAACTGCTTAAATACAAAATTTTGTTATAAATATCACAATTGATTATATTTTGTCGCGTGTTTTTCCCATCTTTATTATAATTATTTAACTAACTAATTAACTAACCATCACGCCGTCTCCCCGAAGGGATAGGCAGAAACAATAGACTGCCACACTTTTCTTTCCTGACATATTTCTCTCGCATCCTCAACATTCATACATCGTGTCATGCACGCGCGTCGATTTCTCTGACTCTTTACATGGCAGACATTCAATATTTGATTTATTTGATCGTGCCACGTTTTCCTCGGTCTTCCTCTATTTCTGGTTCCATTTACATAATTAACATTTAAAAAAAATTCCATTCTTTCTTCATTCATTCTTTCCATATGTCCAAACCATCTTAATGATCATTTCATTATATTGTTCATGACACTCTATCATACACAGAGTATCGACACATTCGTCTCAGAGATCTCATTTCTACTGCATTTATTCTATTTTCATCCTTCTTTTGCCAGTTCCATGCTTCGATTCCATATATAAGGGTCGGTAGAAGAACACCATTGTGCACTGCCATAATTATTTATATGTATAATAATTATTTATATGTATGAAAAAACGATAGTTTTCAAGGAGTTTTATTATAATATTTTTTTATGACATGTCTTGTCCTTCTAAGGCATTATCAAATGCCTTAGAAGCGCGAAACATGTCATACATAAATATGATAATAAAACTCCTTGAAAACTATCGTTTTTTCATATATATTAATAATTTAATATGGACTTGGAGTTGGATCTTCTGGCTTACAGAGGTTCAGCTGTAATGGCTATTCCTCTTACGTCAGTAGGAACATTGTTGGAATGTGATTTGGTAGTTGTTTTATGATGGGGCTAAATGTATGGCCCGGAGTGTCCCTCCGAAAGAGCGCGAGGGGGGATTAAGGGTTTTAATTTAAGTCTTACATTATTGTCGAGGAATGGAAGACCAGTTAGGGTTGGGATTGTATTTATAAAAAATCTGTTCCCGAGGGGAAGATAAGAGGAGCAGTGCCAGGATGGAGTTGTGGTAGGAGATAGCATCCTGCGTGAGACCATTTTGTTTGGCGGAAATAAATTTATTATAATTGTTTACAATATTGTGTGAATATAAACTTAGTCTTTTTGATGTTTTTTTTACTTGATAATAAGACCTGACGATGCTCACATCGGTTAGCGAAACAGCTATGGCGACAAAATATAATCAATTGTGATATTTATAACAAAGTTTTTATTTATTTAAACAGTTAATAAAGTTGAAATATCAAAGTGTTTCCGCCAAAAGAATGTATTATCTAAAATAGGTACGTCATGTACATTATAGTTTACAAAATAAATTTGGTTTATCGTTTATTATAATTTTTAATAAATAAAATAATTTTTTTAATGTTTCTTGAACAACAATTTAATACATAATATAACTTATTTTCAACGTCTGTTTACATGGTGTTTTACTATATTTTATGCGAATGATATGTATCGTCTTACTAAGGTATTATCAAAAGTCTTATATCCAACATGACGTTTTCGTTCGTATTGAATAATATAAATTTTACTAATATTACAATGAATAATTAATTCAACAATACATAAACATTAATATTTTCTGCATTTTTGAACATTTCGAAATATTCTTCAACACACTTAAAATAAATTAAAAACATTTGAAAGGCAACATATTTATCTAATTGTAAGTAAATATTTTTTATTAGGTATTATTTATTTATTTGTTTTCGTGAATTAAAACGCCTATTTTCTAGAAGTACATACTATATTTTATTTTATGGGAATGATATGTTTTGCCTTGCTTTTAATTTTCAAATGACATTTGAATATTCAGATAAAAATGTCATTCTCATAAAATAAAATATAACTTCTAGAAAATTTACGTTTTCATTCGTATTTTTTTTTGAATAGTGATGTAATACTCCATAATTAAAAAATAATACCGATTAAAACGTCTGTTTTTCAGAAGTTTTATTATACGTGAATGACATGTTTCCCATAACTAAGGCATTATCATATACCTAATATCAATACATTTGATAATGCCTTAGACTGGCGAAATATGTCATTCATATAATAAATAATAAAAATTCTAGAAAACAGACGTTTTCATTCGTATTTCTTCAAACAAAATGCAGTATTTCAGTTTTTCATGTATTCCAATCGTATTATTATTTTGAGTAGTAAAAAAGGCTGCCGCGGTTAATGTTTATATATTTTTTGTCTAAATCTAAATTTGTTTAAATTGTTTGGCAATAGATACATATTTTTAGATTCATGACTCACAACTCCAGCCAGATACGGAAAATTATATTATAGATATTCTGGGTAATGAATGAGAAGCAATTGAAAATAGTTTCGCCTTGACAGTCGTAAATAAATGTCTGTTTTGTTTCGTAAGAGATAAATATCACCTTATGCTTAACCCGCACTAGTACGAGTATTCATAATACCGTCAACATTTCAATCTAAAGATAGATCGGTATTTTTATATACTCGTATATTAAAATTATTTAAAAAATGTATTCTCATAAATTAATACGAATGAAAACACTTGTTTTTTGTAGGCTGAAGCTTATTTTATAGGAAAGAAGTGTTTCGCCTTGCTAAGGCATTGTCAAATGATGTATTAACTAGACGAATTTGATAATGCTTCAGCAAGGCTAAATATGTCATTTCCATTTTAAATAAAAAAACTTCGAGAAAATAAATGTTTTCATTCATATGAATAATTAATGCCTAATAAAGCGAAAAATGATGTTAATTACATCTATTATAATTTTATAAATCTTCTAGAAAACAGACTTTTTAATTTATATGATTTGTGCAAGGAGTCATGCATGCACGTTGATTTCTCCGACTCTTCACATGGACGTCATTCAATTTTTGATATATTTGATCGTACCACGATTTCTTCGGTCTTCCTCTATTTCTAGTTCCATTTACATCGTTTAAAAATAAAGTATATGTTAACGATGTGAACGAAACAATGAATAGAGGAAGACCGAGGAAAACGTGAAATATCCACGTGCGTGCATTAAACGATGTATAAATGTTGAGGAAGCGAGAGAGTACGCCAGGAAAGAACAGTGTGGCGGTTTTTTCTATCTTCCTTCCCCTGCGGAGAGACGGCGTGATGGTTAGTTAGTTGGTTAATAATTAATGTAGTAGATACATATCTTTAGTTTAGGTGAACACGTGTTGCGACCTTAGATGCTTCATGTTTAAGAAATTTATGGTCGGGTTTATTCTATGTAAACTAATTTTTCAATTACTTCACTAATAACACCTAGGAGTCATTAAAATAGCATTACACATTTTACTATGCTTTGTTTTGCTGTGATTATTTTTACCCTATAATTAAAATGATAATAGTTCTATGCTAAAACGTGGTAATAACAAAACAATTATGCCTAAGACACGTTCTTATGTTAAAAATAGAACGCAAAATTAAAAATATTTTTTACTCTACGTATCATTTATTGCTATCAATTTTTATTTATAGATACCATATTTATATATTTATTTGTTATAAGCGGAATAAATTCTAATACATTTTTTTTAAAACAGACAGTTTACTTAACCGCCCTACCTTTGGGTTATTTTCCGAAAAACGTGCAAAAAAGGTTTTTTATTAATGAAATTTAAATATATATGAATTTTATTTTTTTATATTACGAAACGTCAAATACTCGGCCGCACACTTTGCCTGCCCCTTGTAAAACTTTTATATTTATGAAGACTTGTACTCGAGTGTTGTTGGCACACGCGCGTATCCCTAACAGTTTGTACATTTTAGGTACATTACTTTTTCTCAAGCGCGTACGTGAAACGGGCTAGCGCAGAATGGTACAGTCACAGTGAACGTATCACATACGTTCAAATACGTAGGGTGGTTAAATCTATGAACATTTTAAGGTAACGGTAAAAATTAAACCTAAGACGAGTTTAGTCTGTATTAGTATTAAGAATACAGGTAAGTATTGCAACTAACTAACCAACTAACCATCACGCCGTCTCACGAAAGGGTAGGCAGAAAGAATGGACCGCCACACTTTAACTGATGCGGCATTCCATCCTTCTCTTTTCGCCCCCGCGGGTGACGCCCGTATTTTCTCTATAGTATATATTTTATATTTCTTCTCGCTGTCATCTTCTGGTTCAACACAAGATGGCACCGAACTGCCGAATCCAGTCGAAGCCATAAATCTATCTAAAATCAAACTAAAATCTACGCTTCGATCAGCAAACTCCTCAGCAATAGGCAGATTAGTTGAGCCAAAGCCCAGCCCCCGTACAAATTTCGGAGATCGGGCTTCCGCAGTGGCAGGTCTTTTCGCCTGGAATATGCTCCCTGCACGCCTCATGTACAAAAATCTGACTGAGTTTAAATCAAATTTGAAAATCCATCTTTTCAAATATCCCAAAAAATACAAACAACTGTTGTTAGTGTCAAATGCAGGTCTTATGACTAAAAACATTGTCAAAGCGCCCTTGAGGCGAGTTATTCACGAAAACGGCGCTATCTGTAAGATTAGCCTAATAATAATAATTATAATTAAATATATAATATGAAAATTTTTTAATAAATAAAAATATGTATTTTAATTATTTACACTGAACTTCTACTATGAAATTTAAAATAACAACATTCATATTTCTTCTTTGTCTTCTTGATAATTAATTATGTTGTTAAAATTTAAAACGCTGTTATAATATCACAATTTCTTTTTATTAACTGAGTGTCGCGACAGCTGTTTCGCCAACCGATGTTGGCATCATCAGGTGTTACAATAAACTCACAACACCTGATGATGTCAACATCGGTTGGCGAAACAGCTGTCGCGACACTCAGTAAATGAAAATAAATTGTGATATTATAACAGCGTTTTAAATTTTAACATTAATAATGTTGAAGTATCATAGTGTTTCGGCCAAAACAATGGACTATTTAATTAATTTTGTGTTTAAGGTATTGTGTTGTCCTAAATTATTGCTCACTTCACTGTGGCAAAGGTTTTATTGTAACAGTGATTTTGGGAACTGTTACTGGAGTGGTTTCCCGTTGCCTTCTCCAGGGATTTTCTGTAGGGGTTACCTTCCTTGGCTGATGGGTCTCAGTTTTGTGGCGCCGAAGAAATGTCGTACGTCCTCTTCCTGTCTGCTAAGACCCTGGTGATAAGGTCAGTGATCACGTTGTTTTGGATCACGAGGACGTCAGTAACTTACTGGAAATCTTGCTGTTTTCATGCTTTCCAGCAAGGTATGTCCCACTGGTTCACTTCTAGTCATTCGAGTCCTAAATCATACATTGTATCGTCGTTATTCTGCGAAAAAGCACCATCAGTCAAAATTACTACTTCTGAGATAATTGAAGTTCAAAGTTTGTAAGGATATAACAATTTTTTTTTAATACTAAACATTTCTAAGCCAATTTGAATAAATGGTATATTGATCTATTAACTACATTTTATTTAATGGTTTAATAAATAATAACTGAACTATCAGGACATTTTTACTGATAGTTCAGTTATAATTTAACTTATTGAAAGTTAAGGCATTAACACTGTGGAATTCCATAGTAATCTACTTTGAGAATTAATTAAACATTGTTTAAACCACTTTTTAGATAAAAAAAAATATTAAAATACACGACATGTTTCAGAGGATACCTCCTCCATCTTCAGGTGTAAAAAATATAACAAATAACAAAACAAAGGAAGACTAATAAAAAACGCATTTAAAATTCGATACAAAAATTCAAAATTAAAAATTAAGTTGGGCTATTTGTTATAAGTTGGTACTAAAAATTATTTTTTATGAGTAAAATAATAAATAACATTAGTGTTTTTTCGCAGAATACCCACGAACTGAATGATTTACGAATTAATTTTGTGGGCTTGATTCGACATATAATACTAGTTCTATATTTAAGATATCTTAACCTACATTCTGTTATTAACGACAAAAGGTATTAACTTCACAAACATGTTCACACGAAACAGGTCTACGGCGGACCCAAGTGAAAGCGAAAATCGTATTTTGACAATGTAACAAATGTTTTAATTTTTTTTTCGTTAAGCCTATAACCGGTCTAGCCGTCTGGAGACAGTCTACACACAAGTAATAAATCAAACCATTTTATAAAAAAAGAACTACCGTTTAATATCACGTTATGCAAACCATTCAAGAATGAATACTAATTCTTTCGTATTCACTACCAAATGTTTAGGTTATGTTATTTGTTGTGTGCGCGAATGATATTAAAAATGCATTAAGACTTTTTTGTTCTTGTGACCTATGATTTGATGATAGTTTAATATTTTTTTTTATTCAGCGCGTAGATTATTAGCATTTAAATAAATGGGTCAATTGTTTGATACAGATCTGCAGTTGCATTTCAACTACAGATTTATGTATTTATGTTTTTTTCTACATCTAGAGCTATTTAATATTAATAAGTGATTTGTTAAAACACAATTTCATTCATTTGTTTAATTTTTTAAATTCAAATGAAACACAAAGCATTTACACGCCTTATTTGGATACGTAGAAAGAGGCTATAGTGACAATTAATAGGCATGTTGATTATTAATAACGTGACGGAAAATATAAACATATAAAATATTTATAGAAAACCCAAGAGATAGCACACAGTCATTGCAAGCAAGGATTCTAAACACGACCTCAGAATGGTGGCGTTTATTTCTAGTAATGCTAAAAATGGTGTTAAAATACCGTCCCACTTCTTCTTCTTCTTCTTCCTCAGTCTATTCCCGTTCACTCCTGGACAAAGGCATCCTCCATTCGCTTCTATGTCACTCTGTCCTGTGCAGACTGCATCTAGGTTATTCCGACGTGTCTGTTTAGATCATCCTTCCACCGTAGTTGCGGTCGCCCTGCACTTTTCTTCGTCGTCCACCGTCTCCTAGTCAGCAGTCTTCTTGTCCACTTTTCATCTGAGCTTATGGCTACGTAACCTGCCCATTGCCATTTTAGAGTCGCCACCCGGTGGATAATGTCAGTGACCTTTGTTTATTCTCTCACCGTATTGTTGGGTCACTCGTAGTTTCTCGGCACTTTGTTTGGACAATGTAACAGTTTCAAGACCATAAGTACCAACTGGCAGAATGCAGGCTTCATAAACTTTTCATTTCAGGTTGATTGGTATTTTCCGGTTTTTAAGGATATAGCCCAGCTTCAAGTCCAATTCTTCTTTTTAGCTCTGCGGTTTGGTTATCTCGGCCCAATCGAATATTGTGTCCCAGGTATCAAATCAAATAATCAAATCAGTTTATTTTCTCAAAAGACATTACAAACATTTTTTATAGTTTAAGGCATCTATTGAGAACAGGTAAAACATAAGGAATATATAATACCAGGAACGCATGAGAGATGGTTCGACATTAGGAATACAAAATACTCTCCAAAGTCAAGAGTATTTGTCTTCTGAATGTACTTTCACGAATATGAAAGACATCGATCTCCGAAGCGATCATGTTCAGCAGTTTGATTGCTCTCCCCACCGGCATCACCAGAGGCAGGTTGGTTCTGCATGCTGGGAGATAAAACAGTCTGTGCTGACGCTGTCGAAGATAGCCATCCGGAACATAAAGATGGATAGCCTCCAAGATGACGGAGTTCTCAAAGAATCCCCTGATAAGTCTGAAGAAATGGGTAAGTGTGCACCCATCCCTTCTTATCTGTAAACTATTGGTCCCCAGCATGCCCAAGAGGAATGCAGTGGGATAAAGCCACGGATAGCTACCAAACTCCCTCATGTAGAGATATCTCAGAAATCTTTTCTGAACCCTCTCTAACATGAGCGAGTATCTCGCCTCGTGGGGACTCCATATCACCGAGCCACACTCGAGCCGGCTCCGGACCAATGAGTTGTACAAAATTCGCAAAACATAGGGATTCTTGAAAACTCTACCAGTTCGGAGAATAAATCCCAACATTTTCAGTGCAACTCCACATATTCTCTCGATGTGAGCATGGAAAGTCAGCCTACTTTCATAAACGATACCAAGATCCTTTATCGTTGAAACACGCTTAAGTTGCTGGTTATCCATTGTGTATCTGTAATAAACAGTACGCAATGCTCTCGTAAAAGATAAAATTACGCATTTAGAGATATTGAAATAAATTTGATTGGTTTTACTCCAGCGGACGATATTATTTATATCTGACTGGAGATGGAGGCAATCTTCGGGGCTTTTTATCTCAAGGAATAATTTAAGATCATCTGCAAATAAAAGAAATCGCGAAAATTGTATAACCCTCGCGACATCATTAATGAAGATGGTGAAGAGGAGTGGACCAAGGTTTGAGCCCTGTGGCACTCCGGAATATACGGGAAAAAGTGCAGATTGAAATATACCGTATGAGGCAAACTGTTTCCTTTCCCTCAGGTAGCTAATAAAAAATAAAACCAACTTAGAAGAGAAACCAATTTCCGACAGCTTTCGCAGAAGTACATCATGGTTGACGGTATCAAAGGCTTTAGAAAAGTCATTATAAGAGCAGTCAACCTGGTGACCATTGTCCAAAGCCCTTGTCACATATTCTGTGAAAATCATAAGATTGGTTTCAGTAGAGCGCCCCTTCCTGAATCCGTGTTGTTCTGGAATTATGAAGGGTTCAACTCTAGGGAGAATCATTTTATAAATAATAGATTCGAAGAGTTTGGCCGGAGCAGACAGTATTGCTACAGGTCTGTAGTTTTCAACTGATTCTCTCGGGCCGCTCTTGAAGATGGGACTGATCTTGGAGATTTTCCACAAATCGGGAAAGGTATCAGTATTTACTGAGAGGTTGAAAATGAAGTGGAGAGGAGGTACCAAAAATTCAGAGCATCCTTTTAAAAAGAAGATAGGAAGAAAATCAGGGCCAATTGAATGCGAATTTTTCATGGCTTGAATTGAAATTTTTATGTCTGAGATGTCAATTTGACTGACACCATGAAGCTATGAGTAGTATCGGCACTCGAATTGGTCACATCGTTATGATTTAGCCGCGGGGGAATATTGCTATAGACAGATAGGAAGTGCTTAGCGAATGCATTCGCTATATCGGCACCTCGAACCTCTCTATCCCCATGCATCATGGTGTTTATCATGCCACCATCTTTGCGTAAGCTTTTGACGTAGTTCCAAAAAGATTTGGGATCGTCCATGAGATTACCCTCAATGGTGCCCACATATGTTCGAAAGGCCAATCGGACACTGCGAACCACCATCGAGCGGTAGTGACTGAATTGTTCATACTCACCACGAGAGCCAGTAGCTTTCCACTTCTTATGATGAGCATGCTTCATCCTTATATTTCGTATGATATCCTCAGTAAACCACTTAGGATATCTCCGTCCACCATTGCTCATGTGTTTCCTGGGGAAGCACAAATCAAAAATGTTATATAAAATACGGTAAAAGTATTGTAAGGCTTCATTTACGGTATTCAAGTTGTATAAGCTACTCCAATCAATCTGAGTCATTAAATGATAAAGTTTGTCAAAGTTTCCTCGCCCAAAATTCCAACCGCGGAAGGTATGTATATTCTCGTCCGTCTTACTAATATTTTAATGTTTCCATCCAAGGCGATGCAATCAAACATCTAAACGGAGTTGAGTGGAATAATGTAGAACAGTTAAATCGGCATTAACGCACGAAACCTTCATAAACAATATAACTTTTTGCTACAGAACGCCAGAGTCAAAAAGTCTTCTTTTTCATCGTATCAATGGCAGCTCCTTAATATACCGTTGGTCAAAAATTCCGCCAGTTAGACCGCACTGCCGAACGCCCAAGCCAGATTCTCCTCCGCGCACGTCACAGGGCAGCAAGGGAACTGTGTTATGTGCGACATGGATTGCTCTATGTCCTCTGGAAAAGGTATGTCGATGACATTTTTTGAATATGGACAGAAACGGACCGTCAATTACAGAACTTTTTTTACATTTATCAATTCCTTCCAAAAACAAATAACGTTTACTTTTGAGATAAGTAATTCTTCTTCTATGTTCGCCATACTTTGTGTTGTAGATGTTTTATTTGTATTTTTCTTTTTTATATACTTTGTATACACAACACTATTAAAATTACGTATGAGACATGTTTCGGACAACCAGTCCTTCTTCAGTGATACCTATTATAAAGATAATAAATATGCCAGGAAACAAAAGTATGGCAGTCCATTCTCCATTCGTGATGGTTAGTTAGTTAGTTAGTTTACATGTAAATTTTGTGTTTTTGTTTAGTTATTATATTGCTCTGATGAAGCTTGGGTCCAAGAGAAATATTTGGCATCAATTATAATAACCGTATCATGGTTAAATGCAAAGTGATTTATTATTTTATATCTATAAGTAAATGTGTTTTTAAATTATTTTTAATTACGAGTATAATAAATATTCGGTTATATTATATGTTTAAGTAAAAATCTCATTTGCCAGATATCAAAAAATATTAGCAATTTCGTATATACTGTCGGTTGCGTATTAACTTTGTATAAAAATCTTGTTATCTTATGTAAATTGACCGATTCATAATACATCGCTGTTGACCGTGACCGTCTGCGCTGACTGTAGAAAATACTATACTAAGTTGATCTCAAATTTCTACAGTTATAAAGTATATCCGCCTTGCTGACCTTGGCGTTACATACCTTATCGTTTCTTTATGTAAGGAATAACACGAATTCGCTTGTGAATTGTGCCGAACAAACGACTCAATGAAGTTCCGACTCTTAGATAAGGCACATACTCGTATAAGTTTTTATTAAATTTCATAACAAAAGTGTGTGTTAATAGAAAACAGGAAAACCCACACATTAATAATGCAACTAACCGCCATTTGTTATAACTGTAAAAATATCTGTTGTAATTGCAAAATTTTTGTGCTGATGATAGCTACTGAATGCTGCCGATTGATAGCACTATCGTCTCATATGTTACGCTTTTAAAGCGTACAACGTACAACGCCTACATATGTGTATAGGGAAAACCGAGTTAATGCCGTGATATATGTATTAACTTTAACTTATATAAAACAACGTATTGGTGTTTTATGTTTTATAATAGATACCATTTTTTTGTTTTATCCTTCGGGTGATGATTTTTGGGATGGAATAACTTCCATGAAGGATCTCGGAATCATCTATGAGAGTGAGCTGACTTTTCGTGCACATATTAAGAGGATTTGTGACATTGCACTGAGGATGTTGGGCTTCATCATTCGGACCGGAAGAGTTTTCAGAGATTCCAATGTGCTCAAGAGTCCTATAAAACGCATTGGTTCGGAGTAGACTCGAAAGTGGTTCTGTGATATGGAGTCCTCACGAGGCGAGATATTCCGTTATGCTGGGGAGGTTTCAGAAAAAAACTCTGAGGTGTCTCTGGGGTAAGGGATAATCAGAAAGAATGGACTGTCACACTTTTCTTTCCTGACATATATCTCTCGCTTCCTCAACATTCATATTCGTGTCATGCACGCGCGTCGATTTCTCTGACTCTTCACGTGGCCGACATTCAATATTTGATCGTGCCACGTTTTCCTCGGTCTCCCTCTCTTTCTAGTTTCATTTACATCGTTAACATATAATTTTTTTTTACGATCCTTTCTTCATTCATCTTTCATTTCATTCAACGATGTTAATGGAACTACAAATAGAGGAAGACCGTGGAAAGGCACGATCAAATAAATCAAATATTGAATGTCGGGCACGTGAGGAGTCAGAGAAATCGACGTGTGTGCCTGACACGATCTATGAATGTTGAAGAGGCTAAATAAGCTTGTCAGGAAAGAAAAGCATGGTGGTTCATTATTTCGGCATACCTCTTCAGGGAGACGTCATAATTGTTAGTTAGTTCATTTGTTATCAAGAATAATCGTGCTCTTCTTTTTAATGAATCACGACATTGCCTACGTTTATCATACATTTTCACGCGTGGTTTATATTTATCACCATATTACTGTGGTAAAACATATATTTGAATGCGTGATATGTTAACTGCTTATAATTACTTGTATATCATATTCGCCAACGGTCCAAAATAGAACGCCATGTTACGTTTTATCTTTGCTCATAACGGATTATTATGAAATATTTGTAATTCGAATTAAAGCCATATTCGCCGCTTGCATATCGCGCGTAAAAATGCCCTGATAAGTTTACAGGATGTGTTTCGAAAGCTAAAATATTTAAATATACGAATGAGGTCATTTGGAACAAAATTAAATCGTGCTTTATTTATTGTAGGGCACAGTGATTGTTATACATACACAAATGAATAAACGTACAGTTAAATAAAGACAGAAGGTTACCCACTGTTTACCTCAAGCTGTTATAGGACGCAGCGACGCCCTTTTGTCTATTTTGCTCATGTAATCCCTAGGTCTGTCCCCCGTTCATGCGGGACTTACCTACGTTAACTGTGGAATGCAAAAATAGCAACAAAGGGTCTCCAGGCCACATTTAATTTAATTTAATTTCTTTTCACTCCAATGTCCTAATCTCATAAAACAAAATAAAACATGGTAGGTACATGAAATTGTGCTTTCACTAATGACATTAAAAATATAACTCATTAATGAATCTGGTAGGTCAGAGACGTGGAAACTAAAAATTATATTATACAAGAACAAACATCACGCCGTTTCTACGCAAAGGTAGGCAGAGAGCATGGACTGCCACAATACTCTGTCCTGACACACCTTTCTAGTTTCCTCTACATTCATACAGCGAGTCTTACACGATTTATGACACATTACGACTTCTAGCATGGCTATTCTGGTACTGCATTTACATCATTCGTATACTCTATTAAGATTTTTTTCGTCATTCGTGCGCTGCATATGTCCGAGCCAACGCAGTGATTCTTTCACATATTTTTTTTCATATTATATTCTTTCGCTCTTCGTTCCTTCCTGATACATTTCACATTTTGTCATACATCGCTCTACCACACATACGACTTAGGGACCTCCTAGGGAAGGAATGTTAAGCAGATGATTGCATCCTAAGTAAAATTAATAAAATGATCGCTTAGATAGTTTGGACATATAGAACTAATGGTTAAAAAATTGTGTACTAGCAGTGTGAATAGAAAAAGAAGGATGGCCGAGGAAAACGTGGCACGATCAAATCAATTAAATATTAAATGTCGTCCATGTGAGTAGTCAGAGAAATCGACATGCATGCATCATACGATGTATGAATATAGACGAAGCTTGAGAGTTATGCCAGGATAAAGCAGTATGCCCGTAGATCCTCTCTGCCTACCCTTCCTGGAAAATTGCGCGATGTTTCATTAGTTAGCTGACTCAAAATGATGATATTTGGGTTATTTATTTTATTTCTGTAGCCCAGTGAGTTGATTCGTAAAGCAGATGGGCCTGTTGTGAATTCCACAGCTGATCGTTGTGAAAGAAAGTTTAATTTCGGCTATTCTAGCTGCGATACTCGTTAGCACCAGATACGCCGGAGCCATCTATGATACATAACGCCATAAAATATTATAGTGTCAAATGCAAAGATTACAAACTTATAGATATAAAATAATAAAACACTGTAATTAAGCACGGTATGGTTATTATAATTGATACCAACTGTAAAATAAGATAATCAAATGATTTTACTGAAATCTCTTGATGGAAGTTCATTTTAAATAATAATTAAATAAAACGATGTTTTTTAACTACTTCCACTTTTGTCTTTATTTAGACAGCGACCGGTTTCGCCAGGCTCGCTGGCATCGACAGACTGGTAATACTATTGTAAACTTAGTCCTTTATATACATACAGATCAGGGGTGGTAAACATTTTTGTATAGAATCATGTTTACCACCCCTGATCTGTATGTATATAAAGGACTAAGTTTACAATAGTGTTACCAGTCTGTCGATGCCAGCGAGCCTGGCGAAACCGGTCGCTGTCTAAATAAAGACAAAAGTGGAAGTAGTTAAAAAACATCGTTTTATTTAATTATTATATAAAATAATAGTTTCGCTTGGACCCAAGTTCATCAGGGCAATATAATAACTAAACAAAAATACGAAATTTGCAAGTAAATATATACGCAATTTAATTTATTGAAAGCTAAGGTATTAACACTGTGTAATTCCATAGTAATACCTTTTGGAAATTGAAAATAACGTTGTTATTTTTAGCTCCCAAGCTCTCATTCCCAATCATATGCAAATTAATCATTTTTTAATATTTATATAAAATGTGTCTTTTCAAATGTTTGTTTTTTTCAAATTACAATTTTATATTATTATTTAATTATTGTTAAATATTATTTATTAGTTCTTGCTGATAAAAAAATTATTATTGATTGTTAGGGAAGAAAATGGATGAAAAAAAATGCAAGGATTTACAATTAACTAGTTGCAACCCGTGAAATATTCACGGGAGTGAATCAAATTCTACATTAGTTTCATGATTTAATTTAATGTCATGCAACAATAATCAGAACAAAATAAAAAATAATCTAGAAACGTTCTCGGGCATGCGCATACTTTCGCAAAGAATGAAAGTATTCCTCTCTCGCTCTCTTGTATTCAAAATTCTATTCTCATATTCTTTCTTTGACGGCAACCGTACGGGTATATGGTACAATACGAGTATATCAAAAGATATTTAATCTATTCACCAGATTGACTTTCCATACCATGCATATGCTTGCGACATATTGAAAACTCTTGTTTATAAAATATGTATCATTATATCACCAGATTGACTATTTAAAACACGTATAAACTCTTCCTAAAGTACCAGGAAGAAACATAAAGTTTTATTAAAAAAATTCTCCTATATTCGCCTTCACTTTGTGCTGTGGATTCATATTTGAATAAATATAGCTGCATTTAGTATTTTTACAATACTTAATTACACTTTTTAGAGACATGTTTCGGTTGTGACCCAGCCTTTTCGATGTACCTACACAATTTTAGCAATTCGAAACATGTCTGTAAATTTTTTTAATAAAGTGTTGTAAGTGTAAGTATTGTTATATTTACTCAAATATGTTATTTAAACATTTGTTTTCTCCATGTACTTTTATAATTGTGGTCACCGACATCCTCTTGTAATCAATAAACCATCCTTATTTATATATAATACTATACTAAATGCACAAGTATTATAAAAAAAAATCTAAATTGAGGAAGGGCATCTGCGGCTCGAAACATGTTTGTGAAAAGTTAAAAAAATTTAGTAATATTACAACGTTTTTCAAAAGTAATTTCAATGTGTATCCACAACACAGGATACAAAAGAAAAATATATATATTTTGGAATTCCACAGTATAGAAGCTAAATGTTGTATTACATAAAGCGATCGCTTAACCTAACCAATGACAGGTCATAAATCCTGTAAACCCCTCGACCACCATATTCTGTTTACAAAAAACAATTTACATCTTCGTCTCTATTGAGATAAAATTAATCCTTAGAAGCTAAATGTATATCAAAAATATATTTTTAAATATTTATATTTGAAACACTGATATTATACGTTTCACAATTTATTTCTATGAGTTTGTTGCGACAGCTTTTTCGCCAACCTTATTTATAGGTATATTTCTTCACCTCGTAAAAATAATATTTATTTCTATCCCTCTGCCAATAATGAATGTATATTTTTAGCACATGTTGAATGAAGAAACTCGTATGAAATAAAATAAGTTTAAATTTATTCTATATTTGCCATCACTTTGTGTTACATCACATGTGAACAGTTTTTTTAAAACATTGTATTTCAAAAGTTATTCCAACGTTTTCATTCCTGAGATTTTTTAAAAATCCGCAGTCGCGCAAAGAAAATACTGTTTTCAATAATATATTTTTTATTTCAAACCTGTCTAATATCAATCAGACTTGGACTTGGATCTTCTGACTTACAGGGGTTCAGATCTAATGGCTATTTCTCTTAAGTCTGTAGGCAACATTGTTGGAAATGCGATTTGGTAGTTGTTTTATGCGGGGGTTAGATATGCGGCCCGGAGTGCTCCTCCGATAGAGGCCGAGGGAAGATTTGGGGTTTATGCTAAATTCCTATATTATTCTCGGCTAGGGAATGGAAGACCAGTTATACGATATGTTTCGGAGGTGACCTCCATCCTCAGGTGTAAATGGAGAGTACCTTGCCTTCCTAAAGTCGAACTATCTCTCATGCGTTCCTGGTACTATACAGGTATATTATATATTATATTTTAATATTGAAAGAAGGGTTGGGGCAGGCAACAAAGTAAATGGTGCACTTAAAGTTGTCATCGCAAACAAAAACCTATCCAAAAAAGCTAGAATGGCAGTGCACAATAGTGTTCTTCTACCGACCCTTATGTATGGAAGCGAAGCATGGAACTGGCAAAAGAATGATGAAAGTAGAATAAATGCAGTAGAAATGAGATCTCTTAGACGAATGTGTGGATACTCTGTGTATGATAGAGTGTCGAAAATATAAGAAGAGAATGCGGTGCGAATGATGGTGTCATGAACAAAATAATGAAAGGATCATTAAGATGGTTTGGACATATGGAAAGAATGAATGAAGAAAGAATGGTAAAAAAATATATGTTAATGATGTAAATGGAACCAGAAATAGAGAAAGACCGAGGAAAACGTGGCACGATAAAATAAATCAAATATTGAATGTTGCGATGAGGTTCGCAACCCATCACACGCCTTCGCGGAGCGAAAAGAGAAGGATGGAGTGCCGCATCAGTAAAAGTGTGACAGTCCATTCTTTCTGCCTACCCTTTCGGGGAGACGGCGTGATGGTTAGTTAGTTAGTTTTGAATATCGGCCATGTGAGGAGTCAGAAAATCGACGCGTGCATGACACGATGTATGAATGTTGAGGAATCGAGAGAAATATGTCAGGAAAGAAAAGTGTGGCAGTCCATTCTTTCTGCCTACCCCTTCGGGGAGACGGCGTGATGGTTAGTTAGTTAGTTAGTTATTTTACCTTTTCTCAATAGATATAACTTATATTTTGTTTATAATATCTTTTGAGACTTGGACTTGGATCTTCTGGCTTATAAAGGTTCAGCTCTTGTGGCCTTTCCTCTTACATCTGATGGGAATATTGTTGGAAGGTGATTTGGTGGGTTGCTGGTTTATGCAAGGGCATGACTTGTGTAGCCCGAAGTGTTTCTTTGAAAGATTTTGAGGCGGTTGGAGGTGTTTGAATCGTAATTTGAAAGATCTTTTTATTGTGGGGTAAGGATGTGAATGGAGTCCTTTGTAAAAACGTTCGGCAAGTTTTAGATTGAAAATAAACTGATTTGATTAGATTTGATCTGATATACCGAAAGGAGTGTGGTTCCGATGGTCTGTTGTCGTGCAAGGACGCCAATATTTATCATCGAATGATATGAACCTGTCTTTCATCGCACTACAGCTATCATATGCAAATTTTCGAATACACAATCTCTCGTTATCTAGGTACATAGATTCCACTAGGGTTAGGTTACATGCGTGTTGGATTATGCGGTAGATAAGAAACGCTTGATATATTTATTTGAATTATAATATTTTATTTATAAAAAGAGCTTCTTGATTTACATAAATTAATATAAGAAGCTACAATTTTTGCATTGCTCGTGTTAAAATGTTGCAATCTAACTAACTAACCATCACGCCGTCTCCACGAAAGGGTAGGCAGAAAGAATGGACTGCCACACTTTAACCGATGCGGTACTCTATCGAGACGCGGTGTGATGGGTTGCGAACCTCATCGTCACCAATAGGCATCTCCCGCGCACTTAAAAATTGATAATTGCATTTTAAAATTGAGAGCTGATCATAACAAAGGTGCCGAGTATCATAAAATTCAAAATTGAGTTTTTGATCCCAATTGGTGTTAAACATATAAAGGTCAATCAATAACTATGGAGAATGTGCATGATTTAAAACTCCATATTAAATAATTAATACGAATGAAAACGTCTGTTTTATAGAAGTTTTATTACATTTCATTGGAATTACATATTTCACCTTGTTAAGGTATTATCACATATTAGATTTATCATATACATTTGATAATGCCCTAACAAAGTGAAACATGTCATTCCTATAATCTATGATAAAACATCTTGAAAACCGACGTTTTCATCCGTATTTATTACTATTTTAATTATAATTAAACATGTTTAAGGTAACAATTTGATTTAAATATTTGCAAGTAATATTTTATAATAATTTACATAGGTACATATCGTCGGTTCAAAGGTAAAACTCATTAAGTGACATTCTTTTTTGCAATTTCTGTATCAGACTTGTGATTTCTACGTCAGAAAATAATCACCAAGTGTTTTTATTAAAGAATAACTGTTATTATTTTATAAATACACTTGGTGATGATTTTCTGACGTAGAATTCACAAGTCTGATACAGAAATAGCAAAAAATAATTAAAATGTCACTTAATGAGTTTTATCTTTGAACCGACGATGTATTGTTAAAAAATCACTATTACACAAGGTCCTTTTGAGTGCGTCTATGCTATTTTTAATTCAATAATATAAAAATAGTTTTTGATCCAATAAATCATTACGCTATTTGTTTCCTTTGTACGTGTTTAAATTCGTACGCTTAACTTAGATTTTATTTTAACCATTACCTTCATCGTGGGAATATCTATAAAAATACATTTTTACAGCGTTTTCTTGATGACATAGCAATTTATAGATTCGAAACACACCGAGTTTAATAAACTCACACAATGGAAACAAAAAATGATTTTATTTTCTGAAAATTCAATGTTCATGTTTTTTAGTTTATTAAAGCTGACAAATTTCGCTCATATAACTTCTATGAAGCTGTGGTTTATCAATCACAAAAGGATATTTATTGATGGTTGTAGATTTTATTTTTAAAAACAACATTTAAAATTATAATACAAACGCGATTGTTCAATTGGTTTTCAGAGATTTTTTTTTTGTATAAAAATATAAGTATTTGTGACATATTTGTTTCATTCTTATACTAAACACAAACACTCAACAAGGTGTCAACTTAAGGGTGGGAAAAATTATATAAAGCTTAGTTTTCTAATATCATCTTTATAAGGAAACACTGTTTTGCGATTAAGTTAAGTTTGAGAACGTTCTCGCAAGGTGAAACAAATTTGTCACTAATATTTTTATTCAAATGGAAATCTCCGTATAACCAATTAAACAATCACACTTTTAATTCACAAAAGGATGGAATTGATCGTATATCTAGAATATTTTATAGTGATAGGATATGTTATTTGTTATAACATGACATAAGCCTTTCAAGCTGCAAACTGTCGGAAGAGTCAAACATTTACAATGGGCATTTATGTATAACAGGATATTTCCCGGGTCAAGGTTCTCAATACAAAATAAGATCAGCTTAAGTCTTTTTATCTTGAGCAACGGTTGAGAAATCAAAAAAATTCTAGAACGGATATTTTTGAAAAATATATCTTCTTCTTCATGTGCTAGGCCGGGTCTCCCTGATGTCGACTATCATTTCACTACTATATGTAATATACAGTGGCGGTATTTCCATACAAGCCGAAAGCCGGGTTTGCCTTAAAAAATCTATAATAAAACGATGTTTTTTGCGCGTTTGAACCGTCTATGGATAAAATAATTTTTTGAGATTACGCGCGAGTTAAAGCGATTTAATTCGTTGCGTTGCAAATGACTCCGTTGAATGAAAGGGTCGTTAAGTTGGTTTGGACACATATGTAAACGACGTGAACGGAGATAGAAATAGAGGAAGGCTAAGGTAAACGTGGCACGATCAATTCAATCAAATACTAAATGTCGGTAACGTGAGGAGTCGAAGAAATCGACGTGCGTGCATGACAATATGTATGAATGTAGAGGACCGAGAGAAGTATGTCAGGACGGAACGGTGTGGCGGTCCATTCTTTCTGCCTACTCCTCCGGGGAGACGGTGTGATGGTTAGTTAGTTAGTTAGTTTAAACTTTAGATCATTATACGCTTTCCTCGGTATCTATGTCTTATGCCTTCGAATCATGTCGAGAAAAATCGTGGAAAAAACAGTGTTTTAATTCATAAAAAAATCGTAATTGAAGATTACAGGGGAAAAACAAGGAATGTCAGTAGAAGGTTAATTTGAGTAAATTGAGAATAAAGCTAATCAAAGTCTATACATTTCTTAGCAATTAGCAATCGATTATCTGGCCATAGTCGATGACACACATGATTTTTGAATATGAAAATTTTACTGTGGATGCCGCTAGATGGCATTATTACATTTATTTTGAATTTAAACTGACATTCCTTGTTTTTCCCCTGTAGTCTTCAATTATGGAATGTGTTCGCCTTAAGTTTATTCCTTATTATTTAAGTTTACTATTTTTAAGTTTATTATTTAAGTATCAATGTATCGAAGACTCATCATTCTTGTTTCTTTACATTTTCCCGAAATATAGATTTAAAAAATTAAATATTTTACAAATAAAACACGACCGGATTTCTTGGTAATAAATAAATAAATTATATGTTACTACCGTATCTTTTGCATAGATTTCGATAATTCACTATGACCACACCTAAGATCCACCATGGTGACGGCTCGGTAATACATCGTCAAACGTAGCTTTATACTTTGTTTGTTCCGTAGACCATTTAAAAAAAATGACCCAGAATTTATCATTTCATGTCTGTTAAAAAACGAATAAGATTTTTTTGTTTTATTAGGCTTTCTTTTTGGCTTCACTTAATGCTTATTGAAAGATGTATATATTTTTTTCAACTCGTTCTTGTCTTGTCCCCTCCTCATCCAGGTCGTTCCAGCTATTTGGGCAATATCAGCAGTCCATCTTTAAAGTAGCCTCTCGACATTCTTTTTCTTTATCCAAGGCCTTCGATCAAGTATTCTGGATGTCCATCGGGTATTGCCCTGTCTTGTAATATGTCCAACCCATTGCCATTTTAATTTAGCTGTACGATCCGTGATGTTGGCAACTTTGGTTCGGCGTCTTATTTCTTCATTTCATTTTTGTCTCGGAGACTCACGCCGAGCATTTGCCTCTCCATGGATCGTTGTGTGATTCTTAGTTTATGGACACTTTTTGCTGATAGCGTGGTTGCCTTTAGACTTTACCAGTATGTTAGGATAGGCAGTGTGCATGGATCGAACATTTTCCTTTTAGACCAATTGGAACCTGCTTGTTTTCTAAAGCTTCTTTCAATATTCCAAGGGGGGCCAGCCCAGTCCTACTCTGCGTAACGTTATAAGCTTAATATCCAAATGAGATTTTCTTTAATATTATTAACACAAACAAACAAACAAACCATCACGCCGTTTCCCCACAGGGGTAGGCAGAGAGAATGGACAGCCACACTACTCTATCCTGGCAAACCTCTCTAGTTTCCTCCACATTAATACAACGAGTCATACACGCACGTCGATTCCTCCGACTGCTAACATGACAAACTTTTAAAATTTGATTAATTTGGTCATGCCATGTTTTCCTCGGTCTGCCTCGACTCCGTACTCGATCCTTTCATAAATTTGTTTATAATAATATTTTCTTTTGCTCTACATTCCTTTCTTATATCAGCATTTGAGATTCTGTCGTATATCGTTCTACCACACATACGTCTTAGGGATTTCATCTCTACCGCATTTATTCTGCTTTCATCCTTCTTCTGCCAGTTCCATGCTTCGCTTCCATACATTAGGGATACTCTAATAGCTAATAGGGATACGCACCGCTTCCATACATCTAAATATAATAATATTAAACATATTTTATTTATATGGAAAACTAAATAGATTTGAAAATTTTATAAAAATGGACAGTTGTACAAATTACTCGTAACGCGACAACTTGACGAGGTGGCCGTTAGTTCACAGGCGTCACGTCGCTAGTTGATTGGAAGGTGGGTCACAATCCAATAATACTCTGATTGTCCCATTGATAGGATAGTGAGCAGTCTGTGTTTGAGTGTGTGTGAGAATGGATACGGAGGCACGCACACCGATGCACGCTTCCTGCGGGCACAGGGTTCACGTAGTATGGGAGAATTTCCTTGTGTTCAGGGACGGCTCAAGATATTTATAAGAAAAATACACCGTCAATTATAAATACAAAAATTAAAATATTTCAGAGTTAACATAATAATTAAACCTAAAGATATATCCAGAGGGGTGCCGCGCGAAAAGAGACCAAGAGTCAGATCGAGAAAAAGATGGGCGTACTGCGTGGAAGAAAATTGAGAGAAAATGGAAAGAGTTGAGGAATGGAGAGAGATGACCAGGGACAGTAACCGTCGATGGGTCGGCTCTCGAAGTGGTACAAGAATACACATATCTTATAATATAATTTAGTGGGTTGGGCGGTCTTTGGAAAATTACGCCATGTTTGTGCGTGCGTCTTGCTAGTCATGACGTACGGAGCCGAGACGTGGACACTGACAAAAGGTCTAGTCTACAGATTCAAGGTCGCCCAATGCCCCATGGAAAGAGCCATGCTTGGAATAACCTTGAGGGACAGATTTAGAAACGAATTTATTCGACAAAAAACCAAGGTGACTGAGGTGGCTTTGAGGATGGGCGAGCTGAAGTGGCGATGGGCTGGCCATATCTGTCGGAGAACCGACGGCCGGTGGGGGAGACGGGTTCTGGAGTGGAGACAATAGAGACAATGTTACAGTCTCAAGACCATAAGTACCAACTGGCAGAACGCAGGCTTCATAGACTTTTTTGTTTCAGGTTGATAGGCATTTTACGGTTTTTAAGGATGTAACCCATGTTTCCGAAATCTGCCCAGCTTAGTCCAATTCTTCTTTTTAGCTCTTCGGTTTGGTTATCTCGGCCCAATCGAATATTGTGTCCCAGGTATGTATATTCTTGTACATTCTCAATTTTGTTGCCATCCACGTTGATTTCCAGCCTTTCTGTGCCCATCACCTTGGTCTTTGCCAGGTTCATATTCATACCTACAAATTTTTATAGAGTTATAATTTTTTGCGTTCTTTTGTTGTTGTTTTATAAGATTTTGAATATACTGGTTATGGAATTTATTTTCATTATTATTTCATCATCAGCCGTCTGTCATCCACTGCTGAATGTAGGCCTCTCCCAAAGCCCGCCACCGCCCCCTATCCATTGCCGCTCCCATCCATCCATGTCCAGCAATCCTCTTCAGATCGTCGGTCCAGCGGACAGGGGGACGTCCAACTCTACGGAATCCTGTACGCGGTCTCCACTCCAGAACCCGTCTTCCCCATCGGCTGTCGGTTCTCCGACAGATATGGCCAGCCCACCGCCACTTCAGCCCGCCTATCCGTAGAGCCACCAAAGTCACCTTGGTTTGTTGTCGAATAAATTCGTTTCTAAATCTGTCCCTCAAGGTTATTCCAAGCATGGCTCTTTCCATGGCTTGCTGGGCGACCTTGAATCTGTAGATTAGACCTTTTGTCAGTGTCCACGTCTCGGCTCCGTACGTCATGAATGTTGAAGACTTTAGTCTTGAGGCATTGTGGTATTTTGGAAGTGAGAACATGACGTAATTTTCCAAAGGCCACCCAACTCAACTGAATTCTTCGGTCGGCTTCTTTCTCGAAATTGTTTCGTCCTAATTGTGATTTGGCCAAGATGTGTATTATTTGTGTATTATTAATTATTTATTAATGTTCACGCTAGGCAATGCGCTAGCCAGGCGGATATAATTTTGATTGCACCACTGGGATATATCATATGGAGACAGGACTGCCATTTTTATATCGGTTACCAAATAGGGAACTGTTAAGAATTACAAATTTGAATATTTCACTTAAGGAGTTCACACATCACCTGAATCAGAATGTGTAAATTTTATTCGTATGCATGAGTGGTAAATATTTAATTAATTACCGCTTGATCAATGATGTAAGACTCAATGCCAAATCTTACAAATTTCCTGTTGAAAATCTTGTTTCATAATGTTTATATTCTTCATCAGCTTGTCTCCATCCACTGGTGGAGGTAAGCCTCTCTACCTCCACGCCATCTCTATCGATCTCTCTCTCTCTCTCTCTCTCTCTCTCTCTCTCTCTCTCTCTCTCTCTCTCTTTCTCTCTCTCTCTTTCTTTCTCTGTCTACAGATTTATCTTTTTCTTCTTATTCATTTTCTTCATTTATGGTCTGACCTCCTTGCGCAAACATTCCACACTCATCGATCTTGACACACCCCTTACATTTATTGTCACATGAATTCTTCACCAGACCAAAGCCATTGTGACAATCACACTGCCATCGCTGGGAATCGAACTCGGGACCTTGATCTGGCCACTCTGCCACGAAGATCGTCAATTATTATTATATTTAACTGAAGCGGCTCCGGACGTGCTAGTTTCTAATGTAATCTATCCTTTTTGTCGAAGCATTTCTCGCTTGCATCGTAGCAGCTAAAGGGTTAAGCAAGTTGAAATTATTCGAAGTTATTCATCAACCTTACGCAGGGCATTATCTTACGCGAAATGAGCGGTGGCACAATACCCGCGAGCCAAATAATGGGGGGTATTGTTCAGATCTGTAGGGTCGACGACCCCCTACCGAGCCCGCTTGTTCCTTACTCTTTTGTATTATACTCGCTGGTAGAGATGGGGAGGAAGTAGCCATCCGCGAATATCTCTTTAACCTGTCCGGTAGTGAGTTTTTTTGAACTCAACAGATAATATCACATGAAAACATTGAGGCAGTGAGAGCTTCAATGTTGCGATCACCACGGCGTTCTGCGCGCAAACATGCGTTTGCCCTTGGACTTTCCAATCGTTATTTGAGGAGAATTCTTCGTGATGATCTCTTCGTCGCCATGTCGTTCATCGGTCTTCCTCAATCATCCTTCATAGTATTATAGCATTGTTCAGGAATTAATAAATACATGTTTTTAACAAATATCTGTACACGGAGTGTCAAAAACAAATGTAAGAAGTGTATGCAGTACGGAAGAAAGTGTTATGAACAAAATAATAAAATGAATGTTAGAGTGGTTTGGACATATGGAGAGAATTAATGAAGAAATAATGGTGAAGAAAGTGTGTGTAAATTACGTAACTAGAAACATTAGAAGACTGAGGAAAACGTGGCACGAACAAATTAAATATCGGAATAATCGAAGTGCGTGCATGACAAGATCTATGAATGTTCAGGAAGCGAGCAAAGTATGTCAGGATAGAACAGTGCAGTGGTCCATTATTTCTGCCTATCCCTTCGCGGAGACGTCGTGATGATTAGTTTGTTTGTTTTGTTATGGGAGGGGGGCGATGGAATATTTTTCTTGTAAAGGGGGCGGTGGCGGCTATGGGTTAATATAACACGATAAAGATGAATATAATTTTTGATACGCGGAAAAATGATCGAGTCACATCTCTAATGCTGTCATCAAGGTAAGGCTGGGTGTATTGTCTTTCGTCTCTCAGTTAGTAGAGATCTCAAAAGAGCAGCTGAATGGGGCGATGTAACACAGGGAGGGGTCACTAGGCTAGCGGTGGCAGCTAAAACTTCAACGATTTTACTACGTTGAAGCATCGTTTACATTTGCATAAGATAAAAATGATTTATTGTTTCTTGAATAGTAAAACTCCATATTATTCCATAATTAATACTTTAAAATGGAATACGGAGTCGAGGCAGACCGAGGAAAACATGGCCTGACCAAATTAATAAAATTTTAAAGGTTGGTCATGTTAGAAGTCGGATGAATTGACGTGCGTGTATGACTCGCTGTATGAATGTGGAGGAAGCTAGAGAGGTGTGCCAGGATAGAGTAGTGTGGCGGTCCATTCTCCCTGCCTACCATTGCGGAGGAACGACGTGATTTTTTTTTGTTTATTAATAAAACCGAAAACGTCTGTTTTCTAGAAGTTTTATTAGAAATTATAAGATTTAATACACATTTGATAATGCCTGCTACAGGCGAAACACGTCATTCACATAAATTAAATAGACGTCTTCATTTGTATTAAAAATATGTTTATTGCTCCTTGAACAATGATGTAAAACTTCATATTTAATCATGAATACGATTAAAAACGCCTGTTTTCTAGAAGTTTTATTATATTTAATGCGAATGACATGTCCAAATGCAAATGAAAATTGATAATGCCTAAGAAAGACGATACACGTAATTCCCATTAATTTTAATAAATCTTCTAGAAAACAGAAGATAATATTTTTTTGTTTCACATTGCTAGAATTTTATTTTTATTATAAATACATTTTGGATGCATAAGAATTAATTAAAATAAATAAGGTAATCAAATGATTTTACTGTAATCTCTTGGTGGAAGTTCATTTTAAATATTAATTAAATAATACGATGTTTTTTTTAACTACTTCCACTTTCGTCTTGATTTCGTCAGCGACCGGTTTCGCCAAGCTCGCTGGCATCGACAGACTGGTCAGCGAGCCTGGCGAAACCGTTCGCTGTCGAAATAAAGGCAAAAGTGGAAGTAGTTAAAAAAATATCGTTTTATTTAATTATTATTTAAAATAAATAAAATAAAAATTATCCCTTCCATTTCCCTTATGTATGGAAGCGAAGCATGGAACTGGCAAAAGAAGGATGAAAGTAGAATTAATGCAGTAGAAATGAGATCTCTTAGACGAATGTGTGAATACTCTGTGTATGATAGAGTGTCGAATGAAAATATAAGAAGTGAATGCGGTGCGAATGATGGTGTCATGAACAAAATAATGAAAGGATCATTAAGATGGTTTGGACATATGGAAAGAATGAATGAAGAAAGAATGGTAAAAAATTATACGTTAATGATGTAAATGGAACCAGGAATAGAGGAAGACCGAGAAAAACGTGGCACGATAAAATAAATCAAATATTGAACGTCGGCCATGTGAGGAGAAATCGACGCGCGTGCATGACACGATGTATGAATGTTGAGGAAGCGAGAGAAATATGTCAGGAAAGAAAAGTGTGGCAGTCCATTCTTTCTGCCTACCCCTTCGGGGAGACGGCGTGATGGTTAGTTAGTTTTTTTAGTTTAAAATAAATATTACGTAATGTTAATTTTTTATCCATTTTTCATTTCGTATCTATGTAGTATGCTCAACTGCCATTGAGAAACTGTGACCACCATAGATGTCTATATAGTGATTCCTAAGATCTATTCATCGCGTCTAATAATGCAATCATCATAATGGATTGTCATCGTCGAGTTCTCGGAATCAAACGATTCAAGGTTATCTAATTCCAGCATCTTAGAATTCACACTCACACTCACACACATTAGCACGGCACATGTTACAAATAAGTAACATTTAAAATATCACATCTGACATATCTATTATTATTACAATTTTAAAATCACGTTCTAAATCTAATTATACGAAGTACTTAGGTACTCTGTTAATATTTTAATTCTTCTTTATGCATCAATCTCATTTTTCTCTTAACATTGTGGTGGAAGGTTTTGCCGATTTCGAGACGTTTCTAGGGGCGCCAAGTGTAATAGAATTGTTTGATAAGTTATTGTTTCTTGAACGATGATGTAAAACTGCATACTCAACCAATAATAGAAATGAAAACGCCAGTTTTTTTAAATGTCTTATTATATTTAATGGGAATTATATGTTTCGCCTTTATCAAATGTAATAATCATTTGATAATGTTTTAGAAAGCCGAAACAAGTCATTCCCATAAATTATTTATTGTTTCTTGAACAATGTTGTAAAACTCCATATTAAATTAATACGAATGAAAACTTTTCTAGAAGTTTTATTATATTTTATGGGAATTACATGTTTCACATTTGATAATACCTTAGAAGGGCGAAACACGTCATTCCCATAAACTGTAATAAAACTTCTAGAAAACTGACGTTTTCATTCGTATTAATAAACTAAAAGAGGTGTTTTCATTCGTGTTCATTAAGTAAAATGATATTTTTAAAGAATTAACTGCTTTCACTGTGTCTTTATTTGGACAGAAACCGTTTTCCCCAGGCTCGCTGGCGTTGACAAAAATAAAGACAAAATTGGAAGTAGTTCCTAAAGATCATTTGATTTAATTATTAAATAAATATAATGTATAAATTTTACGCTGCCTAACGTAAGTGTAAAACAATACATTGAATAACATATTTTTAATCCGAGGCTTTCTTCTCTGTACTGTGAGCTTGAGGTTGTTTTTTATAGTATGTAGGCTGGTAACCTTGCACGGCCAACACTCCTCCTTTCTCATCCGGGTTTGGGACCGGCATTGGCGGAGTTCCGAAATGAAGACACTGAGGACAATAGCAGGCAAGAGACTGAAGGATCACGTGAGCAACACCAGAATAAGAGAGATATGTGAGGTTGAGGATATTATAAGATGGAGCAGACAGCGAAAAAGGGACTGGTACGGTCATGTTCAAAGAATGGACTCCACCAGACTCCCCTATATTGCATTGCATAATCAACCTCATGGGACTCGTCCTCGTGGAAGAACTCCTAAAAGATGGAAGGACAGCTGGAAATCTACCTCACAGGCAGTGGCGGTACTCCCATAGAAGCCCAGAAGCCCGGCTTGCAGTAATTTAAAAGTAATTTTATCGCGAGTTTCATTCGCCTCTAAACTGAACGTCAAAAATGCGAAAACACTTAGATACGTGTGTATATCGCGTCTCTTTTAGTCAAATATAATGCCGTGCAGGCCAAGCATGCAATATACTCTTCCCACTCATTGTAAATTGTAACACAGTCCTTGGATTCTGACGAATTCAAGGAATTTCCCTAGTTTATTTGTATGAATTTTGAAGCCATATTTCAACTTATGTGAGTTTTGTAGACTAACTACAGCGAAGAAAGCATACACCTTTGGAATACATTTTCGTATGAATGTCTATTTATATAACATAACATACATAAAAAATCGGATGGGCTTGCCTTACTAGTTAACCCTGGGCACATCACTGCTCACAGGAGGAGCAACTCTCTGGAGAACAGACCACATAGGTCTAAAATAAGGAAGAAGAAGAAGATATTTTTAATGAAATTGCATCAAGAGATTTCAGTTAAATATATTAGATTATTGCAACAACGAAATAAACGTATCTTTATTTTGAAATGACCTGTAATGTTATAAAAATTATATGTTTCTTAGAAATCTCTCGATTGCACATTCTTTTGTATGAGCTATTTTAGTTTGTAATTTTCGTTCCACGAATGTACTTTTAATACCTGGGTATAATGGAAATGTAATATCACATAATATGTGTCTTGAAGCTCTTGTAGTGACCGAATGAGTCAGCGTATTTTGCATAAAGCGAAAAATCTTCTCTATTGTCATACATGGATCATTCGTAGGAGTGGCAGAACGAAGGTTATTTCGATTACCTTGTTCGTATTTACTTGATGTTGTAGAATGTTTATTACTTTGTAAACAACACCAACTTTATTAAAAATAGAATTAAAATACAAACATGTTTCGGACATATAGCCCTTTATCAGTGTTTTTTTTAGTGTTTTTATATTATATATTATACAAACGATATCCATACATTAACCTTATGTATGGAAGCGAAGCATGGAACTGGCAAAAGAAGGATGAAAGTAGAATAAATGCAGTAGAAATGAGATCTCTTAGACGAATGTGTGAAACTCTGTGTATGTTAGTGTCGAATGAAAATATAAGAAGTGATTGCGGTGCGAATGATGGTGTTATGAACAAATTAATGAAAGGATCATTAAGATGGTTTGGACACGTGGAAAGAATGAATGAAGAAAGAGTGGTAAAAAAGATATATGTTAACGATGTAAATGGAACTAGAAATAGAGGAAGACCGAGGAAAACGTGGCACGATCAAATTAATCAAATATTGAATGTCGGCCACGTGAGGAGCCAGAGAAATCGTGTATGTCACACGATGTATGAATGTTGAGGAAGCGAGAGAAATATATCAGGGAAGAAAAGTGTGGTAGTCCATTCTTTCTCCCTACCCCTTTGTGGAGACGGCGTGATGTTTAGTTAGGTAACTAAATATTCAAACAAAATTTTCATGAATGTGTTCAGTTTTGACAGATATTTTAAATATAAAAAAACAAAGTTATGGCAAGTATAGAAAAAATTACTTCATAATAAACTGTTAATACAAAAAGCTTTGTTTAATGTATTACAATTATGTTTTTATTTTCGCGTCAACTGTTTCGTCAACCTATGTTGACATCATCATCATACAATAATATATATTATAATATGTCAAATTTTCGTGATTTTTCGAACCTTTATGTGTATTTGTTTCCAAAATATATGTTGTATATATGCATTTATATCCCGATGTTATGAAAATACAAAAATGTCCCTGGAATAGAATCTGAATAGAATCTTTGTTTATCAGATTAATACTGCAGTTTTTAATTTTAAATGCGACTACATAATTTTTTTCATAGATAAAGATTTTATCTTCTTTATTAATCGATCAAACCTCTAGTTATCTTATCTTATTGGAATAGATTATATGCACAATAAACTAATGTAACTTTCCTGTACAATCTTGGATTTATTGAATCATGTATGTAAACTGTGGCTTGCATCCATAAACATTATAAAGAATGTTTCGTCACCAACCAATGACAAATAATAACCGTTACGTTCATGAGAAATGTACTTAAACCTTAAGTTCTCAAAGATGCACATTTGAGTTTTTTCATTGTTTTTTTGTGTTATACAACAGGTCTTTTGAACCCAATTACTGTATACAATTTTTTAGCTATTATATTGATTCATATGACATGTGATAGCTAGCTCTTCTATGGCCATTTTATTATAACGTGTATTCTACACTAGATCAATGACAGTGTGACAATCACACTGTCATCGGGAATCGAACCCTGATTATGATCCCTAATAAATGATTAATACGAATGAAAACGCCAGTTTTCTAGAAGCTTTATTATATTTTATGGGAATGACATGTTTAGCTCTTCTAAGGCATTATCAAATGTGCACTTGATAATGTTTTAGAAGGGCGAAACATGTCATTCCCATAAAATATAATGAAACTTCTAGAAAACTGACGTTTCCATTCGTATTAATTATTTAATATAGAGTTTAACATCATTGTTCAAGAAACAATAAATAATGATTAAATGAATTATTACAATAATCGTAATGTTTCGAAGGTAATTTTAATTTTATTTATTTAGGGTAATTAACTAACTTGCCATCTCATCGAAGGGGTAGGCAGAAATAATGAACCGTCACACTACCTTTTTCTCACATAGGTCTCTCGATTCCTAAACATTCATTAACTATATGTTTTTTCACCACTTTACTTTTGTTTTATGAAACCAACCGGTTTCGCTCCCGCCGAAGTTTCGTCAGGGTTACAAAACTCACTGTTGAATGTTGTAGTAAATAGAAAATTGTTTTTTATTTATTTTTAAATGTTTTTACGTTTAACTAACTAACTAACTAACCATGACGCCATTTCCCCGGAGGGGTAGGCAGAGAGGATGGATCGCCACACTGGCCTGTCCTGGCATACCTCTCGGGCTTCCTCTACATTCATACATCGTACCATGCACGCACGTCGATTATTCCGTCTTCGAATGTGGCCGCCTTTTAGTAATTGATTAATTTGGTCATGCCATGTTTTCCTCGGTCGTCCTCGGCTTCTCTTCCCACTCACGCTGCTTGTGTACAACGTTTTTACGTTTATTGGTATAAATAACGTGTTATTGGTAATATGACTCAACAATCACTAAGTTATAAATTACATTTATTGGAGAAAAAAAATTGGCCTATTACGTTTGGCTTGATGCTCGTAGGTGACTTTTGTGATGTGCTCATGTCTTAATCATATTAATTTATAATAAGTATTCAAGGTAAATAATTTTTTCTTGTATTCTTTAGTACATATATATGTAAAATGTACACATCGAATGAATAGGGCTAGAGTTTTTATAGAGCTTTGTTAGTGTGATAGTGCCGAAAAAAATGCTTGATTATTGCTTCTTGAACTATGATGTAAAACTCCATATTAATTAATTAATACGAATGAAAACGCCTGTTTTCTAGAACCTTTATTATGTATTTTATGGGAATGCCATGATTCGACTTTCTGAGGCATACTCAAACATAGGCAAAATAATCGATCCAAAAAATGTTCATTTAAGCCTACAAAATATAATAAAACTTCTAGGAAATAAACATTTTCATTAAGATTAATTAAAAAATACCTATATTAGCAAATTTATACAACACGTCAAAAATGTCGCATAATATTGTAAAGATCTTTCTAAATAATTAACTTTACATCTTGCCATTTTCCCGAAAGGGTATGGAGAAATAATGGACTGCCCCACTGTTCTTTCCTGACATACTTCTCTCGATTTCTTAACATTCATACATCGTGTCACGCACACACGTCGATTTCTCCGACTCCTCACGTGGCAGACATTCAATATTTGATTTATTTGATCTTGCCACGTTTACCTCTGTCTTTCTCTAGTTCTAGTTCCGTTTAAAACGTCAACATATTCTTTTTTTACCATTATTTATTTATTTATTCTTTCAATGTGTCCAAACTATCTTAATGATGCATTCATTATCTTGTTCAAAACACTTTCATTCGCACTGCATTCACTTCTTATATTTTCGTGCGACACTCTTGCATACACAGATTTTCCACACATTCGTCTAAGATAGTGGTTCCCAAAGTGGTCTGTACGGACCCCCAGGGGTCCTTGGGACAGATTCATCAGAGACAGCACAGATTGTTTTATTTGCCGCGCTGCAGAACCAACCTGCCAATGGTTATGCCTGTGGGTAGGGCAATCATATTCCTTAATCGGGTCGCCTCGAAGGTCGACATATTTCGTGATAGTGTGAGTTGCCTCAGGGATGCAATATCAATGCTATGATTATTTCTAATTCTTAAGCTTATTTTTATTTTTTTATGCTTCTCTTTTAAATTGTCATAATTTAATTGCAAACGATCTGGAAATATGTCTGTAGTGTTTGTAATTTTATTAAAATAAATGAAACGAAATAAATGCAATGAAAATCCTCAACCTCACATATCTCTCTCATTCTGGTGTTCCTCACGCGATCTCTCATCGATCATACAATGTGTTTACAGAAAAAAAATCCTATTTAAAATGGGTACATAAGAAAGAATATATACCCCGAAGAATCGTATTTTATAGGTTTTTAATTAAAATTGAATTGCACCCAAAGTGTTAAGTGATGTGAAAAAGCGAAAGTCTATTGTCAATAATAAATCTTGGGTTTCTTACTTTTGGTGAAGTTATTTAGTGATAGCCGCGGGGCACGATAGTACCTTACCTAACTGCTAACGACTAATGGTTAAAGGCCAATCCATTAACTAATAGACTCCGCAAGGGCTGAACATTTATCAGCTCTTTTCCGTTTCGCTCTCTCCGAATCCGGTACACCCTAATAGCGTCTTGCTGAAAAACCATTCATTACCTACCCTCTTGAAAAAAAGTACCTTCTTTATAACAGCGTGCTGCCTGTCCAACACATTCGAACGAATACGGAACATCGAGCGTGTATGCGAATGTTTAGAACGGTTCCAAATAGTGTTTAACCTATCCGGTGGTATGACAGGACCTGTATGGTTCCTTCTACAACAAATTAATTCTAAGTTTTTAGCAATGTAACTATAATACAGACGGAGTAATTCACATTTTAAATATTCAGTGACGTCATTAATCTCATTTTGCTTGTCAACCTTTTAATGTCAGACTGTAATTTATGTGTAATACAATAAATATTAAGGATAATTCGTGTTCGATACATGTTTCTATGTTTATTTTTTTAACTAGTTCATAAAACGCAGCATTTTCTACAGCGCCTTTGAGATGAGTAATTCATCAAAATGGCGCTCTATAAATTATCCGAATTATTATTTTTCTGAAACAATAATAATATTTGAAGATTGTGAAAAATCTTTGTTAGGTTAAATATGTCACTCTCGTAAAATATTATGAAATTGACACATAACATTCAGTTTCCTCAACATTAAATATAGGATACATTTAAGTTATTGTATAAGCACGATTGTGAGTGTTTTTCATTTCGATAATATTATGAAAATATTTGAAACACAAACCAATAGATTTCTTTCAGATTCATCCACTTAAAATTTAATGTTCACTGTTATGTAAATCAAAACAAACATTTAAATTTAATTAATATATTTAATGACATCTATCGACGAGTAGCGAAAGCTTTATCAGAGTTTAAGATAAAATTCTCTATCCTCTGTGGTCAGGAATACAAACTAAGTGTTTACTTTTCCCGTAAAGGTTCATTTTTTCACCGACAGGTGGAAAATAGTTCGATATTATTTATAATTTTTTCGTGTCGTATGTTTATATCAAGGAACTTATATAGAACTTTTAATTTTTAGCAAGACTTTAAAAATAGCTATTAATTTAATAATTTAATTGATCAATTCATATACAGGTATCTTGTTAATCCAGTTATTTTCATGTATACTAAGGCATTTGTAAACTTTAAACCAAGAATTCTAAATCATCGACACTTTTTCGGAAATGATTTTCATTTCTTTTATATTCTTTCTTTCTTACAGTGCCAAGTCAGAATTCGCTGACGATATAGAAAACTAAGGCGAATGATTTCTCGTCACAGTGATTTTCTAAGAAGTGTTACTGGTGTAGTTTCCCGTTTCATTCTCTAGGGATTTTCTCTAAAGGTTACCTATCCTAAACTGGTTGGTTTTACATTACACTTCTCCCTGTCTGCTATGACCCTAATCGTAAGGTCAATGACATCTTTGTCCGGGACTCGCTGGATGACGTGGACCACTCTAGGACACCAGGGAGTCGGATTTTGTGGAAGTCTTGCTACTGTCATGCAAGGTGGCGTTTCACGGCATTTTATTCATTCATACCTTCTTGTCAATCGTTTCTTGAACAATGATGTAAAACTCCATATTAAATAATTAATACAAATAAAATTTTTTGTTTTATAGATGTTTTATATATTTAAGATGGATAAAATGTTTCGCTTTTTTAAGACATTATCAAATGTATATCATGTCATTGTAATAAAACTTCTAGAAAAAGAACGTTTTCATTCGTGTTAATAATAAACATTCCAGCAGCATATATTAATATTATTATTATTACTATTATTATGATTATTATTATTATTTTGTTGAATCGCTCTTTACATCATGGCAGCATGGGCCAAATCGATGTAAAGGGTATTATAGGTATCATAGTGATTCTCGTGACATGTGATAGGTAGCTAATCTATCGCCATTTTATTGTCACGTGAATTCTACACCAGACCAAAGATAGTGTGACATTCACACTGCCCTCGCCGGGAATCGAACCCGGAACTTTCGGGGTGGCAGTCAATGCACTTACCACTCGGCCACGAAGGTCGTCAATATATGTCACTGTGCCACTTCCAGTCATTCGAGTCCTATAAGGTAATTTTATTGCATACTGAATAAATTCTCGAATCTAAGATTTGTTAATCTTCTGTACTGTTTAAGATATGATTCTTCATTATTTTATATGCTTAATAAACCAAATAAAATAATAAAATTAGCATATAACATTGACTACCTTACCCCAACCATACAAGTTTACAGACAAACAAAACAAATGGACATATCAGACCTGACCAAATATGAGACCTTAAAAATTGTACACAGAGTGACCATGGAAAAGACAACAGACAGCAGCTACAAATTAACTAAAAATTCAGACATACACAGATACCGGACCAGGAACTGTGACAAATATCACTTACCGATTGCACGAACTAAGACAGGACAATCAAGGATATTGAACAATGGACTGAAACTTTACAATGAACTACCAAAAGACACAAGGAATCTCAATACAACTCAATATAAAAAATATCTGAAACAATACATAATTAATAGTAAGATCTAAAAATGTAACCGTATAACCCAATTCGGTTTAAAAAAAAATATATATAAATAAGTATTTCTCAACAATATGAAGGAGTTTTCTTCAAGTGTCGAGTGTTGTCAGGACAAATTGAGCTCCCTTTATTATGGCGTCTTCCGACACGTTCTCCTGTTTAAGCGTTTGAGACGTGTTTCAGACATTTCTGCGAATATCCAAGTGTTTTATTTAAATTCCCGCCGCAAACTCGCGCGGCTCCTTCCTACCCCCTGGCTGCAACCCCCTCCCTAACCGCCATGCAAGTATGACGTCATGCTCAGACGTCACGCGCCGTAGACACGCCCCTCTACTGACTCGTAGATAAATTGCATCATTTTCAATTAATAATTCAATAGTTTCCTTTCGTGGGCTGACCTGTTTCTCCTCGGTTGGAGTTGTAGGGGCTTCGTGTTCTTCTGTAATAATAAACGATTATCTATATATAATATTATCTTATATAGATACGTGAAAATTCTCATGTTATATATTATGGATCTACCTGAGAAGTTGTACAAATGAAACCGTTTCAGAAAGTTTATTGACTTTACCAATTTTTTCAATATTATACATTCATAACAAACAAGGAGCACTTAATAATTGATAACCCGCAATGGGTAAAATCCAGTATTCGTCTACAAGTATTTGTATACATTCAAAATGTTGTAAAACCAAAAACTGGTCCAAATTATAGCATATAAATTGGAGTGACATCTCCAGGGGTTATCTAGCAATACGATAATGGCGGTAGCCTTTCACATTGCGTTAAAAAGATCTCCTGCTTAATGCTTAAAATCCAATCTTCATAGATGGCGCTAGCGTGTGGATTGAAACTACCATGTAAAGGGTGGTGTTACAGATTAACGTATATACAACTTCCAAAAATTTGTCAGACATGGTGGTCATAAGAAAAGGTTGAAAGGGAAAGTTGTATTACACAAAGCGTGCGCTTAACCCAACCAATGACAGGTCATAAGTCCTGTAAACACCTCGATCACCATATCTGTTTCCAATTTGCATCTTCGTCTCTATTGAGATACAATTAATCCTTGACTTAATAATTAATACGAATGAAAACGTCCGTTTTCTAGAAGTTTTATTATATTTTATGGGAATGACTTCTAAGGAATTATCAAATGTGACAAAATTTCAACTCGTTGCAGTTTATATACACTAGTAAATGGAGCAGAATATGGTAATTAACGAAAATTGATGTGACTTTTTACATTTTTTTACATTCATTTCATTATTTTGTTCATAACACCATCATTCGCACCGCATTCACATCTTATATTTTCATTCGACACTATCATACACAGAGTATGCACACATTCGTCTAAGATATCTCATTTCTACTGCATTTATTCTACTTTCATCCTTATTTTGCCAGTTCCATGCTTCGCTTCCATAAATTAGGGTCGGTAACTGTATACCTACTTCTCCTATAACCGGGATTTTTTTATAACTTGATCTTAGAAATTACATTTTAGTCACTTTTATATCAACGATCAATACCTCGTATTCTGTCGAAACTTTCAATAATAATGATAGATCACCTCTGTAGAAATGTACACAGAGGCTATGCATTAAAACTTGCAAAGTTTTCTTTGCAACTATTAACTAACTATCACGCCGTCTCCCCGAAGGGGTTGGCAGAAATTATGAACTTCCACACTTTTCTTTCCTGACATAATTCTCTCGACTCCTCAGCATTCATACATCGTGTCATCCACGCACGTCGATTTCTCCAACACTTCACGTGGCCGTCATTCAATATTTAATTTATTTGTTCGTGACATGTTTTCTTCGGTCTTTCTCTGTTTCTAGTTCCGTTTACATCGTTAACATGTGTTTTTTTACCATTCATTATTTCCATGCGTCCAAACAATTTTAATGATCCTTTCATTATTTTATTCATAACACTTTCATTCGCACTGCATTCACTTCTTATATTTTCATTCGACACTCTATCATACACAGATTTTCCGCACATTCCTCCAAGAGATCTCATTTCTATTAAATTTATCTTGAGATTCATGCTTTACTTCCATACATAAGGGTCGGTACAAGAATACCATTGTGCACTCACATATTTAATATTTGATTGATTCGACCGTGACACGTATATATTATATAATACTATAATTAATTTTAGATGAACTTAAGGCTGTAAGCCTGTGGAATTCCATTATGACTAATTTTTATGAATTAAAACACTGCTTTTTCACTTTTGAGTTTATTTTTCTCGACATGTTTCGAAGGCTTACACCTTCATCATTAGGAGAACGATATAAACTCAAAGTTTTTGTATAGCATTATAGTATAGCATTTTTTTATGTTGTGTTTTTGAATAGAATTTCAAGATGACATGACGATGATGTGCATCGAATTTATCTTAAATACGTCATGATTATTGGACTTTAATTTTATATATATTAGCTCCGCAAAACTATGCTTAGCAATAGCGTCGTTTGTCCCTTATGTGAATTCTGCCAAGTGAAATACACACGAGACAAGCTGTCACTATCAGCCCCGAGTGTTGCAGCCCGCTCTGCGTATTAGCTTGGAACCAGTCATATGATGAAAAGCCTTCACTACCGGCTGCCGGCTTCGCTGTTTGTAGCATACTGATCCGGTAAGCGGGACCTACTGTTTATATACTCATGCATTTGAATAAGGAATAGCACGTTAAATCAAAAATTTATAAAGTGGTCGTCAACGCCATCTTACGGGCGCTGAAAGAATTCCAAGGGGCGGTATCCTTCAAGCACAAACCATAAATATGAGTTCTCTGTAGACATAGACATAGAAGGTTATAGGGTGCAACGGCGCGCTTTCGTACATTAGCTAAGCCTGTCTTTCGTCCTTCCGGGACTTATATTTAAGATTTTTATTTATTTATAGTTTTTTCTTAAATACTCTTATAGGCGATTCGTCTTCTCTAAACTAAACTAACTAACCAACTCTCACACCATCACCCCGAAGAGGTAGGCAGAAATAATAGACCGCCACACTGTTCTTTCCTGACATACTTCTCTCGCTTCCTCAATATGCATGCCATCCGGTCACATGTCATGTTGGATTGGTAAATTACCATCATTTTGTTTATTTTTTTTGTTTTTTTTTCTCTAATCTTGAATGAACACATATTTGAATATTGTTTTTAATAATTATGAAAAAATAAAATGAACATTTTTAATTTCTTCTGTGTTTGCCATTCTATGTATTGTAGATGTTTTATTTGTCTTTTTCTTTTTTATGTTTAATAAAAAACAACTTTGAGCAATTTCGAAATTTAAGAAATTATAAAAGTCATTAAAAATAAAGAAAATATAATAAATAATCAAATTAATTTAACGTACTCGTATACGTCAAATAAGTTTAAGTCTATTCTTTGATTTATTTCCTTTGTTGTAAGTAATTACCTGAATCCCAATCTTCTTATTTCTGTGTCTTGTCAGGTCTCCCCAACGTTGACTATCACCCTTATAGTGATGACCTGGGGAAAAATATCCAGAGTGGTATCCCCTTGCCTTGTCTGGAGGATTTTTTGTTGGGGTTACCTTCCCTTAGCTGGGTGTATCCAGTTTTATGGCGCTGGAAGCTCGCCATTCGTCCTCTCTCTATCTGCTATGGCACTAAGTAATATGTGCCACATTGCCCGGGGTTCGCGGGGTCTTTAAAAAAAACCTCTCGTGAACGCTAGAGAGTTGGACTTGATAGTAGTGTTGCTGTTGTAAATGCAACATGGCGCCTTACGACATTTTGTAGAGGCATACTTTTCAGCAAAACATACGCCATCGTAGCCCTACTACCATTTTGAACCCCCGAATAAAATAAACTTAAAAGCGGAAAAACGGTTTTTTTAATTCATAAAAATATCGTCAATATAAAGTACTTGATATGGAGTACACTGTTGTCAAAAATATTTCATCAAAATATTGCGTACTGTATTGTATTCTAGGCATGCAGAGTAAATTAATAAATACTTTGCACACGAATTTATGTAAGTGACGGGGCGAGTCGTTGGTTTGATGGGAATTGTCTCGAGACTGGAAACTCTGGAGCGCCGCTTCCTAACCTTGGGTCCGCGGTACACGAGTGCTCCTCAAAACTTTAAACGGATCTCTCGAAAATGTTCTTCAATGGTTCTTCATCTAACCGCTGAAACATTTGATGTTTTTTTATATTATAGTCTGTTAAAATATATTTTGTATTATAAATTACTAAGTAAGCTGTCTCTTGTATGCGGATGACGCTGTCCTTCTTGCAGACAACGAGCATGAACTACAAGTCCTGGTGAATTGTATGTATGAGGTATGCATGCGAAATGATCTGATGATGAATGTTAATAAGTCCAAGGTAATGATTTTTGAAAAGGAAGAAACCACGACAGTCTGCAACATTAGCGTGAATGGTGAAAATTTGGAGCAAGTAGTTGAGTTCGTGTATGGTGATGGGCGAGTGGAGAGGGATATTGAAAGAAGGGTTGGGGCAGGCAACAAAGTCAATGGTGCACTTAAAGTTGTCATCGCAAACAAAAACCTATCAAAAAAAGCTAGAATGGCAGTGCACAATGGTGTTCTTCTTCCGACCCTTATGTATGGAAGCGAAGCATGGAACTGGCAAAAGAAGGATGAAAGTAGAATAAATGCAGTTGAAATGAGATCTCTTAGAAGAATGTGTGGATACTCTGTGTATGATAGAGTGCCGAATGAAAATATAAGAAGTGAATGCGGTGCGAATGATAGTGTCATGAACAAAATAATGAAAGGATCATTAAGATGGTTTGGACATATTGAAAGAATGAATGAAGAAAGAATGGTAAAAAAATTATATGTTAATGATGTAAATGGAACCAGAAATAGAGGAAGACGATGGAAAACGTGGCACGATTAAATAAATCAAATATTGAATGTCGGCCATGTGAGGAGTCAGAGAAATCGACGCGCGTGCATGACACGATGTATGAATGTTGAGGAAGCAAGAGAAATATGTCAGGAAAGAAAAGTGTGGCAGTCCATTCTTTCTGCCTACCCCTTCGGGGAGACGGCGTGATGGTTAGTTAGTTAGTTAGTTTTAAATTACTAACTAACTAGCTTACCATCACGCCGTCTCTCCGAAGGGGTAGGCAGAAATAATGGACTGCCACACTTTTTTTTCCTTACAAACATATATCGCTTCTTCAATATTCATACATCGTGTCATGTACGCACGTGGATTTCTCCGATTTCTCACGTAGCCGACATTAAATATTTTATTTATTTGACCGTGTCGCGTTTTCCTCGGTCTTCCATTTCTAGTTCCATTTACATCGTTAAATATATATTTTTACCATTCTTTCTTCATTTGTTCTTTCCATGTGTCAAATAGTATTGATGGTTGAGGTATTAATTTTGCAAAACTCCGTTATGGATTTAATTTATATAAATTATATAAATTGTGACAAATTTGTTTCGCCTTGCGAGGGCATCTCAAACTCTGTCAGAATCAGCAGACTTCGTATAATTTACTATGAAAAATTGATTCAATATGGCAAAGATGATTTGGCGCCATCCTGTATATTGTATGCAAAACAGTTTTCTTCTATCTAATTAAACAATGATGACAATGGAATGTATCAGAGTTTTTTAAATCATCATCTTTAGCCTTTAGTCGTCCAGTGCTGAACACTGGCTTCCCTTCCCGACTTCCACAACTCTCAATCTCTTGTCGCCCTGTGTCATTGACCTCCTGCCACTCTCTTGATGTCATCATACCATCTGACTTGTGGTCTTCCAGAATTTCTATGGCCGGTTCTCGGTCGCCACTCTAGGGTGCATCTTGTCCACCGATCATCCGTTGTCCTCACAATATGGCCGGCCCAATTCCACTTCAACGCAACTTTGGTCCTTTCTTTGATCCATTCATTTCGCTTCTTGTCTCGCAGACTGATGTTTAACATCCTCCTCTCCATTGCCCGCTGGGTCACTTGGAGTTTCTGTATTGTTCTTCTTGTGAACGTAACTGTTCCCAGACCGTATGTCAGTACTGGGAGGATGCACATGTCAAATATATTTTTCTTCAGGTGGTACGCGAATCTTTTGGATTTCAGGATATAGGACAGTTTACCGAAAGCAGCCCATGCAAGACCCCGCCTATGTTCGATTTCGGTTTCTTGGTTGTCTCCTTTGGAGGCTTACCGTAAGGAATCTCATCACTACTGCATTTATTTTGCTCTCATCATTCATAATATTATAATAAAAATACGTATTCTTTAAAATTGTCTTACTTTATAAAATACCAAATATTTAAATTTATTCTGATATTAAAATAAAAAGTAAACCAAAGTTTGATAATCTCAGTTATATAGTGAAGACTGGGGTACCTCCAAGGTCCAGGAGGAGGTACAGAGAGGAGCAGCATCCCTCGAGGGTGAAGGACCCTAGAATTTATCTCCCCCGCACATGAACGTAGATTTTATTACGTGAACGTAATTCCTTTCCATTTTCCAGCCCAGTGCACCACCCCTCCTCCTGTGACATTATTTAAAATTCTCATCCCCAGTTATATAAATCATTGCTTTGTGTAAATTATAATACATACCCCCTCGCATACCAGGGTGGGGCTTTAAATCTATTCTTTTGTAACCCCCAAACACAAAAGCTTTAGCACAAAATCTGTAAATATTTTGATATCCGGATATAAAATACTCAATATTTAATTCTGTAAAATAAACATTTTGTATTTAAACCTTGGAATGGTGTTTATATTTTGAAGCAAAATATTTTGAATCCATGCTTCATCGGGGTAATATAATAAAACTTAATATTGTTTCTTTTAAGTATTCAGAAAATGTTTTTGCGATTTATAATAATTCTTTAATGTTATCAAAAATCTTCATAGAGGGCACATTGAAACTGATATGTGAAATCTGACATAGGACTTTAACATATATACAACTTCCAAAAATTTGTCATACATGGTCATAAACAAAGGTGGAGTGGGGACGTTGTTATTACATAAAGCGTGCGCTTAACCCAACCAATGACAGGTCATAAGTCCTGTAAACACCTTGATCAACCATATTCAGTTTCCAATTTGCATCTTCGTCTCTATTGAGATACAATTAAAAATCATGAATAAATCTTTTTCTTCTTCTCCTTTATGTATTGTAGATCTAGGGATATATTTAGACATAATATCAAATTTCGTATTTTAATGAATACGTCCAGCTTTCTCTCCGTCTCTTTGGTAGCCGTATTGATGGTTGACTGCCCTCTGGAGTCTCATGCATCATGATCTTGGGAATCCTACCTGGGTCCATTCTATCAATATGATCCCTTAAGAATCGTCTTCTCTGACTACTCTGCGTAAATCTATATTTTTAAATTTTGTAAATTATATTATAAGTTGTGTATTAGAAATGTGAATGGAAAAATATATCAATGAATGCCGAGGAAAACATGGAAAATAATAATATGGCCGCAGAAAGTATAAAAAATCGACGAACGCGTGAGTTACAATTTTTGACAGTATATATTACAAGGAAGAATCTCGTGATAAATCAGGATATAAGAGTGTGGCTGTCTAGTTATTATATATTGTTAATTGAAATCACAATATAGTCTATAAATTAAATATATTATTGTAATGCATTTTAATTTTGATTATTATATTTTTATATGCATTTTTTTTTCATTAAAACTATAAAAATATGACATAATTGTAAAATGGATAATTATTGAAGAATTGTACGATAACGGTGCGGATTGAGTACAAAATTGGGGAATACTATATACGTTGATATATATATATATATATATATATATATATATATATATATATATCTATATATATATATACTATATATATATATATATATATATATATATATATATATATATGATATATATATATATATATATATATATATATATATATATATATATATATATATATATATATATATATATTTTTTTTTTCAACTGTATAAATATAAAACGCTGTTTATGGTATCACAATTTTGTTTATATATTTTTTGTCTTTTCGCAATAGCTGCTCATATCGAAGTTGACATCGTCAGGTGTTATAATAATTTATACAAACTGTAAAAAAAAAACTAACTAACTAACTAACTTACCATCACGCCGTCTCCCCGGAGGGGTAGGCAGAAAGAATGGAACGCCACACTGTTCTAAAAAAAAAAACAGTTAAAAAAATATTGTGACACGAAATATCTGTCGCGAAAAATAAAAAGATTGTGATACCATAAACTACCTTTTATATTTTAATATATATTTTAATTATATTAATTTATATTGAAGTATCATAGTGATTCGGACTACATTTTTTCAGTTGAAAAAATTGACTTGCGTGCATTGTACGATCTATGAACATAGGTAAATCTTCCATTGTTTTGGCCGAAACAATATGGTACTTTAACATTATAAGCTGTTAGATTAAAAACTATGTTTTATATATCACAATTGTATTTTTATTTTACGCGACAGCTGTTTCGTTAACCTATGTTGACATCATCAGGTGTTATATATCAAATGTAAAATTTTCGTATATAGGAATAAATACACATAAAGGTTAGAAAAATCACAAAAATTAGACATTTGATATATTATTTTAACACCTGATGATGTCAACATAAAAATACAATTGTCATACATAAAACAAAGTTTTTTAATTTAACAATTTATAGATAAATCTTGCATTATATCTGAAAAAATGTTTTATTTAAAATCATTTACATACGAAATATTCGGAAAGTACATTTTATATCTGAATTCAGTATATTAAGATGTGGTCACTTTATATACTAGATTCAGATACTCAAAATGTAATCTTTTCGGTGTCATTTGGGACGTACCCTCGGTTCTAATGCCTAACCGGCCCTGTATCCGTGGGCCAGATTGCCCTAATTAGTTAATTGGGCTCCTACCCCCAACCCCGGATATAGTGAATGGCTCACCCCCTACTCGCTATTACCACTGATTACTCCTTCACCAATCTTATTTATACACTCTACGGGTTTTTAAGGGTTCAAGCAAATTGATACAATGAATAGACTGCTTGAACCTCACAGATTAAAAACGAGTTAAAGAGTCTTGGTTTTAGATTATTTTTTGTTTATTTTTTATTTCGTATGGCCATACAACTCTTGAAAAGTTTTAGCCTCGATGATTTTCCTCCAAGCTCCTCGATCCTCGATGCTTTTATACAACTTTTTAACCATTATACTCTCATCCATTCGTTCCATATGTCCAAACCATTTCAGGGATCCTTTTTTAAATTTATTCATGATGCAGTCATGTGCCTTACATTTCTTTCTTATTATATCGTTCGGTATTCTATCATACAACGTTTTCCCAACATATTGGAATTTTTTTTTACAACATATTGGAATTTGTATTAATATAATTGGTCACGTTTAAATCAGCTGTGCACATAACGAGATTTTCATCAATATAATAGACAAAATGAATATAAAGTTAATTTGATTTGATAACACTATTCGTTAAAAACGAAAACCTGCCACGATCAAATAAATCAAATATGTCGACCACGTGAGGAGTCGGAGAAATCGATGTGCGTGTGTTGAGGAATCGAGAGAAGTATATTAGAAAACAACAGTGTGGCGGTCCATTCTTCCAGCCTACCCTTTCGGAGAGATGGAGTGATAGTTAGTTTTTAAAAAAGTTAATTGCTTATATCTTCATTAGCCATGGTTTGCCCGATGCTGGATATAGGCTTCCCTCAAGGGTTTCCTCTTGTCTCGATCCAGAGAACTCTGTTTCAAATCCGTTGCTTATATTTGTATTAAATGCTTATTGTAGTTTATAAATTGTTAAATTAAAAACTTTGTTTTATGTATCATAATTGTATTTTTATTTTTCGCGAAAGCTGCTTCGTTAACCTACGTTGTCATCATTAGGTGTTATAAATGTCAAATTGTGGTATATGGGAACAAATACACATAAAAGTAGTAAGATATATACAATTGTGATACCTACATAAGACAAAGTTTTTGAATTTAACAGTTTATAGATAAATCTTGTATTATATCTGAAATAATGTTTTATTTCAAATAATTTACAAACGATATAGATGTATACCAATTAGGGAAGTATATTTTATATCCGAATCCAGTATATTAAGATGTGGACACATAATATACTGGATTCAGTTGTTTCGTCAACCTAAAATATGTTGACATCATCAGGTGCTACCTTACACCTTGGTTGACCAAACAGCTGTCTCGAAAAATGAAAAATACAATTGTGATACATAAAACAAAGTTTTTTAATTTAACAGATTATAATGTTTCGGTCAAAACAATGAATTATTTACTTATGATAGTTAATTAACTAAGAGAGTGTTCAAGTATTTTGGGCACAAAGCCTGGAGAGATCGGAACAACATTGAACAGCTCATCATCATGGTCAAAGTGGAGGGAAAGCGACTACAAGGAAGACCACCAGGCCGCTGGTCCGATTAAATTAGGGAGCTGACTGGTCTCTCATTAGCTGCAGCCTGGAGACTGACGGTTGATAGGAGCCCATGGCATGCCATAGTCAATGGTTTACAGGATGGAGACGACCCTCAATCGTGAGGAATACGACTGAGAAAAATATAATGAATTATATGAGGTCAATAGCCACTGAAAAAATAAGACTGTTTATGTATTTATTTGGAAATTACGCCGAAGATTTATATGCGTACTAAGTCGACTGAAAACGTATGGGATTTACAAAGTTGGTATTGTTTTATTATTATTTTTTGAAACTTTTGTTTATAAAGAATTTACCAGGCAACAGAAAATAAGTTTTCCGCATTCGAGTCGTCTAATTTATTGCTTTTATAAAAGTTAGTGTAACTCTCAATTTATTAGGAATTCCACGTAACGCGGAGATGTAAAGTTTTGCCAAAAGGCCACACGACAATATGACACGCTAGACTTAGCCAACTTGTCACACAAGCGTGGGAGTATCTTTACTATTACATATGTTTTTTAAACTAATTATATTTCATATCGGTGTCTGTTTCGCCACAAGAAAATCATATCTGTAACATTCTATATAACTTGCATTTTATAAGTATTTTGTATGTTTGATGGTTACTTAAAAAAATTATTTAAATTTATTTAAAGTAAAGGCGTTAATACTGTGGAATTCTATTCTTAATTCGTAAGGATAATTTTAAACACTGTTTTATCTTAAGTATTAATTGTATCTCAATGTAAATTATTTGGAAACAGAATATGGTGGTCAAGGCGTTTATAGGACTTATGACCTACTTTTATTTATTAAATATTTTTACAGAATGAAGATATTAATCACAAGATGTTTCGGAGGTAACTCCTCCATTCTCGGATGTAAATATAATAAAATGAAAACCAAAGAAAGACTTATGAAGTAAACATATCGTTATTATTTTTTTGTTAAATCGCTCTTTACATCATGACAGCAAGAGCCTAATCGATGTTTAGAGTATTTATTATAGCGATCATAGTGATTCTTGTGACATGTAATAGGTAGCTAATCTATCGCCATTTTATTGTCACGTGAATTCTACACCAGATCAAAGACGGTGTGATAATCATACCGCCCTTGCCGGGAATCGTATTATGAAGTAATATTACAAACATAGCATGGAAAGTGGTAGTTACAGCAGGGAAAACACACACTTATGTAAAAAAATAATACAAATTTTATGTGTAAGTGTAGGTTTTTATCGATTATAATTTTATTTTTATATTTATTTATTTGATATTTTTTTTCCAGATTCGGAGATTAAGAGACTGTCATCCAACGTAAAGATTATTGCCCGTGGTTTTTCTGCGCAGTACAAAAGTATGTATTGGTTTATTTTGTTTATATTAATTCTTTGACGCGTGCATATTGGACTTGGACTTGGTTTTGGATCTTCTGGCTTACAGAGGTTCAGCTCTAATGGCTATTCCTCTTACGTCTGTAGGAAACATTGTTGGAATGCGATTTGGTAGTTATTTTATGATGGGGCTAAATGTATGGCCCGGAGTGTCCCTCCGAAAGAGGGCGAGGGGGGATTTAGGGTTTATGATAAAGTCTTACATTATTGTCAAGGAATGGAAGACCAGTTAGGGTTGGGATTGTATTTATAAAAAAAGTCTGTTCTCGAGGGGAAGATAAGAGGAGCAGTGCCTGGATGGAGTTGGGGTAGGAGATAGCGTGAGACCATTTTGTTTGGCGGAGTATGCATATGCCGTGATAACTTAAGGCCGTGCCACACTGTTTGAAACAAGCTCTCCACAGGGGTGACCTTGGTGGAGAGTTGTGGAGCGCACGGTTGGTGTATCGTCCACACTTGTTTTAAAACAAGCTCTCCACAGGGGTCACCTTTGTGGAACCCACGGTTGGTGTGGCATCCACAGTAGACACTATTTTCGTATACGTCCGCACTCCACCGATGCACAGTGTTTCAGGGTGCGATATTACGAGCTCCTTTTGGTAAAAACCCAATGATATGGAAATGGCTAATTATAAGTGTTTAGGGAAGAGTATTAGTCATCCAGTTCACACAATAAATTTGAGGCCGATTTGTTGAAATTTCAAGCCCTAAATTACCTACCTAATTACATGCAACAACAAAACCGGTTCAGTCGTATTTTTTCGCCGCTAACCGATTGATATATACCTATGAATTTAATAATCAAAATTATAAAAGTACTTATATTTCTATCTTTATACTCAAGGTCGAGCTGCAAAGGGCCTTTTACGGTCTCATATTAAAAAAAAATCTTACGAAATACGCTATTTTAATACCTACATTATGTAAAGACAGACAGATATATGTGTTTCTATCGTAGAAATCCAAACAGACATTAATTTCATAAGAATAAAAATTTCAAAATATTTTTTTTACAGAATAATAAAAAGTAGCTCGTAATATTGGGATTTGAAAAACTGTGCGACGCCGCTATGCAACTGACCTTGACTGGTGGAATCCACAGCCACACATGTGGAATACGTGTTTACAACGAGCGATCCACACGCTACTATACGCGTCCGTCCACACGGGTCAAACGAATTTTGGTTTAAACAAGTATCTACCCAGTTTTAAACTCATGGTGGAGACCGATGTGGAGAGCTTGTTTAAAACAGTGTGGCACGGTTTTTACAAAGCAAAATATAATATTTCGTTGGTCAAATAGTTTATTTTATCTACCGCCAGAGGCGCTAATTGTCTTCGAATTAGCGGAGACGTAAACCATTATCATGCAGAGTCTTCCCGCCAAAACATTACGTGTTATCTAATCTCTCGTAAGATTTCCCGAATATTCCAGAATTGTCTAGACTTGTCTCACATGCGATTTTCATTACTCGTTTAATTTAGTTACTAAAGATATTTGAAATTTAACATTCTCAATGAGTCGCCTTTATAGAAATGTGACAATGCTGTTTTAACCGTTTAAGTACCGCGATGTTTTAAGCTAAGGAACACTCACATACCGCATGTTTTTAATTATTTAAAAAAAATAGGGCTAATGGATTTTATGCATTACGTTTAAAGTATACATATAAAATGATATATCAAGTTTAAAATTTTCAAGTTGCAATTTCGAAATTTTGTATATTTGATTTATCTTTCAGGGTTGTCACAACCATAAATAAACATAATTTTTACATTTTTATAAAAAACATATTTATTGAGAGCAAACATTAAAAAATCAAAGTATGTTGGATCAGTTCTTGTCTATTATCACTTGAAATTTAATTCTTTCAAATGATATCCTTTTGATCCTTTATATCAATCTCACCATAAGTGGTAACCCTACTGCTCGACTTCTAAAAAATCCCTATTTCAATAAGATCGACCAACGTCAGAAGGTTCATTTTTCTTGCAGAGATAGTGTGTAGATGTCGCTAGCCACACAAAAAAATGTTTAAATTCCTACTGGAAACATTTTTAATGCAAAGTGGCCTTACGGTATTGATGGTTCGCCTACGTAGCGGCCACCAGTGGCCTTTCGGTATTGAAGTGGTTAAAACCAAACACATAAAGCTGATTGTTATTAAACATTGTTTTTAACTATATATTTAATTAATAACTTTATTTATCACAACGAACAATATATGTCTTAAACAAACAAACCATCACGTCGTTTCCCCGGAAGAGTAGGCAGAGATAATGGAATGCCACGCTTCTTTACCCTGACACATCTCTCTAGTTTCTTCCACATACATGCAGCGAGTCATACACGTATGGCCGACTCGAAAAGATGGATTGATTCGAATTCGGAAAAATCGACGAGCGTGCGACCTGGCTTCAAATGAGCCGACAAACTATAGAAATAGATTTGTTTTAATTTCCATAAATTAAAACATTTATTTTACAGACTGTTTATAAATTATATAGAGACGGGCTTCGACTTTCGCACTTAATTGATCCTGCAAATGTGTGAGAAAGTTTAGGTCATGTAAAAAAATCACCAAAATGACGAGTATTTTCAGTTATATATTATACATACATAAATAATATAATAACGATACGAATCAGGACTCTTCTTTACGAATTTGTCAAAAGATTTTTGAATCCCCCTGTTTTTCCTGATAGAGAGTTCTTTAACATACTTGTACTTGAGATATTCGCTCTGTATTGAGATCACATTTATTAATGATAGCCAAAAAATATCAAGATGCATGAAGGTTTCATTCATATTTTTTATTGTCAAAGTCTTTACGATTTCAACCTCTTCTTCGCTTTCATTTTCTATTTTATTTGCTTCTTGTAGTTCAATTAGGTATTCATTCGACAAATGCGATTCGATTAATTCATCGACGCGCGACGTCCAAGTTTACTTGATTCATCATGAAACTATTTCTTTTGTGATAGTTTCCTGAGATTCTTCTGGGTTTAGATGATCGTGGATCATCTAATCTAATGTAAGGGCGAAATATGAACACCTATGTACTGTATATAAACAGATAAACCGGCAAAACGCGTAGTGTAAGTCCGTACTGCAAAGCAATACTGAACTTGTTTCAAACGTACAAACGGAGATGAGAGCGACTGCACGTGAGACACAAGTGAGCGATCGTTTATCGAACAAAAAACGACGGTCGAAGAATGTACGAAATAGCGTATTGTGCGAAAGTCGAACGTTTGAAAGTCGAGGGCCGCCTGTAATACATTTTACTTTTGAATTACTTTCTCTAAAATCGCGCCTATTTTGGCTTAGTAATCCCAAAAGTGTCGGCAACCAAAGGGTCAAAAGACCATGGAACATAGTGACATTTTATAATATATAAATACCTTGACTTGTGAACTTTACCGTATGCATTCCATAAATATAAAATCATGAATAAATTTATAAATATTTTTTTAAATCACTTCTCCGGAAATAAAACCCATCTAGCCAAGTTTTAATTTGATTACTGAGCACTCCACAACTGTTAATATTTATACCGACATTTCGATTTTTATTTCAACTGCGCTCATAAAAATATTTTCAATTTTTTAATTTCTCGTGGCTCAACTCACCAAATTTTAATTAAATTGCTTCGGTTTAAAATCTGTTTTATGTGTCATTAAATAATATTTTAATTAAATTTTATTAAATAATTAATGTTTTCAATTGAAATTTCTTGGTAGAAGTTCATTTTAAATAGTGAAAACAAAAAAAAATTATACAAAATTTCTTTATTTTTATGTATTTAGTGTGATTTCACTTGTCTTAATGTTCGACCGGTTTCGGCAGCAAGCTGCCGTATCATTTTTTTTGTTTTCGTTATTTTAATTTTATTATCTCTATAGGAAAAAACGAAATCTGTTATCAAATAGTTTAAAGAACTCATAAAAACGTCAAAATTAAAGAAAAAAAAATACTGTGTGACGGGACTCGAACGAGAAATCCCCGCTTTGTTATCATTTGATTAAACTTCCTGTGAATTTTTATTTAGATTAAAGTGAGTTATCTTTGTTGATTTTGTGTAAGAAAACGACCCAAGGTGTTTGAGGAGTCAGGGAGGAAACCAATCTTTGGTTTGATTATACTCATATTACGGTAGAATCTGGGAAATTCCACTTGCAAACGCATTAGTGGTGTGAATGGAACCAATCCGCACGCAATACTGTAACTCAAATCACATTACCGATGGAAAGGATATCAGTACACATGCAGACATCTGAGATTCCACACGATACTTGATTACATAAACATTTAGCGATAAGATCCTACCTCCTCTCCAATATTAAGCTCTGATATCATGCCTGTAAAATTCAAAATTAAATAGAAAATATAAACTGTTCAAAATTAGTACGAATGAAAACGTCAGTTTTCTAGAAGGTTTATTATATTTTATGGGAATGACTTGTTTCGCCCTTCTAAAGGTCCATTTACACTGGACCGTCATCAGCCGATACCGACACGTCACGCGTTTGCGTTGAGCAAATAATCGTTTTGTTTGTTTGGATTGTGTCTTGTTACTTTTTAATGCCGATTTCGTTCATATTATATTTAAATTCTAAGATAATCGCCTTCTTCACGGTGATTTTAAATGGTAGTAAAAATGGCATTATGTAAAAAAGAATTATACACTGTAGGAAACACATCCTCAAAAATTTTGATAGTTTTTATTAGGTGTCAATTTTATGTAGGTAAGTGCTTTCTTCGGTAACCCCCGACGGCGAATATATTATAGCATTTGAGATAAGGAGTCGGTGAGATTCCAGGCTATTTTTTTCGTGACGTGTCGGTATCGGCTGATGACTGTCCAGTGTAAATGGACCTTAAGGCATTATCAAATGTGACGAAATTTCAGCACGTTGCTGTTTATATACACTAGTAAATGGAGCGGAATATGGTAATTAACGAAAATTGTGTGAATTTATACATTTTTACTAATAATTATTTGGGTAGGTCCAGATATATTGAAAGCGCAACGAGCTGCAATTTCGTCACATTTAATGATGCCTTAGAAGGGCGAAACATGTCTTTTCTATAATATATAATTAAACTTCTAGAAAACTGGCGTTTTCATTAGTATTAATTATTTAATATGGAGTTTTACATCATTGTTCAAGAAACAATAAATAAACTGTTCATCTTAGTACCGGCGCTTAAACTTTCGTGTTCTTTCATGCACTGGTCCAAATGGAGATTGAAAAACCACGGGGATATAATAATATATTCATTGTTTATTGAGCAATAAACTAACTTACTTACCATCACGCCGTCTCCTCGGGCGAAATAACGGACCGCTACATATTTCGATCCTGACACACTTGTCTCGTTTCCTCTTCATTCATACATCGTGTCATGCACGCATGAAGAATTTCATAACTAACAAACTAAATAACCATGACGACTCATTCCCCGAAGGGGTAGGCAAAATGAGTGGACTGCCACACTTATTATTTTAGATTTCTAATTAACTAAGAAGAAAGCTAATTCGAGTTTGGCCTAGTTTTAATTTATAATTTCTTCATATTGTTGTTCTTTATAATCCGTAAAAACTTTTATCACTTAATTAAATAATTTGTTTTTTGAACAGTTACGTTTACTTTGTAAAAGTCATCACCTCCTTTGGAGACAATTAATCCTTTCGTTAAGTAGGGCAAAACCTTTTTTTATCTATAATATTATTCAAACTTTTTGTTCTATACTTTTGTATAGGGTGTTTTTTTTAGAGGTATACAATACATATTCAAAATGAAAAATAAACACATTTAAATAATGTTAATGTTTATGATATTGGCTTTATTTAATATATAATTTTATGCCATTATTGTTTAAATATGATTTCGGGCATATGAGCGCCACGGCTAGCTCGAATTAGGCGTAATTGTGAAATCCAATTTTCGACAATTGTCGTCTTTGTGGATGCGTATTATCCACTAGATTGTACGTGGTTCGAAAACGAACCATGGTCTTCCGAATAACTTGTTCGGATGGATGATTATGTCGATCGTAAAATGGACGTAGTGCACGATAAGTTTGGCGAACCGAACCAAGATTTTCAAAATAAATTTGCACAATTTGCAAGCGCTGTTTTGACGTCAGTCTATTCATGGTAGAATCGCAAAACGTACTGACTACAAATCAACTGTCACCTGTCAAATTGACAGTCTGTAGAAACAATATTGCTAGTTTAAAAACCAAACATCTAAAAAAAGCATCCTATATTTTATGCGACCATTATGTATAAAGGTGAAGCATGGGTCTGCCAAAAAATGATGAAAGTAGAACAAATGGAGTAGAAATGAAAACGTGGCATGATCAGATCAATGAAACGTTTTTTTTTTGGTCACGGGTGGACTAAGAGAAATCGACGTTCGTGGATGACACGATGTATGAATGTTGAGTAAGCGAGAGAAGTATGTCAGGAAATAACAATGTTGTGATTCAATAATTCTGCCTACGCCTTCGTGGAGACCGCGTGATATGGGAATATTAATAAACGAAGAAGATATTCGAAGATTAACCATTCTCCAGAATAAGGCAATGAGAATAATTTTGCGGAGAAGCAGATATGCCAGGATTAAAGTGATGCTGAAAGAGAAAATTATGTCATATTTATAAAATAATTACAACTAAAATTTTATTACTAATTCACAAAATTGTTAATGGGCACACCTCCCAAGAATTTTTAAGGAAGATAATAAGTAACCAACATGAACATCAATATGAAATAAGAAATAAAAATAAACTAAGGCTCCCATTCAGAAAAAAAACAAATCTAAGAATTCCCTTATGTTTAAAGCATTTAAAATTTATGAGGATATACTGGAGGATGTCAAAAGTATGCAGAGTATAATTTTTTTTAATAGAATTAAATAAATATGTAAACAAAATGTAACCATATATTGATGTGTATGTGGAATATTAAAATTGAATGTTTAATTGTTTATTAGAAGATGTGTTATGTACATGTGTACTATTTCAAGTAAATAAATAAATAAATTAATAAATTAATATAAATTCGTTTCAAAATTAATGTCTCATCAATTGATGATACAATCATTTGGATGGATAATTTATGTACACTGTTAATATCGCCTTTTTACGAAAAGAAATTGAGTAATAAAGTGGATACTTACATTGTGAATATAATTCTTTTTACAAATGAACAATAGAAATCCATAGTGTTAACGCCTTAACCTTAAATTCCTGTAAATTACGTTAAATGTGAACTAAGTATGCTTTACAAATTGTATGTATGGTACATATTATAATAATAATTTTCTTGTATGGAGTCAATTATATGGGAATATATCCTAAAGCCTTCTCATATAGAGTAACATATGGTAACGCTGTATTTACCCCTGTAAACTCAGTGCACCGGTACTAGTTGTATGTAACATAGGGGTGGCACGATAGCCGTTGGTTTACTAAGCGGACGAATACGTTTACGCTAAAGGCTTTACACCACACCCTTATTAGAACATTCAAGCGGCTTCAGTGGTATTGAAGATCAGTATTTATTTACATTATTGTCATATTTATTGTTTCTTGAACAATAATGTAAAACTCCATCTTAAATAATTAATACGAATGAAAAAGTGAGTTTTCTAGAAGTTTTATTATATGTTATGTGAATGACATGTTTCGCCCTTCTAAGGCATTATTGAATGTGACGAAATTTCAGCTCTTTGCTGTTTATATACACTAGAAAATGCGGCAGAATATGGTATTTTACGAAAATTGATGTGACTTTGTACATTTTTAACAAATAATTATTTGGGTAGGTCCAGAAATATTGGGAAGTGTTTCTTGGAACTCGTTTAGAAATTTTATGACAATGATTACATAGTAAGGGGATACTAAATGATATTATACAAATCAAGAATAAGTTATTTGAGGTAGGACGAAATAAAGTGTTTCTGAGAAAAACATCCTCTTACAAATTGTATATGTATAAAATAAAATCGCCATCCTGCGTGCGTCACGTTCCAATATTTCTGGACTTACCCAAATAATTTTTTGGTAAAAATGTACAAAGTCACATCAATTTTCGTTAATAAACATGTTCTGCTCCATTTACTAGTGCACATAAACAGCAACGAGCTGAAATTTCATCACATTTGATAATGCCTTAGAAGGGCGAAACATGTCACTCGTTTAATAAAACTTCTAGAAAACTGACGTTTTCATTCGTATTAATTATACATTATTGTCTTTTTTTAACGATTCTAGCTATCCGTGTGTCTATCCCATATCCGTGTGTTCCCGGGTGTTCCGTGGCCGCAGAGACTTTCCCCGGGCCGCAAAAAGTATGCCAAATTTCAAGATATTCGCCTTGAAAAAATATTAAATATAGGATTATTTATGCGAAAAACCATTTTCGTCCATGTCCTCAATAAAATCGAAACAAAGGAATAGACTTGAATGCAGAGACAGCACTGCAGTCAAGAATATAAAATATATAATATTATATTAGCAAATTTGCAACAGCATTAGTTTGCTGAAAAATCCCAATGTTTTTTTTTTAATTTTAATTGTCAGACACACCAACTAACTATCATGCCTTCTCCCCAAATGGGCAGGCAGAAAGGATGGAGTGTCACACTTTTTTTTTCTGATATAATTCTTTCGGTCCTCAACTTTCATATATCGTATCATGCACTCTCTCCGATTTCTCCGACTCATCCCGTGGCCGACATTCAATCTTTGATTAATTGGATATTTTTCTATTCCTAGTTCCATTCTTCCTTCATTTATTTTTTCCATATACGTCAGAAATAATTTTATGATAGGCCTTAAAATCACGTACCATATTTTGCTCTGTTTAGTGAGATTGGAACATAGAAGTGAATTGAAATTAAACTGGATTAAATGTGTTGGATGGTTGAGGTATTAGTTTTGTAAAACTCTATTATTAATTTATAATAGTTAACACGATTGCTAAGTTTATAATAGGATTTAATGTGTATAAATTGTGACAGATTTGTTTCGCCTTGCGAGGGCATTCTCAAACGTCTCAAAGATTGAGAATGCCCTCGCAAGGCGAAACAAATTTGTCACAATTTATATAAATTAAATCCAAGTAAAACCACTGTACAATTTTGTTTACTATTATAAATAAATAAATTGATTAAACGTAGCTTGGAGACCCTTTTGCCTTTTGATTGATTTTTTGGAATGGTGCATTCCCCAGTTAATGTAAGTCTAGCGTGAATGGGGGGTGGGCCTAGGGATATATATTGTAGACGAAAGGGCGCCGCTGCGTCCTATAATAGCTTCGGGTAAGCGGTGGGTAACCTTCTTTGTCTTCATTTAACTGTGTTTATTCATTTGTATGTGTTTTAACAGTCAATGCATGTTACCTCACAATAAGTAAATAAATATTCTTTCCACGGGTTCAAACAGTCTTCATGATACTTTCATTATTTTGTTCACAGCACTTTCATTCGCACCGAATTCAATTATTATATTTTCATTCGACAGCCTATCAAACACCGATTTCCACACATTCGTCTAAGAGATCTCAAAAATGAAAACATTGCATAATGTTGAAGTATAATAGTGTTTCGGCCAAAACAATGGATTAAATATCTCTGTATTTAAAAGCCAAGTATCTGCATGTTGTACTGACATAAGTTAACTAAACGTTTAATGGAGGCAAAATAGTGTGACCGGACGAGGATCTAGCTACCAATTCCTACCCCTAATTAGTCGTCCCGATTTTTACCATTTATTCCTTTTTCCTCCCCTCGTGGGGCTTATAGCACCCCGGGGTGTGTTCCACCCGCAATGAAGAGTCACGGTACCGAGGTCCGGGTCTCGGACACCCCTATATAAATGATTTTCCCGGTAGAAGGGAAGGTTTTAAATTGTTTTTTGGCGAAGCTTTTTATGCTTAAGAGCTTTCCGATTACATTAATTTATTGATATAAAATTATTTTTATAGTTTTTATACGTTTTAGAAACGATTTTATTTAATTATTAAAATTATTACTATGTAATACATGTTAGGAATAAGTCTAAGAGACAGACTCAGAAACGATACAGTGAGAGAAAAAAACAAAGGTCACTGACATCATCCACCGGGTGGCAACTCTTAAATGGCAATGGGCAGGTCACGTAGCCAGAAGAGTGCTGACTTGGAGACCGTGGATGGCAATTAGAAGTGCAGGACGACCGCAACTACGGTGGAAGGATGATCTAAACAGACACGTCTGAATAACCTAGATGCAGTCTGCACAAGACAGAATGACATGAAAGCGAATGGAAGAGGCCTTTGTCCAGGAATGGACGGGAATATGCTGAGGAAGAAGAAGAATAATAATAATGCACATATTAAAAAAAACCTTCAATATAAATTTTCATAAGAAGCAAACACTTTATATTCAACCACGACTATATTATAACATATGTCATTTTAAACAACAATAAAAAAATCATCCCCTCTAATCGTTCCTTTTGGGGATGTTGGCTTTCTTGCTATACAACGAATTGTGAGAGATTTTCTCAACCAAGCCAAGTTTTGAAAACTGAAGGCTGAAAACTCTGTCCGATTTATTTATAATTTTAAACATTAACATTGCACAGACGCGAAGAAAGTATATAACTAGAGATTACCGGAGTAATGGAAAATTATATCATTGCGCAAGGGCTGTTCGTGAATTAAATAAAAAAAAAATATAATTCAACGATTTATAGTATGTATGAGTAGAATAGTGTTAGAAACGTTTTATTAAAAAGCGATATTGAGGAAAATGAAATATAGACTTTCTGGGAATTTATATGAAGAAATATTTTATTTATTTGTTGCGATGAGGTTCGCAACCCATCACACCGCGTCTCCCGCGGGGCGAAAAGAGAAGGATGGAGTGCCGCATCGATTAAAGTGTGACAGTCCATTCTTTCTGTCTACCTTTTCGGGGAGACGGCGTGATGGTTAGTTAGTTAGTTAGTTAGTTAGTTTCTTGAACAATGACGTAAAATTCCATATTTAATAATTAAACGAAAACGTTAGTTTTCTAGAAGTTTTATTATATTTTATGGGAATAACATGTTTCGCCCTTCTAAAGTATTATCAAATGTCTTAGAAGGGCGAAAAAAATGTCATTCCCATAAAATATAATAAAACTTCTAGATAACTGACGTTTTCATTCGTATTAATTCAGAAATATTATATAAATTAAAAATATTAATAAAAATACACTGCCCGTTAGTGTTCTTGAGTACATTATTCACCAAAAGCTTTCAAGTCGGTCCAGGAAAAGTGTTTATTGGTTCGGAGGCTCTAACTAGAGGAAGTATGGCCGGAGTTCGGAGACCGTCCGTTTGTATTAGAAGTTGGCCCGTCCCAAGCCTCTTCGGAAGACTAATGGAACGTCAGGCAGGGAGGAACTCCCGCCGTACTCTGGAGCTAAACAAACTGTCGCGATATTTCCACTTTGTCCCGACATTAACGGATCAACGCTAAATTCACGACCCTAGGACAGGAAAGTCGGATATGGCCCAATACCCCGTGGCATAGTGTCCACTAGCAGAGTCATATAGGCTAAATTTTTTATTTATTTTATTATATATTATTGTAACACCTGATGATGTCAACATAGGTTGACGAAACAGCTGTCGCGTAAAATAAAATACAATTGTGATACATAAAACAATGTTTTTTCATATTGTTTCTCGAACAATGACGTAAAACTCCATATTAAATAATTAATACGAATGAAAACGTCAGTTTTCTAGAAGTTTTATTATATTTTATGGGAATGACATGTTTCGCCATTAGATAATGCCTAAGAAAGGTTAAACATGTCATTCTCATAAAATATAATAAAACTTCTAGAAAACTGGCGTTTATATTCGTATTAATTATTAAAATAATAAAACACTGAATAATATTTTTTAAACGTTGTAAACAACACGGACATTCTTTAAAAAAAATTTAAATACAAAACATGTTTCAGACACAGAAGCCCTTCATCAGTGTTTTGTACATACGATATAAATATCTAAATAAAATGTTCATGAATGTGGTTAGTTTTGACAGATAAAACTTAACACATTCATGAATTTTTTTTTCACGTCAATCTATCCGCAACACAGGGTTATGGCGAATAGAAGAGACAGTAAAAAACTTTGTATTATTATATATTTATTCAATTACGTATACGGTATGGTTATTACAATTGATGCCAACTAGTGTCCCATGGCAGGCAGGCGAGCATTCTACCACTTTCTACCATTTTAGTTTTGTTCTCTTTTTCTGCGTCCCTGAGTTGCTGCTCATGGATGTTGCCACTGGCTCCTGTTCATTGGTTTTGTTTTGACCGGAAGTCTACACTGCCCCTTGGTGGGTGTGTTCTGATCTACTTTTCTGTTTATAATGTGTCTTTTATAAATACTGTTTTTTTTTTAATTCATTTCTGCTCTTTCTAAAACCTGTCCTCCATCCATCCCATCCCAATTTATTCATTCTTACTTAACATCTTCCCGCCTCCCTCATACACCATCTTCTTCCTGTTTTAAAATTTAGTTTGTTATATAGGTATTTGTCCTATTGTGTATTGTGAATTAATGTGTGTTTTATATAATTTTAAAATATATATATATTTTTTTTTACTAATTTAAGGTGTGCTTTATATAATATTTACTTCTGATTTTATTTCATAATAAAGAGATGTGAGGCCGCGCGGGAGATATATAAGGTTAAAAGAAAAGATTAAATGTGGTCTGTCAACCTTTTGATTAATGACAAGAAAAGGCTGAATTAAATTAACGTGAGTCCCGGATGGACAAGGAACAGGCCTAGATAGTGCAGCGAGACTGACGAAAGGGCGACGCTGCGTCCTATAACAGTCTCGGGTGGTGGTGGGAACCTTATATATAGTGTCCCATGGACCCAAGCTTCATCAGAACAATATAATAACCCAATAATATAATGACCCTATCTTCATCAGGGGTAATAATAGCTAAAAAAACTGTTTGTTTTGTAAGCCTGACGAAGCTGTGGCGGGAGCGAAACCGATTGGTTTGATGAAACTAAAAAAAGTGGTGAAAAACGAGTGTTGTTAAATTATTTAGTAGTTAATTTTATTAATACAAGAATACTTACATTTATATGTACCATTGAATCTGATTAATGTTATCACTTAACTGTTAAAATTATTATAAAAAAAATTATCTGTCACTTAACTGTTAAAATTTATAACACTGTTATGATATAACTAACTAACTTACTAACTAACTAACTAACTAACTAACTAACCATCACGCCGTCTCCCCGAAGGGGTAGGCAGAAAGAATGGACTGCCACACCTTTCTTTCCTGACATATTTCTCTCGCTTCCTCAACATTCATACATCGTGTCATGCACGCGCGTCGATTTCTCTGACTCCTCACATGGCCGACATTCAATATTTGATTTATTTGATCGTGCCACGTTTTCCTCGGTCTTCCTCTATTTCTGGTTCCATTTACATCATTAACATATAATTTTTTTACCATTCTTTCTTCATTCATTCTTTCCATATGTCCAAACCATCTTAATGATCCTTTCATTATTTTGTTCATGACATCATCATTCGCACCGCATTCACTTCTTATATTTTCATTCGACACTCTATCATACACAGAATATCCACACATTCGTCTAAGAGATCTCATTTCTACTGCATTTATTCTACTTTCATCCTTCCTTTGCCAGTTCCATGCTTCGCTTCCATACATAAGGGTCGGTAGAAGAACACCATTGTGCACTGCCATTCTAGCTTTTTTGGATAGGTTTTTGTTTGCGATGACAACTTTAAGTGCACCATTCACTTTGTTGCCTGCCCCAACCCTTCTTTCAATATCCCTCTCCACTCTCCCATCTCTTGTAAACATACTACCTAAATACACAAACTCAACTACTTGCTCCAAGTTTTCACCATTCACGCTAATGTTGCAGACTGTCGTGGTTTCTTCCTTTTCAAAAATCATTACCTTGGACTTATTAACATTCATCATCAGATCATTTCGCATGCATACCTCATACATACAATTCACCAGGACTTGTAGTTCATGCTCGTTGTCAGCAAGTAGGACAGCGTCATCCGCATACAAGAGACAGCTTACTGACACTCCGCTCATTTTGGCACCTACATCCAACCCTTTCAGCTCTCTCATACAATTGTCCATATACAGATTAAATAACCACGGGGACATTACGCAACCTTGTTTGACACCTTTATTGATATCAAACCAGGCTGTAAGATCTCCATTTACTCTGACACTAGCAGTGCTTTCCGTGTATAGTGACTTAATGGCCGTGATCAGTTTTGTACTTATTCCATATTCAGACAATATTTTCCACAACTTTTCTCTATTAACGTAATCATATGCTTTTTGTAAGTCGACAAATGCACAGAAAAGTTTGCTGTTATGATATAATTTTTATTTATTCACTTTTTGAGTGTCGCGACCGCTGTTTCGCCAACCGATGTTGGCATCATCAGGTATTGCAAACAACTTCATATTTATACACAAAAATATACAAATAATAGTGACAAATTTGTTTCGCCTTGAGTGCACTATTGTGTATATATTTTTGTATGTAAATCAATCAATGTGTTACCAAAAAAGCAACCGACTTTTCATTCTATATTATTTTGACACTGTTCTTTCCTAACATACATCTCTCGTATCCTTATTATTCATACATCGTGTCATGCACGAACGTCGATTTTTCTTACACCGAAAGGACACTTAAAAGGATTTTTTTTTTGATCTCATATATTTGACTTTTTCTTTCCGTTAATAAAAAATCTTGAATTTGTGTTGTATCTAAATAGATAAAAAAACTTGCAAACTGGTTTACTAACAAGTAAGACAAGCTTGAAAAATTGTCTCTGGCAGGCAGTTTTTCACGTCCGTCGACGCGAACCTTAAACCTGCACAATGTCATCCTGCTTTATAGCTTCATTCTGGATACATTTTCATAACGAAAAAGAAATAAACTTTGTGGGTAACTGAATTCATTGAATCTAATGAAAATGTTTGAGTTTTTATGTCATCTTCTCCTGTGGACATGACGTCTCCTTTCTATAGTCAAATGGCAAAACGCTGCAACTCGGAAAGTGACATTTTATCAAATAGATTCTCTACCAATTTTACTGTTAGAAATACAATATAATTTTATTATTAAAAACCTAACATAAAAATAGACGGTGTTTATTGTAAAGTACCGGAATAACCTTTTTACGCATTTTTATAAATATGCTAGATATTTGATCAATTGAAATTCAATAAATTTTGGTATGTCTAAATTTATAATATTATATTAAATCCAACTCAAGAAACAAGCAAAAATACTCTATTTATTAGCGAGAAGCTTAAATTAAAGTAAATTACTTTAAATAAAATACAGCATTTTAAATTGTTGTCAAAAGTATACAAAACATTTCTACAAAGGTTGTATATAGCTCTACTTCAGTGTTCTAGAAGTTTTATTATATTATGATATGTGTTTCGCTTTGCTAGAGTATTATCAAAATTATGATTTTTTTTTTAGATAATTCCCTTAAAACCTTTATAAAACAAACGTTTTCATGAATATAAAATACTAATTACAGAGCTTTACACAATTCTTCCAGAAATTATAAATTTGAATGTATTAAAACTTATAGAAATAAAATAATGTACTTAACTACGGTATGATATTTCAAGACATGTATTTAACCATACCGTTGTTAAATACATAAGTTTAAAGTGTCAAGTGAGTGCTTCATATGAAAATTTAAATATAATACGTATAACATATTTTTTCCAATTTTGTTATATTAAGCCAAACCTTTGTTTTACTATGCATAAATAAAAAAAAAATCATAATTAAATTTTATGTTTTTGTTGCAAGAAAGCTGCAAAGCACTTTAAAAGGTGAGAGAATAAATGGGTTACAGCGTTTTTTCCGTCTAAGGGATGCTTTGTTTCTGGAAGTTACATTAACGTTAAGTACAGAAGGTACTACGCCTGTAATAATCAGACCGTTTCAGAAGGTACGGTACACGTTTTATGGGCCCACGGAATATTTGGTCTGTTTAACCTAACTGTTGCTTCGGGTGAAACATTCATAATACTGTCCATGTTACGTTGTCACGTAATGAAGAAAATACTTGGCATACTAAATCTGGGTAGGGCAACTCATTATGAAGTTATTTCCCCAAGACTCTGTTACTAAACATGCTCGATGTTACTGGTAGCCATTATCACGGTTCTAGAGAAAATAAATTACCCCAAGTTTTTTTTTAATCTATCCCATATTTATTGTAGGGTAACATACAGTAATTGTTAATACACATACAAATAAAATTAGGACGAAACAATTTCGAGAAAGAAGCCGACCGAAGAATTCAGTTGGGTTGGGCGGCCTTTGGAAAATTATGTCATGTTCTTACTTCCAAAATACCACAATGCCTCAAGACTCAAGTCTTCAACCAGTGCGTCTTGCCAGTCATGACGTACGGAGCCGAGACGTGGACACTGACAAAAGGTCTAGTCTACAGATTCAAGGTCGCCCAGCGCGCCATGGAAAGAGCCATCCTTGGAATAACCTTGAGGGACAGATTTAGAAACGAATTTATTCGACAACAAACCAAGGTGACTGAGGTGGCTCTGAGGATGGGCGGGCTGAAGTGGCGGTGGCCTGGCCATATCTGTCGGAGAACCGATAGCCGATGGGGAAGACGGGTTCTGGAGTGGAGACCGCGTACAGGATTCCGTAGAGTTGGACGTTCCCCTACCAGCTGGACCGACGATCTGAAGAGGATTGCTGGACATGGATGAATGGGAGTGGCAATGGATAGGGGGCGGTGGCGTGCTTTGGGTGAGGCCTACATTCAGCAGTGGATGGCAGACGGCTGATGATGATACACATAAAATAAAGTCATGGAAGGTTACTCACCGCTTACCGAAGCTGTTATAGGACGCGGCGGCGCCCTATCGTCAGCTTCGCTTATACAATCTCTAGGCCCGTCCCCCGTCCATACGAGACTAATATTAACTGGGGAATGCACCATTCCAGAAAAAAAAGCAAAAGGCAAAAGGGTATCCAGGATACATTTAATCTAGTTTAATTTCCATTTAATTCTATGTCCCAATCTAACAAAACAGAGCGAAATATGGTACATGATTTGATTTTTGATTATAAATTAAAACATGCCATCTTATTTTAACTTAGTAACTAACCATCACGCCGTCTACCCAAAGGGGTGGACAGAAAGAATGGACCGCCATACTGTTAGTTCCTGATACACTTATCTCGATTCCTCAAAATTCATACTTCGTGTCATGCGCTTTGACTCCTTACGTGGCAAATTACATTCAATATTTGATCGAGCCACGTTTTAATCGGTCATTCTTTAATTTTAATTCCGTTTATATAAACTTTCTTTACCATTCATTCTTTCCATGACACTTTCATTTGCACTGCATTCACTTTTTGTATTTTCAATCGACACTTGATATAGTGAATCTTAAACGAATGTGTACGGTAGAGTGTCGTATAAAAATATGAGAAGTGATTGCAAAGCAAATGAAAGCGTTATTCAAACAAAATAATGAAAAGAAAATTAAGATGTTTATGACATATGGAAAGAATGAAAGACACATTCTTTAATGTTAAAAATATATATGTAAACAGTGTAAATAATATATGTTAACGGTGTAAATGGATCTTAAAATAGAGGAAGACCGAGGGAAACGTGGCATGATCAAATAAATTAAATGTTGAATGTCGACTACGTGAGGAGTCGGAGAAATCGAGAAAAGTATGCCAGGAAAGAAGAGTGTGGCGTTCCATTTTTTCCTGCCACCCCTTCGGGGAGACGGCTTGATAGTAAGGTAGTTATTTTTTATTTGTATTTGCAAAAAATCGCGTTTTTTCCCTTAATATTATATTTATTATATTAATTATTCTCAATATCAATCAATTGAGAAGGTGTCATAGATTAATTATGCAACAACAAAACAAAATACATTTTAGTATGATTATCTTCTATATACGCTATACTTTGTGTTGTTATGATGGTTTATTTCTCTATTTCTTTTTTATATACTTTGTATTAACAACGTTTACATTAAAAAAATAAAATTACATGGATATGTTTCGGACAAACAGTCCTTCTTCAGTGATACATATTATAAAGATACATTTTCAAACCAATTTTATAATATTTTTAAAATGTATCTTTATAATACGTATCACTGAAGAAGGACTGTTTGTCCGAAACATGTCTATGTTATTTAATTGTTTAAATATGAGTGTTGTATATACAAAGTATATAAAAAAGAAACACAGAAATATTGTGATTATGTTTCTTTTTTTTATATACTTAGTAACAACAGCTCTTCATAGTTTGCCCAAAACTGACCACATTTGTGAATTTTTTATATAATGTTTTTAATATTTATGTTTATATAATAGCACTGATGGAGGGCTTGTGTGTCTGAAACATGTTAATTTTTTATTTTTTTAATATAGCGAGTGTTGTATACAAAGTATATAAAAAATAAACGTTAAACATCTACAACACAAAGTTATGGCGAATAAAGATGATATTATGATTCTGTTCGTAAATATCCATTGATTCATATCATGTTGATTAATACATGCCTCGCGTTCGTATCTTCGGAATAAGAATGAAAGAACATTGTTACTGGAAACTTTTAGGTTTAGTTGAGAGCTTACCCTTGTTACTCGGTGGATTTACTTGTGCCAAAGTTGGTTCGGATCCAGCAAATGCTTGAGGGTAATACAGGGACACGTTATATCCCTGCAGAATTTTAGACAAATTCCTGCCAGCGATAGTAGTCAAAGAATATCTTGTTCAAACTATATTTATACTTATTAAAATGTTCTCTGCTACCTAAGATAAAGACTATTTTTTTTTTGTTGTTGATAAAATTCAGGTATTAACAATGGAGTTCGATATAGTTTTACAGAACTTAAACTCGGCTTTTGATACTTTTGTTTTTCTCGTATGTTTCGAAGGTTTTACACCTTTATCATTGGGAAAACTATTTAAATTTCCAGATTTTAGAAACATGTCGAAAAATTAAACTAAATAATAACAGTATTTATTTCGTTGTAAAAATAATTATATACGATAATCAAATGATTTTACTGAAATCTCTAAATGGAAGTCCATTTTTACCTTATTTATTATTTGAAATGAACTTCCATTTAGTGGAATTTCTACTTTTGTCTTTATTTTGACAGCTACACATACTCTTTGCCTTCCCATTCCCATTCTGGATATAAGAAAGGTATGATGGTTACTTAGTTTGGTCTTCTAGAATGATTTAGAAAACAAAGATTCGTATAATAATTAAGAAATACTTTTATATTTATTTGACTTTGACAGACTAACGAGCCTGGCAAAACCGGTCACTGTCGAAAAAAACACAAGTGGAAGTAGTTAAATAAAATAATTATTGTTTTATTTTTTCTATGTTCGCCATACTTTGTGTTGTAGATGTTTTATTTGTCTTTTTCTTTTTTATATACTTTGTATATACAACACTATTAAAATTACGCATCCAACATGTTTCGGACAACCAGTCCTTCTTCAGTGATACATATTATAAAGATACATATTTAAAATATTATAAAATTGTTTTCAAATATGATCAATTTTGACAGATGTAAACAACTTTATAATATTTTAAATATGTATCACTGAAGAAAGACTGGTTCTCCGAAACATGTCTGATATGTAATTTTAATAGTGTTGTATAAACAAAGTATATAAATATAAAAAAATACAAATTGTTTTATTAAATTATTATTTAAATATTTACAAACTATTTTTCTTCAAAATAACGAAAAAAAAAAATTCCTTCGTGAATGATATTTCATATAACCGAAAAAACATTTGTGGATGTTATGATTTTTTTATGAATTAAAATTTCTTAGCCAACACGTATTACGCGAGGTATTTTGCCATTCATAAAATATTTTTTACAGAGTTTTTTTGTAAGTTTCTTACATTTTTTGTTATTGCTATTTGAAACGTTCACTTGACTATATGTTTTTTTATCGATTTATGTCAAATATGACAAAGTTATTTTTAAACAATTATATTTCAGATACAAATGCTTTAATATGAACTTAGCACTGGTGTTATTTACACTGTTTTAATAGAATTATCATACGATTCTTAAAAGGACTGCAACATGTGTAGAGTGAACATTCCTCGTGATTAATGTACAGTGCTCATATCACAGATTGTACTGAAGTGTTGGATCGTTCTCACATGCCATCGTTCTGCAAATATTTAAGTTCCAAAACATTTGAACTATTTAGTTTCAAACTTGTTTTGTTGTATGTTGTTTTGTTATCCATGAATCAAAGTCAGTGTAACATGTTTAATAGAAGAAGAAATTATAATAATCACGATTCGCAGACTCAAAAAATATTTCTTCTGGCATGAGTCGTAGAAATCGACGTGCGTGTGTAGCATCGATGACATGATGTGTGAACGTTGAAGAAACGAGAGAAGTGTGCCGAAAAGAACATTGTGGCGGTCCATTATTTCTGATTAGCTCTTCAGGTAGTTGGTTTGTTAGTAAGTCAGTTTGTTAATTTATTAATTTTCATGAGATTGTCGGGATAGCTGTTTCGGTAATTTATTTTGGCATCATCGGGTGTTACAAATAACTATAAGATTACTTAGTTTTTTGTAAAACCTGATGATGCTAACATAGGTTGGTGAAACAGCTGTCGTGGCAATCTAATAAAAAATAATTAATAAATGGTTATACGTGTAATAGTAACATTATTTGCAAATTAAAATATTTATTAAATTATGCTGTGTATGTAAAATGTTTACATTATACGCTTTATATGAACGTTAATCACTTTATTGAGAACATAAAATTAAAATGTCAAATAGTTAGTAGAAATATAGCTTTATTGTATGGTGTAAACACATTGTTCTAAATTCTCAACTAAGCGAATTTATTTGGGTAAAATATTTCGTAATATTTCAGTAAAATATCCAATAATACCAGGAGTGCAGCGGGCGTGAAGAAGCCTGTTTACCGAAGTTCCCGAATAGTCCCCGACGGCGCGGCGGTACGCGAGCTATTCGTGTGGGACATTCCGCTACCTCCTTTACCTGCCTTCTAGTTACCCGCAGCTCTTCTCGCGGCTCCTGAGCTCCTAGTATTCTCCTAAATATATTCTGTCTGGGGAACGACGCGTCGCGAAAATTTTGTACGTTTTATTTATTCAAAATAACGGAAAACTTGCAATACTTTAAAAGTCTTTGATATTAAAGAATAACATATTCTTTATTCTTCTTCTTCTGTATTCTTTTCAGCCAATTTTTCTCCACTGCTGGATATAGACATCTTCTAAATTCCTCCAATATTTTCTATTTTGGGCCATCACTTGTCACCTACGTACGACCCACAAGTTGGATTTGTGGTCTTTCTATGCCTCTTTTGTTATTCTATGGCCTCCACTTCAGGATTCTAGGTGACCATCTGAGCTCATCACATGTCGCCACATGCCCTGCCCACTGCCACATTAATTTTGCTATTCTTTCTGCGATATCGGTAACCTTTCTTCGACGTCTTCGACGACTGACGCTCAACATTAATTTGTCTTTCTTCTGCTCGATGAATACAATTAATCCTTTGTAAGCTTCTCGCAGTGAGGGACATAGTTTCCAGGCTATATGACGTCACTGGCAAGATACATGAGTCACAGACTTTAGTTTTCATGCTTATAGGAACTTCATTACTACCACTGAAACATTTGTTTATTTTAGGAGAAATATTACTTAAAAAAATACAATCAAAGGGGAATTTAAAAGCATAATTAATTTTTTTTTTACACCTCGTGATCTTAACACTTCTAGACATATTTTATAGATCACGTAAATAAACTCTTTTCTTAATTTGTGTTAATTTTATAATCGCAATTGGCAGGTTCATGAAGGGTTTAGTTGAAAATGTATTTCAAATGATAACATATATATATATTTTTTTGTGAATGTATACTTATACTTGTATACGAATCCTGGATTTCACCCACGGTGGGTTATTAATTCATGAATTTTAATTGCATCTCAATAGAGACGAAGATGCAAACTGGTAATTGAATATGGTTGATCAAGGTGTTTTACAGGACTTATGACCTGTCATTGTCCTCTCGAACCTGACCTTTTCAATCTGACCTTTTCAATAGTCATAACTCTCGAATCGGTCGGTCGTGTTTTTCGTGCGCTCCTGTGTTTAATTTAATTTAAATGTTTTAGACCTATTATTTTGTTTCCCAAATAAGTTCAGTGATCCATCTCTTTGTTTGCCTTCGTTTTAACTTATCTATCGTTACGCAAGTGCTTATATCAAACATTAATAAACATTATTCTGTTTTCAAACTACAAAATTCATTGAAACTTAACCAGTGCCAGTTCTAGTGTCATCTCAATTCTATTCAAAGAATAAACGCCACGTGTTCACCAAATATCCCAGGGATCTCTGCCGGCTCGCTCCTTTGTGAGTAATAAAATTTATTGCCATAGTTTGTTTATTGCTTGCCCATTTAAAAAGCAAAAATGTCCCTCAATAGCTCGATGGTAGTTATCACACCCGAGGAGAGGCTTAAAAATGCACGCGGTTTAACAAAAAAAATCAAAGAGACGCTGACAGCCAACATTCTGACCAGAGACCAAAAAACGGCCCTCTCGGACTCGGTGAATGAATTATTTAACCACATAGCGGCTATGGTGCACGAAAATACCCAACGATCGCAACCACTAGAACGGATACAACAAACCATACTTGACCTTTCAAGAAGTGTGGATGAAATCAAAACACATCTTGTTGAAGAACCAAAAATTACATACGCACAGGCCATGAGTGGAAGGCGATCTGGGGAGAAAAACCACACCATAGTGGTAAGCACCGAAAATCCAAAATATAAAGAAGAGGATTTAAATAAAGTTATAAAAAAAAAGTAGATGTCAGAAGGTTAGGTATTGGTGTTACCAGTATGAAAGGGAAAACCAAAAACAAAGTTATCATCACAATGCCGAGTCTAGAGGACAAAAAAAAATTCTGCCATGCTCTTCAGGATGATAAGACGATAAGCATCTCGGAGAGTAAGCGCTGTCCCCCCTCATAATTATCAAAGGGGTTATTAAAGAGACAACAGACGAGGAAATCATAGAATCTCTAAAAACTCAAAATAAAATCAGTGTGGATTTCGATGAAAAAATTCGGGTGAAATATCGAACAAAGCAAAGAAATCCACACCTATGTAACACTATCATGGAAGTCTCCTCGTCCAACTGGAAAAACATTATAAATGCCGGCAAGGTGAATATTGGATACCAGAGGCTGGTCGTGGAAGACCGATCTCCCGTGATGCAATGCTACCGGTGTCTCGGCTTTGGGCATACGCAACATGTATGCAGTGAAAATCACGCGTGTTTCCACTGCGGGGGGAATCACAAATTTAACACATGTGAAAATAGAAAAGCCGAGGCTACATGTATCAATTGCGTCTCCGGGGAGAGAAACCATCGAGCCACAAGCACCGAGTGTCCTCTCTGGAAACAAATGGACAAGCGGAGCAGGGAACGAGTGGACTACGGAGAAGAGTTCTAGAAGACGCAAAAGGCAACTACTCGGAAACTAAGTGTCTGACCCTTCAAGACTATGCTCCTCTGAAAGACTGTTTTAGGATCGTATATTTGAACGCGAGAAGTCTTCGAAACAAGATTGATGAAATTGAAGAATCAGTTAAAAGTGTCAAAGATACCGTCCACATTATTATAGTGACAGAAACGTGGCTAAAACAGGGTGAAGAACAGTTTTATAATATTAACGGGTATACGGGTGTATTTGCATCGCGAACAGGTGAGAGAGGGGGAGGGGTGGCGTTATACGTTCTTAATAAAATTAATAATGTCCTTATAGATATGTCGTGCGGGGATATCTCTGTCTTAGGTGTTAAAATTTCAGCACAGAATTTTAAGCCCTTGACGATATATGGCATATATCGTAAGCCAAGCTCAAACATTAATGCTTTTTTAGAATTCTTTGATAATATTTTGAGTAAATGTCGACAAGACACGCATATTTCAATATTGATATTACCAAAGCTAGTGATACCTGCCAAAAATACCTAACTTCTTCATATATAATCAAACCTACCCTACAAGAGTTACTAACAACAGTAGTACATTAATCGACCACGCAATGACAAATGTGCGCAATATATCAGGACGTATTTCAAATATTGATGACGCCATTAGCGATCATAATATATTAGTGCTTGATTATCGGAACAGCCTTAAAAACTACCCGAATAATAGATCGCAAAATACCAGATCGCATATTAAGTACAAACTAAACTACAACGCGACTATTAACTATCTTCAAACTCATCCGTTTAATCATTCAACCTGCAATAACGCAAATGAAAACTACAATATGTTTGAAGAGTACATAAAACGGGCTATAGAACTGAATACTAAACGGTTAACACCAAGCGTAGGAAACAAAAAACTTGGCAACACGCCCTGGTACAATAGTACACTAGATCTACTAATAAAAAATCGCAATCAACTGCACAAATAATGGAAATTAGATCCCAATAATTTGAATCTTCTTAATCTTAAAAACAAAGCTAGGAATAAAGCTACAAATTACAGAAGATCTATTAAATCTGAGTTCTATTCTAAAATATTTAGTGAAAATAATAAAAATCCTCGAAAAATTTGGCAAAACATAAATTCAATATTAACAAATAGTCAGCATAAACCGAGAACGCGGTGCGAATCTCTTATCATAGATGATAAAGCAGTAGATGATCCTAAACAAATTTCGTCAGCTTTTAATTCTTTTTTCCTCTCTATTGGTGAGAAACTAGCGGCCTCAATCAAAACATATGACGACGACTCAAATACAATTAAAACTGTACCAAAGGCAATCTCGTCATGCTATATGCCTAAAACAAAGAAATCTGAAATTTTGAAACATATCAGTAATCTTAAGTCTGGAGCAGCAGCGGGCATTGATAAGTTAACGCCGAGTATCATAAAAGCTTGTAAAAATGAATTTGCGGAAAATCTAGTCATAATGATTAATCAAACATTAACAGAGGGGATATTCCCGGAGAAATTAAAGATTGCCAAAATAATTCCTGTTCACAAAGACGATTGCAAAAAAAATATGCAAAACTATAGACCTATATCAATTCTTCCAATTATATCGAAAATTTACGAAATGGTCATAAAAGACAGGCTTTCAAAATTTTTAATACATAATAAAATACTTATACCCGAACAGTATGGATTTAGGCATGGCTCGAGCACGAAGTGTGCTGCTTTTGACCTTATCTCAAATATCCAAACGTACATTGACAAAGGTGAATATACTGCCGGCGTTTTTATAGACCTGAAAAAAGCCTTCGACACAGTAGACCACGGAATATTGTTACAAAAACTGGAACACTTGGGCGTAACTGATACACCGCTAAAACTTCTAAGTAACTACCTTTCAAACAGATCTTGTCTCGTTGATATTGGAGGAGAAGTGAGTGATCGGGGAGTGATCACCTGTGGAATGCCGCAGGGTTCTATTCTGGGACCTCTTCTCTTCCTGATCTATATCAATGATGTGACAAAGTGGAGTTTTAGTGGAACAATGCAACTCTATGCTGATGATACAGTTATGTATTACCACAATCGGGATCTCCTTAAGCTACAATATGAGATTGAAAAGGATGTGGCTCACCTTGCAGAATGGCTTCGAATCAACAAACTGAGTCTCAACACGAAGAAGACTCACTATCTCCTCTTTGGAAACAAAACATGTAGTGATCTTACCATATCTATAGGCAATGATCAAATTGAACGGAAAAACGTAACAAAGTACTTGGGGCTGTTTATAGATTCTCAGCTTAAATGGAATAAACATATAGAACATGTTAAAGAAAAGATTACTCCAATAACTGGAGTATTATTTAGATTACAGGGCATGTTATCCACTCCGTTGCTTTGCGCTGTTTACTACTCCATGATACATTCTCATCTGTCTTATCTTTCCTGTATTTGGGGCTTTAGTACAAAGAAGAAAGCTTCTGAGATTCAGGTGATCCAAAATCGGGCTGTTAGAAATATTTTCCGTCTACCGTGGTACACTCATGTAAGGGACCTATATTCTCAGACGAAAATAATTCCATTTCAAATCCTTCCAAAATTAGAGATCACTAAAACTATACTACAAATAGTAAAGTCATCAACACACTCTAATACTCGACCAATATTCAATACGGACGTACACCAACATGATACGCGCTCACAGAATAAGATACATATATCAGCGGTGCATTCAACTAGATTCGGTGTAAAATCCTTACAATTTATAGCCTTTACAGAATTTAATAAACTCACTAATGATTTAATAATGATGTCGAACCAAAAACTTCAATCTGATAAACTTAAAAGTAATTTTCTCAAGCTTTATAGTGATCTACTGTAGCAGTGATCTACTTCTCTTTCGTGACTTTGCTCCCTCGCACGACTTATCTAATCTAAAGTTTCTAATTTTGTTTATATGCACATATTTTCTCTTTGTAAAATAATTGTATAAAGCAACAAAATGTTCATAGTGTAAAATGTTTTAGTTTTAAGTCAATTTCCTTTTCTGTTTTCTAAAGGTCCATAATTATTTTATATGTAACTTATCCCTTCTGTCCCATAATGAGTTTTCTACTCATGGGAATACAATGTATCTATTGTATGTTTATAAATAATAAAAAAAAAAAATAAAAAAAAATAAAAAACTTTTGCAAACCTAACACAACCTCTATGATGGTAGGATGGGTCTACTGGAGAGCTTCGCAGTGGCAGCTGACTCCATAAGTTCCGGGGACCTGGTGGACTCCAGGATACGGAGTAACATGGCCTGGGGCCTTCTTCCCTTACAGGTATGATACATCATTTATCCAGTGAAAAATAATATTCAAAATAAATTAACACACTTACGTAATTTGTAGAAGAATTAAATATCCGCTTCTTAGTACCGAATTGAACTTTCCACGTGTGAAAGAAACTTCTGGGGTCTAAGATATTCAGCAGGTATACCAAATTGTTGATATACAAACCATCATAAGACCGGTAGTCACTTTCGGCTGTGAAATATGGTCCCTAACGCATGATCAAATTAATCTATTACTAAAAGGTGGCCACCTTCAAAGTCAGAAAAATCGCAAGTGTGTGTGTTACCGTGTATAAATGTAGAGGAAGCCCAAGAGATATGTCAGGACAGGACAGTGTGGCGGTCCATCATCTCTGCCAACCCCTTCGGAGAAATGGCTTGATGGTTAGTTAGTTTGTGTGCAAGGACATGACAGCTGTTTGTTTTCAGGCGATGTATAGCTCTGTGATTCCGGGACACATCCTCTCAGGACACCTGAAGGGAATGATTGAGTTCCCATCCTGGCTGGGGCAGAACTCCCGCACCAACAAGATGAACCGCCTTGCCCAAGAACTCCACTCGCACACGGGACTCAGGTAATAAAGCCCGCACCCACTGAGTTTAGTGCGAACTAAATCAGCACATTGTATCTTCTTCTGGCGTCATGTCAGGTCCCCTCAATGTTCACTGTAGTGAAAGCATCTTTGTCCTGTGCCACTTGGAACAGTTTCTCAACACTCCTCTTTCCTGTCCAATCCCTTTCAATCCCTATAATCTGCATCCAATACAACTGTCTTCTCCCGACCCCCGCCGTCCCTCTATCTTGCCAAGATAATAAATTTCTCGCGATTTCTTTTATTTACCGATGACCTGAAATTATTCCTAGTGTAGGTGATCCACATAAGTGGACTTCGACGCTGAACCAGCATATTCCATGATGAAATATATGACACGAATAAACGCCTGACTCAGGACCTACTTATCAAATTTGATGATTCGAGGGCCCCGAATTATTCAGTTTAGTCACTAGGTCACTAGAGCAGGGCATCGTGTGATGATGAAAGCAAAGAATATAAAAGCGGTACTTCCGAACACCCAATAGGTCAGTCAGTATCGCGATTTCTAAACGACACGAGTCTATGCTACCAAGTCTACGTACGAGAAACCTCCGACTTTCCTACCGAGTTACGCAACTGTCTACTCCGCTACGCCACGAAACCTTCGACAAATCTTCGCTCCAGTCGACCGACATTACTGCCCAGCGAGCCATCATCCTCTACTGCTCACCACCCGGACTCCGCCCCGCTGCTATCGACATCCAGCCACGCTCCATCACGAGTACATAATACTGTTTACGTATAATTACTTGTGATCCGCAATAAACGCTGAAACCTCCACCGTCTTTCAACTCTCACCACACAACCCCTGTTAAATAAATAATCCTGATGACTGTCTACGTTTTTCATATTAGTGAAAGTACGTTCAGAAGAAAAATACTCTTAACTTTAGAGAGTATCTTGTCTTCCTAAAGTTGAACCATCTCTCATGCGGTCTTGATTCTTTACCCTTTCTCAAATAGATGCCGTAAACTGTAATTATGTTTGTAATATCTTTTGAGTGAATAAATAAACTGATAAACTGATGATTATCAGCCGAAGGAAGCGGTATTTTTCTTCTCTTAGTACCTGACCCAAATATGACCTTCATTTCTATTGACCTTTCTTTTTACCTTCACACATGACAACAACTCTATTGGCTTTGGCTCTATAGTGTGTCTGCATTACTGACCTCATCGGTCCGCAGTATACGGGACATTCTGCAGTATATCCACATCTCAAACCCCTCCAATCGGCTCATTACATTCATCTTCAGAGTCAAGTTTCAAAGCCATATAGTAGAACAGACCATGTATAACCATTCGTTGTCAGAGTTTCAGAAATTTGTGCGGGGATTGGTTTTCTGGAGTTTTTCATGAGAATGCCGCTATACAAATTAGCCTAATTATTATATATTTTTCCTCAGTATTATTAAAACCTGGACTCTGAAAGTGAATGTAATGAACCAGTTGGAAGCGTTCGAGATGTGGATATACCGCAGAATGCTCCGTATACCGTGGACCGATAGGGTCAGTAATGCAGACGTACTACAGAGAGCCAGAGCCAATAGAGAGCTGTTGTCGAGTGTGAAAATTAGAAAGGTCTCATATTTGAGTCATGTGCTAAGCGGAGAAAAATACCACCTCCTTCGACTGATATTAAAGGGTAAAATAATGGAGGGACGTCGAAGTGTTGGTAGAAGGCAGCTGTCCTGGCTGCGAAACATTAAAGAGTGGACAGGAATAACAAGAGTTCAGAACCTGTTCCAAGTGGCACAGGACAGAGTGACTTTGCTGCAGTGATCGCCAACGTTGGGGGGACCTGACACGGCACCGAAAGAAGAAGAATTAAAATACAATTTTTATTATATTTGTTTGTATTTAATCAAATTATTAATTTTACAGCACGACTGGATCCAAATTGTCCATCCGTCTGGACTACGCAGCCCATATCCGTGACGCCATTGTTGGTCCACTGGTGGAGCATGGCACGGAGGGCGTAGCAACATCTCTCAATGTCCTGCAATCCTACCATCTGCTGAGGGAAGACATGGAAGCCCTCACGGAGCTCACCAGCTGGCCAGGGAGAAGGGATTCCTTTGTGATGGTTGACCCCAAGGTGATTTCAAAAGCAATTATTATTCTAACTAACTAACTAACCAACCATCACGCCGTCTCTCCGAAGGGATAGGCAGAAAGAATGAACTGCCACACTTTATTTCCTGACATATTTCTCTCGCTTCCTCAACATTCATACATCGTGTCATGCACGCGCGTCGATTTCTCTGACTCCTCACATGGCTGACATTCAATATTTGATTTATTTGATTGTGCCACGTTTTCCTCGGTCTTCCTCTATTTCTGGTTCCATTTACATCGTTTTAATTTTTTTACCATTCTTTCTTCATTCATTCTTTCCATATGTCCAAACCATCTTAATAATCCTTTCATTATTTTGTTCATGACACCATCATTCGCACCGCATTCACTTCTTATATTTTCATTATTATTACACTCACTCTATTATTATTCCAAATTATTATTTCCCTTCTGAACGTACTTTCACTAATATGAAAGATGTCGATCTCCAAGGAGGCCGCCTTTAGGGCCATTGCTCTTACTGGCGACCGGTAAGTAAAACTATCTATGCTGTCGCGGAAGAAGAAGAAGACTTCCGATAATGTCCGACACTCGTGTTCTGGCTCTAATAGTGATGTTTCTCACTCTGTCCGCTATACAGATCCCAAAGATTGTTCTTTCCATAAATCTTTAGGCAATTCTTAATTCTCTTCTTTTTCACAAAAATATGCGCTTCAACCGCAGTGCTGATTCCATGTAATTCTAGGGTTTATTGCTATAACTTTGTAACAGAGTGGAATTTTCTGAACCTTTCCTTTACGGTGCTAAAATAAAAACGTGCGTTCCGGTGTAGGGTAGTCAGTACGCGTTAAAATATTAGCGATTTTAAATCGGAAAAATAGGAACATTCATAGCTAATCCCCTTATATAATTATAATTGAAGTCAAATATTATAATAATTGAGATTTAATTGCTAAAAACATTTAAAAAAAACATCTCTCATGCTCACGGAACGGGCATAGACCCGCTCTGGTTGCAAGCCCGAAAGCGACTGCCGGCGGCGGCGGGATGGCCGAGAGTGAGAACATTAAGCTAGAACATATGCATGAGTGAGATGCGAATATAGTGTCGCATACTCAGCGCTACGAATTTTGTTTCCGATGTTCACAAAATACCTCCGATGTACCCGATGAATTCTGATTATTATTAATATTATTTTTTTAATCAATGCGTAAATATACTATGGAGGAATACCTTAAATCTTAACCTTGTATTTATTAAATGTATAGAGACATTGATGGTTATTAGAAGCAACGTGTAGAAGATACCCAACACAGTGAAGGGAGGGTTAATTTAATTAAAATATTTCAAACAGTTCTTAAAAGTATAAAGATTCAAAATCAGTTTTTTTTTAAATTTCAGGGGTATCTGAGCCCTTAATAGAACTTTTTCAAGTAGCTGAGACACAGTCTCGATTGTCTTGCCCATGATGATGGGAGGTTTGATGATGATTAGCAAGTATAACCTATGCTGTGATGCGATTCGGCTTTTGTGATACAGAAAACGTACTGACACAGATTCGAGCCACGCTCCTTCTTGTCTCAATGCGCCGGTCTTGCCTCACAGCCAACGGACTACTCTGATGATATATTTTGAATATCAATCTGTTACCAGGTGAAGGCTGCTTTGACTCGGGCCTACAACAAGGAGGCGGCCCCGCTGCCATACTCTGCAGCCAGCCTCAAGAAGAGCCGCTCGGTCCTCAGCTCCGGCCTGGAGTCTGACTCCCAGGACACTGAGCAGCTCGGGCAGGAGATGGAGGAAGAAGACGAAGACAATAGCGATGTGGAGAATGATGCATTAATAAAGGTTTTACATCTTTATACTTTGATAGATGTTTAGATTCTAGAGTCAGATGTTCAGATGCAAGAGTTAGATGTTTAGATGCTAGAGTTAGATGACTAGATGCTAGAGTTAGAGGTTTAGATGCTAGAGTTAGATGACTAGATGCTTGAGTTAGAGGTTTAGATGCTAGAGTTAGATGACTAGATGCTAGAGTTAGAGGTTTAGATGCTAGAGTTAGATGACTAGATGCTAGAGTTAGATGTTTAGATGCTAGAGTTAGATGACTAGATGCTAGAGTTAGAGGTTTAGATGCTAGAGTCAGATGTTTAGATGCTAGAGTTAGAGGTTTAGATGCTACAGTTAGATGTTCAGATGCTAGAGTTAGATGTTCAGATGCTAGATTTAAATGTTTAGATGCTAGAGTTAGAGGTTTAGATGCTATAGTTAGATGTTTAGATGCTAGAGTTAGATGTTCAGATGCTAGATTTAAATGTTTAGATGCTAGAGTTAGAGGTTTAGATGCTATAGTTAGATGTTTAGATGCTAGAGTTAGATGTTCAGATGCTAGATTTAAATGTTTAGATGCTAGAGTTAGAGGTTTAGATGCTATAGTTAGATGTTTAGATGCTAGAGTTAGATGTTCAGATGCTAGATTTAAATGTTTAGATGCTAGAGTTAGAGGTTTAGATGCTATAGTTAGATGTTTAGATGCTAGAGTTAGATGTTCAGATGCTAGATTTAAATGTTTAGATGCTAGAGTTAGAGGTTTAGATGCTATAGTTAGATGTTTAGATGCTAGAGTTAGATGTTCAGATGCTAGATTTAAATGTTTAGATGCTAGAGTTAGAGGTTTAGATGCTATAGTTAGATGTTTAGATGCTAGAGTTAGATGTTCAGATGCTAGATTTAAATGTTTAGATGCTAGAGTTAGAGGTTTAGATGCTACAGTTAGATGTTCAGATGCTAGAGTCAGATGTTTAGATGCTAGAGTTAGATGTTCAGATGCTAGATTTAAATGTTTAGATGCTAGAGTCAGATGTTTAGATGCTAGGGTTAGAGGTTTAGATGCTACAGTTAGATGTTTAGATGCTAGAGTTAGATGTTTAAATGCTTAGATGCTAGAGTTAGATTTTTAGAGACTTTGTTTGATGACTTCTCCTATGCAATCCGTCCATCTTTTTCTTAATTGATCTCTGTGTGTGCGGCACCCATGTGGAGATAATCTTGGTGCTTTTCCCCAAACATTCTTTCTACATGACCGTAGGCGTTGAGACATTATCAAAACATTTGTTAAAACTTATAGAAAACATATGTTTTCACTCGTATTAATTATTTAATGTGTAGTTTAACATCATTGTTTAGTAAATACATAATATAATAATTATTAGACAAGGATGAAAGTAGAATAAATGCAGTAGAAATGACGTCTCTATGACGCATGTGTCGTAAATTTGTAAACGATAGAGTGTCAAATGCGTGTATATTAATGTGTATATTTTTATTTATTTCAGAAGGCGAAAACTTCCACGGCATCCAAAGCATCTTCTTCGAAAGAATCTAAGCCTAAATCCTCTTCGTCTAAGGAATCAAAACAAAAATCATCTTCTTCCAAAAGTTCTAAATCCAAAGTTGAAAGGAAAAAGAAATAAACATTTTTTTTATCGGTTTTATTTTTACTGTAAATTTTTTGTGCCAACTAATCATCAAATTGCATCTCCAAGGGAGTGGGGAGAGAGGATGGACCGCCAGATGCTTAAAGCATGATGCCAATCCAGCACTCCACCATGCCTGTTCCTGTTCATCTCTGCGGCATGGTTGATTGCTTACCAAGTCACTCTTGAAACGCTTCGCTATTGCGATATTCGAGTATTTATATTATTTAGCTAATCTTTAATATTCACGTAAACAATATTACCATTACAATTTTGCATAAAACATACAACAACAACAACAACAACAACAAACCATCACGCCGTTTCCCCACAGGGGTAGGCAGAGAGAATGGACCGCCACACTGCTCTATCCTGGCAAACCTCTCTAGCTTCCTCCACATTCATACAACGAGTCATACACGCACGTCGATTCCTCCGACTTCTAACATGACCAACCTTTAAAATTTGATTAATTTGGTAATGCCATGTTTTCCTCGGTCTGCCTCGACTTCGTACCCCATTTACATCATTAACGTATACTTTCTTAACCATTCTTTCTCCATCCATGCATTCCATATGTCCGAACCAACGCAGCGATCCTTTCATAATTTTGTTCATTATACCTTCTTCCGCTCTACATTCCTTTCTTATATCAGCATTTGAGATTCTGTCATATATCGTTCTACCACACATATAACTTAGGGACCTCATCTCTACCGCATTTATTCTACTCTCATCCTTCTTCTGCCAGTTCCATGCTTCGCTTCCATACATTAAGGTTGGGACCAGAACTCCATTGTGAACGGCCGTTTTCGCTTTCATTGATAAATTCTTGTTTCCAATGACTATTTTTAAAGCTACATTCACTTTGTTACCCGCACCAACCCTTCTTTCGACGTCACTATCCGTTCGGGCATCTGCTGTGAACATGCTACCTAAATACACAAATTCCCTCACCTGTTCCAAGTTCTCTTCGTTCACACTTATATTACAAACTGTCATTTGCTCTTCCCTTTCGAAAACCATCACCTTTGACTTTCCGACATTCATCATTAAATCATTTGACTTGCATACCTCATACATTCTCGACACCAAGACTTGTAATTCGTCCGCACTATCCGCAACGAGAACGGCATCATAAAACGGCAACGGCATGCATAAAACATTCATAAATATATTTCTACTCCCGTCTGTAAAACATATTATAATAATAATAAATTGGATAATTTATAGAGCGCCATTTTTATGAATTACTCATCTCAAGGGCGCTGTAAAAAATGCTCCGTTTTATGAACTAGTTAAAAATAAATATATTTAGAATGAGGGCTGCACCCAACACAGTCGATCAACCCTTCTTATCAGGAAAGGATAATTTGAAAAGGTGCGTTTTGAGTCTCGATCTAAACTCTGTGACTGATTCTCAATGCACTTCAGGTCTGCTGGAAGATTGTTCCAGGCTATTCTGTATTGGCAAACTAAATTCACAAACTTTGTATGTATGTCAATACAAAATAATATGTTTTACTGAAGGGAGTAGAACTATATTTATGAATGTTTTATGCGTATATAAAGAGTTATAAAATTAATCATATCATATTTCACTTTGAAGAAACTGAAAAATGACGTTTGATATTTATGTAATAAATTCCATAGACAATATTCAAAGAATTGCGATTCAGGTGATGTGTCAAACTGACTAAAATCTCTATCAATAACTTTAAGCAAAAATGGACTCTAAAAATTGGACTCGGAGCTCGATTATCAAGGTCTATATTCGCCTGTACTACGATAATTATCAATTAATTTATTAATTTAAGAAGTTAATTAGAGCTCGATTCGTAACAAAAGTATGCCTATAACCACCGCCGTATTCCATTTAATCAATTCTGAAAGTTTTAGCTCAGAGTCAATAAAGCAAGTTTCTATGATCACGCTTTCAGCTTTACGGATCCGTTGGCGTGGAATAGCCTCCGGGTTAGTATTAAGTATGAGGATCTTCTTCTTCTAGTTCTTTTTGTCCTGTCACCTCCGTGGTGCATAGGGCCTCAAGGAATCTTCTCCACCCGACTCTATCGCATGCCTGATGCCTAACATCATCCCAAGTGAGGCCTGCCGCCTTAACCTCGTCCTGCAGGGCTCTTCTCCAGATGGCTCTAGGTCTGCCTCGCTTTCTCTTTCCCCCCATAAGGGACCAGTCTAGTGCACCCTGAGCGATCCAGGCTGGGTTCCGTCTCAGAGTGTGACCGATCCACTGCCATTTGCGTCTAGCGAGCTGTTCTCTAATTGGCTTTTCGCCTGCCATAGTCCAGAGAGCGGCATTTGACACTGTTTGGGGCCAATAGATTTTGAATATTGAGCGAAGGCACCTATTTATAAACACCTGGAGTTTACCAATAACGTCCGCGGTAGACTTCCAAGTCTCACATCCGTACAGCAGTACACTTTTAATGCTACTGCTGAATATTTGGAGCTTGAGCTTTCTTGAAATTATACCGGAGCTGGAGGAAAAAATAAAGTATGAGGTTAGTGACATTAAATTTAAGAAACTTCTAAAGACTGCACTGTTCGGTCAGTCTTTTCCTAGTGCGCCCTTGGAGTAATTGATTTTACAAAACGGCACACTTAAAATATAAATCATAATTAAAAATAATAATATCATGTTTTCTAGAAGTTTTATAAAATATATTAAGGGAGTTTCTCATGTTAGGGCATTGTCAAATGTTTGATGACATTTGATAACATCCTATCATGCCAAACATATCACTCCTTAATGTATGAAAACTCTTTGTTTTTGAAATTTTCGTTCTCATTGTTTTTGAAATCGTCGAGAAATGCCAACTTGTCTAAAAGATGACTCATAGCTGTTTGAATTTAAATACTTTTTGTGCGACAAGTAGTGCATCTCCCTCGTATGAGTACGCTTTCTCTTTCATGCACAAATAATGACATTTGTAATATTTAAAAAAAATATATATATATTAAATGATAGCCATGGTGCTGTACAGTTTATTCAGTTGTTTTTTGAGTGGCCACTTCAAACCGTAGGTCATGCCCGGTCGCACAGCCGCCTTGTATACCCTTTATGTGGATCGGCATTCGCTTGTCTCAGAGCACTCTCGATAACTGTCGCCACTTCATCCATCCAGTATTTATTCTGTTGGTGTTGTCGGCGTCTACTGTACCGTCGTTACGAATAATTGTTCCCAGGTGTTTGAAATAGAGGTGAGGGATCCGCTCACGAGTTAACTCAAAGAGTCGACTCACTTTGGTGAGCGATGACTCAGCTAAAAAGAGCGGCAGCTCAGCTGAATCGTAAATTATTGCGAAAGAGTCGACTCTTTTGTGAATCAGATCAATCAGAAAGAAAAGTCTCCAAAGAATTTGTTACTGATAAAAATGTTGTCACGATTCCTCGAGAGATTCTTTTTTATGAAAATAACGACTCAAAATGATGAGTCGTGAGTTATGATATAGAGTCGGCTCACTTTCCTGAACGAACCGTTCAGCTCTGATCCCTGAAGTGATTCATTTTCCCTACCCCTAGTCTGAAATCAGTCACCTCTCTCAAGGGGGCAACCACTCTAACATATGTTATTTATGTATCAATTATGTATTTTCTTTTGCTGTTGTATTGCTATGTGTGTACGGCGGGACATCGAGGGAGAGTAGCGTAGCTTAAATGTGGTCTGGGTCCCCCTTGGTTGCAAATATACATATATTATTATTATTTTTTAACATAAGTCCCGCATGGACGGGCCTAGGGTGTGCACGAGTGAAGCTGATGAAAGGCACCGCTGCGCCTATAACAGCTTCGGGTAAGCTGAGGGAGCCCTCTATGGCTCGGCCATATTAAGGGAGCAACCAGGAGATGTATTTTGCATTAGCAATGATCTGATATTATTACAATCATCATTTTAAACTTCTCATCATAGATATTCTATTCTTTTTTCATCCATGAATATTTTTGTTTGAACTTATTTATTTGGAGAAAATGTATTTGAATGTAAGTGACATGATTCATTTTACAAGTATTAGGATTTGTATACTCTTGTATTTTTAATTCTGTGATTAATTTTTTTTAAATATTTAAACACTTGAAAAACATTTGTAATTAATTTTCATTTTGTTATTTACTGTCATATTAAATTGTATATAATTGTTAATGTTACACATTTATGATTCAGTATAAATCGAAACATTGTTTATTTTTTAATTTATTTACCACAAAATTTATACTTACTGTAGAACGTCGTTTATCCGGACATCAGTTAACCGGAACATCAATTATCCGGATAAGCCGAGATGATGAAGCGTTCTGTACCGTGACCTACGCATGACTAAGCTTACCCCACCACACCTACACAACGTTGGGTGTTGGTTGCATCATCATTTTCCTCCCTCCTCGTCTCGTTCTCCCCCGCACCCTACGGACGGTCAGTCTCCCGCTGTTTTCGAGTGTCAACATGTCATCTCGTTAGTTTCAACCTGTCATTATTTATTCGAGATTATGTATGTAAACGTGTTTTTTTTAGAGGTATACAAATTCAAAATGAAAAAAATCACATTAAAATAATGTTAATGTCTACGATATTGGCTTTATTTAATAGATAATTTTATGCCATTATTGTTTAAATATGATTTCGGGCATATGAGCACCACCGCTAGCTCGAATGAAGCGCAATCGTGAAATCCAATTTTCGGCAATTGTCATCTTTGTGGATGCGTATTATCCACTAGAGTGTACGTGGTGCGAAAACAATCCACAGTCTTCCGAATAACTTGTTCGGATGAACGTTTATGTCGACCGTAAAATGGGCGTAGTGCACGATAAGTTTGGTGAACCGAACCATGATTTTCAAAATAAATTTGCACAATTTACAAGTGCTGTTCTGACGTCAGTCTATTCATGGTGAAATGGCAGAATGTACTGACTAAAAATCAACTGTCAACTGTCAAATTGACAGTCTGTAGAAACAATGTCGCCAGTTTAAAAAACAAACCTCTAAAAAAACGCCCCATACAATGTGAAAAGTTGCATCTTGTAAATGTCTTCTACGAGTGAGAAAAATGAAACTAACATTTTATCGATTGAGAAGACGATAGAGATTATAAAGAACGGTGAGAGTGTTCAATGTTCGATGAAGTCTTATAATGTTGGAAAATCTACGATTATTATCTGGAAAATCGGTGTCCGGAATACCTCCGAGCCCGGATAAACGACGTTCCACTGATAGGAGTAGAAAAAACAGTGTTTTGATTTGTAAAAGTTCATATTTATCCAATTCTGCAGTGTTAATTAATACCTTTAATTAGTGTAGTGAGTGATTGTCCTAATTTTTTAATTTGTATAAAATTGTTTATTGAAAGTGTCAAGAAAATAAACGAATTGTATTTTTATGAATCATAAATACATTTTTTTCTGATTATATTTATCTCAACACGTTTTGAAGATAAATTACCTTCTTTGTATGAAAATATGTAGGATTTATTTAGAAATAAATTAAACAATTAAATATTTCGTTTTATACTCATATGTATGGAAGCCAAGCCAAATGCGGTAGAGATGAGGTTCCTTAGACGTACGTGTGGTAGAACGATGTATGATAAAATCTTGAATGTTGATATAAGAAAGGAATGTAGAGCGGAAGAAGGTATTATGAACAAAATTATGAAAGCATCGCTGCGTTGGTCCGGACATATGGAGAAATAATGGTTAAGAATGTATACGTTAACGATGTAAATGGAGTACTGAGGCGAGGTAGAGCGAGAAAAACATGAAATTAATTAAATGTTTAAGGTTGGTCATGTAAGAAGTCTGAGGAATCGACAAGCGAGATAAAAAGGTTTTCTTGAATTGGTTTTGTGACAATGGATGAACATGAATCCATTACTAAACACCTAAATCAAAAAGATAGTCAGCTGAGTGGACAGCAGCCGGTGAAGTCGTCTGAAGCGACCAATAACTCAAAAGTCGGCCGGCAAGGTTATGGAGTCCGTATTTTGGGATGCGCATGATATTTTGTCCATCAACTATCTTGATAAAGGTAAAACCATCAATAGCGAACATACATGCCATTATTGGATCGATTGAGTGTAGAAATCAAGAAAAAATACCCTTACATGCAAAAGAAAAAAGTGCTGTTCCACCAAGAGAACAGCCCATGTCACAAGTCGATGAAAATGATGGTTAAATTGAATGAATTACGCTTTGAATTGCTTCTTCACCCACCGAACTATCCAGTTCTAGCCCCCAGCGACTACTGACTTTTTGCAGATATCAAAAAGATGCTGCAAACATTTTGTCACCAGTAGTGAGCACATCCACGACACCACAACGTGACAGTGACAAAAAGTCAGTCAGCGCCTAGCCTCTAAATAAATAAAAATTATTCACACTGAATATACTCGTCTTTTTCTGTCAATTATATATTTTTTTCTATTATCCGGATTTGTCCTTATCCGGATTACCTTCATCCCCAATTAGTCCGGATAATCGAGGTTCTACTGTACTGAAAGGGATAATGACACCGTAGATTAGGGTTCTATAACAGTTTATTAGACATGTACCCAAGAAAAACAACAGAAATTTGATCAAAGAACAAGGTTTATTACATTCTCTAATAGTTCTGTATTTACAATATGATTATTCAGATGTAGTTTTAATATTAATCTTTAATAAAATCCACGTTTCACTCCTTGATTATCCTCGCGGCTCTCGGGTCGTCCGGTCGCATAATCGTGTATCTCAGTTTATACCTCTTGTTGTCTCCGTCGTTTTTGTAGTATTTCCTGACGGAATAGACTCCGTAGAAAAAGCCCGCGGCTCCAATGAACGAGGTTCCGATCACCTCGGGAATTTCATTCCATCCTCGTATAAACAAAGCCCAGAGGCGATTTTTTGGCACGGCCGCCATATTTACTCCTCAAATAAATATCGAAGTGAGAATTCACCAAGTTATCGGAATATTTCTCGCAAAATTCGTTCAAAAGCAATTATGCAACTCGGACTGCGCTATCCGACAGCCAATAATTTGACAATAATAGACTTTTTCTATGGTTAAACATGACATTTTAATTCAATGTTGCCATGTATATTTTGTTCGAAGATGCATGTGGTGCTTGGTTAATTTTTTTATGAATGTAGTGGCCACATGAAATTTAATATTGATATCTGTTTATATTTGGTAACAAATTTTGAAATACTGACGATTTTTTAACTAGCTAATTGATTAACCATCACGCCATCTCCCGAAAGAGTTGCCAAATGGACCACCATTTGCCTATTCTTTCCTGACATACTTCTCTCGCTTCATCAACATTCATACATCGTGTTATACACGTACGTCGATTTCACGAAGCAGACATTTAACACATTGTGTGCACATTAACACGTGATTCTTGAAATTAAAACAGATTTTATTTGTACCATATAATATAATATGTTAACTGGTAACAGAAATAAAAAAAAAGGGTTTCACAAGTTTTTTTTCATAGCGTAGGTTTTAAAAGTCCGATCAAGAACAAGTGTATTGGATTTAATTTACAGAAAATTCTCTAGCACAAAAGCACCCGCACACAAAGTGTTAAAATTAGAAAGATTTAATTGCGCCACGTTTTCCCCGGTTTTCCTCCATCTCTTGATCCGTTCACAGCCTTAACATATTCTCTCTTTACTATTCGTTCTGCATTAATTTTGTCCAAACCACCTATGAACATTTCATTATTTTGTTCATAATGCTTTCATTCGTAATGCATTCACTTAGTATATTTGAATTTTACACTTCATAAACAGATTTGAAACACATTCGTCTTAGAAATCTCATTTTTGTTCCATTTATTCCACAGTAATCATTCTTTTGTCATATGTGCATTCGATCAGCAACTGGTAATGTAGGCATTACTAACCATTTTTTTAAATTAGTGCTAAACTAAAATAAAAACACATATTGATTTGAACCGTATTTATTTCTTTAAAACATATGCATACCGTTTTCTTAAAAATATATTCAGTATCTACCATTTCGGATTGTATTTCAATCATCGTACAGGTACAACAGCGTAAAAATGTTTCTGGAATACGTATTTACACCCAGAACATTTTCCCCAACACATTGCGCAATTTTGCACAATTTACAAAGTTTATTGTATCTAGTCTCGCTTCAAGTTGAAACGTGTGGTTCCTCTATTGCTCCTGTTCATATATGAACTCGGCAGCCGCCCGATGGCGGTGACATTTGTGATTTTATAAACACCTACATTTATAAATTGACCATTCGGGGCGCGTCAGCCATGTTACGTGTGTTTTTGTCTGCTCTGGGTGTTTTTCTTGTAAATAATGACTTTTTTACAACGTTATGAAAGTAATGATTAAAGAATTAGCGGTAGCGGAACGTTTTTAAATAAGTGTAGTGTAAAGATTGTGTGTTTATCGAGACTTTAATGAGTTTTATGTGCTTTGTCTTCGTGGGTGACAATATACACTCAAGATGGCGCATCAACTCGCTCCGTCTGTAAACTGTTCCCTAGATGAAATTGATTTGAATGCGCTGAAGGTAAATAATATCCCCTAAATTAGAATTTAATTATCGAGTAAGAATATATTTATTCCCGTTAGTGCGGGTTGAAGGACGCCTACGAGCGGCGAGATCCATTGAACCTACCCCGCTCTGTATTCGGGGTGTGATTCACCGGAATAATTCCGAGATCAGATTTTATGAATTTATAATGTCTGTGTCTTAATTGTGATGAATTGCCGTTCCTTTCAGGATCCGGCTGGGATATTTGAGCTGATTGAAGTAGTCGGCAATGGAACCTACGGGCAAGTGTACAAGGTAAGCAAATGTTTTTTTTTTGCACTGTATGTTACCCACTTCGCGGTGAGAATTATACTTATTTATTAGATTTTTTATCCTCAACATTTTAAAAATAATTTCTCCGTTATCTGCAATCGATTAAGTTCATGGAAAAAATACGATTTCCAGTAGACTTTTGACGTGAGTTGTTTTTTTAGTATTGCACGTTTTCTACTCATCTACTAATTATGAGCCCGACTTTCCCTGTTTTTTAAACGGAAAAAGAACTGCATAATTGCGGGAACTAACAATAAAAGATGCTCACTACCAACTGGGTAGGTTCTTTCCTTGTTAAAATTTAAACCAATCAAACCTTTATCCATTCTCCCAATTTGGCTCCCTTCCAATTGGTTGTGGACACATTGTTTTTATTGTTTTGTTTAAAATCTTACACGCACAATACAATAGAATTTATGAAATGCGATCTTATCTGTTTACTTACAACGAAATAATACATTTTGTCTTTAAACTCAGTTTAATAGATATTGTGATGAATGTCAAATGTAGGTTTTAGTAAAAATAATAAAAAAATTACGCAAATTTTTCGAAAATTGTGAAATTCTAAAAAAAAATTGGATCTCGAAATTATATAAAAATTGTATCGGGAAATTATAGAAAAATTGGATCTAGAAATTATAGAATAATTGGATCCAGAAATTATAGAATAATTGGATCTCTAAATTATAGAAAAAGTGGATCGGGAAATTCTAGAAAAATAAACAAATCATTGCCCCGTTTCTCTTCAAGGTTTGGCAAAGAAAATGAACTGCCACTCTATTCCATCACAACAAACCTCTCTAGCTTCCTCCACTTTCATACATCGAGTCATACACTCATGTTTATTTTTCAGAATTCTAACATGGCCGACCTTTAAGCTTTAATTAATTTGGTCATGCCATGTTTTCTTCGTTCATCCTTGACTCTACTCCATTCACTTCTTAAATGTATACTTTCTTCACTCATGTGCTCCTTATTTCCAAACCAAACACAGTGATCCTTTAGTAATATCGTTTATAATATTTCCCCCCCCCTTTATATTCCATCAATTTCTTCCTGCATTTGAAATTCTGTCATACATCATTTTAAAACATCTCAAGTATTCCGCGTTTATTCTGATTTCATGTTTCTTTTGCCAGTTCCATGTTTTGTTTACATACAAAAGATTTGGAACCAGAACTCCATTTTCAATGGTCATTTTCACTGTACGGTAAAACCTCAATATAATGAACCTCTATTTAACGAACTTCGGATATAACGAACAAAAAATCTGATCAAATGTAAAAAAAATTAAAACGTCCTGTTAATATTATAAACGCTTAAATTCAAGTGTCGCCGCGTGTAAACAATTTTTAGCAGCCATGATAATCACGTCATACGTCTAGCACTAAATTTTGAGACATAATGCCGAGGATGGAAGTGAAGATAGCGAAGAAGAAGAAACAACACTGACAAAAATGAAGTTATCAGCGGTAAGATCACGTCTCGACGATCTAATAACATTTATTGACTATTCGTCAGATAACGAAGTTCAACTATATTATACTCATTTTCGTGATTTTAGAGAGTGATTTTATAATTTTTCGTAATTTTAGAAAAGAAAGATGAATGTAGAATAAATGCAGTAGAAATGAGATCTCTTAGACGAATGTGCGGATACTCTGTGTATGATAGTGTCGAATAAAAATATAAGAAGTGAATGCGGTGCGAATGATGGTGTTATGAACAAAATATTGAAAGGATCATTAGGATGGTTTGGACATATGGAAAGAAAGAATGGTAAAAAAATTAAATGTTAACGATATAAATAGAACCAGAAATAGAGGAAGACCGAGGAAAACGTGGCACGATCAAATAAATCAAATATTGAATGTCTGCCATGTGAGGAGTCAGAGAAATCGACACGAGTGCATGAAACGATGTATGAATGTTGAGGACGCAAGAGAAATATGCCAGGAAAGAAAAGTGTGGCAGTCCATTCTTTCTGCCTACCCCTTCGAAGAGACAGCGTGATGGTTAGTTAGTTAGAGAGTTGATTATAAAAAAAAACAGCAAACTTCAAAAGTGCAAACAAAACCTGATTCGTTTTTAAAAGCAGGATTACCGAAAGCAAGCGCGTCAATATCAAACAAATACGTCACTTCACGACGAGTGTCCGAAGACAATAATAGAATTATGTTTGTGTTTTGAATTGTTTATTTATATCTAAATACAGTGTACATATTTAAAAAAAAAAGTTTTTTGATTTATTTTAAACCTATTTTTATATAACGGACTTTCGGCTTTAACAGACACCCCCCAATTAGTTTGTTATATCAATTATTATTATTATTATGATGATTTGTATTTTAAGTGCGCCGTTTTGTAAAATCAATTACTCCAAGGGCGCACTAGGAAATGACTGACCGAACAGTACAGTCTTCAGAAGTTTTTTAAATTTAACGTCACTATCCTCATACTTAATACTAACATGGAGGCTATTCCACGCCAACAGACCCGCAACGCTGAAAGCACGATCATAGAAACATGCTTTATTGACTCTGACTGGAATTGCTATGTTGTTTGCACTCGTTTCTACTGATCTGAGTGAACGTTGCCTTTCCGTTGGCATGGGTGTTACGCAGAGGTCCGATATATTATATATCAAGGTTTTACTGTATTGATAAAAGCATGTTTCCTTAAAATATTCTCTTATTTTTCAAATAATTTAATTTTAATAGCTAATGTGAATTCTATAATTTCCGACATGCTTCACGACCGAAACTCTGACATTGTCCGTCAAAAATAGTTAGTTTATTAATCTTGGCACACATGATTATTCCGCATATTATCCCAAACAATTTTTTCTGTATTTTAATAGGTGCAGATATAATTATTTAATTTATAGTTACTTATATTTATGATTTAACCACAATCCGTCGAAAGCAGTGGTTACAAACCGTGAGATGCGTTAGACAAAGTTAAACTTCTAGAAAACAGACATTTTCATTCCCTCAATTCTGGTGTTATTCCAAGCATGGGTCTTTCTATGGCGCACTGGTATCATGAATTGTTGGTCCAGTGGGCAGAAGGACGTCTAACTACGGAATCCTGTGTGCGGTCTCCACTCTAGAACCCGTCATCCCATCGGTTGTCGATACTCTGAGAAATATGACCAGCTCACCGCCACTTCAGCCTGTCTATCCTCAGAGTCACTTCAATCACCTTGTTTATTGTGTCTTGAAAATTGAATTCCATATTAAATAATTAAAACTAACTAACTAACTAGCCATCATGAATCACATATCTCCCCGAAGGGGTGGGCAGAAAGAATGGACTGCCACACTTTTCTTTCCTGACATACTTCTCTCGATTCCTAATGTCGAACCATCTCTAATGCGTTCCTGGTATTATGTTGTATTTTATTATTAAACATTTTGCTGTTTGTAATGTCTTTTGAGTTAATAAACTGATTTGATTCTCCTCAACATTCATCGTGTCATGCATGCACTTTGATTTCTCTGACTCCTCATGTGGCTGACATTCAATATTTGGTAATTAATACAAATGAAAACAACAGTTTTCTAGAAGTTTTATTATATTTTATGGAAATGACATGTTTCACCCTTCTAAGCCATTATCAGATGTCATGACATTTGATAATGCCTTAGAAGGGCCAGTCATTTTCATTCATATTAATTATTTAATATGGATAAATCAAATGATTTTACTGAAATATCTTGATAGAATTAATTTTAAATAATAATTAAATAAAACAATCTTTTTAACTACTTCCACTTTTGTCTTTATTTAGACGGCAACCGGTTTCGCCAGGCTCGCTGGCATCGACATACTTTTCCTCAGTCTCATTATTTCTAGTTCTATTAATGTTAACATATGTATATAATTAATACTCACTTTTCTAAGGCATTATGAAATGTCTTAGAAAGGCAAAACATGTCATTCCTATAAACTAAAGTTAATCTTTTAGAAAACAGACCTTTTCATTCGTATTATTCAGTCACCTTGGTTTCTTTTTGAATACATTAATTTCTTATTCGGTCCCTCAATTCCGGTGTTATTCCAAGGATGGATCTTTCTATGGCGCGCTGGGTGCATGAAATTGATTTAGTTGTTTTGTTGCACAGGGCCGCCACACCAAGACTGGTCAGCTGGCGGCCATCAAGGTGATGGACGTGACGGAGGACGAGGAGGAGGAGATCAAGCTCGAGATCAACGTGCTGAAGAAGTACTCCAACCACCGCAACATCGCCACCTACTATGGGGCCTTCATTAAGAAGAGCCCCCCGGGCAAAGATGACCAGCTGTGGCTTGTCATGGAATACTGCGGGGCCGGTGAGTTCACATTTTATATATTACTATCTGTATCCGGCCATGCATTGTGGCTCTCCTTCTCTTCTTTTTGTCCTGTCACACCTCCGTGGTGCATAGGGCCTCAAGGAACCTTCTTCATCCGACTATCGCATGCCTGATGCCTAACATCATCCCAAGTGAGGCCTGCTGCCATAACCTCATCCTGTAGGACTTTTCTGCAGGTGGCCCTAGTTCTGCCTCGCTTTCTGAGCGATGCAGGCTGGGTTCCGTCTCAGAGTGTGACTGATCCACTGTCATTTGCGTCTAGCGACTTGTTCTCTAATTGGCTTATCGCCTGCCTTAGTCCAGAGAATGGCATTTTTGGGGCCAATAGATTTTGAATATTAAGCGAAGGCAGCTATTTATAAACACCTGGAGTTTACCAATAACATCCGCGGTAGATTTCCAAGTCTCACATCCGTACAGCAGTACGCTTTTAACGCTACTGCGGAATATTTGGAGCTTGAGCTTTCTCGAAATGATACCGGAACGCCATACAGGGCAAAGCACAGCGAAAGCTCCCTTTGCCTTGTTGAGTCTGCTGGCAACATCTTCTTCCGTACCTCCCGAGCCTGCTATCATACTACTGAGGTAGCAGAAGCTGGTAGTGGTCACAAGGGGGACACCATGGAGCAAGATTGGGTGGAGTCATTTGTGACACTCATATTTGATTTTTATTGTAACGTGAATTCTATCAGACTGAAGACAGCCTGTTTTTTTTTTTTACTCATCACCGGTATTTGATCCCGGGACCTTCTTTTACCCGTTCTTAAATAGACGTATCAAACTATAGATTAGTTTTGAGAAAATGAACTGATTTGATTTAATTTGATAACAGGTAAAATTGACGGAATGATTTTAATTAAAGAAATATGTAATAATAAAATAAAACAATGTTTTTTTTTTAACTATTATACTTCCACTTTTGTCTTTTTTTCGACTGGCGTTGACAGACTGGTCGAAGTAGTTAAAAAATGTTGTTTTATTTAATTATTATTATTATTAAAAAGGAAAAAGATTTCAGTAAAATCATTTGATTATCTTAAAAGAAATATGTGTTTACATTTTTGATCTCTTCATCATCGGTATTTGAAATACATCTTTCATGTAATTGAATTGCTTCTGTGAAGCAATTGGAAGCACAAATTATAAATGTATTTTTGTAATAAAAAAAAAACACTTTCCAAACCATAGATTCTTAAACTTTTTTGAGTCAACGTCCCCATTGCACAGCGTTGTGTAAAGCCACCCCCCTATTATAGGAGTTTTCCCTGTTTAGGCACTTTAGCAAGCAATGATACATTACGTACTACTTATCCAGTTAAATTATTCTAAAAGCAGCGACCAATACGGGCTTCATCTTGAGCACAGTGACTGGTGTACCAATTTTAACATAATTATAGATGTAAATTTTTTCATTGACATGTCTATATTAGTCTCACATGGTCAATTTTATAATTAAATAGGTAGAAAATTGATAGTATAAGATGAGCTTAAGACGAATTAAAATGCAGAAATTAAATCTATATTAATAAAAGGCAATGTTCGTGGCTATAGGACTGATATACTCGATAAATAATATACCCATTATGATGAAATGTTCAAGTGAAAAAGAGTGACTTGACTGACGGTGATGAATGTTAGTTAGAAAGTTTCAATCCTGGGATTGGTTTGCAGCGATTTCTTCTATTCTTCTCTTCCATTCTTCCCTGTCTTGTGCGGCTCTTTTGAAATCTGCATATGATGAGCAGCGCACGTCCACCAACAGGTCCTCCAGGTACTCTCGGCGTGGGCGTCCCCTAGAGTTTGTCCCCTCGGTCACACCCTCCATTATGGCATGCAAGAGACCTTCTTGACGTATTACATGGCCGATCTACCTTGCACGCCTTTCGGATAAGGTCCTGAGCAGGTGCCTTCCTCCTTCGATTCCTTGAAGAACTTCCTCATTCGTGATGTGGTCTCTCCAGGAAATTCCTAATAGTCTTTTATAGGACCATATCTCAAAAGCCTCTAGTCTCCGTTTATGTCTTTCGGATAGGCACCATGTCTCGCAGCCGTACATCAAGATACTCCATACATAGGTCTTGATGAGGAGTATTCTCAGTTTTAGGTCTATATTATTAGATTCTATTATTTTCGACATTGTATTAAATGCAAGCCTAGCCTGATGTATTCGGCTGTCGACCTCGCTCTTAGACCGACCGTCCCATGTTATTTTGCTCCCGAGGTAGACAAACTCCTTGGTGTTCTTTAGTGGAACTCCTGACATCACTACTCTCATCTGATGTTGCGTTCGGCCTACAGTCAGCAGCTTTGTTTTGGTGATGAATGTGTCTAAATCTAAAGTGATGGTTTTCGAGAAAGAAGAATGCATGACGATTTGTGATATAAGTGCGATGGGTGAGAAATTAGAGCAAGTTATCGAATTTACGTATCTGGGAAGCATGTTTCTGGAGGGGTAGGCAGAGAGGATGAACCTCCATTCTGTTCTGTCCTGACATACATCTCTAGCTTCCTCTACATTCATACATGGTTTCCTTGGTCTTCCATGGCAGCTCAGTATTTTAACCATAAGCAGTATGCAGTATTTTAACCATTCTCTTGTCCATTCGTTCCATATTTCAAAACCATCTCGGAGATCTTTTTTTAATTTTAATTATGCTGCAATCATATCTACCTTAAATTTATTGCTTATTTTGTCGTTTGGTATTCTATCATATATCGTTTTCCCGCACATTCTTATCAGTGATTTCATTTCTATAACATTTATCCAACTTTCATCCTTCTTTTGCCAGCTCCAAGCTTTACTTCCATACATAAGGGTTGGCACTAGAAATCCGTTATGTACTGCCATCTTTGCTTCATTTTTATCATGAAAATAAGTATAATTAAAAAAAAATTGAATTAGGTATGAGTATTACTAATTTGGTTCATTGTTAACCCTTCAAGGACGAGCGTGACCTATGGTAACACTACACGCATTTATCAAATGTCATCCCCACCCAAGCTATTTTTGCCGGATGTGGGCAGAGTGGGGGATAATTTGGTTCGTAATGAATGCGTCTGCATTATGAACCGAATTTTCCCCACTCTGCCCACATCCGGCAAAAATAGCTTGGGTGGGGATGACATTTGATAAATGCGTGTAGTGTTACCATACGGTCACGCTCGTCCTTGAAGGGTTAAGTTGATAAGCATGATAAGATTCACGCAGTCATGTATGTATAGAAAGATAGATGGATGTAATATAGATAATATGTAACAATGTTATAAACTAACTAACTAACCATCACGCCGTCTCTCCGAAGGGGTAGGCAGAAAGAATGGACTGCCACACTTTTCTTTCCTGACATATCGTGTCATGCACGCGTGTCGATTTCTCTGACTCCTCACGTGGCCGGCATTCAATATTTGATTGATTTGATCGTGCCACGTTTTTCTCGGTCTTCCTCTATTTCTAGTTCCATTTACATCGTTAACATATAATTTTTTTATCATTCTTTCTTTCCATGTGTCCAAACCATCTTAATGATCCTTTCATTATTTTGTTCATAACACCATCATTCGCACCGCATTCCCTTCTTATATTTTTATTCGACACTATCATACAGTGAGTATTCACACATTCATCTTAGAGATCCCATTTCTACTGCATTTATTCTACTTTCATCCTTCTTTTGCCAGTTCCATGCTTCGCTTCCATACATAAGGGTCGGTACAAGAACACCATTGTGCACTGCCATTTTAGCTTTTTTGGATTTTGGATAATAATGTTAAAATATTTGATAAAACTGTTATGGGAGAGAGGGAGTAAGAATTTTATTTCTTGTAAATGGGGCGGTGGTCTATAAAGGGTTGGGAACCTATGGTGTTAGACCAGGGGTCTCCAAAGTTTCCAGCCTTAGGGCCATACTTATTACTCCAGTAAGTTCCAAGGGCCAAAACCCTTCTTGATTGATGACACTGGTGATTAGCTGTCGCAGGCCGGATTGATGACACTGGCGGGCCGTAGTTTGAAGACCCCTGGTCTAACCAATCGAAGAGCAAGCGAGATATGAAGCATGGGTGTCTGTGAATGTATGTTTATATATTCCGTTGCCATTGACTGCGTGTGGCACGTAAATGCAATGTTTTTGATAACAGACTTGAGAGACGCATTAAATTTTAATTGACACACTGTGGCGATAGCTCTTTTCTTTTTGAAATACAAATGATACCAATTGAAGATTAACAAGTGCATTCTCCGGACTAAAACACTTGTATCACTTCTAGGGATTTGATTATTGTAGCATTCCAAACATGATAAAATATTCCTGGAAGCTGTATTGCTGGTGATAACGCTAGATATTGATATAACTGACTTTGCCAAAACACTGTCCTCGCACAAGCCTTCATGGTAGCCGTCCCTTCAGCCTGGAACAATCTTCCAGCAGACCTCAAGTGCATTGAGAATCCGTCAGAGTTTAGATCAAGACTTAAAACGCACCTTTTTAAATTATCCTTTCCTGATGTAAATGCTTAGATTTTGCTGATGACCTCTGTTTGCTTTCGATAAGCCGGGTGGATGCAGAGCAGAAGCTGTGTAGATCCACTGCCATTTGCGTCTAGCTACTTGTTCTATAATTGGCTTTTCGTCTGCCATAGTCCAGAGAGCGGCATTTGACACTGTTTGGGGCCAATAGATTTTGAATGTTGAGCGAAGGCACCTATTTATAAACACCGGTAGTTTACCAATAATGTCCGCGGTAGATTTCCAAGTCTCATGTCCGTACAGCAGTACGCTTTTAACTCTACTGTTGAATATTTGGAGCTTGAGCTTTCTCGAAATGATACTGGAACGCCATACAGGGCGAAGCATAGCGAAAGCTCCCCTTACCTTGTTAAGTCTGCTGGCTACATCTTCCTTCGTACCTCCCGAGACCCCTATCATACTACCGAGGTAGCAAAAGCTGGTCGTGGTCACAAGGGGGACACCGTGGCGCAAGATTGGGGTGGAGTCATTTGTGGACACTCATAGGTCTACTGTTTTGGTACATGTTAATTTTGAGACCAACTTTGGCCACTTCCTGGTGAAGTCTACACAGCTTCTGCTCTTCATCCAACCGGTTTATCGAAAGCAAACAGAGGTCATTAGCATAATCCAGATCCAATAAATAATTGAATTCATAAAAATTTGATTTTTTTCCGCATATTTCTCGGAATGTTGCCCGCAGGTAGGGCAGTTAATCCATTTTTTGGTAGATTCCCGACACTCCTTTTCTTTGTCCAAGGCTTTCTTTAGAGTATTCTGGGTGCCCAATATCCAACCATTGCAGAAACTTGATTGGTTGAGTTTATAAGACTTTTTTTAATTTAACTGCAATGATGATGCAATCATTTGCCTTACATTTTTTCAAATCAAATCAAATCGGTTTATTTTCTCAAAAAATATTACAAACATTTTTTATAGTTTAAGACATCTATTGAGAACAGGTAAAATATAATAAATATATAATACCAGGAATGCATGGGAGATGGTTCGACATTAGGAATACAAGATACTCTCCAAAATCAAGAGTATTTATCTTCTGAACGTACTTTCACGAATTTGAAAGGCATCGATCTCTGAAGCGATCATGTTCAGCAGTTTTATTGCCGGCATCACCAGAGGCAGGTTGGTTCTGCATGCTGGGAGATAAAACAGTCGTGTGCTGACGCTGTCGAAGATAACCATCCGGAACATAAAGATGGATAGCCTCCAAGATGACGGAATTCTCAAAGAATCCCCTGATAAGTCTGAAGAAATGGATAAGTGTGCACCCATCCCTTCTTATCTGTAAACTATTGGTCCCCAGCATGCCCAAGAGGAATGCAGTGGGATAAAGCCACGGATAGCTACCAAACTCACTCATGAAGAGATATCTCAGATATCTTTTCTGAACCCTCTCTAACATGGGCGAGTATCTCGCCTCGCGGGGACTCCATATCCACACTCGAGCCGGCTCCGGACCAATGAGTTATACAAAATTCGCAAAATATAGGGATTCTTGAAAACTCTATCAGTTCGGAGAATAAATCATCATGATGCAATCATCTGCCTTACATTTCTTCCTTATTTCGTCGTCCGGTATTCTATCATATATCATTTTCCCGCACATTCTTCTCTCTACAATGTGTTAATGTGGAGTTTTACACCATTATTCAAACTAATTGTATAATTCTGCATTTGCTTATTTAATGTTTGCAATGTTATTTATCCTTTAGTAAAATGTATTTATCTGTCTGCTGTATGTCACTGCCCCTTTTCCTTGGATATATTTTATTATTGCCTCTGCCCATATATAATTTATACTCTGTAAGGAACAACACTCTGTCTGTGTCCTTATCAACACACTTTATCTGGCTTGTACCCAGCACACTACAAGCGCACTTATTGTTCTCTATTGGATAAGAATAGATTGTTGGATTTTTTCAGAGAATTTCGTAGGCAGAGGGTGATTGGTCATCAGATTTCAGATATATATATATATATTTTTTTCACAATCGAGTTCTGGTCCTATCCCTAATGTATGGAAGCGAAGCACGGAACTGGCAGAAGAAGGATGAAAGCAGAATAAATGCGGTAGAGATGAGGTCCCTAAGACGTATGTGTGGTAGAACGATATACTACAGAATCTCAAATGCTTATATAAGAAAGGAATGTAGAGCGGAAGAAGGTATTATGAACAAAATTATGAAAGGATCGCTGCGATGGTTCGGACATATGGAACGCATGGATGGAGAAAGAATGGTTAAGATTTTTTTTTATTTCATTAGCAAACCAAACTATCTAGGTTCTACTGCATATACCGTCCACCTGGAAGACCACCTAAGAGACGGAGGAACAGCTAGTCCTCATCATCCGAGTAGACATGATTTCTGTGTCAATCAATCAATCAATCAAATCAGTTTATTAAATTAATAGACATTACAAACAGGAAAATGTTTAAGGCATCTATTAAGTACAGGTCTTCTTCTTCTTTTTGTCCTGTCACACCTCCGTGGTGCATAGGGCCTCAAGGAATCTTCTCCACCCGACTCTATCGCATGCCTGATGCTTAACATCGTCCCAAGTGAGACCTGCTGCCTTAACCTCGCCCTGCAGGGTTCTTCTCCAGGTGGCTCTAGGTCTGCCTCGCTTTCTCTTTCCCCCCATAGGGGACCAGTCTAGTGCGCCCTGAGCGATGCAGGCTGGGTTCCGTCTCAGAGTGTGACCGATCCACTGCCACTTGCGCCTAGCGACTTGTTCTCTAATTGGCTTTTCGCCTGCCATGGTCCAGAGAACGGCATTTGACACTGTTTGGGGCCAATAGATTTTGAATATTGAGCGAAGGCACCTATTTATAAACACCTGGAGTTTACCAATAACGTCTGCGGTAGACTTCCAAGTCTCACATCCGTACAGCAGTACGCTTTTAACGTTACTGCTGAATACTTGGAGCTTGAGCTTTCTCGAAATGATACCGGAGCGCCATACAGGGCGAAGCATAGCGAAAGCTCCCCTTGCCTTGTCAAGTCTGCTGGCTACATCCTCCTCCGTACCTCCTGAGCCTGCTATCATACTACCGAGGTAGCAGAAGCTGGTCGTGGTCACAAGGGGGACACCGTGGAGCAAGATTGGGGTGGAGTCATTTGTGGACACTCGTAGGTCTACTGTCTTGGACATGTTAATCTTGAGACCTACTTTTGCCGCTTCCTCGTGAAGTCTACAAAGTTTCCGCTCCGCATCCACCCGGTTTACCGAAAGCAAACAGAGGTCATCAGCATAATCCAGATCCTCCAACTGGGTATCACGCATCCATGGAATGCCACGAGGACCGTCGAAAGAACGGCGCATCACATCCTCCAGAACCACTATGAAGAGCAGGGGTGATAGTAGACATCCCTGTCGCACTCCCGCACTCAGTTTGATGGCCTCGGAGAGTTTGCCCTGGTGCACTACACGACAAGAACAACCGTCATACATTGCCCTGATTGATGATATTCACAATCTTCTGTGGGACTCCTCTGCGAATGAGAGTTGACCAGATTGAAGTCCACGATAATGTATCGAAGGCCTTTTCAAAGTCGACGAACGTTAGGTACATGCTGTACTGCCATTCAGAGGCCTCTTCAATTATGATGCGGAGTGTATTTATGTGCTCAACGCAAGACCGGCCACTTCGGAAGCCAGCCTGCTCCTCTCGCATACCTCCTTCGAGTGCACTAGTCATTCTCCTCAGTATAATTCTCGCAAGGATCTTTGTCACCACGGAAAGGATAGTGATTCCCCTCCAGTTGTTACAGTTGCTCAGGTCTCCCTTTTTGGGCACTGTTACAAGGAGTCCTTCCTTCCAGGCGGGTGGCAGCCTCTCTGAGATCCATATGCGTTCCAACAGAGGGGCCAGGATGCTCGTTGAGGAGGTCTCGCTTGCCTTGAGCATCTCAGCCACAATCCCGTCACTGCCAGGAGCCTTATTGTTCTTTAGAGAGCGGATTGCTGACATTATTTCGGTTTGCGTAGGAGGGTGAGTAGCGATCTGCAGCAAGGGCTGATTGGGTTCCTCCGTTTGTGGGGCAGTTGCGGCGTCTGGAACATTGCTGAGGATGCCTGAAAAATGATCGTGCCATCGAGCTAGCTGCTTGTCTAAGGAGGCAATTGGTACTCCCAACCTGTCTCTAATAGGGCGATTAACACGATGCGAGAAAACGTCTCCAGAGAGTTGCTTGGTAATCTTGTACACATCTCCAAAATTTTTCCGGGCTGCAGCAGACTGTGCTTGATTTGCCAAATTAGATATGTACAAGCGCTTGTCCTCTCTGATGCGTCGCTTTATAAATTTGCGACATTCTTTACGTTCTTCCTGCAGTGTCTCCTTTTCTGCCCGAGTCTGTGCCTGCAGCAGTTGCTGATTTATTTCATTCCGTCGCTCGATCAGTCCCCAACTGGCGTCAGACATCCAGGGCTTCTTCTTATTAGTATTGTGGCCCAAAAGTCTGCCATTAACATCCGAGAAAACCTCTGAGATCTGACCCCATGCCTCGTGTGTATCCATATCCGCAACGTCGAGAGCACTGAACCTGTTAGCGAGTTCCAACTGGTACTCATTTCGGACGTCTTCATCCTGCAGCTTGGTCACATCAAGTACAGGTAAAATATCATAAAAATATTACAACAATGTACCAGGAACGCATTAGAGATGGTTCGACATTAGGAAGACAAGCTACTTTCTAAAGTCAATAGTATTTGCCCCCTGAACGTACTTTCACTAACATGAAAGACGTCGATCTCCGAGGAGACTGCGTTCAGCAGACTAATTGCTCTTCCCACCGGTGTCACCAGAGGCAAATTGGTTCTGGCGGCCGGTAGGTAAAACAATCTGTGCTGTCGCTGTCGGAGATATCTATCGGGGACAAAAAAACCAACATCCTCCAGTACGGCCGAGTTCTCGAAGTATCCCCTAATTAATCTGAAGAAATGGGTTATTAGATGTCCATCTCTTCGAAGCTGTAAATAATTGGTTCCGAGCATTCCCAGAAGAAATGCCGTGGGATAGAGCCACGGATAGCTACTATACTCCCTCATGTAGAGATGCCTCAGAAATTTTTTCTGAACCCTCTCCAGCATAACGGAATATCTCGCCTCGTGAGGACTCCATATCACAGAACCACTTTCGAGCCTGCTCCGAACCAATGCGTTGTATAGGACTCTGAGCACATTGGGATCCCTGAAAACCCTTCCGGTCCGGACGATGAACCCCAACATCCTCAGATGTGTCACAGATGGTCAGATCAATTAAAAGACGAAGAACATTTGGATCTTGGAAAGTTCAATGTGTAGATTGTCGCATTTCATAAATATAACTTTTGAGTTTATCTTTTTATTTATTTTTTATATCGTTTCCGCACAATAGGTAAGTCCTATTGTTATTGATATCTATAGATAACCGTTATCACCAGAGTGCCTATCGTGGCCTTGCCCACTCAATAAATTCTCTGAATACAACCCGCACACATTTGGTATGAATCTCTCCGTGACACATCGCATACTCATCCTCTATTGTCGCAATAAAATATTTTATTGGATACTGTTTGCAGCGGCTTTTTGATTGACTGATTAAAAAGATATTGAATGCGTAATATTTATCACACTACCTATATAAATAAAGATGTAATTGTTCAAAATCTAAAATCTCCGAAAGTAATGAAACGATTGCTTTGAAATTTAGACACGAGCAACAGTAGAAAATAACTATACATGTTTTTAATTGTATCTCAATAGAGACGAAGACGTAAACTGGAAACTGAATATGGATGATCAAGGTGTTTACAGGACTTATGACCTGTCATTGGTTGGGTTAAGCACACGCTTTATGTAATTAGAACAATCCCCATTCCACCTTTGTTATTGTGATCATGCATGACAAATTTTTGGAAGATGTATATATACTTCAAAATCCATATTTATCTTCACGAGTCAGTTTCAGTCAGCCATCTATGTAGATTTGGTTGCACTTGTGAATTTTTTCAAGAATTAACCTATACAACCGACCCACTAACGCCATCTATGGAGAATGATTTTCGGCATTTAGCAAACTACCTTATTAACACAATGCGAAGGCTGTCGCCTAATATATTGTTAGAAGCCGCTAGGAGTATTATTCCATTCTATATGCCAAAGAATTTGACCAGAATATTTGAAGAACAAATATTTGTGAATGTATACTTATACATGTATACGAAATCCTGGATTTACACCAAAGGGTGGTTAATTCAAATTTTTAATTGTATCTCAATAGAGACGAAGACGTAAACTGGAAACTGAATATGGATGATCAAGGTGTTTACAGGACTTATGACCTGTCATTGGTTGGGTTAAGCGCACGCTTTATGTAATTACAACATTCCCCATTCCACCTTTGTTATTGTGATCATGCATGACAAATTTTTGGAAGATGTATATATACTTCAAAATCCATATTTAATGAATGTTACCAATATTTGTAGACAAATACTGGATTTTACCCATTGCGGGTTAATGGTATGGCGCTAGTGTAGATTGAACTAGTAACATGTGAAGTGTGGTGCAACATAGTAGCATGTATACAACTTCCAAAAATTTGTCAGACGTGGTGTGTTCGTAAGAAGGGAGGAATGGGAAATGTTGTTAACATAAAGCGATCGCTTAACCCAACCAATGACAGGTCATAAGTCCTGTAAACGCCTCGACCACCATATTCTGTTTCCAAAAAACAATTAACATCTTCGTCTCTATTGAGATACAATTAATCCTTAATAACTATACAGTAAAACCTCGATATAGCGGACCTCTATTTAACGAACTTCGGATATAAAGGACAAAAAATCACACCGTCTCCCCGAAGGGGTAGGCAGAAATAATGGACTGCCACACTTTTCTTTCCCGACATATTTCTCTCGCTTCCTCAACATTCATACATCGTGTCATGCACGCGCATCGATTTTTCTGATTCCTCACGTGGCTGACATTCAATATTTGATTTATTTGATCGTGCCACGTTTTCCTCAGTCTTCCTCTCATCGTTTACCTCATTCTTTCTTCAGTCATTCTTTCCATGTGTCCAAACCATCTTAACGATCCTTTCATTATTTTTTTCATAACACCATCATTCGCACCGCATTCACTTCTTATATTTTCATTCGACACTCTATCATACGCAGAGTATCCACAAATTCGTCTAAGATATCTCATTTATACTGCATTTATTCTACTTTCATCCTTCTTTTGCCAGTTCCATGCTTCACTTCCATACATAAGGGTCGGTAGAAGAACACCATTGTGCACTGCTATTTTAGCTTTTTTGGATAGGTTTTTGTATTATATGTGAGTCGCCGCATGTAAATATTCGGAAGGCAAGATGCTCTCTAAGGTCAAGAGTATTTGTCTTCTGAACGTACTTTCACTAATATGAAAGACGTCGATCTCCGAGGAGACCGCGTTCAACAGGCTTATTGCTCTTCCCACCTGTGTCACCAGAGGCAGGTTGCTTCTCGCGGCCAGTAGGTAAAACAATCTATGCTGTCGGAGATAACTATCTGGGACAAAAATACCAACATTCTAATATTCCGTGGCTCTATCCCACGGCATTTCTTTTAGGAATGCTCGGAACCAATTCTTTACAGATTCGAAGAGATGGGCATCTCATAACCCATTTCTTTTTAATTAATCAGGGGATATTTCGAGAACTCGGCCTTGCTAGAGGGTGTTGGTCTTTTTGTCCCTGATAGATTTCTCCGACAGCACATATTGTTTTACCAACCGGCCACCAGAACCAATCTGCCTCTGGTGACGCCGGTGGGAAGAACAATTAGTCTGCTGAACGCGGTCTCCTCGGAGATCGACGTCTTTTATATTAGTGAAGGTACGTTCAGGAGACAAATACTCTTGACTTTAGAAAGTATCTTGTCTTCCTAATGTCGAACCATCTCTAATGCGTTCCTGGTACTTTCTTGTATTTTTATAATATTTTACCTGTACTCAATAGATGCCTTAAACATTTTCCTGTTTGTAATGTCTTTTGAGTAAATAAACTGATTTGATTTGAAGGTCAGTAACTGTTCAGTATCAAATGAATTGTGAACGTTATTGTTTTGTTCCAGGTTCTGTGACCGACCTGGTCAAGTCCACGAAGGGCCAGTCCCTGAAGGAGGAGTGGATCGCGTACATCTGCCGTGAGATCCTTCGCGGCCTTAGCTACCTGCATTCCAACAAGGTCATCCACAGAGACATCAAGGGGCAGAATGTGCTGCTCACGGACAACGCCGAGGTCAAATTAGGTCACTACACCCTCTATCTGGGATTATTTTATTTTTACTAACTTAGTTCCAGTTTCCATTCCTCGACAATAATGTAAGACTTCATCATAAACCCTAAATCCCCCCTCGCCCTCATTCGGAGGGACACTCCGGGCCATACATTTAGCCCCATCATAAAACAACTACCAAATCGCATTCCAACAATGTTTCCTACAGACGTAAGAGGAATAGCCATTAGAGCTGAACCTCTGTAAGCCAGAAGATCCAAGTCCAAGTAGAAGATTTATTGTATTTTATGGAAACGACATATTTCGTCCTTCTAAGGCATTACTAGTGTATATAAACTTCAACTAGTTGCAGTTTATATACACTAGTAAATGGAGCTGAATATGGTAATTAACGAAAATTGATACGACTTTGTACATTTTTGACAAAGAATTATTTGGGTAGGTCCAGAAATATTGGAAAGTGTTTCTTGGAACTCGTTAAGAAATTTTATAACAATGCTTACATAGTTAGAGGATACTAAATGATATTATATAAATCAAAAATAAGTTATTTGAGGTAGGAAGAAATTAAGTGTTTCTAAGAAAAACATCTTTTTAAAGCTTGTTTACAAATGATTTTACATATTTCAAGGTGACTAATGATTCTAAGTATTATATATAAAATAAAATAAAATCGCCATCCTGTGTGCGTAGACTCAATTGATGTATTATTATATAGGCCTGATGCATGTTTTATAAATTCTAACTTTGCTTTCTACTAGCATATGCTTATTGTCCCAGACAGTGTGCCTTAGACATCCAGAGATAACTGCAATTTTATCAATCCTTTTTTTAACTTCATTATATATTAAGAAATAGAGGAAGACCAAGGAAAACGTGGCACGATCAAATAAATCAAATATTGAATGTCGGCCATGTGAGGAGTCAGAGAAATCGACGCGCTTGCATGGCACGATGTATGAATGTTGAGGAAGCGAGAGAAATATGTCAGGAAAGAAAGGTGTGGCAGTCCATTCTTTCTGCCTACCCCTTCGGGGAGACGGCGTGATGGTTAGTTAGTTAGTTAGTTAGTTTATATATTAAGCATCAGGCATGCGATAGAGTCGGGCGGAGAAGATTCCTTGAGGTCCTATGCACCACGGAGGTGTGACAGGACAAAAAGAAAGAAGAAGAATATATATCGCTGCAACTAGATATCTCCGCCGTGTCCCGACTGAGGTTTTCCATGGTTCCCTCAGTTGTAAGACGAATGTCGGGATACTAATTAGATAGCCCATGGAACCACAAGACAGGCACACTTACACACACTTAGTTAAACTCGCACACAGAATCACTAAAAATACAAATCAGAACACCTTGCATACTTTAAAACCAAGGTATAAAATAGAAAAACACAACTCTAGTTAAAAAAAAACTAGATATCTCCACACCCAGATATTGTACTCATAGTAATAATAATAACAATACTATTTGATTTACTGCAGTTGACTTCGGAGTGTCGGCACAGCTGGACCGTACCATCGGCCGCCGTAACACATTCATCGGCACTCCGTACTGGATGGCACCAGAGGTGATTGCCTGCGATGAGAATCCCGAGGCCACATACGATAACAGAAGTGATCTTTGGTCCCTCGGTATCACCGCGCTGGAGATGGCCGAGAGCCAGCCTCCGCTGTGTGACCTTCATCCCATGAGAGCTCTCTTCCTCATACCAAGGTAACTGATTATTTATTTTCTTTTTAGCCATCTCTTCACTGCTGGATGTAGACATTTTTAAACATTCTCCATTTTCCTCTATCCTGCGCCACTCTCATCCATCTTCTTTCCCCGAATGGAATTATCTATCTAGCTCTAAGAGGAAAACGTGACATGATCAAATCAATTAAGTATTAAATTTCGTCCACGTGAGGAGTTGGAGAAATCAACGTGCATACTTGACACGATGTATGAATGCATCCGAGAGCAGAATAAATGCGAGATGAGGTCCCTAAGACGTATGTGTGGTAGAACGATATACGATAGAATCTCAAATGCTGATATAAGAAAGGAGTGTAGAGCGGAAGAAGATATTATGAAAAAAATTAAGGATCGGATGTAAAGGATGGTTAAGAAAGTATACGTTAATGATGTAAATCGAGTATGGAGTCGAGGCAGACCGAGGAAAACATGGCATGACCAAATTAATCAAATTTTAAAGGTTGGTCATGTTAGAAGTCCGAAGAATCGACGTGCGTGTGTGACTCATATGAATGTGAAGGAAGCTAGAGAAGTGTGCCAGGATAGAGTAGTGTGGCGGTCCATTCTCTGCCTACCCCTGCGGAAAACGATGTGATGGTTTGTTTGTTTGGTACATAATGATTTATTGTTGTGTGTTATAGGAGTCTGCCGCCACGTTTAAAATCCAAGAAGTGGGCCAAGAAGTTCCACGGCTTCATTGAGACGGTACTCGTGAAGGATTATCACCAGAGGCCCTACACGGAGCAGCTGCTCAAGCATTCCTTCATCAGGTTGGTGTTAGTCCCTCCATACATATATACCCCTTATCGCATGAGTGTTGTATGCAGCATACGCATGCTACCATGACAATAAAGTACCGGGAAATTGTGACTAAAATGCAAAATATTCAATTATTCAACAATATTTATTTTGTCGCTTTCAAAGTATTCCCCATTGGATGCAATACACATATGCCAGCATTTTTTCCACTCCTCGAAAAGGATCCCTGAGACGGTTTGGACATATGGAACGAATGGATAAGAGAAGATTGGTTAACATGTTGGTTTTGGATAAGCTTTTGTTTGCGATGACAATTTTAAGTGCACCATTTACTCTGTTGCCTGCCCCAAGCCTTCTTTCAATATCCTTCTCCACTATCCCATCCTTTGTAAACATACTTCCTAAATAAAAGAAGGATGAAAGTTGGATAAATACCGTAGAAATGAGATCACTGATAAGAATGTGCCGGAAAACAATATATAATGGAATATTGAACGTCAAAATAAGCAATAAATGTAAGGCAGATGATTACATCATAATTAAAATTAAAAAAGGATCCCTGAGATGGTTTTGACATATGGAACGAATGGACGAGAGAATGGTTCAAATGTTGTATACAAGCAGTGTGAGTGGAAAGAGAAGCCGTGGAAGACCAAGGAATGGCATGACAAAATTAATCAAAATTAATTACTTAAATGCGGCCACATTCGAAGTTAGAAAAAAATTCGACAAGCGTGCATGTTACGATGTATGAATGTAGAGGAAGCTAGAGGGGTATGTCAGGACAGAGCAGTATGACGGTCCATCCTATCTGGCTGCCCCTCCGTGGAAACGGCTCAACCATTTGTAAATGCTTTGTCTTAATTGTAGGCTTGAGTTTTTGATAAAAACGATTCATTATAAGCCTTTTCTAACATTTGCAACGATTCTGCACACGGAATTTAATTGGAAACACAAAATTTGAGACAAACTCTTTGTTCGTTGTAAAAATCGTGATGCACAATAAATTAATTGACATCAAATAGTGTTATTAATTATTGCCATTATTAAAAATGTACAGTTTCCAAGGTGCCTTAAAGATTTAAATATTTTTCAACATTTTGAATGTATACAAATACTTGTAGACAAATACTGGATTTTACCCATTGCGGGTTTTCAATTCAAGGATTAATTGTATCTCAATAGAGACGAAGATGCAAATTGGAAACAGAATATGGTGATCGAGGTGTTTACAGGACTTATGACCTGTCATTGGTTGGGTTAAGCTCACGCTTTATGTAATACAACATTTCCCATTCCACCTTTCTTACGACCACCGTGTCTGACAATTATTTGAAAGTTGTATAAAGTTAATTTAAATTAAAACAGTGGAATAAAAAATTAAATAAACACAAATGTCCGGATCGTCCTGCCGACGACAAGTGCACCATCTAAAAGAACATTATGTGTTAAATTATTTTTATGTGTTATTTTATTTTATATCATTGTATTTTGTATAATTTGTTTTAGATTTATTATGTAGACGTTGAATGATTGAAGTGTGCGCGGGAGATGTCTATTGGTGGCGATGAGGTTCGCAACCCATCACACCGCGTCTCTCGCGTTGGCGAAAAGAGAAGAATGGAGTGCAGCATCGATTAAAGTGTTGCAGTTCATTCTTTCTGTCTACCCTTTCGGGGAAACGGCGTGATGGTTAGTTAGTTAGTTAGTTTTCTCGTGTCTCGTATTTTATAAAATAATATAATATGCAATAATTTTCTGAATCGCAGGGATCAGCCGACAGAGCGTCAGGTCAGAATCCAGCTGAAGGATCACATCGACAGATGCAAGAGGAGAAAGCAAGAGAACTCGGTCAGAGAAGACTACAGGTGAGAAAGAAAAAAAATATTCTAAATTTATCATTAATTTAATTCGATGTTACGCGCTGCCCGTCTTGTTCTACGTTATGGAAACATGGACCTTGCCAAAAGCTATCACTAGAAAGCTGGATGACTTTGAAAAGTGGATATATCGTAGAATATTTAAAATATTATGGACAGAAAGAGTCACAAACGAGGAATTGCAGCGAATGAAGAAAGAAAAAGAAATTTTCAAGACCATAAATCGCAAGTGTACGGGACGTACGAATATGTCCACGCAATATATTTATTTAGGCCGCTGACTGCTGCCCGTCTCCGATGTGGTCCACGGGGAATATGGCGTGATGGTACTTTGCTAGCAAGCACCGATGTAGACGAGAAAATAAAACGAGTTTTATTTCCGGCGGCGATCGGTGAAGAAGCGAAATACGATGCGAAGCGTGGGGCGGTGTGGCAATAGCTCTATAGCCTTGAAAAATACTCTTTCTACGGATGTGCTCGTGGCGCGCTCAAGGCATGCTCTGATTTGCCATGTCCGACGTTTGCCTACTTATACTGTTTGCCGGCGGCGGTCCCAGTAGCAGTGCCATCTAGCGGCACTTTCGCAAAGCTACCGGGCCTCGTTGTGCGGCACGGCGCTACTGCCTACCTTTTCCTGCCCCACACCTCGACCATTTGCATTTCACTCCTTCTGTTTATTAACTCAGAAAAAACACATATAAAAAGTACAATGAATAGCGACGTTAAAACCGTGCGCTAAGAAATGGGCTTTGGTACGGAGAAAATTTCAAGATTGGCCGAAAGCGAACACCGAGATTCCTGTGTGTCCTCTGTCGCTTGTACACATCTTGCTGGCCTCGGCGTCCTACCCAGCAGACAATCGGCGCAGTCCCCTCTCTCTGCCCGTTACACCACTCTATCTGCACACAATTTTAACTTCGCTCTTACAAAATTTAGAGAAAATTATAAAAACGCAAAAAATTTAATTTAAATCTGAATCTTTATTAAGCCACCGTCGTACGTCTGAAACAGCAGGAAACTTAAATATTTTGGGTGCTTACGAAGAAACGATAAATTAAAAAGGGCTGCAACTGACTATCCAAAGTAAATTTGAAGTAAAAACAATTTTTAAACCTAGGTTTAGTTGCAGCATCTCTGTCTAAAGCTGCTGTATCTTTTTCTTAGTGGTGGTCTTGTGAGCTGTTTCTTAAGAGGAATTGGCTGGTCGATCCATCTCTTTGGTGGACTGCCCGGATACCGTCTATATCAAGGATAGAAATAGCCATGATGCTATCCAACCTCTGATAGGAGAGGAACTAGGAGTAGAACTCTATTTATTATTCAAATGCGAATCCACAATTTGAACATCGCGGCAATTTTTCGTTCTGTCAAAATAATAATTATAACGTCAATTGTTCGTAATAATAATAACAATAGTGTTTGGATAACATAACAACGTTTTTGTGGGTCTAATGGCCCTTTGAGTTATAATTAATATCGCAATCGTTGTTTACATAGTTTTTACGTTTTTTGTTTTATTCTTTAAGTTTATTAATTTGCTTCCTTTTTACATACTCATTCTGAAATAATGCCTCAAAAAACAAAAGCTAAACAACGCTTTTGAATTTCTCCGAAAACTTTGTGAAAGAAATATTGCTAATTTATTTTCTCATTTTATCGCTTTGCACTTTTTTATAATATATGGATATCACGCTTGCACTAATGTATGTAAGCGCTCGAACCTGATTCTTTCTCACGTGATATTTCACTTTATATTGATGTCTCACTTGAATTATTAAAACTCCTGATATACAAAACGGTTATAAGGCCGATCTTCACTTATGCAGCCCCAATCTGGGGCTACGCAGCTTCGAGTCACATACAAAAACTCCAAATCCTGCAAAATAAGGCTATCCGTTTATCGCTTGGTGCGCCTTCATGAACCAGGATTACACAACTGCACCTAGAATCGGGAATCCCGATGATAGATGAATTCATTCTGAAACTTGCCGAACGTTTTTACAAAGGACTCCCTTCACATCCCAACCCCACAATAAAAGACCTCTCAAATTACGACCCAAACACTTCCAGCCGCCACAAGCGCCCAAAATCGATTCTCCTTCAGACGAACACCCCGGGCCACACAAATCATGCCCCCGAATAAACTAACAACCCACCAAATCACCTTCCAACAATGTTCCCATCAGACGTAAGAGGAATAGCCACATGAGCTGAACCTCTGTAAGCCAGAAGATCAGAGTCCAAGTCCAAGTTGAATTATTAGAAATCTTAAGTATGTTTTGATGAAAAACATTACGAATTACGAAATACGCGATAATTCGATTTAACGGTAGAATTTACTATGAATAGTACATTTTTGGACCTAGCGAATTATGAAAATTTCGAATTACAAAAATATCATTGTTCGAAATAACTGACATTTACTGTAATCAATTTGTCTAATTACACTTGTATACTTATGAAATATTGGATATTCTCAGGTACTCGGGCTCAGAGGGCGAGGAGGAAGAGGCCGCCGTGGCTGGGGAGCCTTCGTCCATCGTGCATCCGGGCGGTGCTGGCGGAGGAGACACTCTTCGCCGCAACTTCCAGCAGATACAGGAGGGCCGCCTTGCCGCGGAGCAGGCTCAGCAACCACCGGCGCCGCCACCCAAACACAAGGGCAAACACCCCGAAATACCAGGTGGGACTTGTCGCAACCTTTGTTTGATTATTAGAATTTTGAATAAATTTGATTTATTCACAATAATAATAATGATTAGGCTTATTTGTATAGTGCCGTTTTTGTGAATAATCAATAAATTAATCAAATCAGTTTATTTTCTCAAAAGACAAAATTAAGCTTTAAGGCATCTATTAACAGGTAAAATATACAGTAAAAGTCCGATTATTCGAAATCCAAGGGACCGGATTTCCCAAAAAAAAATTCGAATTAATGAATACAGTGACACCCGGATTTTACGTTTTCCCACCATTTGCGTGTAATTATTTCAGTCCTGATAAATTTTAGTACATTTTTTTTCCGCAATGTGTGTCGAAAATATTAACAAATGCGAATTACGCGCGCTTGAAACATTATTTCGGTTGTGATTGGTAAGTGAGCGACGTTGCGATTGGTCAGCCATCGTCCTATCGTTATCATTCGGTTTTCGACTCGATTTATTACGCTTTTGACATTCGCGATCGTGTTTACATAGTTTTTACGTTTTTTGTTTCGTTTTATTCTTTAAGTTTATTAATTTTCTTCCTTTTCTAATTTTCTTCTGAAGTAATGTCTCAGCAAAAAAAAAAGCTTTGTCTAGCTTTGGAATTTCTTTATTTCGAAAACTTTGTGAAAGAAATATTGCTAATTTATAGAAAAGAAATTATGGATACACGAAAGATGCTTTGCACTTTTTTACCGCGTGATATTTTCAAGAGAAATACGTAATATATAGATATCTCGCTTGCACTAATGTATTTAAGCGCTCGAAACGGATTCTTTCTCACGTGATGTCTCATTTGAATTATTAGAATTGTAGGTACATTTTGATGAAACACATTACGAAATACGCGATATTTCGAATTAACGGTAGAATTTACTATGAAAAGTCAGTTTTTGAACCGAGCAAATTATGAAAATTTTGAATTACGAATTATCGTTGTTCGAATTAACGGACTTTTACTTTATTGGGTGTTTGGAAAGTTCGGTCTGTTTTTTTTTTTTATAAAAATCGCATTTATTTGAAAGATGAAATAAAAAAATACATTAATCAAAATATTTTCCATCGTTAGCCACTACTTTTTCCCCATCTTTCTGGCAATAGATAAATCCTACGTCGAAAAAACGCCTCGTCTTTTGAGGCAATTCAGGCATCGACCCAATTCTTGACATGGATGGAAATGCTGCTCTTCAAATCAAATCAAATCAGTTTATTTTCTCAAAAGACATTACAAACATTTTTTACAGTTTAAGGCATCTATTGAGAACAGGTAAAACATAATAAATATATAATAGCAGGAACGCATGAGAGATGGTTCGACATTAGGAATACAAGATACTCTCCAAAGTCAAGAGTATTTGTCTTCTGAATGTACTTTCACGAATATGAAAGACATATTCGTGAAAGTATATACTCTTCTAAGGTATGCGTCATGGATCTGAACAAGTGGTAGTCCGATGGTGCCACGTCTGGTGAATAAGGCAGGTGCGGTAGAATTTCCCAACCCACATTCACGTGGCAACCAATTGTCTTGCTTTTGGATCGTTCTCATTGACTTACTATTGACACACCAATGCTTCTGCCAAGTGTTTGAGTTGGATCGTAAATAACTCGCCTAAAGGGTGCTTTGACAATGTTTTTTTCTTTAGTCGTGGGAGCGGCATCTGACACTAGCAATGGGATAGTAATTAATATTTTATGTTATGTTTTATGTATAATTATACTGCTCCTTTTGCAGAACCGGGGCCACCCGCTCGGCCCGCAGTGCCACAGAGACTGATCGTGGTCCCCGACCCCCAGCCAGCACAGCCTCAGCCTCCCCAGCCCAACAGATATAGGTACGGTGTACCAAGTATTATTCTATGTTCCCGCGTAGCGACAGTTCGACATGTTATTGTATCAGGATACAATATATTTCTCTTCAATTGGAATTGTAGGCTGGACATTAAAAAGTCCCATCCCAAGTATCAAATAAGTCAAAAGAAGTTTTTGATCCCAATTGGTGCTAAGCATAAAAGCCAATAACTGTGCAATTCATACCCCGAATCATACACGCACGTTAATTCTTCCGACTTCTAACATGGCTGACCTTTAAAATTAGGAATTAATTGTATCTCAATAGAGACGAAGATGTAAATTATTTGGAAACAATATGGTGGTCGAGGCGTATACAGAACTTATGGCCTGTCATTGGTTGGGTTAAGCGATCACTTTATGTAATACAACATTCCCCATTCCGCCCTTCTTACGAACACCAGTAATAAAATAAATTACATCTTCGTCTCTATTGAGATACAATTAATTCTTTATGATTAACCCGTAATGGGTAAAATCCAGTATTTGTCTACATTAAAAAAAAATGTTCTTTAAAATTAGATTTTATCATGCCATGTCTTCCTCGACTCCATACTCCATTCAAATCGTTAACATATACTTTCTTAACATTCTTCATCCATGTGTTCTATGTGTCCAAACCAACGTAGTGATCCTTTCATAATTTTATTCATAATATAATACTTCCGCTCTACATTATTTTTTCTTTTATCAGCATTGAAATTCCGACGTACATCTTTTCAAATCGTATTTTAAGTTTTTTAAGGGGTCTGATCTCTACTGCATTCATTTTCCTCTCATCCTTCTTTTGCCAGTTCCATGTTTCACTTCCATACTAAAAGGCGTTCAGGCCTAATCCTGTGGATGGCAGCATCGCACCACCGGCCGGTCGACCGAGTGCGTGAACCAAATATCCAAAACTGCCGTCGACTAAAACTCCAAGTGTTTTTAATATTTTTGTATTGATGTTGTTTGCTCTTCCAGACCCTTGCCCCCGACACCGCGGTCGTCGGGCTCCTCCAACAGCTCGGGCAATGGCCCGTCCAGCAACGGGGGCGGCGGCAGCCCCCTCGGCTCCAACGGGGCGCCCCCTCAGCCCCAGAGAAACTCTCAGCATATCTTCAAACCAATGGTGAGTCCTCCACAGCCGTCGTACGTCCCCCTCGATAGTTATAGTAGAAGCGAGAGAAATCATTTGCTTGAGATATTAAATAGAAGTGCCCGGTGTTACAAATTTAATGGATATTTTTTTGCATTTAACATGCATTCGTTAAGCAAACAATTTGTTAAAGAAAATTACAGAAATTTTATTTATATTTCAAAATATATTGTTTTTTAAAATTGCATAAATCTCCCATACCGAAGGTCCCGGGTTCGATTCCCTGTGATGGCAGTATGATTGTCACACTGTCTTTGGTCTGGTGTAAAATTCACGTGACAATAAAATGGCGATAGATTGGCTACCTATCACATGTCACGTGAATCAATATGATAGCTATACTATTTACATGGATTTGGCTCACGCTGTAATGATGATGTAAAAAGCGATTCAACATAATAATCATAATAATATACTACGCAATTGACAATGTTTTCATTATTGTATACTCTCACCGTTGTGAGTGGCAACAGCTATGACTGCCACACTAAAGATTCTGGATTCGATTGCTGGCGATGAAAGTGTGAAAAAAATATATCGCATTTTTCTTTATATGTAAAAAGTACATTTTCTTTTGAAATTAAATTAAAAAATATTTTTGTTTGCGAGAGGAATTTTCTGATTCTTGGCATATTATGCCATCAAGAAACACAAAAAAATTGTTTTGTGTATTACACTTTTCTCATTGTATCAAATATGCAATTATACCATTAATTTTGAAACACCGTGTATCTATGGCACTAATGATATAGACCTTAGAATCAGTGGCGGTACTCCCATAGAAGCCCAGAAGCCCGGCTTGCGTAAGAAATTTTGAATCAAAACCCCCAAATCTACGTAATTATGCCCCCGCATAAACCAACAACCCACCAAATCACCTTAGAAACAATGTTCGCATCAGACGTAAGAGGAATAGCCACAAGAGCTGAACCTCTGTAAGCCAGAAGAGGTTTTGATTTCTTACGCAAGCCGGGCTTCTGGGCTTCTATGGGAGTACCGCCACTGCTTAGAATTCTAATTTGGATCATTCCAGACGGTTTGTAAAAACGTAACGGGGTTGGTTCAGTATGTGAAATAGTTTAAAAAAAATACCAATAATATTAAAATATGTTTTTTAACTTTATTGTCTCATTATTTCTGTGATTATTGTAATGGAAGGCCATAACATTTGAATTAAAAACAAAAACATGTTTGTTTATTTCATTGTTCGAATATAAAATATTATTGAAATTTTGCTTTGTCTTTTCTATTCATAAATTTAAAAAAAAAAGTCTTCTTCTTCTTTCTGAGCCATCTCTCCACTGTTGGATATAGGCCTCCTCCATTTTCTTCCACTCCACTCTCTATCTTGGGCTTTTCTTTGCCACATTCTACCCGCGACAGGGATAATGTCGTCGGCCCATCTTTTTTGTGGTCGGCCCACTCCTCTTCTTCTATCCCATGGTCTTCATTTGAGGACTCTGGGTGCCCATCGCTCTGTTCCCTGTCTGGCGACATGACCTGCCCACTGCCATTTCTGCTTAGCGACAAGGTCCATTATGTGGTCATTTTTTTTAGTCATTAGGTCCATTATGACTACAAAAAGTCTTAACACCAAAGATTTAAATCAGTGATATTAGAATTTGTTTTACAATCTTTAAAATGAGCAGAAAATACTCATTATTATAAAGAAGAAATCTGGTCGTGTTCAGGCTCGAACCCATGTCCCCTGGATCAGGAGCCAATGGTTCTATCCCCTAGACCACTACCCGACTAAATAAAATTAAATAAAAAAAACATATTTTTTTTATAAACGCACTGTCACTCACACCATTGCAAACAATATCCCTGAAATTAACGGTCTCTACTTAAAAGTAATTTCATTGTTCTAGTATTATACAACTTAAAAAAAGATAATTTTTACAGAATTATATTTTATGTATATATTTTAGAAGTCTCACATAATATGTACAAATTGAAAAGTAAATCAAACTATTATTTTGCCTGTAGACCTATTATAAATGAAGCTTGTTTATTTTTTGCTTAAGGCGCTTCATTCATTATTTTTTAAGATTAATTTCAATTGATTTGGATTTAAAAAATAAATATGAAGCTTAATAGTTTTTATTTCACGCTGGCGAACTTTCTCTCATGTTTTTTTGTTGATTATCCTTTTCTTTCATGTGTTGCCGCATTCATGTTCTGTGTTCCATGTATGTCACGCTTGTAACGCGTTGCGTGACTCGCCGTCGTTATGTTACGCATTGCAACAGTTGCCCGCTCGGAGACCGGAGGTAAGTTTTAAATATAAAAAAAAATATTTGTATATATTAGCTGAGCTAAAGCAAGCTTAAATTATTTTTTTGTACATTTTTTATAAAAGGGTTTTAGAAATATTTTTGTACTCTTAGATTTGTTTATATTTAATTAAGGGCTGTTTATTACAAAGGTTCTCTTAAGTGGTTAAAACATAAAAAAAGAAAAAGAGGAAAAAAAATTGCTGGGAGCAAAATTAATGATACTGATCATTCGGTGGTCCATCTTAGACTGAATGGTGTTGATATAGAAAGAATAAAAATAATTAAATATCTTGATCTCTTTGACGAATGTGTGATAGTGTCGAATGAAAGTGTTATGAATAAAATAATGACAAACAAACAAACAAACCATCACGCCGTTTCCCCGCAGGGGTACGTCGATTCCTCCGACTTCTAACATGACCAACCTTTAAAATTTGATTAATTCGGTCATGCCATGTTTTCCTCGGTCTGCCTCGACTTCGTACCCCATTTACATCATTAACGTATACTTTCTTAACCATTCTTTCTCCATCCATGCGTTCCATATGTCCGAACCAACGCAGCGATCCTTTCATAATTTTGTTCATAATACCTTCTTCCGCTCTACATTCCTTTCTTATATCAGCATTTGAGATTCTGTCGTACATCGTTCTACCACACATACGTCGTAGGGACCTCATCTCTATCGCATTTATTCAGCTCTCATCCTTCTTCTGCCAGTAATAAAATAATGAAAGGATCATTAAGATGGTTTGGACACATGGAAAGAATGAATGAAGAAAAAATGCTGAAAAAGTATATGTTAACAATATAAATAGAACTAAAAATAGAGGAAGACCAAGGAAAACGTGACACGATCAAATAAATCAAATATTGAATTTCGCCCATGAGTGGAGTCGGAGAAATCGACGTGCGTGTGTACGACACAATTATGAATGTTGAGAAATCGAGAGAAATATGTCGGGAAAGAAAAGTGTGGCAGTCCATTTTTTCTGTCTACCCCTTTGGGGAGACGGTGTGATAATAATAATATGCTAACTTTTAAGGTGCCGTTTTTGTGATGTAATCACCCCAAGGGCGCATTAAGACGTGTTTTAAATCTAAATGTGAACCCTGCATCTGATTGATATTCGCGATAGAACATTTAAATTGGGCATGAAATATGAAAAATATGGGTTTTCAGCTTAGATCTGAAATCTGTCGGATCATTTATGCATCTGAGGTGTGAAAAGAGATTGTTCCAAGCTGATGGATCGGCTACCGCAAAGGTTCAATCCCTGAAATTTATACTAGGGCAATGCTTCGACTCGACTAATCTTCCTATTGCCGAGGAGTTCGCTGAGCGAAGTATGGATCTCCTTGTATTTAGGCTGTACGTTATACAGAGTTTTGGATATATAACTTGGTGCCATTCCATGTAGCGCTTTGAAGACTGTCTAGCAGAGTAATTACTGGATTCTTTCTGGACTTTAAGCCAGTGAAGTTCTTTGAGATGTTGTGTTATGTGTGTGTGAGAACCTTGACCCAGAAACCGAAATCTAGTGCAGATATAAGAATATTTGTCATTTGTGACTCTTTCTGTCCATGATATTTTAAAGTTTTTACAATTTGCCCACATTTCAAAGGCATCCAGCTTTTTCATCAATTTATCAAAGTCCGAGATGTTATATCTTATTCAACTTTTAGTATCCCTGTCCCTGGCAGCTCGAGACAGCTCCCCAGCGATTTTTAAGCCACACTTTTGATAAAATCATATGAACATATCTCATTTCGGACTGAGATTCACTTAAGACTTCACTCTTAGGTTCATTCATATATTTTTTACTTTAAACTATTTTAATTTTATTTGGTGTTAATGTTAATTGTTTCGCATCTTCAGGATCTGGATATGCTGGCTGCTCAGCTGAGCGAGCTTGGCGTGGTCTCGGGCCCCTCGGCGCCCCCTCGCTCAAACAGCAGTCGCCCGCAGTCAGGACCAGCAAGGGCACAGCCTCAGGCCGCCGCTCAGCCAAATGGGCACACGCATGGTTTGTATAAATTGCTACTATATACCCTTATCGGACATATGTCGCCTCTGATATGACATAATTAACCCCTATCGGTCATATGTCGCCTCCGAAATGACATAATCAACCCTTTATCAGACATATGTCGCCTCCTATGTGACATAATTAACCCTTATCGGACACATGTCGCCTCCAATGTGACATCATTAATCATTCATCGGACTTATGTCGCCTCCGATGTGCAACAATTAACCCTACGGACATAATTAACCCTTACGGGCATAATTAACGGTTAATTATGTCTTATTGTTGAAAAAGGAAGAAGGGTTGGTGGTGGAAACAAAATAAATAGTGTATTAAAAATCATCACTGCAAATAGAAATATATCGACTAAGCAAAGATGGCAGTACACAATGGGGTTTTAGTGCCGATCCTTATGTATGGAAGTGAAGTTTGAAGTCAGCAGAAGAAGGATGATAGTAACACAAATGCCGTAGACACAAAGAAGAAGATCACAAAGAAGAAGGTGCAGAAAAACGATGTATGATAGAATACCTAACGAAGGGTCACTAAGATGGTTTGGAATTATGGAACAAATGAATAAGGGAAGAATTTTTAAAAGATATATACTAGTAGTGTGAATGGAAAAATAAGTGGAGGAAGGCCTAGGATGAAAGCATGACCAAATAAAGCAATTAATGAAATGCGGCCATGTTTGAAGTCAAAACAATCGACGAGCGTGCGTGTCACGGTTTGTGAATGTAGAAGAGCCATGAGAGATATATCAGGATAGAACAATGTGGTGGTTCATCCTCTCTGCCTATCTCTCCAGAGTGGAAACAGAGTGATGGTAAGTTAGTTAAATCCATCAACTGCTACTATCATAGGACAGATCGAGTAATATACTTTGCAGTTTGATTACATTATTTGGTGGTATGACCAATGTCATGTTTGTAATGGAGATTTTCCCGTTTGCCCGCAGCTCCGCCCCCGGTGGAACGCAACATCCTGGATCCCATCGAGGACTCGGACACAGACTCCGAGCCAGAGGAGAATAACGGGAGAGCCAGAAACGACGGGACTCTACTAGCCAGCGACCCGCCAAAGCCTCTGTGAGTTTAGCTTTCAATTAACTATTATATTGTTATTTTGTATGAAGAAATATCATGATTTTAAGTACATTAACCCTTTGGTTGCCAAAATCCGATATATCGGCTTTCGACAGCTGTCGCGACATTCTCAGTGAATACAAATAAATTGTGATATTATAACAGGGCTATAAATTTTAACAGTAATAATGTTGAAGTATCATAGTGTTTCAGCCAAAACAATGGACTATTTAAAAGTATTTCATTATTTTGTTCATAACAATGAAATGAAGTGTTATGAACAAAATAATTAAGATGGTCTGGACACATGGAAAAAATGAATTAAGAAAGAATGGTAAAAATGTATACGTTAGGTGTATGCAAATGGAACTAGAAATAGAGGTAGAACCGAGAAAAATGTGACACCCTCAAATAAATCAAATATTGAATCGGAACACCTGTACGTGTCAAACGAGCCAACGAAATATAATGATAGCATAACTGTTTATAAATGATGCAATCTTCTTCTTCTTTTTGTCCTGTCACACCTCCGTGGTGCATAGGACCTCAAGGAACCTTCTCCACCTGACTATTGCATGCCTAATGCCCAACATCATCCCAAGTGAGGCCTGCTGCCTTAACCTCGTCCTGCAGGGCTCTTCTCCAGGTGGCTCTAGGTCTGCCTCGCTTTCTCTTTCCCCCCATAGGGGACCAGTCTAGTGCGCCCTGAGCGATGCAGGCTGGGTTCCGTCTCAGAGTGTGACCGATCCACTGCCATTTGCGTCTAGCGACTTGTTCTCTAATTGGCTTTTCGCCTGCCATGGTCCAGAGAACGGCATTTGACACTGTTTGGGGCCAATAGATTTTGAATATTGAGCGAAGGCACCTATTTATAAACACCTGGAGTTTACCAATAATGTCCGCGGTAGACTTCCAAGTCTCACATCCGTACAGCAGTACGCTTTTAATAAATGATGTAATACATTTTGCAAAATGAATTATTTTCTCTAAAATTGTGGCATTTCTGACGCAGTAATCACAAAAGTGCCGGCAACCGAAGGGTTAAAAAGAACTTAAATTTTTGTATTTTTTTATACTACATAAATAAATATCCCGGTTTAATTATGTTACTAATCTTATGTGTTTCTTCCCCAATCCCATTAATTTATATATTTTATTTGTAAATTATGTTTTATTGTTAATAATTTAATTAATTTATAATTTTATTGTTTTACTAACATTTCGACAATAATACAAAATATAAAAAAAAACATGCTCTTTGCATATTTACAATTTTTTAAATATATAAAAACAAATGCTTTTGATCTTCCTAAAATTATAAAACAATCCCTATGGGACATTAACATCTTTTTGATATTAAAACAAATGATGTAAAACATTTAATTTATACAATAAACATATTTCAACATCCCATTTATTCAACAAACACACTTCAACATCCCATTTATTCACTAAATTCACTTCAACATCCCATTTGTTCATCAAACACACTTCAACATCCCATTTCTTCAATAAACACACTTCAACATCCCATTTATTCAACAAATACACTTCAATATCCTATTTAAACTACTTTATTTTGTTTGCTTTCGCCTTTGTTGCGTTTTTTTTTGTTTCTCCCCATCAGTCCCGAGTTCTGTTACAGACCGGGGTTGAGTTCTCTGGTGGAGGATACGCCGGCAGCCAGCGCCGCGTCTGCCGCGCCCCCCGCATCCGCCACGGCCGCCAACAGCGCCGCGTCGACGGTCACGTCAAGCGGCGGGGTGGGGACCGGAGGGGCCCCCAACCGCCCGCTGCCTCCGACTCCAGATGACGACGATTCACACACGGGACAGGCTGACAGGACCCTGGTGATGAAGCGGGTACGTCCATTAAATTAACTTGGCATTCTCTCAATACTTTGCATACCAGTGTTCTGAAATTAATGATGAGAATTAAAATAAAAAAACAAAAATGTTTATTTGATACTCTCTCGGTAGAGTAGTATAGTTCTTCTTCGTTTGATGCAGTACTTTGTTATTATCCCATAAGAGTATTAACCTTTCCCTTACGGTGCTAAAATAAAAACGCGCGTTCCTGTGTTGGGTAGTCAGTCTCTTCTTCTTCTTCTTCTTTTTGTCCTGTCACACCTCCGTGGTGCATAGGGCCTCAAGGAATCTTCTCCACCCGACTATCGCATGCCTGATGCTTAACATCGTCCCAAGTGAGACCTGCTGCTTTAACCTCGTCCTGCAGGGTTCTTCTCCAGGTGGCTCTAGGTCTGCCTCGCTTTCTCTTTCCCCCCATAATGTTCCAGACGCCGCAACTGCCCCACAAACGGAGGAACCCAATCAGCCCTTGCTGCAGATCGCTACTCACCCTCCTACGCAAGCCGAAATAATGTCAGCAATCCGCTCTCTAAAGAACAATAAGGGTAGTCAGTACCCAATTAAAAATTAGCGATTTTAAATCGGAAAACTAAGAACATTGAAGAACAAAAAAGTTTATTATAATTTAAGTCAAAAATTATAATAATTGGGATTTATTTGCTAAAAACATTTAAAAAAAACATCTGGCAACGCTCACGGAACGGGCATAGATCCGCTCTGGTTGCAAGCCAGAGAGCTACTGCCGGCGGGACGGCGACGAGAGTGAGAACATTGAGCTCCTCGCGCTTCCACATATGCAATAGTGAGATGCCAATATAGTGTCGCACACTCAATGTTCACAAAATACCTCCAATGTACCCGATAAATTCTGATTATTATTAATATTATTTTTGAAATCATTGCGTAAATATATTATGTAGGGATACCTAATATCTTAACATTGTATTTATTATATTTATAGAAATATTGATGATTTTTAGAAGCAACAAATAGAAGATACCCATCATAGGGAAGGTAGGGTTAATACCCGTTTACTGAACTGATGGTGGCCGACGGGAAGGGTAAAAATACCCCTTTTGCGAACTCGTAAACGCTTGGAAATGTAGAATATTTTTGAAGTCATTTTGCGTGGTTATGTGCTCACAAATTGACCCGCTGACAAATGTGTTGACATTCTTCGATATGCCCACATTTCAAAGGCATCCTGATAGCTTTTGTTAAGGTTAGAGACATATCTACATAACAGCTTGTTCTCAAAACCTGTTTGATCGAACTTAAATTGTTTTGTTTGCAGTTTTTGATCGAAGCATTATTGTAGATTTATTATGCTGCTTGTCACGGTGGAGCCCTCACCCTTTTGAGAAAGCCCTAATCTAGAAAATATAATTCTACAAACTGCGACAATCTACAACTTCGATTTGTACTGTATCATTTGCGTCACAATTAAAAGCCAAAACTGAATTATATATCATTAATTTCAGAATACTAAATTTGACTTGTGAATCTTGCCCCCTATTGAATTGTGCTCTATAGAATATTCCGGAATATTTTAAGATACGAAAGGCGATGTATGATTTGGATGTTAGAAACGTTTGTTCCGTGTTCCGCTCTTCTTGATTCATCATGTGTCTTAGTGCTTCAGTGTCTAGATTAGCCCCTTGTACATTTGATTTCATACTTAACACAGCAGCATTCATGTCCCAAGCTTCGTCATATTGCTCCTTGGCTTGCCGTTGTGAACATCTCTTTCATATCTATGTATATGTGTTCAACTATGCTCTATGTTGTAAAGATACTATAAACTAAAACGAACTGTACATAAATGAACATTCTATTTATGAAAACAAGCGAATTAACCCATGTAATGCAGCTGGCTACATTGGCAGTTCAAAATAACTGCGGCATACTACATTTGCAGCTCGTCTTATAAATTTTAGTTCCTAATTGTACGAAATATCATGATGAACTGGGACTATCTGTCTGAGCTGCAAACGTAGCTAAACGCAGTTCGAGACCAATTTTTTTATTACTGCAAATGAAGCGAGTTGCACGCACAATAGGGGTTAAAAAATATAGACACTTGATTTATAAAAAAAATATATTTATATATGAATTATTTTAGAGTCCGTTCATTACAGGAAGATTGTTTGCAATAGCGTGAGTGACAGTGCATTTATAAAAATAAAAAAAAAATTATGAATAGAAAAATTAAAAAAAATATACTAATAATACAGTGAAACCGATAAAAAAATGAAAATGGAGGGTATTGAAAAATACATTTAATTTTTTTTTAAATCGCGTAGATTAGTTTGCGAAACGCGTGCCAAAAAACTAAACGAAACCGATGAAAAAAGGAAGAAAATATTGTAATTAACTTAACGAATAAACCAAAAACAAAAAAACGTTAAAACTGTTATGATTGTGAATAAAGTCAAAAATAACAAAGCGTTACAAATCGAGTCGAAAACCGAATGACTTCATTCAAGCTAGCCGTGACGTTCATATGCCCGAAATCATATTTAAACAATAATGGCATAAAATTATCTATTAAATAAAGCCAATATCATAAACATTTACATTATTTTAATCTGTTTTATTCATTTCGAATTTGTATACCTTTAAAAAAAACACCCTCTGCATATTTTTCTGGCAAATTTGTGTTGTTATTAGAATTCAAAACCAAACCACGAACACAAACATGTCCTTCTGCTGTTAAAATTAATTTATTTTCCTAATTTCGAGATAGTTCTTATCACCGAGTGTTTTAAAAGCTAATGGTGTACACTCCGCCCACTAAGAGCCAGGAACCAATCAGATTGAGTTCTATAACCAATTTAGAAGGTGTTACTAACACTATTGCAAATAATCTCCTTGAAGTGAGCAAACAATACTGTAAGTAACAGTTAGAAATATTTAATTATGAATGCGTCCAAATGGTTATATCCGACGCACGAGTATTGTTACCGCTTTTTCATAGATTGAATGTCCGTTAATGTGGTTCTAGTATTTAGTGTAAGATTAGGCACCCAGGGGTCAGTATGGTTGGAGTTATCTATAGTGGAAAACAATTAACATTTAATTGGTGGATGTGGTAAAGTAGCAATAACACCGAGGAGGCTTGGAGGAGACGTCTGTACAGTTTATTTTACCCGTGTATTATTTCCCTTCGCAGCGTAAGCCCCTACAATTGTCGGTTGACTGTTTTTCACTGTACATGAATGGATTCAATGAAGTGCACTTTACCTCACCGTTGCATCTAAAGAACAATGGAAAAGGACACCGTGTGTGTATATATATATATAATATATATTGTATCAAAGCTGTATACAGTCGAACCTGGATATCAGAGAGCCCAAGAGACATTTTTCTCTTATAAATAAGTCTCTCTTAGGTCTACAAACATAAATCAAATCAAATCAAATCAGTTTATTTCATCAACAGACATTACAAAATTTATTTTTAAGGCATCTATTGAGAACAGGTAAAATAATATATTGTGTATAGTATACTACCAGAAACGCATGAGAGATGGTTCAACATTAGGAAGACAGAATACTCTCCAGAATTAAGAGTATTTGCCTTCTGAATGTACTTTCACTAATATGAAAGACGTCGATAACCAAGGTTCCTAGTTCTATTGTTTATGTACTACTATCAACTTATGTATAGAAGGTACGAGGGCTGTTTTTTTAGGTAAGGACTGTTTGAATATAAAAACCAAATGAAAGAAAATTTTCAAAAAGCAAATCTATTGATGGTTGAGGTATTAGTTTTGTAAAACTCCATTATAAATTTATTTTAGTAAAAACAATTGTTTAGTGGTTTTATTTGGATTTATAGAAGTATGGAAGCGAAGCATGGAACTGGTAAAAGATGGATGAAAGTAGAATACATGCAGTAGAAATGAGATATCTTAGACGAATGTGTGGATACTCTGTATGATAGAGTGTCGAATGAAAATATAAGAAGTGAATGCGGTGCGAATGAAAGTGTCATGAACAAAATAATGAAAGGTTCATTAAGATGGTTTGGACATATGGAAAGAATGAATGAAGAAAGAATGGTAAAAAAATTATATGTTAATGATGTAAATGGAACCAGAAATAGAGGAAGACCGAGGAAAACGTGGTACAATAAAATAAATCAAATATTGAATGTCGGCCATGTGAGGAGTCAGAGAAATCGACGCGCGTGCATGACACGATGTATGAATGTTGAGGAAGCGAGAGAAATATGTCGGGAAAGAAAAGTGTGGCAGTCCATTCTTTCAGCCTACTCCTTCGGAGAGACGGCGTGATGGTTAGTTAGTTAGTTAGTTAAATTATATAAATTATGACAACTTTGTTTCGCCTTGCGAGGGCATTCTCAAACTGAGCCTAATCGACAAACAGTGTGTCTTTATATTGAATTTAGAAATCTTAAGGGTGGGGAAGAAAGTATAAAATGCAAATTTTTGAGTTGTTAGATAATTTTTTTTAAGGTTTTTCTTAAAACTAATGATGAGTGATTTTCAACTGAATTTCTAGGAATTTTTGAAGTTCAATATATCGTGGGTATTCTGCGAAAAATCACTTAGTCAAAATTACTACTTCTGAGATAATTGAAATTCAAAGTTTGTTAGGATTATTTATCTATTAACTAACTAACTAACCATCACGCCGTCTCCCCGAAGGGGTAGGCAGAAAGAATGGACTGCCACACTTTTCTTTCCTGACATATTTCTCTCGCTTCCTCAACATTCATACATCGTGTCATGCACGCGCGTCGATTTCTCTGACTCCTCACATGGCCGACATTCAATATTTGATTTATTTGATCGTGCCACGTTTCCCTCGGTCTTCCTCTATTTCTGGTTCCATTTACATCATTAACATATAATTTTTTTACCATTCTTTCTTCATTCATTCTTTCCATATGTCCAAACCATCCTAATGATCCTTTCATTATTTTGTTCATGACACCATCATTCGCACCGCATTCACTTCTTATATTTTCATTCGGCACTCTATCATACACAGAGTATCCACACATTCTTCTAAGAGATCTCATTTCAACTGCATTTATTCTACTTTCATCCTTCTTTTGCCAGTTCCATGCTTCGCTTCCATACATAAGGGTCGGTAGAAGAACACCATTGTGCACTGCCATTCTAGCTTTTTTTGATAGCTTAATAAATAATAACTAAACTATCAGCACATTTATTTCAATGTTACTGTCAATCATTATGAATTTTCTTAAATTCATTTGTAACGTTACTGCAACGAGCTTTTATAGAGGTCTTCTTTTCGGCTCTCTCTTATATAGAGATCAGTTCAAACAGAACGACTCTCTTATACAGAGTTTTCCTGATCTCTTTTACAGAGGTTTTCGGGGGTAAAATGATGTGATCTTAAGCCAACAAAATTTTATAGAGGTATCTTTTATATCCAGGTTCGACTGTATTTCTATAGTATTTCACCGGAAAATTTTATTTAAAAGATTTCGTCTGAAATATTATATACATAATGCAATATCTCATATGCAACGAGTCCATGTTATGTATGTCTCACGCACACAACGCATGTCGTATGTTTTTTTTTTTTAAGTTTAATTTTATTATTTTTTATTTGTTTTTTTTTATGTTTTTTTTTCACAATTCCCTCGGTGTTCTGTCGCGATCTCCGCTTAAAAGGAAGCAGCCGAGGGAGGAAACCGCTGTTCGGAGACTGACGAGGCCAGCCTCCTAAAAGAGTGGGATTTCATGAAGTTCTTCCCGTCCAAGTTCACCGAGGACAAGAACAAACGGAACAGCGAGCAAAGCGAACGAAAAGATAGCAGCAAAAATCAGCTGCAGAGGCAGTCCCAGATCGAAATGGAAGCCGTCCGAAATAAATACAAAGACAACATCACTCAGACGAGGAAACCTGCCGCGACCAAACCCGATAATAAACTCTCCTTCATGTTCAACATGCACAGGCGTCAAGAGTCAGATTCCAAAGTTTCAAGCCCCTTTTTGCGAGGATTTCGACGAGAGAATTCCGATTTGTTACCGCTTTCCAGTACGCGGCACTCCGCTATCTATATTTCGAAAAATGAAAGCGTCGCCCCTGTCAACCCCCTGCGGTCGAGCGGCATTTTCAACAACAATCGCAGACCGACACCGCGCGGCGAACCCATCTTGACGGAATTTGTCAAAATGAACGATAGCCTGCAGATGTCGCGTCAGGGCGAAGTGAAAAAGATCAAAAAGCCTCCGAACAACGACGAGAACGCGTTGAGGAATATCGGAATTTTGGAAAACGAGGACGCGGGCGCCGGCGACAGCTCCCCGACGGCCAGTATCGCCAGTAGTATAGCGTTTGGCGGGGTCGCCGAGGGCGCGGGGCTCAGGACTCCTTCGGAATTCTTGGCCGACTATCTCCGCCGGCCGCGGCGGGAGAAGACCGAGTCGGACATTGTGTACCGCAGCTCGGGGGGCGCCGCAGTGCAGGTAACCGCGCGCGTGGCTTGACTACCACCCCCACCCTCCTGTCTCCCTCCCGTGTGCCCACCTAACGCAACGGACCATCTAACACAACGGAACACTTTAATAACCGACGTGACAACCTAACCTCACATTACCATTTTTATTTTAACCCCCTATAGTGCGACTAACTGCATTTGCAGTTAAAAAAATGGTTTCGATTTGTGGCAGACTGCATAATATTTGAATGCATCATATAAATTGAGTAATACTAATGAAAACATCGGTTTTCTAGAAGTTTTATTGTTATTTATGTGAACGACATGTCGCCTTTATAAAGCATTATCAAATCGTCATTTGAGAGTAAGAGGGTTCCAACTAACCTTATCTATACGTACAATTAAAAAAAACATGTAATAGTATCGTCATTTTGATGTTACGAAAAGAATTGAATTCCATCTGAATTTTCAAAACACACGATTTACTGAAGGATTCATTTACACTTAAAATTTTATTATTCCAACTGTCGCCATAGAAAATTTACACGCTTCTCGGTAAAAGAGTTTCATCTGCTTCAGATGGAACCCTTTTATTCCAAGATACACACCCGAAACCAACAAAACTTTGACTTAATTTTTCTAAGCTTTTTACTTTTGACAGTCAGAATCTTTTACTCTCAGATGACGAAATGTAACATGCCTTGGAAAGATGAATCATGTCATTCCCATAAATTATAATAAAACTTGTATAAAACAGATGTTTTTATTCGTATTTATCATTTAATATGTATTTTTACATCATTATTCAAGAAACCATAAATATGCATCTTATAAACATTTTTACTTTAATTCATTACTACTAAACTTAATATATTATAACGATGAACTGAGACTATCTGTCTTAACTGTAAATGAAGTCAACCACAGTTCGAAAGCATTTTTTTTCACTGCAAATAAAGCCAGCTGCAAGATGAGGGGTTAACTATTATATATTGATTTGTACAGAAATATGTACGTCTACGCTGAATGTATCGTGACGAATGATAAATATTTTTGATTACACGTGTTAATTTTTACTTATAACGAAAGAAATATAGTTTCCATGTGTATTTTTTAATATGTGGAATCATAAAATAAATTCACATAAATACCCCAAATAAAATGCAGAGTACCTAATCTAAAAATTAATGGTAACATTATCGTTGATGCAATATATTTAACATTCTCACGCATGATACATTTTGTGTTGGTACATTTCTGTAGTAAATTATACGGTAAATATATTTATTTTTATTTGTATGTATTAAAACCTTAATTTATAAAATTGCCTCACATCCATCTTAAATCATTGATATTTACTCCTATCTAATCAATCGGTACTTGTTCTGTGTAACATTTGGCTTAAAAAACCATAGATATAAATGATTTAAGAAGATTGGTAATGTCTATTCATTTTTTTGACAGAACGTAATTTATTAATTTCTGTTTCACAAGTAAATATTTGCAATACTTCTGCTTTTTCTATAAGTAATTTTATTTTCTCCTTCTATTGGTCTTAATATCTTTTATTTTATTTTATTTGAATAAATATTTAAACCTAAGAAATGTTAAAAACCATTGTCATCGCAAAAAATATGACTCATAAATGCACAAATTTAAATACTTTCTGTGCGATAAATAGTACATCTCGCTCGCACACTTTCACACACAAATTATGAAGTGTATAATTTATTACATACTTTTTAAAATTTAATAATAATTGTAGCATTTCTCACTAATTGTATTATAGAAAAAAAAATTGTGTTCCTAAATTTTTAAAACTGATGTTTCAAATGGTTCTCTTACTTCTCTAATGTAAAAATCTTTAAGTCTTAAATAAAAAAATATATATATTTAAAAGGATTATACACCGAAAAAGGATGGATACCATCCAGTATAAAGTTTTAAATGTTTATTCAAATATTAATGCATAGTACAAAATGAAGGCAAATATAAAAATATTATTTATTTAAATATTCAGAATGATCAGTAAAAGCGTAATATTCAATCCCACATTTGATTTTAAAAATAAAATTTAGAGCTGTGCTGTGTGGTCACCCTAACATTAATAATAATTCCCAAGACTTCATGTTCAAATACTCGAATAAGATTGGACGCTCTAGTAAGATTATGGAGGGACATTTAGGGTGACCACATGTAGATTTTTTTTTTAAATTAAAAAGTTTTAGTAATCGCTGCCAACAATACTCCGCTTTTACACATCAATCGGAATTTACATCTCACATATTGCTTCAATTTTTAACAAACCAACACATCCTATTTCGTTCTCCTATTTTATTTTATTTTAAAATTTGTTTTGTTTTTAACTTTGTCAAGTTTTTGCTTTTACTAAAATTACGATTTGGGTTTTAATTAATTAATTTATTTATGTCTTGGTATATATATTTTTGTATTAAATGAACATTGATTGTTTGATTATTTATCTATTGGATTTTAAATAAATCAATGGTGATGGTTCATCTAAATGCTTACTTATATTTAGATAATATTATTTAAACAAATATATAAATAATTATATTTTTAATATTATAACGCCTGTTTATGGAAATGTATGCAATCATTAAAAAAAATATTGTAAACACATTTCTACTTCAGAAACGTGACTGAAAAGTCAGAAACTCAAGAATTGGAACTCACGAAATTGACATTTTGTCTATGGAATAACTGTGTTGCCCACACGAAAATAATATTGCATGAAACAGAGTACTCGGCATGATTTTTGGCATGCGGGCCGCATGGCATCACTCGTCAGCATTTGAATATATATAAAAAAAGAACTCTTGTGCGCTTGCTGTTTCCGTCTATGAAAAAAATGCTTGGATATTGGAGGGAAAAACGTGCTGTCTGGGAAGAAAAATGAAATGAACCTAACTTTTTGGTTTTTGTGGACCTTTTTTTACTTCCTGTGACTTATTTCTTGTTTCGTGCTTCGTGATAGAAGTGATGTGTGTGTTTTTTTAATTAAATAATATTTCTTTGTGTATGTGTTAACAAAACTAACATTTCGTCTTTTGATATTGTTTTTCATGTCTCAAAATTATTAAATAACAACCATTTCATTGTGCATCACCTTTTTTTCTCTAATTTTTTTCCAAATTCATTGCTTTTGATGGTTTTAGAAGTAAAAAATTGATAGGTATTAATTATTTAAAAAAATGTTCACTGCTGTTAAATTCTATATAAGAAAATTCATTTTAATATTTCAATTACCTTTTTAAAATTATTTATTTATCTAAGACCATCTCATATCTTGTAATGAATTCATTCTATGGTGTCCTATGAAAGATTTAAAAACAGTTAGTGCAGAAATAATAGTTAAATTAATTTTAATAATTATAAATATTTGTTTTTTTGAATGTATACAAATACTTGTAGACAATTACAGACAAATACTGGATTTTACCCATTGCGGGTTAATCATTTTTTAAGGATTAATTGTATCTCAATAGAGACGAAGATGTAAATTGTTTTCTGGGAACAGAATATGGTGGTCGAGGCGTTTACAGGACTTATGACCTGTCATTGGTTGGGTTAAGCGATGACTTTATGTTAACAACATTCCCCATTCTGCCCTTCTTACGATCACCATGTCTGACAAATTTTTGGAACTTGTATATATGTGTATAATCTTAATAGATGGCGCTAGTGTAGATTGAATTAAAAAATGTGAAGTTATTTAAAATAGCAGCAAATATACATGTTCCAAAAATTTGTCAGACGTGGTGGTCGTAAGAAGGGCGGAATGGGGATGTTGTTAACATAAAGTGATCGCTTAACCCAACCAATGACGGGTCATAAGTCCTGTAAACGCCTCGACTACCATATTCTGTTTCCAAAAAAATGTACATCTTTGTCTCTATTGAGATACAATTAATCCTTAATTATAAATATTTTAACAGTTTACCATGACTGTGTTTTTGAGAAACAACTCTTCCCAATCATCACATTGAGTGACAAGCTTTACATTACACAATACAATACTTTGAAGAGTTCTTTATTCAAACAATATTCATGAATTTTTTTATTGAAGATAACTAAGCACACAATAACACACATTTGCATTTATTTTCATCCAGTTTTTAAATATTCAAAATACGACTCCACAGAATGTTTCAAAATGTTTAGCTCATAATTTCTATGATGTGTGGAAGCAATGAAGTTTTGTGTGGGGTTGCCAGTGCAAAAGATTTTTTCCCTAAATTAAAAAAATAAAACCTTTGTAAATAAGTACTTTAGTGTATTATAAGTATTTAATTAATTTATAAGCATGATTTTTGTTTTTTTTTTAAGTATATATTTTATGTCTAGTAATATGCAAAATTTTGTTATCACGCTGCTATATTTGCACAGCATAATCTATAGATTTTTAAAGTATTTTAAATAGTAAAAAAAAATTAAGACTAAATTTATTAAGAATATTTTGTATCAGTAAGCTACAGTGGCGCAGTTTATTATTATTAAATGTTATAATCTCATTTTCAGGGTGCGCGATCCGGTGCCGAAGGTTCGAGAACCAGCTCCGTACTCCCCGATCTTCTCAGTCAGGCTGGTAGACCTGCCACGCCGCCTCCGAGGCATGATAAGCCGCAGCCCGAAGAGGTTTGTGTCCATGTTCATCACAATTTTCCTATTCTCTTAAATTTTCACAGTAAACGGATTATTTCACAGATTATATAAATAAGGTGCGTCTTGCGAGTCTGACATTTTGACGCTTATAATTAACAGTATATTTCCAGTTGTTTTTGTGATGTTTTTGCATACAAAACATCTGCGTACAAAGAGATATATCATTGGTTATATCCAATACTTTTTATTTATTATTCAAAAGGTCCTTTTTATATATTGCACAATTTCTTGTGATAGGTTCATTGCAATTATATTGTAGTACCAAATTACATCATTTAATCGTCTATTGTTTGCTTGAGCAATGATGGTATATTCAGTATATAGGATTATATTGTTACTCAAGTAATATTTGAAAGGCTAAATAAATTAACTTATTGTTTTTTTGAAAAATTATTTAACCTTTAATACTAAAGAAAACATAAGTTTTTTTAATAGTTTTATTATATTTTATGGGAATGACATATTTCGCATTGATATTGCCCTAGCAAGGTGAAATCCGACGACCTTCGTGGTAGATCGGTAAGAGCTCTGACTGCCATACCGAAGGTCCCGGTTCGATTCCCGGCGATGGCAGTGTGATTGTCACACTGTCATTGGTCTGGTGTAGAGCGCCCTTGAGATGAGCAATTAATAAAAATGGCGCTTTATAAATTATCTAATTTATTATTATATATATTATAGAATTCCCGTGACAATAAAATGGCGATAGATTAGCTACCTATCACATGATATCGCACCGTGAGTGCAAAACTGACGTAAGTCCAAATATACAGTTTGGAGATATGGGAGTTTAAACATTTCATGCTGCTTGGAAAAACTGTTTTTTTTAAAAAATAAACCAATGATTTTCGGTTTATAATAATATACCTATAAACCGAAAATCATTGGTTTATTAAAAAAAAAAACAGTTTTTCCAAGCAATATGAAATCTTTAAACTCCCATATCTCCAAACTGTATATTTGCACTAACGTCGGTTTTACACTCACGGTGCGATATGAGAATCAATATAATAGCTAAAAATAAATTGTATAGCGTAATTGGGTTCATATGATAAATATAATAATAAAAAAACTTCTAGAAAACTGATGTTTTCATTAATATTTTTATTTTATTAATTCTTAAGATCAACTTGTTTGCTAGGGACACAATCAAATATATTTCTTGTATATTTGATAGTAATACGAAACATATCTTATAAAATGAATTAAAAATAGCTTTATAGTAGCTTAGAAGTTAATTAATTATTATTGTTATTAATCCACATGGGTTGTAACCTTTAACATATTAAGCATACATATATATGTATAAATATTCTGAATCTCTTGGCGAGTATGAATTATATTTTTAAAATATTATTAAGTTTACAAAAACTCGCTCGCTGAGAGGTAAATATAAATGGAGATGTGAAATCTATAATGGTGTCTCTGAAATATTTTATTTTATTATGTATTTATTTTTGAATTAAACGTTTGAGAGAGTTGGATACTTGAAAGTGTATTAAGTGAAATCTAATATATACTACTGTGATCAAAAAGTAAGGTGAAATTTTTAATTTAAAATATGCGGGCTATTTGATTCTCGCAAATTCTTTTTTTTAGGTTGGTAGTACTATCACTGATATCTGTGTCAAATTTCATGTCAATATCTGTATTTGTCCAAGTTACTTTAGTAATTTTTACAATGTCTGATTTTGTTGAGCAAAAAAGTTGCATTAAATTTTCTTTTTCGTAATGAAATTTCCGCTGCAGAAACATTGAGAATGTTGCAGAAGGCCTTCGGTGATCAGGTTATATAACTAAAAAATGTTTGCAAGTGGTATAAACATTTCAAAGAAGGCAGAGAAAAAAAAATTTGGTGCTCGAAAATCGTCGATTAGCAAATAGAGATATACTCTTCATTTGGATCAGTTCAGACTATTTTGAAAGAGTGATATCTCATTTGGAGCCAAAAATACTACATTTTTTTGGAAAAATAGGGTCACGTTGAAGTCTGTGAAACAATCGTTCGACAACCGTCGTATTCACCTGATTTAGCACCATGTGACTTTTGGCTATTCTCCAAGCTTAAAGTACCGCTCCGGGGACACCGTTTTGACACGATTGAAGAGATGAAAACCGAATTGCTGTGTATTTTAAAGGCCATTCTGACAATCTAATTTAACAATTATTTTGAGGATTGAGGGGAGTAATTTTTAGGGGATGAAATAGATTTAGAAGAATAATTAGATTTTAAAAATATAAACAATTTTTAAACAAAGGTCTCTGACATCATCCACCGGGTGGCGACTCTAAAATGGCAATGGGCAGGTCACGTAGCCAGAAGCTCAGATGAAAAGTGGACAAGAAGACTGCTGACTTGGAGACCGTGGACGGCAAAGAGAAGTGCAGGGCGACCGCAACTACAGTGGAAGGATGATTTGAACAGACACGTCGGAATAAACTGGATGCAGTCTGCCATCTAAGCGAATGGAGGAGGCCTTTGTCCAGGAGTGGACGGGAATAGACTGAGGAAGAAGAAGAAGAAACAAAATCACCTTATTTTTTGATCACAGGGGTATTAATATAAAATTACTTTTTAGATTCTTTAAGGAATCATTGTTATTTTTTTTTAACCTTAATTTTGTCAAGCGTTAAAGACGTAAGACGGTTTGTATTTGAAATTTGGTTCATCGAAAAAGATGTTATTATCAAGAATACTGCAAATTGATTTAATATAATATTATTATTTTATTTATGTACCATTATATTTTGTACGTAATTTTTCAAGTTTCTCTCTTTGATATGATAAACACACTGAAAATTTCTATTACTCATGTCTACAAAATGCATGCATCCACGGGGGCCTACTCAGCTGTGCTTTTTAATTGGAAGATATATTCCGACACAAATTATTGACTTATCCTATTTTACCTATGAACCACGGAAGCACTTATATGATATTCACCATTCTCTTGCCATAGATACTGCTTCTGTTATACACGAATATATGGGAGGAAAAATACACAATTTCTTTTTTTGTAAATGCATAAAATGATAAAAGCTTTTTTTGTTATTAAAATATACAATATGTCAATTATTTCCTAGGCAATAGTTTAAAATTAATAAGTCTTTTGAAAATTGAACTTTTAAAAGTACAGTAAAACCTCGATATAACGGACCTCTATCCAACGTACTTCGGATATAACGAACAAAAAATCGGGTCAAATGTAAAAAAATTAAAAACGTCCTGTTAATATTGTACATGCTAAAATTCAAGTGTTGCCGCATGTGAACAATCTTTAGTTGCCGTGATAATCACGTCATACGTCTAGCACTAGAATTCGAGACATAATGCCCGAGGATGAAAGTGAAGATAGCAAAGAAGAAGAAACAACACTGACAACAATGAAGTTATCAGTGGTAAGATCACGTCCCTGATAATTACCTTCGTCAAAGACGGCACAGATTGTTTTATTTGCCGAGCTGCAGAACCAACCTGACAATGGTTATGCCTGTGGGTAGGGCAATCTTATTGCTTAATCTGGTCGCCTCGGAGGTGGACATATTTCATGAGTGTGAGTTGCCTCAGGGTCGCAATATCAATGTTATGATTCTTTCTAATTCTTAAGCTTAATTTTTTTTATATTTTCTTTAAAATTCTTATAATGTAATTGCTAACGATCTGGAATTATACGTCTGTAATGTTTGTGATTTTTATTAAAATAAATTAATTCCTTCCTTCCTAATCTCTACGATCTAATAACATTTATTGACTATTCGTCGTTATGCCTTAAGTTTATCGATTTACGACTTATTAATAGTTAACTAATGTCAGTCGCAGCAGATAATGATTTAGTAATAAACTACAGAGTATTTCAAAAGCAATATCATTTTATGCATTTGCAATGGCCACTCGCTTTTCGATTTCACATCTCCATCATAAAATGTCACGTCGGGTTATCCGCATTGGTAACGGCTATACATGGTACCGAGTACATTTGAACGTATGTGTGTTGTCACTTACACGTCTGTCCGTGTGTTTTGTCCCCCGCCTGGACGAGCCCCCCTCCCCTATCCCGAGGACCGTCGCGGCGCCGTCGTTGAACGACAAAGGTAAGTGCCCATCACCGCACCGTCATGTAATCATCTCCCATCGTAACCGTTGTTGTAACCGTCCTAGAGGTGTCGTCTCATCCCCTGTATATGATTGGTGTATTGGCTTGCCTGCTTACGGAAATGATTATTGAATGTGAAATAAAATATATAATATGACGTGTACTTTTTTTTATATACCTGAGAGCAATTCGATTTTTCAAAAGAAAAATACTCCAAATATTGGAAAGTATTCAGCCTCATTATTGTCATACTTGTTTGTGTTTTACAATGTCGATACATTCTTCCAAATTGGCGACTTAAATGTATTTTTAAATAACTAATGTTTTTAATTGACATTTCTTGGTAGAAGTTCATTTTAAATAATGAAAACAAAAAAAAATTGAAACAAAATTTCTTTATTATTATTATGTATTTAGTGTGCTTTCACTTATGTTTATGTTCTACCAGTTTCGGCAGCTTGCTGCCATCTTCTTGTTGACACCAGATGATGGCAGCAAGCTGCTTCGAACATAAACCCAAGTGGAAGCACACTAAATACATAATAATAAAGAAATTTTGTATAATTTTTTTTTTTGTTTTCAGTATTTTTAAATAATAATAAAATAAAACAATGTTTTTTGAACTACTTCACTTTTGTCTTTATTTTGACAGCGACCGGTTTTTCCAGGCTCCCTGGCATCGACAGACTGGTGAGAGTGAGACCAGTCTGTCGATGCCAGCGAGCCTGACGAAACCGGTCGCTGTCGAAATAAAGACTAAAGTGAAAACTAACTGACTAACTAACCTATCACTACATTTCCCCAGAGGGGTAGGCAGAGAGGATGTATCGCCACAATGCTCTGTTCTGGCATACTCTCGGGCTTCCTCTACATTCATACATCGTACCATGCGTGCACGTCGATTATTCCGACTTCGAATGTGGCCGCCGTTCAGTAATCGATTAATTTAGTCATGCCATGTCTTCCTTGGCCTTCCTCGACTTCTTTTTCCATTCACACTACATGTTCGAAGTAGTATAATCGACGAGCGTGCATGTCACGATGTGTGAATGAAGAAGACGCGCGAGAGTAATGTCAGGATAGAACAATGTGGCGATCCATCTTCTCTGTCTGCCCCTCCGGAGAAACGGCGTGATGGTTAGCGCAAAGGTCGAAGTTGGTACAATCGACAAGCTTAAGATGGCAGTGCACAATGGTGTTCTTGTGCCGACCCTTATGTATGGAAGTGAAGCATGGAACTGGCAAAAGAAGGATGAAAGTAGAATAAATGCAGTAGAAATGAGATCTCTAAGACGAATGTGTGGCAAATCTGTTTATGATAGAGTGACAAATCCAAGTATAAGAAGTGAATGTGGTGCGAATGAAAGTGTTATGAACAAAATAAGGAAAGGGTCATTAAGATGGTTTGGACACATGGAAAGACTGAGTGAAGACAGAATGGTAAAGAAGGTATATGTAAACGGCGTGAACGGAGCTAGAAATAGAGGAAGGCCGAGGAAAACGTGGCACGATCAAATCAATCAAATATTGAATGTCGGTCACGTGAGGAGTCGGAAAAATCGACGTGCGTGCATGACAAGATGTAGGAATGTAGAGGAAGCGAGAGGCGTATGTCAGGACAGAACAGTGTGGCGTTCCATTCTTTCTGCCTACCCCTCCGGGGAGACGGCGTGATGGTAAGTTAGTTAGTTAGTTAGTTAGTTAAAAACTTTCGAGCCATATAAATATTTAAAAAAACAAACCACAGACAATATAATTTTTATTTCTCATATCAATAATCATTTCTTATTTAGCAGACTTCATATTATTTCTGTCCTTGTATATTTTTTCTTTCTCTTTCATTTAATGTGATTTTTTGAAAAATATGTTTTGCGTATAATTATTTGATGTATAGTTACATTCTAAGTTAACCATGACCGGTTTCAGGATATAAGGCTGGTGTTAACTCACAAACTATATATCAGTGCTGTTTTCTTTTTTATGTTAAATGTTTTTTTTTTTTCAGAATTTACGTAGAATGTGTAATTTTTTTTAAAGATTTGTTTTTTTTTTCATATTTAAAATCAAAACTAAATAACGTGCGGAAATATGTACTATAAAGAAAATTGTTACTACTATTTTTTTTTTTTAATTTTTGTATGATGCACTCACTTTGTGATTAGACATTTTAAATTTAAAATAATATATTTATTATACTGCCATGATGAAGCTTGGGTCCAAGCGAAACTAGTTGGCATCAATTATAATAACCATACCGTGGTTATATAGAAAGTGTTTTATTATTTTATATCTATAAGTAAAAAAAAATATTTCCGTTTTTATTTCATTTTCATTTCACAATTATTGCATTATCGTCGCATGTATGTTTATTTATCATTTAATTTTCATTAATGTTCATAGTTGAATATGTATGCATTACTCATTATTATTTCAAAGTCAATTAGAAAATCAAAAATTAAATATTTTTTTATACGTAAGAATGTATTTGTATTAATGTTGTGAATAAATTTACGCTTTGGTGTATTGTTTCATTGTCGTAACAAGTTAATTTTTTTAAAACGAAGACGAAAGAAAATTGTAATAACGTAATGGCTTGCATGTTTTTATATATAAATGTATGAAATTGCCGAATTACATATTAATTTTAACACTTTATCTGATGAACGGTTAATAAACTTCGTGGACGAGTGGTAAGTGCAATGATTGCCACATCGAAGGTCCCGGGTTCGATTCCCGGCGATGGCAGTGTGATTGTCATACTATCTTTGGTCTGGTGTAGAATTCACGTGACAATAAAATGGCGATAGATTGGGTACCTATCCACACGTCACGAGAATCAATATGCTAGCTATACCCTTTACATCGATTTGGCTTGCGCTGTAATGATGTAAAAAGCGTTTCAACAAAATAATAATATGAAATGTTATTTTCTAAAATTTCTTAATTAAAAAGATTTCAGCTGTCATGGGACTTCGCTCCATTATTGTAATTTAACTTTAATAAAAAAATAAGGTGAATTTGTTGTTTATGAAATGATTTTTTTTTATAAATATGTCAATAACAACCCATCACGCAGTTTCCCCGGAGGGGTAGACAGAAAATGAACCGTGACACTACTCGATCCTAACACCTCCCTAGCTTCCTCCACATTCATGCAAAGAGTCATACACGGACATTGATTCTTCCGATGTCTAACATGGCCGACCTTTTAAATTGGATTAATTTGATCATGCCAAGTTTTCATCGGTCTATCACATTTCTGTATTCCATTAACATCATTAATGTATACTTTCTTAACCATTCTTTCTTCATCCATGGGTTCCACATGTCCAAACAAAGGCAGTGATCCTTTCATAATACTTTCTTCCACTTTACATTCCTTCTTTATATCAGCATTTTAAATTCCATCATACATCGTTTTCCCACACATACGTTTAAGGTTTTTCTGCTCTCATCCTTCTTCTGCTAGTTCCATGTTTGACTTCCATACATCAGGGTAATAATCAATTTTAATCATAAACATAATCAATTTCATTGTCTAAGTACCCACTCCCCATCCGACACAATATACTTAAGCCAACGTTTTTTCCAATCCTTGAAACAGTAAAAAAAATCTTATTCCGAGATGGCCTTCAATCTATTTGATTTTTTTGAACAGTCTGAAGTCACACGGTGCTTAATCAGGCGAATACGGTGGCTGTGGAGCGATATGGGTCGAGTTTTTGGCTAAATGTTCTCGAAGAACCGATGCAATGTAGGACAGGGCATCGCCCAAGAATTGCCCGTCTATAATTCTGCCCTCTTGAGGTGGAATAGCTTCATGCAAAGGATGCATAACCCTCAAATAATTTTCCTTGTTAATAGTTTGATTTAAAAACATAACTTCACAATTTCATAGTATTCGCAAAGTCAAATGAAAAATTCACCTTATTTTTTTTTACGACAGTAGTATAAAAAAACCCTTTTATTTTGTTAAAGTTTTCTTTCGTCTTTTGTTTTAATCCTTCCATTCTTAATTTAAATCTTTCTTTCAGAACCCACACCACATTATTAACGTATCACTTGAATTAATTTCATGGTTTATGGTCGGACACGGTGAAATGGTCTCCATATTAAATTTTCCGCATTTCTACAGCTGTTTTACTAAAACTCTTCATCAAATGTGCCTTGCAGTTTTTAATATGGGTAGATGCAACAATGCTTTGTTTTATATTTAATGGACTTCTAATCGTGTAGTAATTTTATAATTTTATTTCTAATAATTCAGACATTTAAAACTGTTTCTAAATAACGCTTTATAACTTTATATGGTAAACTACTATTGTGAAAAACTACTATCATGAATTTAAAGAATTTTATTTATTGATAATAGAGAAAAGTTGTGGAAAATATTGTCTGAATATGGAATAAGTACAAAACTGATCACGGCAATTAAGTCGCTATACACGGAAAGCACTGCTAGTGTCAGAGTAAATGGAGATCTTACAGCCTGGTTTGATATCAATAAAGGTGTCAAACAGGGTTGCGTAATGTTCTGTGGTTATTTAATCTGTATATGGACAAATGTATGAAAGAGCTGAAAGGGTTGGATGTAGGTGCCAAAATGAGCGGAGTGTCAGTAAGCTGTCTCTTGTATGCGGATGACGCTGTCCTACTTGCAGACAACGGGCATGATCTACAAGTCCTGGTGAATAGTATGTACGAGAATGCGAAATGATCTGATTATGAATGTGATTTTTGAAAAAGAAGAAATCACGACAGTCTGCAAAATTTGGAGCAAGTAGATGAGTATGTGTATCAAAAGAAGGATGAAAGTAGAATAAATGCAGTAAAAATGAGATCTCTTAGACGAATGTGTGGACACTCTGTGTATGATAGAGTCTTGAATAAAAATATAAGAAGTGAATGGGTGAGAATGATGGTGTTATGAACAAAATAATGAAAGGACGATTAAGATGGTTTGTACACATGGAAAAAATGAATGAAGAAATAATGTAAAAAAATTACATGTTAACAATGTAAACAGAACTAGAAATTTCTAAAAGACCGAGGAAAAGGTGGCACGATCAAATAAATCAAATATTGAATGTCGGCCACGTGAAGAGTCAGAGAAATCAATGCACGTGCATGACACGATGTATGAATGTTGAGGAAGCGAGAGAAATATGTCAGGAAAGAAAAGTGTGGCAGTCCATTCTTTCTGCCTAATAATACATAGTTTAGATTTTTTTTCCTTCTTACCACGGTACCAGCATAAATGAGTGAAGACTCATGTGTATCAAATATTAATTATAATAAATAAATCATTTGAATATAATTTTTGGACCTTGTCGGTATTCAAAGGATTTTATAATAAGTCTATTTAAATAGGTAAAATTAAGTCAAAAGGTTTAAATTCACTTTTCAATTCACGGCTTGAACAATGGTGTTAGAATGTTTAACTTTGTGTCCCAATGAAAAAAATTATTTAATTCATTTTTTGTAATGGCCCCGTTTGATGATTTCAGTATCTCCGCGGCGCCCGCCACAGTCCGCGGGCCACGCCCCCCTCCTCAGCCGGCTCCACCCCCTCCAAGTCCTTCCTCACTCCCTCCAGCCCCTTCCACCCGCAACAGCAGCAACAGTTCCTTCCCCTGCAACAGAAGCAGCGCAGCTTCCTGACCTTCGGCTTCGGCGCCGGCAGCGGCGGCCCGTCGCGTCGAGAGAGCCACGTCAACGTCAACGTCACGCCGACGAGCCACGACATCGGCTCCGATACACCCGAGATCAGAAAGTATAAGAAGAGGTTTAACTCTGAGATCTTATGCGCGGCATTATGGGGTAAGATTTTATTTATTTATCCTTTAATTAAACTTATTTATACAGCTTTTCCACCAATTCTTTTCAATTCAATCCAATTTATTTAAATTTTATAATTATAATAGTTGTCATCGCAAACAAAAACCTATCCAAAAAAGCTAAAATGGCAGTGCACAATGGTGTTCTTCTACCGACCCTTATGTATGGAAGCGAAGCATGGAACTGGCAAAAGAAGGATGAAAGTAGAATAAACTGAGTAGAAATGAGATCTCTTAGACGAATGTGTGGATACTCTGTGTTTGATAGAGTGTCGAATGAAAATAAAAGTGAATGCGATGCGATTGATGGTGTTATGAACAAAATAATGAAAGGATCATTAAGATGGTTTGGACATATGGAAAGAAAGAATGGTAAAAAAATTATATGTCAATGATGTAAATGGAACCAGAAATTGAGGAAGACCGAGGAAAACGTGGCACGATCAAATAAATCAAATATTGAATGTCGGCCATGTGAGGAGTCAGAGAAATCGACGCGCGTGCATGACACGATGTATGAATGTTGATGAAGCGAGAGAAATATGTCAGGAAAGAAAAGTTTGGCAGTCCATTCTTTCTGCCTACCACTTTGGAGAGACGGCGTGATGGTTAGTTAGTTAGTTTGTTGGTTTATAATAATAATTTAAGGTCTATATCGTAAGCAGTGGCAGTACTCCATAGAAGCCCGGGTTCGGAAACCGATTCGTTCATTAGATCTAAATACAGTTATGTGGCGCACAAAAAAATAATTTCTTTTTAAATTTAACCTTTGGAAAATTAGAAGGAACATTGAATCATAAGCATTAAAACACCGTTGTATTCAACCATGAACTGACAGATTTTATTTCTGCAGGTGTGAACCTCCTCATCGGCACGGAGAACGGTCTGATGCTGCTGGATCGCTCGGGGCAGGGTAAAGTATACCAGCTGATCTCGCGCCGGCGCTTCCAGCAGATGGAGGTGCTGGAGGGACAGAACATCCTGGTCACGGTCTCCGGCAAGAAGAACCGCGTGCGCGTCTACTACCTCTCCTGGCTCAAGAGCAAGATTCTGAGGACAGACGGGCTCGCCGATGTGAGGACATTTACTATTACAAATACATTTCATCTATATTCGCCGTCACTTTGTGTTGTGGATTCACATTCGTATTTTCTCACCACTTTGTACTTTTCACAAACATGTTTCGGGACACAGAAACCCTTCCTCAGTGTAGAAATTTTTACAATATAATGAAACAAAATCGTTTCTTATATACTAAATGAAAACAATAAAAGGAAGAAAGGGGGGGGAGGAGGTAGTTCAGTCTAGGAGCAGTGTTAATTGTAATTTAGTTAAAATTATGGGAGAGGGGAAACAAATCAAATATCAGATTTGATTTTAAGTTTATTTGGTTATTTAAAATATTTTTATTAATTTTTAATTTCTAAATTTTCAAGGCTATTTAAAATTATATATATTTATTATTAACATTTAAAAACATGTAAAATTTGGACAGAGTCATCATAATATTACATACAATTTAGTAGTAAGGACTACGGTAAAAAGATTTATAGTATACATTAAAACATGAACTGCAAATGGAAGTCTATTTACTTGTCATTATTTGAATAGTGTTTGAAAGTTTACATGTTCCTAATTGCAACTTAAATAGTACCTACCCACCTTAAAATTGCGGGGTAATTTGGTATAATTTTTGCAATGAATGTTTGTCCCGCCGCAGCAACAAGTGGAGAGGCGCAACGGGTGGATCAACGTGGGAGACCTGCAAGGGGCGGTGCACTTCAAGATCGTCAAGTACGAGAGGATCAAGTTCCTGGTGATCGCGCTCAAGGACAGCATCGAGATCTACGCCTGGGCGCCCAAGCCCTACCACAAGTTCATGGCCTTCAAGAACTTTGGGGAGCTACTGCACAGGTGAATTAAGTCAATTTACATATATATTTACTAGATAAACCCGGCCACGCTTTGCTGTGGCTTTATCTGATATTAATTATTAGGGAATGAATGGAATGGAATTAATTATTATATCCTTATGTATGGAAACGAAGCATGGAACTGGCAAAGGAAGGATGAAAGTAGAATAAATGCAGTAGAAATGAGATCTCTTAGACGAATGTGTGGATATTCTGTGTATGATAGAGTGTCGAATGAAAATATAAGAAGTGAATGCGGTGCGAATGATGGTGTCATGAACAAAATAATGAAAGGATCATTAAGATGGTTTGGACATATGGAAAGAATGAATGAAGAAAGAATGGTAAAAAAATTATATGTTAATGATGTAAATGGTACCAGAAATAGAGGAAGACCAAGGAAAACGTGGCACGATCAAATAAATCAAATATTGAATGTCGGCCATGTGAGCGAGTGCATGACACGATGTATGAATGTTGAGGAAGCGAGAGAAATATGTCAGGAAAGAAAGGTGTGGCAGTCCATTCTTTCTGCCTACCCCTTCGGAGAGACGGCGTGATGGTTAGTTAGTTTAGTTAGTTAATTATTAGGGTAGTAAATAAAAATACTCTTGCAACTATACATTTACTGAAAAAAACACAAAGCTTAATTTGAATTTTATTGTAAAGCTAGTGGATGGACTACATTTTTTGTTTGTCCGTTTTCAGCATAAACATAGAGATCAGATGGTTTACCAACTCTGGAGCATACGACATATAATTGCCCATGAGAAAAGCAGTCGTTTTCTAAATTCAAACCTCAAACTTGCATAGATTGTCCTTGCGCTTTATTGATAGTCATAGCCAAGGCAAGGCGTATTGGAAATTGAAGTGTATAAGTGGTATTCGTGGAGGTAGTACATCGTTACCTTTATGAGGCCCAGTCAAAATTGTTGCTTCGATTAAGTTTTTCATTAATGTTTTAACTACTAATCTTGTACCATTACATAACTTAGGCTGATTAATGTTTCGAAGTAATATAATTGACACTCCAATTTTCAAAATCAATATGTGTGATTTCACAAATATTTTTTAAATATTTCAATCGTCATGATACTAAGGAGGCAGGCTATTCTCTAGTGGTATTTGTCTATTCCATTCCTCGAAACAATCAGAGAAGTCTTATTCCAGGATGGTCTTTAATACTTTTTTTGATTTGGCTTTTATCTCCTCAATCGAGTCAAAACAGTTTGTTGAACAGCCAGAAATCACATGGTGCTAGATTAGGCAAATACGGTGGTTGTGGAACGATATGAATGGTTCTCAAAGAACCAATGGAGTGTGGGATGATGCATTATCGTGGTGCAAATACCAAGAACTGTCTGCCCATAATTCTGGCCTCTTGGGGCGAATAGCTTCATAGAAATGACGCATAACACTCAAATAATATTCCTTGTTAACAGTTTGGTTAAAAATTAATAATTTCATGGTTTCATAGTACCCGCGAAGTTCTTTTGTCTGGCATTTCCCGTTATTTGGGGTCGGCTCTCCTAATATCATTCTCAAGTCGTTCCTAACTATGGACATCCATGTTGCAGGAGGTCAACCCAGTCCCCAGTCCCCTGACGATGTTCCCTAGCCTTTTCCGCTAGTGACTTTTAGGCTACCTCTGATGTGCTCGTTTTTAGCTTTGATAATATCATCTTCTTTCTCAGCCTATTCCTGTCCACTCCTGGACAAAGGCCTCCTCCATTCGCTTCCATGTCACTCTGTCTTGTGCAGACTGTATCTAGGTTATTCCAACATGTCTATTCAGATCATCCTTCCACCGTAGTTGCGGTCGCCCTGCACTTCTCTTTGCCGTCCACGGTCTCTAAGTCAGCAGTCGTCTGAGCTTCTGGCTACATGACCTGCCCATTGTCATTTTAGAGTCGCCACCCGGTGGTTGATGTCGGTGACTTTTGTTTTTTCTCTCACCGTATCGTTTCTGACTGTCTCTTAGGCTTATTCCTTACATGGTTCTTTGGCTCACTCGTTTTTCTGTGATGTAGATTAAAAAATTCACGTAATATTTTTTTCAGACCGCTCCTGGTTGACCTCACAATAGAGGAAGGTACGCGCTTGAAGGTGATCTATGGCTCCGCCGACGGATTCCACGCCGTGGACCTGGACTCTGCCACAGTATATGATATCTACATGCCAAATCACGTGAGTCTTGCTTTCTTAACTTTAGATAATCCATTGTTTTGACGGAAACACTTTGATATTTAAACATTATTAACTGTTTAAATAAAATAAAAATTGTTATAAATATGACAATTGATTATATTTTGTGGCAATGTTCGCATCGTCAGGTTAGCATTAATTAACTTTACTGGAAACAGCCGTTGTCGTCCACTACTGTACACGGTCTTAGCCGTCTGGTAACTAACTTATATGTTTTTAAATATGTTTTATCAAATGCTTAAAATAATGGTGTGTGCATATAAATCTCGTGGTCCTAGAGGACACAAAGCTTGACTCATTATCCAGGGAATTTGGGTTCAATCCTGGAAACACGAGTCGGTTCCTTCATTAAATTGAGGTATTACTTCTGTTCACATTCTTGTCCTGTCATACCTCCGTGGTGCATAGGGCCTCAAGAAACTTTCTCCACCCAACTCTATCGCATGCCTGATACTTAACATTATCCCAAGTGAGGTCTGCTGCTTTAACCTCGTCCTGCAGGGCTCTTCTCCAGGTGGCTCTAGGTTTGCCTCGCTTCCTTTTTCCCTCCATAGGGGACCGTCTCAGAGTGTGACCGATCCACTGCCATTTGCGTCTAGCGACTTGTTCTCTAATTGGCTTTTCGCCTGCCTTGGTCCAGAGAACCGCATTTGACACTGTTTGGGCCCAATAGATCTTGAATATCTTTGGTATTTAAAAAAAAAATTGAATAAAAATGAAAATGTGTCAAATAAATAATTTCGTGTTAAGAAATATATATTTTTTTGGAGTAAAATAAATACTTAATGCCTTAACAGAAGAAAACTAGTCTTTAAATATAAAGTCGAATTATAAAGAGTATAACTGTCTCTCGTGTCCGAGGTAGACAATCCTTCACGGTTGTGGGCCCGCATGTGACTAAAGAGTTCCATCCTGGCCCCTCGCATTATGGGGCATCTAGGGCAGGGGAAGGCGTTGGTAGTGGAGGCGCCTCCGTCTCACGATGGTCTTTCCTTTCTCCTACTTCTCTCGGCGGCGTCTTCTCTGCACTGTGCTTCAAAGTCCTATTGTTATAAAGATTATCACAACGATGGACGGATCCAAGATGGACTCTATCAGCGCTGACACATCTACATTACACATTATAACTGGAGAACAAACGCAGCAGACGGACAATAATGGAGGAAACTTCTAGATTCAGCCCTCTTTGCAGATGTGATGGTCATCATCGGGAAAACCTGATATGCCACAAGAAGAAGTATAATATCGCAGCATTTATCCAACTGTTCTGATGCGTTATAATATCTTCGTAATGAGACAGGTTATTTGTGCATCATTTGGTTTAGTATTAAGACGAGGTTTTTGTGTGTGTCTGCAGACTGCCGGGGCGTTTATCTCGCCGCACTGCATCGTTCCGCTGCCCAACTCGAGCGGGATGCAGCTCCTGCTATGCTACGACAACGAGGGTGTCTACGTCAACACCTACGGCCGCGTCAGCAAGAATATTGTACTCCAGGTTCGTAGCATCCTTTTTAACTACAATCAGATGATTTTTTTTTTCAATCGTATACTTTTGCGAGTGTGCCAGCTTAATTGCCGACCTGTTTAATGCAGGTGAAGTTAGAGAGATTGTCCCAAGAGGTAGTGGACATCCTTATTATAATCGTATATTCATTTTATTAATTTGTCATGTATCTTATGTTTTACTTACTATTGTGTATCTCCAAATTTTATCCTTAGTGTATTGGAAAATAATTCTGTAATGCTTTGGATATATTTAAATAAATAAGTTAAATGAAATGAGAGAAGTATGTCAGGAAAGAAAAGTGTGCCAGTTCATTCTTTCTCCCTGCCTACCTCTTCGGCGAGACGGCGCCATTGGTATTATTTTTATTATTATTATGTAATTATATATTTTGTGTGTCTTCTTCTAGTGGGGAGAGATGCCCACGTCGGTGGCCTACATCGGCACCGGTCAGATCATGGGCTGGGGCAACAAGGCCATCGAGATCCGCTCCGTTGAATCGGGCCACCTGGACGGCGTGTTCATGCACAAGAAGGCGCAGCGCCTCAAGTTCCTCTGCGAGCGCAACGACAAGGTCTTCTTCTCCTCAGCCAAGGGCGGCTCCTCCTGCCAGATCTATTTCATGACGCTCAACAAGCCCGGCATGGCCAACTGGTAGTCTAGTATACGCTGAATTATTCTTTACGGTAACTTGGGAGGCGGGGCCCTTCCGCGCCTGTCGTGACGCTGTAGCTAGCCAAATAATCGTGGAAATACGACCGCGTATGACAAAGTTTAGTTTCACGAATTGTTTGCCGAAAGAATCGCCGAAATCGGATCATAATCGGACCGTTTACGGATATTTTTCGTCGCTATTCGATTTTGTTTCGTTTCGATGTATTCTCTCTCGTTTCACTAGCCAAACTAAAAGGTTAGGGATTGCTAGCATGACGACACATGTAAATATTTAAGCACATTTGGAAAGCGATTGTTACATGAACGGGGACAATACGACGATAGCCGAGATTCGTAAGATTTTATGGGGCTATTTAGATTTATAGTCTGCCGTGCTCAAGCGACGTGAGAATGTGATTTTTACGATCATAATTGTAAGAAACGGCATGTTTTTTGAATATAGAAATGATTGCGTTTTTATCATCTCATTTTTTAATTTGAAATGTTTTTAAAACGCCGTGTTTTCGACCGTGACGAGACTTTTGATTGACGATATACAATTGGAAATCGGATGCAATGATATTAAGACACGCTCTTGTGCATTTTTAATGACTTGAATGTAGCCGCGAGACGCGGAGGGCCCCCGCCCAATCGTGTACAATCATGTGGTAGTGTAATATATAGTTAAAAAGTTGGAGATTGCCGCGGCAACGGGGCGTCCTATAATTTGGCCGGATATCGCAAGTTAAGCTCAAGTCTGAATCTAAACACTTTGTATCACCGCTGAGTCGCTTATTAAATATAATGAAACAAATATATTAAACTATTGTATAGTAATATAACTAGCGTATCGTGTAAGTTACGACGGCGTTTGTATTTCGACTCAATTCAGACACAACGCTTTCTCTTCCCCTCTTCATATTTTAATCTAAATTAGTTGAAAAGACTCGTGGGCGTTTTTCTAATTGATCTCCAAACTTTTTAAGGGTTTTTTTTCATTTCATTTTATAAAAATTGTATCCTTTCAGAAACTTTACTTTGAAATGTTTTTTACTTTTTGATAAAGTGATATTTTATTATTAAAATTGAATGTGAGATGTTCGCTGAATGATGTTAGTCAAACGTTAGAAACCGGTCGTAAGCAAAACGTCTTCTGATTCGAATAAATATAATTACACTTTTTATTTACTTGTAACTGAAACACTGACACGTTAATTTTACAAATAACCTTCACAACAAACAAATAAAACAGAGTAGGCACTCATATATTAAAAGGGGGTGGAGTTAAATATAAAAGTGGAGAGAGGTATAATTAGGAATGAGGAGAGGGGAGATGTGACCACTTCCGTTTAATTTAGAACTACGTTCTGTCATTTCACGGAGCCTGTTCCTGGGATACAGATGTCCAACTGTCTCACCATCTTTTGTGTGGTTTTCTTAAAAATCGGCTGCCTTTTGGTACTTAATTTGCCGCTTTCTTTCTCATTCTATTCAGTAACGTCTTCCCCATTGCATAACATCTTGGGCATCCCAGATCTTCCTTATTTTGGAATTTCTCACCATGTCTCAAAGTCTAATTCTTGCAATGGATCGGAGAGTTATCATTTCTGTGGTCCTTATGAGACTTTTTTTAATAAAACAGTGTTTATAAATTAAAATGTGGAGAATTTGTGTAAATCTCGATACTGTTTTGTTCCACTGATATAAATTAATTTATATCAACGTGGTTTTAAGATGTTTTAACTTCATCATCAAGAGATTAAACTGTATTTATATTTATAATACCCATTTAAACGCCGGGTCAGAATGTCACGAACCGATTGAAAGCCGTTGAGTTTGATAAGTATTGAAAAATATTGTTAGTACAATGTAAATAACAGTTCAAATGGAATACTTGTTCTAGTGACACAGAAGAATTCGACATAATAATTATATCACTTTATCAATTAAGTATTTAAACATTAATATTGAGAATATCATTTTACAACGTTTAAAACAATTGACATTGCATTTTTATTTTCAATTTTATAATACTCCGTAAAATGTTGATTTTCAATAATGTAGCCGTTATCAATTGATACGTACGTAATAATATTTTATCTGTACTAATAGTTATTTTTACACTAAACGGTAATGCGTCGGATCTGTCGTTACGCACGTGAGTTGAATCGTTTGTGCGTATCGCGGATTCGGATTGCCGTGTTACGTAATATTCAGAGTGCTAGAGTTAGTCTAAGTCGAAGTACTGAAGATTGCCTACAGAATGTCGGAGAACACATCGCGTTTGATTTGCTCAAGACGATTCTGATGTCCCTCCCCCCTCTCTTTTTCCGATGCCACGCAGCCGGCGACCGTGACGCACTGCAAATTTTCATTGTATGTTTTCGCGGGTGTTGCCGCCGGTTGGACGACTTCGGTACGCTTTTGTACATTTGCGAAAGGATCATTGTACGAGAAATATTAATATCGTGAATCTTTAGAATAAATTTATGAATATAATTTTTATTACGGAAATCTTCAGAACTCTATCGCGAACGGTCGTGATTTCAGCATTTCATTTGCACCTTCTGGCGTGTACATTGTATTTATTTTTTTAAAATAAAATATTTAAAAAATAATAAGTTTGACTAGTTGAAGTAAAATAGGTACTAATACGAAGAAAAAAATAATGAAACTAAGTATGCAATTTTGTTATATATCTCATTTTTTCTTCAACCATTCATTTATTAAATCCTTTCACTCCTGAAGAGAAAAAGAAGAGTATGAAATTAATGATTTTTTTATCATATTTCACTAAAGAAACTGAACAAGAAAAAAAATACTTGCAACAAATATGTCCCTACAGGAGCGAAAGGGTTAAAAAATAATTATAAATTTTACGTTTCATTTGTTTTTGAAGATTTAATTTTTTTTTTCGATATTCATGACTATTATAGTACATTTATTTATTTTTATAAATAAACATTTTATTTAGTGAAGGCGATAGCTTTGTTTTATCACTTATCAACTAATATAACAAAATAATATTGATTAAAAATAATAATAAATAAGTCCAAGATGTGATTTTGAATGTTTAGTTGTTGCAAGTGAATTGCTGAAATTACCTTTATCTTATAGTAACGAAATCATATCTCAAAATTGAAATAATTAATTAACATTCTTATTTTGAATCTCCTCATCACTTCCACGGGTATTCGGATCCTGGAATGCCTTGTTTCTTTAACGATTTCGGTCTTATCCTGTTCCAACCAGTTTAGATCTGATGACATCTTGACTCTCTGATTCCGGACACCCTCGGTGCATCGTCAATTCTTCTGCCTTCTCCGACTCGCCCACATCAAGATACTCCATACATAGGTGTATGAGGAGTATTCTCAGTTTTAGGTCTATATTATTTTCAACCTTTTATTAAATGCAAGCCTAGCCTGAGTGGAACTCCTGACATCACTACTCTCATCTGATGTTGCGTTCGGCCTACAGTCAGCAGCTTTGTTATGTCTTTATAATATAACTAGATGAATAAGAATAAAACTTATTATTTACAATGAACTTCTACCAATAAATCTTCTTCTTTCGGTGTCATGTCAGGTCCTCCACGTTGACTGTCACTTGAGAGTAGGTGTCTCTGTCTCTATGCAGCTCGGAACAGCTCCTCAACGCTTTCATTCCAGCCCCTTATGTTGTGGAACCAGGAGATTCAACATCTTGTCGACCCTCTACTTTGGCTTCAACGATCAGGTGGAGCAATTCATATTTTATCCCCTAAGCATACAACCTAAATAAAACTCCTTACGCTTTACCAATAATTAATGTACTATGTAAATGTTTAATTATTCGATCGTTTGATCTTATTGAAATAGTGAGATATGCTTCCGTGACTAAAAGAGTCTCGTTGTATTTGTACAGTAGAACGTCGTTTATCCGGACGTCAGTCAACTGGAACGACAATTATCCGGACAATCCGAGATGATGAAGCGTTCTGTATCGTGACCTACGCATGACTAAGCTTACCCCACCACACCTATACGACGTAGGGTATGCGTTGCATAATCCTTCTCCCCCGCACCCTACGGACGGTCGGTCTCCCGCTGTATTCGAGTTTTAACCGGTCATTATTTATTTGAGATTACTTGAGTACATTGTGAAAAGTGATTATCTGGAACACCTCTGGTCCCAATTGAAAGCGATTCGTCTCTTAAATGAGGTTGCAAAAGAGATAGACCTCTTTGGATGCAATTATGGCGAATTCGTAAATACCCTTACGATTGTTCTATGTGTATTCCTTTGATATTATTTTTTTTCACCCTTTACATCGATTTGGCTCGCGCTGTAATGATGTAAGGAGTTTTTTCAACAAAATAATAATACAAGAATCAAAAACAGAATATGGTTGATCAAGGTGTTTACAGGACTTATGACCCGTCATTGGTTGGGTTAAGCGCACGCTTTATGTAATACAACATTCCCCATTCCACCTTATTTTTTCTTATGACCACCATGTCTGACAAATTTTTGGAAGTTGTATATATGTTAATCTCCAACACCACCCTTTACATGGTAGTATATTCAATCTACACACTAACGCCATCTATGAAGATGGTATTTTAAGCATTAAGCAGAAAAGCTACCGCCATTTACTGCATTGCTAGAAACCGTCTGGAGATGTCACTCCAATCTATATGCTATAATTTTGTAATTAATTTTATTATTAAAATAATAATAATTAGTCCGGATAAACGACGTTCTACTTTTTTTCTCGGGACATACAAATGGAAGTGTGCGAATAAATATTTTAAATGAGTCATATTCTGACATGATAGAGGCATTTGAAGATAGTCAACATCAGGAATAATTTTTGAAGATTTTTTTTTATTGGTTCGTCACCGTACGTCTCGGGCTCGTTTGACAGAGTGAGTCCCCGGTTAGTCGTTTGTATGTTTAAATTAAATAATCAACCTATCCTCAAGTAATAATCCCAAGTATAAAATGGAGTGCCCGACAAATTTACAAGTTTTATATTTATATTGTAAATAAGGTATCTAAATAGGTGTAACGATATACATTAACCATTTTTCTACCACACTTAGTATTAATTAGGTGCATACATAGCCGGTAATAGCTCAATCTAAGGAGCGTCTGTGCTTTCGTCTGTCAGAATTGGAAATACGTCGATTAAAATAATAAAAAAATTATAGAAAACTAATCCAAATCATTTGATATATAAGTATTCTCCTGATGCAAACACACCATCATAATATGTGTACATTTTCAACAAGTGATTTGATTGCTCTATGTACTGGCATAACGGTTGGCAAGTCAGTTTTACATCAAAGAATTTTCACAATTTTTCTCATTCTCACCAATTGGTAGTTTATTGTTTTTTTTTATTAATGATGTAAAACTCCATATGAAATAATTAATACGAATGAAAAAACTTATGTTTTTCTAACAGACATTTGATAATACATTAGAAGGGCGAAACATGTCATCCCCCAAAAAATATGATAAAACTTCTAGAAAAACATAATTTTTTTCATTCGTATTAATTATTAAATATTGCTAGGTTTGAAGCGTTTTTTTTAGTCTCTAGCTTTTAGAATTAAAAATAAAAAGCTTTCAAACTAAAATTATCATCTGTAATTAATTAAAAAAATATATAATGTTAATTTTGTTTTTTAAATGAGAAGCACTTTTAATCACACAGAAATTATTTTAATTCGAGCATTTGTGAGTGTTATCTTTATGACAACAAGTTGCCAGCATCTGGATATTAAAAACAAGATAATTAAAAATTAATTGTATATCAATAGAGACAAAGATGTAAATTATTTGGAAACAGAATATGGTGGTCGAGGACTTATGACCTGTCATTGGTTAGGTTAAGCGATCGCTTTATGTAATGCAACATTCCCCATTCTGCCCTTCTTACGAACACCACGTCTGACGATTATTTTTTGAAATGCTACTATGTTGAGAAACATTTCACATATTTTAGTTCAATCTACACTAGCGCCATCTATTGAGATTAGATGTAATCATTCAGCAGAAAATCTTTATTATGTTTTTAATTTATACTGTGCCAAAATACAGCAAAACTTATCAATTATAATATTTTTTTTTAACGTATATCCAATTTTGACAGACGGAATGCTTTTTCAAATGTTTAAAACGATCTCCTATCTATATACACACAATTTATGTTCAGAACATTTTTTGTGTTCGAGATTGCATTTAGGAACGATGTGTACAAAAAAAATATTTGGTCAATAAAACGTGGTGCATTTGTGAACACACTTCCAGCTGTCAGATTATAACAAAATGGCGGCAAACAATTTTGTACAAAGGCATTATAAGCAATCAGTATAATATATGAAACAGGACATTTTTGTGGGTATTATTTTGATGTTAGATGACTTATATACACTAAGATAATCTTATTACCTTCCATTTTAATATAATTCTGAATGATTTAGTTAATTTTTTTTTGTAATAGAAATTTCTGTTTTGGAATGATTTTTTTTTTTTAAATCTTTTTTCTGTGAAAGTGTGATATGATGGTCGTAAAAATATTTCCACATGTAAGTGCATTTAATATATATTTTTAAGTTTTAAAAATGTGAGGTTAGAATAGATGCTGACACATTTACAGACACCGTATTGAAAAACATTGTGAATTTGGAATATTTTAACGTAAAATTTAATTATGATTTTTTTTTTTATAAATGATTGACAATTATCTATTTTGTGAAAATGGCTTGAATTACAAAGTAATTTTTTTATTTTTTAAAACCTCTCAGCCAATTAGGCTGGACATTAACATGGTCAAGCTCTTAGAAGGATGTATTTTTCCGTAAGGTTTAACACTTGAAAGCAATCCACACTAAATTGGTTTAACCTAATTTTTATTTTCGCAGCATTTAATAAAGTATTATTAAAAAAAATAACACTTCCAGTTCCAACGTTGTAGTGTTCTGCTTTTACATGAAATTCATATTCTTATTCTGGTGCCGTGTCAGGACGGCCTAACGTTGGTGTTTACTGCAGCGGAAGCATCTCTGTCCCGCACCACTTGGAACAGATTCTCAACTCTGCTCATTCTCTTATATTTATAGCCAGGACAACTTTCAACCCCCCGCCATCCCTCTATCTTGCCCATGATTATCAGCCGAAAGAGGTGGTATCTTTCTTCCCTTAGAACATGACCCAAATATGAGACCGTTCTAACTTTACCATTCGACAACAGCTCTTTATGCGACTTTTCTAACCTTCACCCTTGACAACAGCCCTCTATGAAATTCATATTAAAAAACAAATAAACTATTACGCCGTCTTCCGCAGTGGTAGGCAGAGAGAATGGACCGCCACACTAGGATGGAGATCCTGACACATTTCTCTAGGTTCCTTCACTTTCATACAATGAGTCATATATGCCCGTAGATTCTTCCGGCTTCTAACATGATCAACCTTTATAATTTGATTAAATTAGTTATGCCATGTTTTCCTCGTTCTACCTCGACTCCGTACTCCATTTACATCGTTAACGTATTCTTTCTTAACCATTCTTTTTCCATCCATGCGCTCCATATGTCAGAACCAACACAGCGATCCTTTCATAATTTTGTTCATAATACCTTCTTCCGCTCTACATTCCTTTCTTATATCGGCAATTGAGATTCTGGCGTACATCGTTCTACCACACATACATAAACATTTTAATGTATTTTAAAAGGATTTCTTTGTAATTCAAGCCTGTAACAGCATTTACATTACATTTAAAAGTTAATTACGTATGTTTTTTATTTTGCTTCAGTATTTAGAGTTTATGAGAGTAAACCGAAATTCTTTATGTGTGTAATTAAAAAACTAGCAGTTCTTCTTACAAGGTATTCGATCCATAACATATTTCAATAACGAATGTTTCTCGTTTCCAACTTTTAATGTGACGGGCTGAAATTGAATTTGTCTGAATGTGAAATTTTATATTTTTAGAATCTGATCCTCGTAGGGAGTGCTGCTAATTCGCTGGTCATTTGTCAGTACCCGCGTGCGATTGATTAGAGACTTTAGTTTCTTCCATCGGTGCACATCAACGACGACGCGTATCGACAGTTTTATTATTATTTTTTTTGATGTACGGCGAAACGAACGATGACGGTGAAAAATGAACAATTTTGTATATAAATTTTTAAAGGATATTTTATAAATTAATATTAGATATTTAATTATTATAAATAAAGCTTATATTGTTTGTTTGTTTGGTGTCGGGGGGGTTAGCCATTGGTCCCCCGGAGCCAGTCTTGTTTTATCTAGTCGGAAAGCTAGACGAGGATTGTCCGTTGTGGAACGTTGTTTGGAAACTGTTTTTACGTTCATTTCAATGGAAAACGGCGATAGTTTTGTGATCGCATCTCTGTAATATAAAATTAAATGTCACATAACATACTAATATTGAAAATAATACACTTTCTGGAAGTTTTATTGGTAAAACGGTGTTTTAATGAATTTAAACATTATTTTTTCCACTCTCGAGTTTATTTGTTTTGACATGTTTAGAAGGTTTTATACACTCATGTCATCGGGATAATTTTTCTTGACATATTTCGAAGGTATTATACCTTTGTTATCGGGAGAACCATATAAACTAGTTTATATTATATTCAGTTTATATCGTTCTTTCGAAGACGAATGTCGAAAACCTTAGAAGTATGTTGAGAAAAAATACTCAAAAGTGTTTTGATTCATAAGATATTCATATTCTATTAAATTCCACATGGTTCAATAATTCCGATTCCCTGTCAAGGCAAAACACGTTTTTCTAGTAATTAATTATTTCTGATAATACTGCATTTTTTTTAAATTTCATTATGTGTATAAAAAAATTCAATGTTATCCATTGAAATGAATTTAAAAATATTGTACAGCCGTTTCCACAATTATTTTCCACCCGTTGATGCATTGAAATAACATTTTTAGAAATATAATTATTCATTTGTTTTAACCGCCCTACTTTGGGTTATTTTCCGAGAAACATGCAAAAAACAAGCAGGTTTTTTTATTAATGAAATTTAATTGTATACTAATTTTATTTTTTTAAATTACGCAACGTCAAATACTCGGCCGCACACTTGGCCTGCCCCTTGTAAAACTATCATATTTATGAAGACTTGTGCTCAAGTTTTGATGGCACACGCGCGTATCCCTAAAACTTTGTACATTTTAGGTACATTACTTTTTCTCAAGCCCGTACGTGATACGGGATATCGTAGAATGGTACAGTCAAAGTGAATGTATCACGTACGTTCAAATAGTGGTTAAAAAAATTTAAAATAATCGAAGAGTTATGAAAATATTTTTAAAATGTGTATTTTTTTGCATCGGCAGTTGAGATTTTTTTAATTGTAAAAAAATTGTATCTAAGTCTGCGGCTACACGCATCTCGGATGCGTAGTGTTTGGGACGACGCAGGTTTAATATTAAATGTTGCGTATTGAGTATTGTATCGGGAATGACGCCGATGTTCAGATTGTACAGTTGGATTTAGAGTTAACGTAACAGAATTAGATGAAATGACGACTGTTTACCAATTTTTGAAATTGGAACATATTGTCATTCTCTTGTTGCATATTAATCTGTATGATTTATTTTTTTGTGTATTTTAAATTATAACCATACTGATTGTGGTTTTATGTGAATTCCATTTTTTTTTTAAATATATTGAAAATAATCGGAATTTCTTAACTTGGTAGCATAATTTTTTTACCAATTTAATATTAAAATATATAAATTACTTTTAAAAAGGATATATTCTTACTGCAGAAGTAACTAACTAACCATCACGCCATTTCTCCGGAGGGGTAGGCAGAGAGGATGGATCGCCACAATGCCCTGTCCTCTGTCCACAGTGTACTGCCATCTTTGCTTCTGCAGAAGTATAGAAAAATAATTTTAATTTTGACGATTATATAATTAAATTGTATCGCTTTCACTGTCTTCCAGTGTTGCCATCTTGATTTTATTACGTATTTAAACGGGGTAAGTTGAGAAATTCTGTTTTTTTTTCCCTATTATAATTTTTATTTTCATATATTATAAAATTCTGAACTGTTTAGTAATTAATTATAAACAAAAAAAATTGCATTTGGAAAGCGTAAATAGAAATGAAGTGTGGAAGGGTTTCTGTGCTAAAGACTTGGTTGAATTACTGTATGATAATTTAATTATAATTATTAAAAAATAAAAAAAACCTATATCGTATTCAATCTAAGTTATTTTTAGTTAGTAAATTTTTTATACAATTATTTCTTTACACATTTACCCCTGATTCTGAACGCCCTGTACTTTTAGAATCATTAAGAAGTGCTGTATGTATGGTTAAGGAAAAAAATAACATTTTTTTGTTTATGTATATGAAAATAAATGTACTATTTATGATTTTATAATTGTCCACTCGAAACTATGATATTTGTTTTGTATAATAATTATTTCTATTGTAAAAATATTTCTTTTACGCGATGGTACAGTCAAACGAGATTAAATCTTCGCCGCAACTGCAATAAGAATATTAAAAAAAAAAAGATATCTGATCTTCCAACGACTTCGCAGAGAAGTCTCATCACTGCCAATCGAAGACATCTATGTAAGGTCTAAGTTAAATTTCATTTAGCAGAATGCACTTAATTAATAACTGTTAAATTTACATAATTTTAATTTTGAAAATATGTTTTATTTGTTTTTTACAACATTTTGAATGTATACAAATACTTGTAGACGAATACTGGATTTTACCCATTGCGGGTTATCAATTCAAGAATTAATTGTATCTCAATATCTTCATAGATGGCGTTAGTGTGTAGTTTGAAATAAACTACCATGCAAAGGGTGGTGTTGCAGATTAACATATAACTTACAAAAATTTGTCAGACATGGTGGTCATAAGAAAAAGGTGGAATGGGGATTAACCCAATCAATGACAGGTCATAAGTCCTGTAAACACCTCGATCAACCATATTCTGTTTCCAATTTGCATCTTCGTCTTTATTGAGATACAATTAATTCATGTTTTATTTTTTTACTAAAAAATACACATTTTTACCTTGTTAGATTGCATTGCTTATTTTGTGTTGAGGCATTGAAGGCCGATCACTTGGCTCCTGATACAAGTGACATTCTTGATGATGATTTAAAAAAAAATTGTTAACTTTTTAATTAAAACACTGTTATAGAGTATCGCAATTAGGGATGGGCAAAATGAATCACTTAAAGGATCTGAGCTGAACGGTTCCGATCAGCAAAGTGAGCCGACTCTTTTTAATAATTCATGGTTCACAATTTTGAGTCGTTCGTAAAACTGAATTTCTAAAACGAACTAAAAAAACACAAAAAAGTCGCCAACGATTTCCATCCTACAATTTTTCAACTTTGCAGGAAATCAGCGATGACCTTTTTTGGTGGAGGTCTTCCACGGGGACGAGTCCCACGAGGCTGATTATGAAATGCAATATAGGGGAGTCTGGTGGTGTCAATTCTTTGAACGTGACCATTGCAGTCCCGTTTTTCGCTATCTGCTCCATCTTATAATATCCTCAACCTCACATATCTCTCTTATTCTGGTGTTACTCACGTGATCTCTCAATCTTGCCTGCTATCGTCCTCAGTATCTTCATTTCGGAAGTCCTCAAAACTTGTTTGGTCCTTACCGTGTCTGCCCTTGCTTCGACGCCATATGTTATTATTGGTCTTACGCATGCTTTATAGATTCTCATCGTACTCTTAATGGCCATGTCTTTGTTTTTCCATATTGTGAGATTGCAGCTGCCTTGTTTACTCGGGCTTGTATTTCTTCCCGCAGATCAGCTCCTCTTACCAGATCTATGCCTAGATACTTGAAGGTCCTGACCTGTTCTATGGGTTGATTTTCTATAGCCAGGTTACATGTTTTGGGTGTTTTTTAGATAGAGATCGTCATGTTGTATTTCTTACAGGCGTGATGTAGTCTGTCTAGCATTTTTTGTAAGTCATTGTTTTCAGCTATGATTATGGCATCGTCTGCATAACAGACCACATTGACAATTCATTCACAGTTTAAAATTCTGAGAGAAGGCCCGTGTTTGCGAGTTGGTTAACTCTACCACTTAACACCTTTGTTATAACAGCCTTCAATTGTGTTTCAATTAGTGTTAATAAGCGTGCAAATCTACCTGCAGAAAAAATCTTAATCTTTTAGTAATAAGATGCCATCTGTGCACTAATATTTAAATTAATTATTTTGACTGTACCATCGCGTAGTATATTAACAACCCAATGAGATATTATTGTGTGTTGGACTTGTAAGGCGTACGTAACCTCCCTGTGTTTTTATTGTAAATGGCTTGCGCTTTGTATTAAAACAACCGCGGTACGCCGTAAACGTACTACTTGTAACCTACTTACGAGAGAAACAGCTGTCAACGTTGTCCCTCATCGCATTTCATACATTTTGTACTGAATTCTCCCTCTTTTGATACGACAAACAATCGTTTGAATTGTGTTTATTGTAGTGATGTATTATAGCTATATATAAAAATGAACGAGCATAGAAGCAATATATAATATACATAACGTATAAATAGAATGTCTTTGAGTTTATTTTTTATTTTTTCAAATTGGAAAATCGGCGCCGGGCTATTCTCCCGGCCGATGTATTTTAATTTATTTACTAGGTGCTAAATTAAAACTGTTATGGAAGGAAAGGATTTACCAAAATATCACAAATTTTATGTCTCAATTTTATATAATTAGGAATGTTTATTAATTTATACTTATGATGGTTTATTATCTATGTGATTACAAAATTAAAAATACCATTTTATTGAATTTTTTTTGTCTTTCATTTACCATTTGTGGAATACTCAACCTGTAACTAAACCCTTTTTAAGTTTGTGTATTTAGGTAGTATGTTTACAAGAGATGGGAGAGTGGAGAGGGATATTGGAAGAAGGGTTGGGGCAGGCAACAAAGTGAATGGTGCACTTAAAGTTGTCATCGCAAACAAACACCTATCCAAAAAAGCTAGAATGGCAGTGCACAATGGTGTTCTTCTACCGACCCTTATGTATGGAAGCGAAGCATGAAACTGGCAAAGGAAGGATGAAAGTAGAATAAATGCAGTAGAAATGAGATCTCTTAGACGAATGTGTGGATACTCTGTGTATGATAGTGTCGAATGAAAATATAAGAAGTGAATGCAGTGCGAATGATGGTGTTATGAATAAAATAATGAAAGGATCATTAAGATGGTTTGGACACATGGAAAGAATGAATAAAGAAAGAATGGTTAAAAAAGTATATGTTAACGATGTAAATGGAACCGGAACCAGGAAGACCGAGGAAAACGTGGCACCATCAAATAAATCAAATATTGAATGTCGGCCATCTGAGAAGTCAGAGAAATCGACGCACGTGCATGACACAATGTATGAATGTTGAGGAAGCGAGAGAAATATGTCAGGAAAGAAAAAAAAGTGTGTCAATCTATTATTTCTGCCTACCCCTTCGGGGAGACGGCGTGATGGTTAGTTACTTAGTTAGTTAGTTAACTAAACCCTTAGGGTACGGCAACACAGAAGTGCCAGGGTCGGAGGCTAGGTGGACACCTGGAGAACCAGCAAATGGTGTACTCGGTGGCGGTACTCCCATAGAAGCCCGGCTTGCATAAGAAATTTTGAATCAAAACCTCCAAATCTAAGTAATCATGCCCCCGCATAAACCAACAACCCACCAAATCACCTTCCAACAATGTTCCCATCAGACGTAAGAGGAATAGCCACAAGAGCTGAACCTCTGTAAGCCAGAAGAGGTTTTGATTCAAAAGTTCTTAGTAAGAATGCTTTGCATACCGTGGACAGATTTCGTCAGCAATTTGGAGGTTTTGAGGAGAGCCAATTGTAGTAGACAACTGCTTAAGGACGTTAAGGTCCGTAAGATTTCATATCTGGGTCACATTCTGCGGGGAGATGAATACAGTTTGCTCCAACTAAAGCAGCGTGGTCCTGGTAGAAGGCAAACGTCTTGGGTGTGCAACATAAGAGACTGGACCGGGATGAGACATGTGGGGGAGCTGTTGAGGGAATGAGAAGCCTTCGCCGGAGTGATTGCCAATGTCAGAGGGACCTGATACGGAATGCGAAGAAGAAGATACAAATGAGACATAACAAACGAACAAAATTTAGGCGAATCATTTGGACATACATAAAACATATTTACATAAATGTAAAACATATCTCAGAAGAATCCCAAATATGTGAACACCAGTGAGGCAGTACTCATTCCAGAATTGGTCATATATTGTTTGAACACATACCTACATTGATTTATGTGATGTGAATTAAAGTGATCTGCTTCAGGGTTACGAATGATTGGATGTCGTTCATCAAAAAGGACTTGTATATTAGACATCAGGATGATTTAATACTTTGGATATGCTTACAAAGGATCCATCACCGAAAAACCTTTAGTAGGTATATAACCGCGCATAACGATATTTAACTAACTAACTAATTATACATCACGCCGTTTCTCCGGAGGGGTAGGCAGAGAGGATGGATCATCACATTGCTCTATCCTGGCATAATTTTTGAGTCTCTTCTACATTCACACATCGTGACGCACGCTCGTAGATTGTTACTACTTCGAACATTGCCACCTTTCAGTAATTGATTAATTTGGTCATGCCATGTCCTCCTTGGCCTTGCTCGAATTCTTTTCCCATTCACACTATTAGTATATATCTTTTTAACCATTCTTCACTCATCCATTCGTTCCATTTGTCCATACCATCTTAGTGACCCTTTCTTGATTTTATTTATCACGCATTCTTCCGCCTTATCTCTGGGGATGAATTCGGACAAGACGAAGTCATGTATAATCAACATATTATCCCGAGATCAGTAGCCGTCGATGGGTCGGCTCTCGAAGTGGTACAATAATATACATATCTTGGCCAAATCATACAATTAGGACGAAACAATTTCGAGAAAGAAGCCGACCGAAGAATTCAGTTAGGTTGGGCGGCCTTTGGAAAATTGCGTCATGTTCTCACCTCTAAAATACCACAATGCCTCAAGACTAAAGTCTTCAATCAGTGCGTCTTGCCAGTCATGACGTACGGAGCCGAGACGTGGACACTGACAAAAGGTCTAGTCTACAGATTCAAGGTCGCCCAACGCGCTATGGAAAGAGCCATGCTTGGAATAACCTTAAGGGACAGATTCAGAAACGAATTTATTCTACAACAAACCAAGGTGACTGGCCATATCTGTCGGAGAACCGACGGCCGATGGGGGAGACGCGTTCTGGTGTGGAGACCGCGTACAGGATTCCTCAGAGTGGGACGTCCCACTGTCCGCTGGACCGACGATCTGAAGAGGATTGCTGGACATGGATGGATGGGAGCGGCAATGGATAGGGGGCGGTGGCGTGCTTTGGGAGAGGCCTGCATTCAGCAGTGGTTGGCAGACGGCTGATGATGATGATCGGCCTTGCATTCCTTTCTTACTTCATCATTAGATATTCTATCATACAATGTTTTTCCGCACATCCTTCTTAGTGACCTCATTTCTATATCATAGTAAATTTATAATTTCTAAATAAAAAAAACTGTTCCATTACAAGCTTCTTATTTCAAAAGTTGACAGTGGCGTTGTTTCTTGATTCGTTAAAAAAAACATTTAATTTCACGTTTTAATAAGATTTTGACTGTTTTCCGTTTTTATTTTACTATAAAATAATCCTTGCAAATTCACATAAACTAAAATGGCGGGAACTTCGCGTGATACGTCATGCAGAGGAGCGATTAGAGTACAAGCCCCACTTCATTGCGAAACTGGACAAAGGTTCTAAAGACTGTACTGTGTGCAGTAACAGAAAGATTCCAGGGGAAGACGGGAAACAGTGTGGTTTAGCTCCTGTTCCAGAAAACCTGGTCTCCATCCTGGAGATTGTTTTAAAAATTACCTTACTATGCAAAAATATAAGTAGTCCATAATGGTTTTTGTAAATTGTTTTTTATTTGAAGAATAAATCATTACAAATGAATTTTTAACGACTTTTTTTGTAACTGCCTATCAATAAAAATATTTGGACATTATTTAAATTGAAGACCACAGGGGAAAAACAAGGAATGTCAGAAGAAGGTTAATTTGAATAAATTGAGAATAAAGCTAATCAAAGTCTATATATTTCTTAGCAATTAGCAATCGATTATCTGGCCATAGTCGACGACACACATGATTTTTGAATATGAAAATTTTACTGTGGATAGATACGTACAAATGCCGATAGATGGCATTATTACATTTATTTTGAATTTTAACTGACATTCCCTGTAGTCTTCAATTGGAGTTGGCTGACAAACAATATCAAAAAGTAATGGAGTGGTAAGGGTTAATATCCTGGATGCGCACGACTTACCAATTTGACTAAAATCAGTCGTAGCGAGCAAAGAGCTAATCCCATTGACAGTATTGAGAGTAAAGTTTGACCACGCCTGCTTCACACACCAAGGTGGGGTTAAAGCATTGTAAGTGTGTATAGTTAAACCATGACAAGATTTCATCTCGAGGCCCGAGTCTATGTGTCACGATTTGAGACATTGCGAAACGGCTTGGCCTATACAATGGCTAATGATTATTGGACCCAGAGCGATCTACTGCGTCGCACATTATTCTCCAAAGACTGGGTCAATTATCAATTATACCACAGGCTCTCCAAGCTTTTTACGCGAGGCAAGAAATTGGTAAATCGAAATAATTCATTTTAAACACGGGCAAGGTGCCTCCGCTTGTGGTTATTATAACCAAAGAAAAAACAGCCACTAGTGGTGTTACTATTTGGGGGGTTATGGTGAGAGTGTTAATCTATTGGCCCCAAACAGTGTCAAATGCCGTTCTCTGGACCATGGCAGGCGAAAAGCCAATTAGAGAACAAGTCGCTAGACGCAAATGGCAGTGGATCGGTCAAACTCTGAGACGGAACCCAGCCTGCATCGCTCAGGGTTCAATAGACTGGTCCCATATGGTGGAAAGAGAAAGCGAGGTAGACCTAGAGCCACCTGGAGAATAACCCTGCAGGACGAGGTTAGGGCAGCAGGCCTCACTTGGGATGATGTTAGGCATCAGGCATGCGATAGAGTCGGGTGGAGAAGGTTCCTTGAGGCCCTATGCACCACGGAGGTGTGACAGGACAAAAATAAGAGAAAGAAGAAGAAGATGCTGAGAGTGTTGAAAGGCGTAGGAAGTTTCAACGTTTATTCTCGATCACAAGTAATTATACATTAATAGTATTATGTACTCGTAATGGAGCGTGGCTGGACAGCGGAGTAACTTCACAGGGTGTCGATAGCAGCGGGGCGGAGTCCGGGCGGCGAGCAGCTGAGGATGATGTTACGCTGGGCGGTTGTATCGGTCAGCAGAAGCGAGGACTCGCCAGAAGCTGCGTGACGTAGTCGAGTGGCTTCGTAGATCGGCGGGAGAGAGTCCGAGATCCCTCGTGACGTAGACTTGTTAACGTAGACTCGTGTCGGTTAGAAGTTGGAAGAATGACAGACGTGTTGGGTGGTTGGCTGTACGGCTTTTATATGTTTTGTTTTCTTTGCGCACGATACTCAGCCGGACAACTTGTAGTAACCTTTGTGTATGAACCCGGGCCCTGATTCATCATTTTTCACACACGGACTCCTTCGGTCATCGGCTTCATTAGGCTGAGAATCTATTGTGTCAGGTGTTTTGATTGTCCATGCAATGTATTTCGCCATTGTAATATGCTGGTACAGCAGTCCGAGTCCATTGCCTCCACTCGTGTGGTCTCGTCTTTTGGGACAAAGTCCTGCATGGTTTGTTAACCTCACACTATAACCAAAGAAAAAACAGCCCCTTGTGGTGTTACTAAAACCAAAGAAAAAACAGTCATCTTGGATGTAGAAAGGATCCAGAAACGATTTCTGAAATATTTATTCCTCAGGGAGTATAACTACTATCTTTTTTTGAAACCCTCACTATTTCCCACAGGAATATTGGATTTCAACACTCTTGAAACACTTGACGTGTTTCAACTAACTAACTAACTAACTAACCATCATTCTGCCTACCCTTTCGGGGAGACGGCGTGATGGTTAGTTAGTTAGTTAGTTAGTTGAAACACGTCAAATGATGTCAGGAATCAATCAGGCGACCTTCGACAGGTCGCTCAACGCGTCATGGAAAGAGCCATGCTTGGAATAATCTTGAGGGACAGATTTAAAAACGAATTTATTCGACAACAAACCAAGGTGACTGAGGTGGCTCTGAGGATGGGCGGAGTGAAGTGGCGATGGACTGGCCATATCTGTCGGAGAACAAACAGCTGATGAGAAGACGAGTTTTGGAGTGTAGACCGCGCATAGGATTTCGTAGAGTTGGACGTATCCCTGCCCGCTGGATCGACATTATTATTATAATTGCTGGACGTGGATGGATGAGAGTGGCGATGGATAGCGGACAGTGACATGCTTTGAGAGAGGCCTATGTTCAGCAGTGGACGACAGATGGCTGCCAAGGAGAAGAAGTGGACTATTCCAAATGGTTTTAAACCACGTAATCGTCCCTTGATAAAGCAAGTGCAAATATGTGGTCTGTTCTCCAGAGTGTTGCTCCTCCTGTGGGATAGACTCCCAGCTGTCCTTCCATCTTTTAGGAGATCTTCCACGAGGACGAGTCCCATGAGGCTGATTATGTAGTCCGATATGGGGGAGTCTGGTGGTGTCCATTCTTTGAACATGACCGTACCAGTCTCTTTTATGCTGTCTGCTCCATCTTATAATATCCTCAACCTCAACCACATATCTCTCTTATTCTGGTGTTCCTCGCGCGATCTCTCAGCGTCTCGCCTGCTATCGTCCTCAGTGTCTATAAACTTACACGGGTTGTTTTTTGCTAGCGGGCGCTCCGCTCGAATTTAAATCGGTAGCCCTGTTGTTAATTGAATATTGGCGAGGGAATTCTAATGGCAAGCAAGTACCTCGGTACCTGGCGATGAAATTATTCAATGTTGACCTTTCGGCGGGCTAACTCAACAATGGAGGCCACACCTCGACGCCATTGGCCGAGCGGGGGCTAATCACGACCGCATACTCCGTCGTTCGGCAGGAGTCGGCTTGATCGATCGGTGGGATTTATTTCAAATTCGAATTCTATTCCACGATTACTGTTCCAGAACATTCTTTAATTGTTTTCGCGAGTTTTAATTTGATTTGGAGAATAATAATAATAATAATATACGAGTAAGTGTATTTATTTTAAAACGATGTATAGTATTTGAAATGGTATGAAGAAGGAATGTAGAGCGGAAGAAAATATTTTGAAAGGATCACTGCGTACGTTTGGACATATGGAACCCACGAATGAAGAAATGATGGTCAAGAAAATATACGTTCACAATGTGCATGGATTGCAGAGTCGAAGAAGACCAAGGAAAACATGGCAAGAACAACTAATAAAATTTTAATCTAGGGGTTAACATTTGTCCGGCTGACTGCGTTTGTAGTCCAAAAAAATGGTTTCGTATTGCGACAGACTATATTTGCAGCTCATGTATATCTTATAAACTCTTTTTTAGTTCTTTACTCCACTTTAATAATTTGTGCGGTGATTTTATTTATTTATTTAATATTATGAAATGCTTCCTAAATCTCGTCCTCGTCGTCTGGCACCCGCTTGTCATTGCCGTCTTTAAATGTAAGTCCCGGATGGACCGGGGGTAGGCCCAGGGAGTGTACGAGCGAGGCTGACAAAAGGGCGCCACTACGCCCTATAACAGCCTCGGGTATGTGGCGGGAACTTCTATGTTTCTTTATAAAAAAGTTCTTTACTACAAAAATCTGTCTGAGCTGTAAATGTAGTCACCCACAGTTCGAGACCAATTTTTCTTCTTCTGCAAATGAAGCCAGTTGAAATGGGGGTTAAATACAATACGCACATATCAGGGCTTGTTAAGTCTGGTTTCTTCCAACTGAGACAGCTAAAGCACATACGGAGATGTTTACCTGTTGGTGAAGCTAGGACCCTCGTAAATTCTTTTGTAGTGTCACGGTTAGATTATTGTAATGGAATGTACGCCGGATTGCCAAATAATCAATTAAGCAGAATACAAAGCGTATTTAATGCTGCTGTCCGATTGATTATGGGGCAACACTGTCATATCACGCCGCACCTGAAGGACCTTCATTGGCTTAAAATCTTAAAGCGAGTAAAATATAAATTGTGTTTGACAGTGTTTAAGGCTCGACACCAGAGAGCGCCAGCGTATATATCGGACCTCTGCGTGACACCCATGCCAACGGAAAGGCAACGTTCACTCCGATCAGTAGAAACAAGTGCAAACAACATAGCGATTCCAGTCAGAGCCAATAAAGCATGTTTCTATGATCGTGCTTTCAGCGTTGCGGGTCCGTTGGCGTGGAATAGCCTCCATGTTAGTATTAAGTATGAGGATAGTGACGTTAAATTTAACATCTGAAGACTGCACTGTTCGGGCAGTCATTTCCTAGTGCGCCCTTGGAGTAATTGATTTTACAAAACGGCGCACTTAAAATACAAATCATCATAACAATAAATAAATTAATTAAATATAAAAAAAAATCATTCGCGCTTTTGTATATCTCTATTTCATCACGAACTTCAAAGTTGTCTCCGGAAAGACCACGTCATCACGTCTTGTGTCAGTTTTATATCGTTCCATATTAAAATTTTAATCTTCTTCTTCTTCAGCCGATCCCCGTCCACTCCTCAATTCGCTATACCACTCTGTCTTGTGCAGACGAAAAGTATTTAATTATTTTGTTAATAACAATGAAATGAAGTGTTATGAACAAAATAATGAAAGGATCATTATGATGTTTTGGACACATGAAAAGAATGAATGAAGAAGGAATGAGTAAAAAAGTATATATTGACGATGTAAACGGAACTAGAAACAGAGGAAGACCAAGGAAAACGTGGCACGATAAAAAATCTTAATTTGAATTTCGGCCACGTGAGAAGTCGGAGAAATCGATGAGAGTGGATGTCACGATGTATGAATGTTGAGGAAGCAAGAGAAGTATATCAGGAAAGTCCATTATTTCTGCCTACCCCTTCGGATAAACGTCGTGATGTTTAGGTAATAGCTAATCTTGAAATAAAAAAAAATAAACCGTAAATGTCGGTTTTTACATCAATTATATATTATGTAAAGTGAATTTCTATTTCTTAAAATATTTGAGATTGTTTCGTGGTCACAGAAATGATTATTTCAAAGCAATAAGAAAAATGAAATAGAAATTTCTAATATCTGCTCTGTGTTATGTAGAAACTTAATTACATGTTTCAGTTGACGTGCACTTTAAATGGTATAAAACAGAACGATAACATTTCTCTAAATATCCATTTCTAATCAAAATATCTTTGCTTATGGGTATATGTTTTATACCAATTTCCCTGTATTAATGCTTACATATACTGATTTCCTTACGTTATATAAGTAATGAAAAATGGTTTGTTTTTGAATGTATACAAATACTTGATGGTGTCATGAACAAAATAATGAAAGCATCATTAAGATGGTTTGGACATATGGAAAGAATGAATGAAGAAAGAATGGTAAAAATATTATATGTTAATGATGTAAATGGAACCAGAAATAGAGGGAGATCGAGGAAAACGTGGCACGATCAAATAAATCAAATATTGAATGTCGGCCATGTGAGGAGTCCGAGAAATCGACGCGCGTGCATGACACGATGTATGAATGTTGAGGAATCGAGAGAGATATGTCAGGAAATAAAAGTGTGGCAGTCCGAGACGGCGTGATGATTTAGTTAGTTAGTTACAAATACTTGTAGACAAATACTGGATTTTACCCATATGCATGTGTCTCAACATAGTAGCAAATATACATCTTTCATAAATTGGTCAGACGTGGTGATCGTAAGGAGGCCGGAATGGGGAATGTTGTTAACATAAAGCGATCGCTTAACCCAACCAATGACAGGTCATAAGTCCTGTAAACGCCTCGGTCACCATATTCTGTTTAAAAAAAAAAAAAAATACATCATCGTCTCTATTGAGATACAATTAATCCTGAAAAAATGGTTGTTTGGTCAATGCTTTTGTACGGAGTGGAGTCATGAACCCTCTAAATCAGCACCGTGAAATTATTTCTTAAAAATAATATCGTTCAAATATAAACCCTCGCATCCGCGGCACTCATTTAGTCGAACAGTAAAATTTCTTATGGCGGCTCGGCTGGTAAAATCCGCGATGGCTGCCATTTCGTGACGAATATTTTCTTTTAAATATGCCACAGAAGTCGATTTATTGGCGTAAACTTTAGATTTAAGATAACCTCTCAGGAAAAAGTCCACAGGGGTTAAATCAGGACTGCGTGGAGGCCAATTTATGTCACCTCTCCTGGAGATCAACTCGTGGCAGAGACGTATTGGACGTGTGTGACGTTGCTCCGTCCTGCTGGAACCATATTCTTTGGTTAAAGCAAGGTAAGTTTTGCAATTCAGACACCGAGAAGTCGTCTGATATCTCTAACGCTCTGAATTCAAACAAAAACTTTCTTTTGGGACGCCTTGTATAGTGGTCATCTTCGTCAGCTTGTCTCCATCTATTGCTGGACGTTAGCTTCTCCACCCCCACGCCATGCCTCTTGGTCTCTCGCCAGTGTTCTCCAGGCCCTCTCCGCCGTCCGCACAATATCGTCGCTCCACCTAGTAGTCTTCGGCACAACCTTGGCCTCCATTCAGTAATCCTCTGGCTCCATCTTCCATCATCCCGTCGGCACGCATGTCCAGCCCATTGCTACTTCATCTTCGTAATGCGTATCCCTATATCGGTGACCATGGTGCGTCTTCTAATCTCCACGATGGGTATATAAGGTATCCAACATGGATATTTCCATGGCCCGTTGTGCAAATTATATTTTGTGCATTGCTTTTATATATTAAAGATCTATTGACCCCAAACAGTGTCAAATGCCGTTCTCTGAACCATGGCAGGCAAAAAGCCAATTAGAGAACAAGTCGCTAGACGCAAATGGCAGTGGATCGGTCACACTCTGAGACGGAGCCCAGCCTGCATCGCTCAGGGTGCACTAGACTGGTCCCCTGTGGGGGGAAAGTGGAAGCAAGGTAAACCTAGAGCCACCTGGAGAAGAGCCCTGCAGGACGAGGTTAAGGCAGCAGGCCTCACTTGGGATGATGTTGGGTATCAGGCATGCGATAGAGTCGGTGGAGAAGGTTCCTCGAGGCCCTATGCACCACGGAGGTGTGACAAAAATAAGAAGAAGAAGCATTGCTTCTTTAATTAACTTCCATGTCTCGCATCCATAACAGTAATTACTCGTGACCAAATATTTTTTGAGGGATTCAATAAAACATCTTTGATATATGAAATAATATAATTATTTGTAAAAAAAGTTACAAAAATAAGTAGTAAAAAAAAACAATATAAAAATAATAGTATAAATAGGCATTTTACATTATTTTAATACAAGGAATGTAATAATAATTAAATATTTTTTATACAAAACATCATTTTGACAAAACACAACGTGATCCAACCATAACTTCGATTATTGAGATCTATAAATAGAGTTATAAAATACTATTTTTTTAAATAATAAAAAGTATATATTAAAATAACATTTTTAATGTTTTTCTCTGAGCACTGATTTCAATAATTATATTACGCACCAGAAATAATTATATAAAAATAATAAAATGATAAAAATAATCTCAAATTCCACATTTAAAACTAAACAACATAGAAACACTTTAATTCGATTTTTTTAAATTACATAGGTAGGTACTTAATAATTAAGTTTGTGGCATATAAATGTATAAAATTTAAGCGAAAGCAATCTATGACTAAAGCATATATTTTAAGTTTTCAATACATTATTGGTTGTGGCAATGCGATAAACGATTTTAAGGTTGGTGACCCCTATTATTGACACTTTGAAATAAATCACCAGTTGTTGACACATGTTTTTTTTCGTATATCCAGTACTGACTATTTAAATGTATTATTTATTTTTCTTGGAGTAGCAGAAATACGAACGGATCAGATGTGAAACGATAAGGTCTGTTTGTGGTGTTAAGGACATAGTAAGATGGGGAAGAAGCAGAAGGCGGTTTTGAAGAGACTACGCGGACCACATGGAGAATACAAGAATTGCAAAAAATGTTAAAGATGAAAACCCAAGCAGCAAGAGACTACCAGGAAGGATGGAGAGATGGCTGGACATCATGGGAGTGAAGGTAAGGATTGTGTAGTGTGGCCCGTGGTGTTCCTCTGAAGGAGGATGTGGACTTGGATCGTGTGACTTATTGGAGTGAGACTAGGAAGTCTGTTACTCCTTCACATTGATGAGTTATGTGGAGCAGGATGTGTTTTGGGTGGTAACATTTGGTATGCTATGGCGTTGATACCGTGCCGCTAGCATAATGATAATATTTGATTATTTTAGTGTGTGATATTGCAAAGATGTATCGGTTAAGCTGGGCGTTATGTTTACACGAACACAAAAAGATATATATTTTTTTAAATATCTGTACTTTTCTATAAAAATGTATAACGAGTGTCAACAATCGGAGAGATATTTACAACTGTCAATAATTGGAGCATTTACCCTAAATATTTGTCAATTCGCATCTTAAAAAATAAATACATTATTATATCGTAATATTTTAATTATATATTAGGGCAGTTTAAGTTTATGATTCAAAAAGAATCATTTAAAAATGTACCAGGACCCAAATTCCTTATTTTCAAACAGCATTTTTCCGTTTCCTTAACAATAATACTAGAATTTTCATTGTATAAAAATAAGTCCACAAATCAAAACTCAAAATTTTTGAGATTCATTTTATGTATAAAAGCCGTGCCACACTGTTTTAAACAAGCTCCCCACATCGGTCTCCACCAGCGGTTTAAAACTGTGAAGACACTTGTTTTAAACCAAAATTCGTTTGACCTTTGTGGACGGACGCGCATATAGCGTGTGGATCGCCCGTTGTAAACACGTTGCAACCGTGGGCTCCACAAAGGCGACCCCTGTGGAGAGCTTATTTTAAACCAAGTGTGGACGCTACACCAACCGTGGGCTCCACAGCTCTCCACCAAGGTCACCCCTGTGGAGAGCTTGTTTCAAACAGTGTTGCACGGCCTTTAGACACATGCATGTTTATTTTTTCTTATTTAATAAAAAACATATATACCGTCAGAATTGCTTAAAAAGAGTTCGTCATGAAACACATTTGATGTTAATAATAACCACACAAATACCGGTGACGTCACACAAAATTAAAATAACCTCACTTTTATTTAAAAAAATGCATGTTCCTGTTTGTAGTAGTTTTAAGATGAGTATTATTTAATAAATATAATTTTTTGAACACAAATTATTCGCTTTTCTATCTAAAATATAAAATCTGGCAGTTATGGATAACATTTAACATTTTTTGGTAATTGTACTTTACCGAATAAATAGCTATATTTAAAATATATTATTTAAATCGTTTTTAAGGTCATAAAACACATTTGTATACTTCTAAAATCGCTGTTTAAAATAAATTACGGTACGCAAGCGCAGATGAGAAATTAGATTTTAGTATTGTGTGCTTACAAGGATAATTTCTGAACGTTTTGTTAAAAGACGAATTGAGGTGATTTAAGAGTCGTATCAGAACGAGCTTGTTAAATTTGATTAAGAAAAAATATATAGTTATATACGATCGTAAGAAGTTATACTCTTTCAATGTAACAAAACAGAAATAACTCTAAAAATTGTATCCCACCTGTCATTATTCTACGTTAGTATTGAAAGGACGATATTTGGCACGGGTTCTTTCGTTTTATAAAAAAGTCAACATATATTGTGCAATATATTCTAATAAACCCCACTAAAATGTGACAGTTCGTTGGTGATGTTTTACGACTAACTTCATTCGTGTCTCGTTTCATGCCATGTTTTCGCAATTTATCAGTTGGCACGTGTGAAATATTCAGCTGTTTTTTATCATTAAGAGCTAACTTCATCATGTTGTAACAGGATGCGTGCGCAGCTCTCAATTTTACCCTTTACTAAACGCGGTAAAATAAGTATAATTTCAAAAAACCAACTGACCCCCATTTCAAATTTGTTAAATAAAATTTAATGAACGTTCGTCTATTGATATGCTATACAAAAAATAGAAGCTACGAAGCTACTGCCGAATTTGGCCGAAGTCTCACGGACAAGGCAGCTGCCATTATTTTATAATATTTATTCGTATGCAACGAAAACGTTGGTTTAATTTGAATTATTTACATTTTTAAATTTGACAATGAATTAGAAATATTGTACTTGAAAAAAATGGATAAAACTTCTCTAAGTGCCGTTAAAAAACATTATAATATGACATGAAACGGGAGGAAAAGCTTCAGAACAGAGGAATAGCCACATGAGCTGAACCTCTGTAAGCCAGAAGATCGAAGTCCAAGTCCAAGTCCAAAATAATAACTATGATTTGAGATATAAAGAACAAATAAATGAAGACAAAATGAGGTGAATTGAAAACAAAATCTGGGAATACTGACGTTGACAAGGCACGAACACACGAATTAATTTTAAAATGACTTTTTTGTTGTGTTTTCACACGTTTGTGAAGCAGCTGGAGCTAAAAATTTACGTGTCTTCAAGGCGTTGCATGGTATGGCACCAGCTAATTTATCTGAACTCTGCATCAACGAGAACCTGAATGCCAAACAGCCTACATTGCGATCGGCCAAGACTTCTGCGATCGGTAGATTGACTGTGCCAAAACGCTGTCCTAGCACAAACTTTGGCTACCGAATCTTCTCGGTAGCCGGCCCTTCAGCCTGGAACAATCTTCCAGGAGACTTTAAGTGCATTGAGAATCAGTCAGAGTTTAGATCGAGACACAAAACGCACCTTTTCAAATTATCCTCTCCTGATAAGAAGGGTTGATCGACTACGTTGGGTGCAGCCCTCATTCTAAATATGTTTATTTTTAACTAGTTCATAAAAAAGAGCATTTTCTACAGCGCCCTTGAGATGAGTAAAATCTCATAAAAATGGCGCTCTAAAATTATCCAATTTATTATTATTATAACTGGTCACCCTGTACAGCGAATTAACCTATAATGCAAAAGCTGTAATTTACAATTGAAAATTTAGGTCCGTAACTTAAATTAAATACGAAATGTCTGAAGTGAATCTCACGACGGTATTAAATTATTGCAAAAAAGACATATAATTGATTTGTATTCGACATTCGGGCAGAACTTTGACCTGATTCTAACACAACTTACAGATGCACCAATATAATATAACAGATTACTAATAACTTGAAAGGAAAATACAATAAAAAACAGTTTCAATTTGAATGTCTATCCAAAAAAGATAAAATGGCAGTGCACAATGGTATTCTTGTACCGACCGCTATCAATGGAAGACCATATACGACCAACATTAATTAATACAAGCGTTATAATATTTGTATAACATAGTTAGATTTTCCTTAAGTTCATCCTCACATATGACAAAGAGCATGCTCAGGACAACCGAGATGAAAACACTCCGCGCTATAGCTGGCAAAACCCTACGTGATCGAGTTAGGAATACAGCAATCCGAGAAATCTGCGAGGTCGAAGATGTGGTCAGATGGGGACGTCAAAGACGGCGATACTAGCATCGACACGTAGAAAGGATGAGCTCAAATAGAATACCACACATAGCTCTCCATGGAACGCCAAACGGACAACGCCGACCAGGAAGACCCCCGAAACGGTGGAGAGAAAGCTGGAGAGTTCAGCGTCTCAAGAGGACCCGCCTGAAATAACAGACTCCTGAGTCTGCCGAAAGTGAAGAAAAAGAAGAAGAAGTTAGATTTTAATTAAATCTCCAAAGGTGGCACGTGCAGCGATGAAATTTTCACAATAAAACATAATTTTATACGATAGTCAAATGATTTTACTGAAATCTCTTGATGGAAATTCATTTTAAATAATAATTAAATAAAACAATGTTTCATAACTACTTCCACTTTTGTCTTTATTTCGACAGCGACCGGTTTCGCCAGGCTCGCTGGTATTGACAGACTGGTGACACTTTTGTAAACTTAGTCCTTTATATATACAGATCAGGGGTGGTAAACATGATTCAATACAAAATTCAAATATTTATGTGAAATTTACTGAATTTAAATATTGGTATTACAGGTATTCAAGAATATTCATTTAATACAGAAATCAGACGCCGAACAAAAGTCGCCGATATCATGGATCGGATCGCAAAACTGAAATGGCAATGGGCAGGACACGTAGCCAGACAGCCAAGTTCAAGATGGACTCCCAAAGTCTTAAAGTGGAGGCCATGGGAAAACAAGAGATGGGCCGACGATATTGTTGTGGTCGCCGGGAAAAAATGGAATGAAGCGGCACAGGATAGAGAAAAATGGAGACAGATGGAAGAGGCATCCAGCAGTGGAGAGAAGGCTAGGAAGAAGAAGAAGAAGAATATTCATATTCAATATAATGGATTTTAAATTTTATTATCGTTTAATATGTAAGCTATAATAAAATTTAAAATCCATTGTGTTGAATATGAATCTTCTTGAATACCTGTAACCTGTAATTAAATTCAGTAAATTTAAGATAAATATTTGAAGATTATTTTTGTATTGAATGATTTTTACCACCCCTGATCTGTATAGATATAAATGACTAAGTTTTCAGTAGTGTCACCAGTCAGTTGAAGCCAGCTAGCCTGGCGAAACCGGTCACTGTCGAAATAAAGACAAAAGGCAGTAGTTAAGTAACATATTTTTATTTAATTATTATATAATTTTATACATTACATTATAACGTTTTTAACGCGGTACATAGGTACAGAATTAGCGTAAAATCGATGTGGGATCAAACTGTCTTCTGATTCACCTCTCTTTCGCTTTTAACTCAGTTCAGAAAAATCTTGAATATTTAAATAAATTTGGATTTAATTTACGATCGGTTCAAATAATAAAAATATAGTTTAATTAATGGAGCGATTCTTTTATGAAACCGGTCATTGTGAATTCGAAATAATATATATCGTACGTAAACATAAATTATCATGTAAATTATTTTTAATTTGAATTTCATAATGTATATCGTTATATTAATACAATATGAAAATTCGTGAATCAATTGTTAATAGTATGATTATCTGTAAAGTTACATTTTGTATACATAAAATATTTTAAAAATGAAATGCGTTTCAATCTAAAATTATTTAAAAATGAGTATTGTTGCCATAGTAAAAAAATATTTTAATAATCTCAAAAAATGGAGGATTCTCTAGCTTGTTACTCGTATATAAAAATACTAATATTGTTTAATTTAAATTCAGAATATTATTCATCACGTAACCTCAAAATTAAAAATAAGATGATCGGTTTTTATTTTTTATCTATTTTAGTTCTGGTTTCGATTTTATAAAAATTTGAAATATTTCAAATACTGTTTCTAGAAGGAACAGCAAATGTTTTCCATTAGTAGACTTCATATAAATATGTCTTACAATTAGATCGGGTAATAATTGGCACAAAAAAACCATTTCAAACGCTGAAATACGTTTTTTTGTTTGTTGGATCGTTTAAACAATTATGTTTTAAGGCATTTGAATTTAAAATGCTATTTAAAAGCATGTTCGTAACATTTTAAATGACTTTTTATCCTGAAATTAAGTAAAAAAAAAGGCAGTGTTTCGAGTTTATCATAAATAACTTTTGTTTGGTTGTTCTAGACACACGTCGAACAATAAAAATACCTGGTAAAATCACGAAAAAAATAAAAATTTGCAAGGGAAACCTTGTGTTGATTGTTTGTTTTATAAAACAAACAGAAAATAATGGTGACCCTACTAAATTTTAGGTTTTTTTCGCGCTTATTTTAATAATAATAATTTGTCCTGATATAATATAAAAATATAAAATAGTTATACATGTTTTCGAGGCCCTTAAACACTATCCTGAATAATATCCCTTGACTATTAGAAATTCACAAAATAAACAGAAATTTAAAATCAATTATTCTATATTTTTTGTATTATTAATCACTTTAATTGCCGAGGGGTTTTGATACTACTATTTATTAGATTTAATGAATATAATTTAAGGGCATTTTATAAAAAAATAAACTAATTTGAACCAACTTGCCCCGATAATACGTTATTTAAAGATAGTCACATTTTTAAATGCATTATTATTTTAGACAGGCAACATTTTATGATGACTGATTGGCGACGTAAGCGCCAATTCGAAATGTCAAAATATTTCAAAGAAACTCCATAGTTTCAAATAGGTGCGTATTTATTAAAAACTAGTGCAAACGCGATAATGTACTAATAAGTTAGTCAACTCAAATAACAAACACAAAGAATTTTGTAATAAATATGGTAACTTTGAGTTTTACTACTTACAATTACAAAATGGCGTCTGTCTGTTTTTGGATTGGATTTTTATTAGTTTCATTTCTAATAGTCAAATATATTAATTAAATACTGAATTGTATGTCTTTCTTCTGCCGTTCGGGAACTTTATAAATCGGTAACTAAAATATTTAACGTATGTTCTAAAGTAAATAATAAAAAATAAAAAAACACATTCAGAATTAATGACTTAAAAATTATCAAATATCAACGAAAATAGAATAGTTTTAAACTGTACAAATAATTATTTTTAAAAGCAGTTGGTAATTATATTACGTGAAATTAAATAATAGGGTTAAAAAAACGAAAAAAATAAATTAAATTATTGTTTACAAAATGTAAAAAAAAAAAAAAACACAAAAGCATATCTATACAATTCAGGTTAACGTAAAACATAATTGTTGATTGTTTTCAATATACTGTTGACCGGTTTCGTAAAGAATAACATGTCCAACATTTCTACAAACTATGTCGCTTGTAGAATTTTATAGATTTGTAATCAGATGCTTGTTATTTTATACATTATAAGAAATTTTATGTAATTTGATATTAAATAAAATTTAAAAAAGTTAAGTATTTTTTTGTCATTATTTGCATGTGTTTTTTGGGTACGAAACCGGTTAGCAATATGAAAGAAATGCAGTTTAAAATATTGCAAAATCAACAGTACATACAGATTATACAGTGCGACCACAAAGTCAATGCTAGAAATAATAATTTTTACATTAAAAAAATGTAACATTTAAAATTGGGTTCTGTTTCAAATTATAAGTATTGTAAATTATAATTTAAAAAAATACCGTTGGTAAGGCATTCGATAACATATACAGTATGTTAAAATAACTTAAATTAATTTTATATATGAGTGTAGTAATGTACATAATTTTTTTAAATTACATATAAAAATAAGTTTATAATTTCTCCGCATTACTAAACATAATGGCAAGAGTATAGCGATTTTACTTACATTTTAAACATAAGTACACGCAAAATAGTAAAATCTTAATACCAATCTTAATATGTATAAAAAATGTATGTATAAAAATACAATTGAAATAAAAACATGAATTGTAAAGATTTAATTTTTAAACCAATATATTTTTGTACAAATCACAAAATAAAGGGCAATTTAAAAAGTCGGAACGCTTGGCTTTTGATTCAGGTGACTTGGAGGTTCAACCCACATGAATTTTTTTCTTTCTGTTCAAAAAACGACTTGAAAATGTACAAAAATTATGTATTAAATTAAATTCTTTATTTTGAGTATTTTTTGTGTGAAATCATTACCAAAAATATGTTATTTAAATGTGTGTTTATTTATTTATTGATGATTAGATGATTATGCAATTAATAATAGTTAAAATATTTTGTTTTGCGTCATCGTGATGTGAATAAAAAATCATTTGACATTGGCGAGCGTGCTAAAGACGATATGTGATTTAAACTAATCGAGAACTAGATTGTTTTATCAGGACAATGTATATAAACTGTTTCAACCCATCCACGGATTCATCCACATGGTTGGTTAGTTCGCTAATCAAAAGATATAATTAATTCAATATCAAGGGTGAACGTGTGTTTGTTATTATACGAGTATTTAAACCTCTTGATTTGAGCAATGGTCGAGGGTAGGAATTGTAGATGTCGTCCAAGGTAAGCCTATTTGGACCAGGTGATTAGGGACACCTCAATAATGTGGTAATGCTATGCTGACGATGCAACAATACTGGCAGAAAGTGAAGACGATCTACAGAGAATGCTTTATAGGTTTCATCTTGCGTCTGAGAGGTATAATTTGATGATATCCATCGCAAAAACAAAATGTCTAACAATATCCAGACAGCCTCTCAGATGCAAATTGGTTGTAGACGATAAACCCATAGAACAAGTCACGAAATTCAGATATCTGAGTGTGGAGATATAATATATAGTTGCAGCGATCTATAATAATGAAGTCAAAAAAACAGACGGATAAAGCTGCAGTTATCTCCGGGTGTCTAAGGGACACTGTCTGGGACAATTAGCATTTATTAATTAATTTATAAAACATGCATCAGGCCCATAATGACGTATGGAATCGAAGCAAGAGCAGACACTGTCAGAACCAAACATCTCTTAAGAGTAGCAGAAATGAGAACATTGCGACCTATTGTGGGGAGAACCCTTAGAGATAGGATACCCAATGACCATATCGAGAGAATGGATCCAACAAGAATTCCTAAGATCGTGACGCACGAGACTCCAGAGGGCCGTCGACCACCAGGACGACCACCAAAGAGATGGAGAGAAGGCTGGTCGTCTTCATCACAGGAAGAAAGTTGATATCCTGGATAAACAGATCGCAAGATCTACAATTAGAAGAAGATTAGAGACATGCGCTGTGGCAGCTACACAGAGATGAAGAGACTGGCTGGAGACAGGACTGAGTGGATGGAGGAAACGAGTGAAGCTTGTTGCAGACCAAGAAGAAGTAATCTATAAGAAGAAGTATTCAGAAATTCATTATACTTGCATCCAAAATATCAGGATAACCCAACTGACGTCGGGTAAACCCGAACGCCAAGGGTTTTGTTTTTTCATCAAAATGCTATTTATTATTAAAAAATTCACAATGTTGATTAGTGAGGTACTTAGCTGGATAGTTATACTTGCTCCAGAAACAATAAAAGTAATTCTATATCATAATTCCGCTGTTTTATTCAAACTTTCCCTTAGGTGTTCATGATTCCCCCACTTTCCCCTACATAGAAAGACAATTCGAAGATCATATAACAGTGAAATTAGTTGATTTAATTATAATGTTTTAAATGCATAATCGTGTTATTTCAAATTAAGAATGTGGTATATATTTTTTAAGGAATTAACTGTTCTTTATCAGATTTTAAATACCTCCCCTGATAATGAATTAGTTAGCTCATATTAATAAAACATTAGCTACTAGATATCGTATCGAACATAATTTACGATTGTATTAATTTAAAATATGCATTCATTGGGAAATTATTAGCAAGTCCAAAATCACAGTAGGTGGTTTAGTTATCATAGACACAGATCAAGAAAATTCACAGATAAATCTGTCATTAGGTAGCAGGATGCTTGTGTAAACAGGTTCTCAAACTTTTTAAGTTCATCGCCCTTGATGTAAAATATCTATGACTTCCCAAAAACAATCTGTTATTAAAGTGTAAAAAAATAAATATAACTAACTAACTAACTAACCATCACGCCGTCTCCCCGAAGGGTTAGACAGAAAGAATGGACTGCCGCACTGCTCTGTCCTGACATACGTCTCTCGATTCCTCTACATTTATACATCTTGTCATGCACGCACGTCGATTTCTCTGACTCCTCACGTGGCCGACATTCAATATTCGATTTATTTGATCGTGCCACGTTTCCCTCGGTCTTCCTCTATTTCTAGTTTCATTTACACCGTCGTTAACTTTACCATTCTTTCTTCATTCATTCTTTCCATGTGTGTAAACCACCTTGAATGACCGAGGGGACAAACTCAAGGGGACGCCCACGCCGAGAGTACCTGGAGGACCTGTTGGTGGACGTGCGCTGCTCATCATATGCAGATTTCAAAAGAGCCGCACAAGACAGGGAAGAATGGAAGAGAAGAATAGAGGAAATTGATGCAAACCAATTCCAGGATTGAATCTTTCTAACTAAAACCATCGTAATGATCCTTACATTATTTTGTTTATAACACCATCATTCGCACCGCATCCACTTCTTATATTTTCATTCGACACTCTATCATACACATAGTATCCACACATTCGTCTAAGAGATCACATGTCTACTGCATTTATTATACTTTCATCCTTCTTTTGTCAGCTCATGCTTCGTTTCCATACATAATTGTCGTTACAAGAACACCATTGTGCACTGCCATTCTGTGTATTTTTTAAAAATAAAAACGTAGCGATTAGAAGTGAAGTTTGAGAAAGGCTGTTACAAAATAATCCTGAGTTTTTAATAGTGAAATATTGTATGCTTTTTTTATCTGTAAATTTTCAAAACAATATTCATTTTAATCTTTCGTTATACAATATATTAGATTAATTACAATTAAATTATAAAACTATAGTTACAAAAACTTAGGAACAAATTTTTTAAAGTACACACCTTATGACTTATAAATTAATTGTGTCATGATACAAATTTCAAATTTAAAAACTAATTTATATATGTAATAAAAATACAAAATTTTTGTTCGTTGATAATTATCATATATTTACAAATTTCACTCTTTTTAACTTGATTAAATTACATTTTAAATATATACTACTGAATGGGTCATTTCGTACACATTATTATTATTATTTTTTTAATGTATATATACAAATACTTGTAGACAAATACTGGATTTTTACTCATTGCGAGTTAATCATTTAAGAATTCATTGTATCTCAATAGAGACGAACATCTCGCACGCTTAATAGAACACTGGCTTAACTCAAAAAAGCAAGTTTTGCTCAATCTGACATGAGTCGGGGTTTTAACAAAAACAGTCGAAAAACACGTACGAATGGATAGCGTTAACATTGTGAACGATTATCGTACTACGAATGGATAGCGTTAACATTGTGAAAATAGATGGATAGCGTTAACACAAGCCTCTGTCTAATGTTAATTCAATTATGACCTAAACCATAATCGGTCAGTTTTCTATTAAGCGTGCGATGTAAATAGCTTACATCTAATCTTAATAGATGGCGCTAGTGTAGATTGAACTAAAACATGTGAAATGTTCTTCAACATAGTAGCATATATACATCTTTTAAAAAAATTGTCAGACATGGTGGTCGTAAAAAGGGTGGAATGGGGAATGTTGTATTACATAAAGCGATCGCTTAACCCAACCAATGACAGGTCATAAGTCCTGTAAACGCCTCGACCACCATATTCTGTTTCCAAAACAATTTGCATCTTCGTCTCTATTGAGATACAATTAATCCTTAAATTATTATTATTTTTTATCATTTTGTTGAATCGCTATTTACATCATTACAGCGCGAGCCAAATTGATATAAATGGTATAGCTACCATATTGATTTTCATGATATGTGATAGGTAGCTAATCTATCGCCATTTTATTGTCACGTGAATTCTACACCAGACTAAAAACAGTGTGACAATCACACTGCCATCGCTGGGAATCGAAATCGGGACCTTCGGTGTGGCAAACGTAGCACTTGTTAAAGTGTATTTTTGCAAAATTTAAAGTGTATTTTTACAAGAATGGTTTGCGACACTATGTTGTTATTTTCCATTTATTTATTGTTTCTTGAACAATGACGTAAAACTCCATATTAAATCATTAATACGAATTAGAACGTAAGTTTGATTATATTTTATGGGAATGACATGTTTCGCGTTTCTAAGACATTATCAAATGTTTTTAAACATTTGATAATGACTTAGATAGGAGAAACACTTCATTCCCATAAAATATAATAAAACTTCTAAGAAATGGATGTTTTCATTCGCATTGATTATCCATATTAATGAATAAATACGTATGAAAACGTCTGTTTTATACAGGTCTTATTTTATTTTATGGGAATGACATGTTTCTAATTTCTAATGAATTTTAAATGTTTTTAAACATTCGATAATGCCATTTGAGAAACATATAATTCCCATAAAATATAATAAAACTTCTACAAAACAGACGTTTAATTAAAATTAAACATCTTCTTCTCTTATGATACACACACTCTTAAGTATTTTTGGTTCAGTTCCTAGTTAAAGTAGTTACAATACTTCATTTTTAATGTTGTACAGAATTGTCACGAGTGTCCACAAATGACTCCACCCCAATCTTGCTCCACGGTGTCCCCCTTGTGACCACGACCAGCTTCTGTTCCCTCGGTAGTATGATAGCAGGCTCTGGAGGTACGGAGGAAGATGTAGCCAGCAGACTCAACAAGGCAAGGGGAGCTTTCGCTATGCTTCGCCCGGTATCATTTCGAGAAAACACAAGCTCCAAATATTCAGCAGTAGCGTTAAAAGTGTACTGCTGTACGGATGTGAGACTTGGAAATCTACCGCGGACGTTATTGGTAAACTCCAGATGTTTATAAACAGGTGCCTTCGCTCAATATTCAGAATCTATTGGCCCCAAACAGTGTTAAATGCCGTTCTCTGGACCATGGCAGACGGAGAGTGAATTAGAGAACAAGTCGCTTGACGCAAATGGCAATGGATCGGTCACACTCTGAGACGGAATCTAGCCTGCATCGCTCAGGTAGCACTAGATTGGCCCTCTATGGGGGGAAAGAGGAAGCGAGGCAGACCTAGAGCCACCTGGAGAAGAGCCCTGCAGGACGAGGTTAAGGCAGCATGCCTCACATGGGATGATGTTAGGCATCAGGCATGCGATAGAGTCGGGTGGAGAAGGTTCCTTGAGACCCTATGCATCACGGAGGTGTGACAGGACAAAAATAAGTAAGAAGAAGAAGACAGAATTGTCAGAGAACGCTTCACGTTTTAAAGTGTTTTTAATAAAATAATGAAAGGTTTATTAATATGGTTTGGAGATATGGAAAGAATTTACGAAGAAAGAAACGCGAAGAAAGTATATTTTAATGATGCGACGGAGCACGAAATAGAGGAAGACTTAATGAAAAGTATTTTATAATTTCATTATTATTAATATGTGATCAAGCCGCCTGGTTGCAAACTCGTCCAACTGCTAATGATATAAACATTACATTTAAACCTGAAATATTACCCCTTTTAAAGATCATTATCGCGGTAATGCGTTTACTGGGAAGAATGTAGCTCCGGCTATTTCTTAATTACAAGCTGTTTTTTTACACCGCTTTTGATTGGCTGAACTCTTAATGAGACGGTTCGCCGAAAGGTGTTTTATTTCTCTCCATGATCAACAAATTAACAGAAGCATAAAAAACTAGTCAACTTCTTTACTCAGTAAATGTATAATGTATACTTAAATCACATTTCTAGTTTTTCTCGACGACTTTTAAAACCACGCACGTGTTGCTACAGTAATATTTTGTGGTGTTTCGATAAAGCGGGATATAAAGATGGCAGTGCACAATGGTGTTCTTGTGCCGACCCTTATGTATGGAACTGGCAAAAGAAGGATGAAAGTAGAATAAATGCAATAGAAATGAGATCTCTAAGACGAATGTGTGTCAATTCTGTATATGATAGAGTGACAAATGCTTCTTATACTTATAAGAAGTGAATGTGGTGCGAATGAAAGTGTTATGAACAAAAAAAGGAGAGGGTCATTAAGATTGTTTGGACACATGGAAAGAATGAGTGAAGACAGAATGGTAAAGAAGGTATATGCAAACGGCGTGAACGGAGCTAGAAATAGAGGAAGGCCGAGGAAAACGTGACACGATCAAATCAATCAAATATTGAATGTCGGTCACGTGAGGAGTCGGAGAAATCGACGTGCGTGCATGACAAGATGTATGAATGTAGAGGAATCGAGATAAATATGTCAGGGCAGAACAGTGTGGCGTTCCATTATTTCTGTCTACACCTTCGGGGAGACGGCGCGATGTTAAGTTAGTTGGTTAGTTACCATAGAAAAATAATAGATAGCGCTAGTGTGTAGATTGAAAAAAAAAAACTTCCAAAAATATGTTAGACATGGTGGTCGTAAGAAGCGTGGAATGGGGAATGTTGTATTACATAAAGCGTGCGCTTAATCCAACCAATGACAGGTCATAAGTCCTGTAAACACCTCGACCACCATATTCTGTTTCCAATTTGCATCTTCGTCTCTATTGAGATACAATTAATCATAGAAAAATAAGTTTAGTATTGCAATTTTGCCCTCAAATGTTAAAGAAAGCTTTGGTGAAGACAAATGAATGTATTTATTGTTTCTTAAACAATGATGTAAAACTCCATATTAAATTATTAACATGTATGAAAAAACGTTAGTTTTCAAGAAGTTTTATTATAATATTTATGTACGATATGTTTCGCTCTCCTAAGGCATTATCAAATGTTTATACATGTCATACATAAATATTATAATAAAAATCCTTGAAAACTATCGTTTTTTATAAATCAATAAATTTCTAGAAGTTGTATTTTTGTTATAGATGTAAAGGGTATAGCTATTATATTGATTCTTGTGACATGTGATAGCTAATCTTTCGCCATTTTATTGTCACGTGAAATCTTCATCTTCTTCACGTGAATTCTTCAAAGAATCGAAGGAGGAAGGCACCTGCTCAGGACCTTGTCCGTAAGGCGTGCAAGATGGATCGGCCATGTAATATGTCAAGAAGGTCTCTTGCATGCCATAATGGAGGGTATGACCGAGGGGACAAACTCTAGGGGACGCCCACGCCGAGAGTACCTGGAGGACCTGTTGGTGGACGTGCGCTGCTCATCATATGCAGATTTCAAAAGAGCCGCACAAGACAGGGAAGAATGGAAAAGAAGAATAGATGAAATTGCTGCAAACCAATCCCAGGATTGAAACCAGAGAGAGGGAGAGAATTCTTCATCAGAACAATGACAGTGTGACAATCACACTGCCATTGCCGGGAATCGAATCTGGGACCTTCGGTGTGGTAGTCAAAGCACTTGCCACTCGATCACGAAGATCGTCGTTGGAGAGAAGAAGTAGGAAGTAGAAAAACTATATAAAAATGAAAAAAAAAATCGTTTTATCAGATATTAGATTTTTTTTTTACCAAAATATTCAAAAGAATAGTAAATTATGTTACTTGTCTATTTTAAGCTTAGTTGAGGTGAGAGAAAAAAACATAATTACGGTAAAATACATACATTTTAATAACATGATTTATGAAATTATTATTTATGTTTAGTTTTTTTGAATATACGAAATTTTAGCTTGTTTAATCAAGTTTTTTTTATAGGTAACACATGTTTAAGCAGAGATCTTAATTATCTATAGTAATTACCCATTTAATTACAAGTTTAAATATTATTTAAAATAATGTTCTGCAGAATGACATCACGAAATGAATTTGTACAATATATAAATGTATACAGGTTTCAATGAATGCAAAAATGATGAAAGCACTATAATTAATTTATTGATCAATTAGATAGTTTGAAATAGCGGTAAGTATTAATGAAGAAATCAAAGAAGACCAAGAAAAATGCGGCTTTACAAAAAACAATCAATTTTAAGGATATGTCGAGCAATCCCTCCGGGAAAAAGGCGTGGTGATGGCGTTACCGAGTTTATTACAGCGCATATGATTAGGCATGCGTCCGGCCTATCATGACGTATGGAATAGAGGTCAGAGCCGATACCAATAGAACTAAGAACCTTCTTAGAGTAGCAGAAATGTGAACCCTACGCTCCATCGCAGGCAAAACCCTCAGAGATCGGATCAGAAATGAAACGATAAGGTCTGTCTGTGGTGTTGAGGACATAGTAAGACGGGGAAGAAGCAGAAGACGCTTTTGACATGGACCGCATGGAGAATACAAGAATTGCAAAAATTGTTAAAGATGAAAACCCATGCAGCAAGAGACTGCCAGGAAGGCCGCCAAAAAGATGGAGAGATGGCTGGACATCATCATCCCAGGACAACTCACCGTCACAAACAGGTCATACGACCTAAACTAAGAGGAAAAAGAAGAAGCATTTCGGTAAGACAAGGGCACAATTGCGTTTTTTATTTTTCATTAGAGACATTTAAAGATTTTTGAAGAATAATATCGTGTTATTCTGGCTGTATTGATCATACACTATCGCCCTCTGGCAAAATGAGACTGATTATAATGTGCGACTTTGTTCCTCCAGATAAAGGGATGTTTTAAAAATACATTGGCATACAACTCATTTTGAATTTTTAACAATTTTGCCCTTGTCTTACCGAAGGTGCGATATGATAACAGCATCTATGGTAAGGACGCAAAGTCGGCCAAATATTCCACCACAATAGCAAGAGAAATATAATACATGAGGGTATTCCAGTGAGCTTAAATTGCCATTGACAAGATACTCGTATATGAGGACGCTGAGGATGATAGCAGGAAAGACTATTCGCGATAGGGTGAGGAATACGGCCATCCGCGAGATCTGCAAGGTGGAGGATGTCGTGAGATGGGGCAGAGAACGCAGAAGATACTGGAATGCGCACGTGCAGAGGATGGATCCCACCTGAATCCCACACGCTGTGGCGCATCAGATTCCTGCCGGCTGCCGCCTAAGAGATGGAGAGATAGCTGGAAGTCAACCTCCCAAGAGAGGCCAGCCTGATTTCAGGAACAGACCAAAGGTCTATAAGGAGAAGAAGAAGAAGAATTTATATATGTATAAATTATGTTCATAAACGTCCTTAATTTGGAAAACAATAAAACAAAGTCTATCCAAAATAGATCATATAACAGTGCACAATGGTGTTCATGTGACTCTTAGCACATATGAGCACCGTTAGAGCAGATCGCCTAGCTTGGATTGGATACGTATGCCGAATCGGATAGACCAAAGCAATCAAAATCCTGTACGCGTCAAGACCTACAGGAGCAAGGCTTTTAGGAAGGCCTAGACAGCGCCTAATGGGTAATGTTCTAGCTGAACTGGCTAGGTTGGGCGAAACAGACTGTTATGAGAAAAGGCGCAGGATCGAGGAGTTTGGAGGAAAATCATCAAGGAAGCTAAAACTCTTCAAGAGTTGCACAGCCATAAGTAAATAAGTATAATATATCCACGAGTAATATGTAAGATATGCCAATTAATTTAAAACCAACGGATTGTTCCTTTGTCGTGAGATAATTGTACCGCAATTGGTGGTCTTAATTGATGGCGCGATCTGTTTTACCGACGGAAGAGATGTCAAATAAACAAACAAAATAGCCGAAATTAAAAATCAAAGATTTACTTCATTAGCGAATTCAGGTTGCCTCGTCCTTAATAAATTAAATGAATCACTTTTTCAAAATATTTCTCTCTTAATTGCTTCAATGGAGAATCGGTTTAATTGTTCCGAGATATTAAAAACGAAGTTAATTATTTTTAAAATACAGAAAGCGGCCATTTCAGAAACGACAGATATTTTTCTTGATTAAAAAACTATTTAAATTTTCGTAATTACAGCTTGATTGAATCAATTACTTGAGTCCTTAAAATCATTTGCAAGTTATGCTAGATCAAATACAAAATGTTTTTTATATGTTATAGTAATAAAATTATCAATTCAAATTCAATTAGTTGTTTTCAACTTTAATACAATAAATTAAAATTAAATAATATGTATTTTAATAGTCAAGAAATCCCACTTGCTTATTATAAAATAAAATAACTTTGATTCTGATTTTGAAAATTTGGTTTGGTTCATGTGGTGCGGTGCTCCTGTAAATTTGGCAATATTTCGTGTATAAGTGAATTGTTTTGGTCAATTTAACTGTTGCCGCACTTTATAATAGATAATTGTGACACGTAATACGTTTGTACTGTTTTGCTGTTAAAATTATATTAGTTTTATCGTTTTTATAAAGAATTTTGACAGGTGTAAAAATAAATTTTTCATTTGTTAGAGTGTCAGATTGGAGGGTCGAAGCGAAGGACAGGAGAAGTTGGAGGCGAAGAATACTGGAGGCTAAGGCTCGATATGGACTGTAGGGCCATCGAAGAAGAATAAGAAGAATTCAAGATGTAATTCCACGACATAACTTCAATAAAAAAAAATAATTGGTTATTTTATGTAAAAGATTTTTTTTGTATTATGAATTAAAAAAAATTTAAATATAAAAATTACATAATTTTAGTGATGTTTTTATATACTTAAATACTTCCATTATTTATAAGAATGAAAACATATGTTTTCTAGAAGTTTTATTATATTTTATGTGAATGACATATTTCGCCCTTCGCGGGCATAATCAAATGCCTTAGAAGGGCTGAACATGGCATTCCCATAAAATATAATAAAACTTCTAGAAAACTGACGTTTTCATTCGTATTAATTATTTAATAAACCCAAGAAACTTTAAGCTAATCTTGCTCCATTCGATATTTATAACTAACTAACTATCGTTTTACTCGGCCTTCCTCTATTTCTAGCTCCGTTCACGCCGTTTACCTTCTTTACCATTCTGTCTTCACTCATTGCATCCATGTGTCCAAACCTACTTAATGACCCTTTCCTTATTTTGTTGATAACACTTTCATTCGCACCACATTCACTTCTTATACTTGCATTTGTCACTCTATCATACCTATACAGATTTTTAAACTTTCGATATTTATAAAATACTGAATTTGGTTTACACCTGTGAATATTTCACGGGTTGTAACTAGTAATTGATTAAACGTGATGCGCTTTACATGCATTTTTTTTAAGTATTCGTAGCAATTGACTGAATCAAATGGTTTAAAGCCAGGTGTTGGTTATGCACACACCATAAATATCAATAATTAATGAGTTCGTTCACACGAATCAATAAACCAATTCAACATATCGCCATTAAATAATTCACAAGCTACAAGAGACAGCCGCATATCTGACATGAAGAACGGTCTACCAGCGTATTTACATAAAACATTTTAATTAATATACCGCATAATAAAACCCGCGAAGCAGTTTTAATATTAATAAACAGAACCGGCACAAGGGAAATAATATATAACAACGAGTTCTTTATGAATTACAATACTGCTTTTTCCACTTTATTTATTTATTGCATGATGTATCAATCTCCCGATGATAAAGGTGTATAAAGCCTTCGAAACATGTCGAGGAAAATAAACTTAAAAGTGAAAAAAACTGTGATTTATTTGTTAAGTGAAAAAAATCAATCAAATATTGAATGTCGGTCACGTGAGGAAACGGAGAAATCGACGTGCGTGCATGACAAGATGTATGATTGTAGAGGAAGCGAGAGACGTACGTCAGGACAGAACAGTGTGGCGGTCCTTTCTTTCTGCCTACGGCGTGATGGTTAGTTAGTTAGTTAGTTACTACAGAGAATAATTTAATAAGATAACATTTTAAAGGTGGGAAAAAATTTAACAAGACCTTTCTAATCACAACTTTTGTAACGATGTAAATGGAACCAGAAATAGAGGAAGACCAAATAAATCAAATATTGAATGTCGGCCATGTGAAAAGTCAGAGAAATCGACGCGCGTGCATGACACGATGTATGAATGTTGAGGACGCGAGAGAAATATGTCAGGAAAGAAATGTGTGGCAGTCCATTCTTTCTGCTTGATGTTTCGTTAGTTAGTTTTTTAACTAACTAACTAACTAACCATCACGCCGTCTCCCCGGAGGGGTAGGCAGAAAGAATGGAACGCCACACTGTTCTGTCCTGACATACTTCTCTCTACATTTATCACGCACGTCGATTTCTCCAACTCCTTACGTGTCCGACATTCAATATTTGATTGATTTGATCGTGCCACGTTTTCCTCGGCCTTCCTCTATTTCTAGCTCCGTTCACGCCGTTTACATATACCTTCTTTACCATTCTGTCTTCACTCATTCTTTCCATGTGTCCAAACCATCTAAATGACCCTTTCCTTATTTTGTTCATAACACTTTCATTCGCACCACATTCACTTCTTATACTTGCATTTGTCACTCTATCATATACAGATTTGTCACACATTCGTCTTAGAGATCTCATTTCTACTGCATTTATTCTACTTTCATCCTTCTTTTGCCAGTTCCGTGTTTCACTTTCATACATAAGGGTCGGCACAAGAACATCATTGTGCGCTGCCATCTTGGCTTTTTTTGGATAGGCTTTTGTTTGCGATGACAAGTTTTAGTTAGTTTTTTAATTATCTGATATGAAGTTATACATAATTGTTCAAGAAATAATAAAAAATAATTTTAATACATTCAAGGTTGAGGCGTTAACACTGTTAAATTTCATGGCTAGTTTGGAATAATTTGGAACACTGTATGTATAATCCAAAGTAAAAAGATGTTTAAAAAATACAATTCATTACTTCGGCCCTGGAGATAAAAGCACGTGAGAGACGTCCGAGAGGAATGCAAACGATCTAGTTTTGTCATTTCAAAATTTATCCACGACGCCATTTTGTCTGGCTGACACGAATTCGGAAAACGGATCAAACCAACGCACTTATTTACATCTTGAAACAATTAAAATCAAATAAGGAAGGAATACCGCAGAATTCACACTACAAGAGGCGGCAAACTCTGCACAAACAGGCCCTAACGGCCTTTGAGCGGAATAATAATATTTTTAATGTAATTAAAACTAACATTTTAATCCATTTTTAAATTGAATTTCAGATGATTCAAGAAATAATGTGAGGCATAATGAGAGACAACACAATAATTAGATGCGATTATGTGAACTAAGTTAAAAAAATTCCTGTACTGACAGGTATACGACAAGGAGACAGCCCTTTTCTGTTTGATCTGATAATGACTTATTATCATAGAGGAGACCCAATCTCAAACCAAAGACACGACCATTAAGAGTAAGATGAGAATCTATAAAGCATGCGTAAGACCAATAATAATATATGGCGTCGAAGCAAGGGCAGACACAGTAAGGACCAAACAAGTTTTGAGGACTTCCGAAATGAAGACACTGAGGACGATAGCAGGCAAGACACTGAAAGAACGCGTGAGGAACATCAGAATAAGAGAGATATGTGAGGTAGAGGATATTATAAGACAGAGTAGACAGCGAAAAAGGGACTGGTACGGTCATGTTCAAAGAATGGACACCACCAGACTCCCCTATATTGCATTGCATAATCAGCCTCATGGGACTCGTCCTAGTGGAAGACCTCCTAAAAGATGGAAGGACAGCTGGGAGTCTACCTCACAGGAGGAGCAACACTCTGGAGAACAGACCACATAGGTCTACAACAAGGATGAAAAAGAAACAATATGAATTTTATTATAAAAACCCTGGTTAAGAAATTTAGAATTAAATTTTGATATTAAAAACACGCTGATTCTAAAATATTTTCATTGGTGTGTGCATTTACGACATTGTAATAAAAAATTCATTCGAGTAACGGTTTCCGCAATCTGGAAACATTGTATTTACAATAGCTACACGCTGACCCAGTAAACTGCATAACTACGGATGATTTTTAATGTGTGGCTCGTTGAATTTTATGCAAAATTCCCTTCTAAAGAAGATCATTAATATGAAAAGCAATTAGAAGGATGGAGAAATTGTACTAAAACTGTGTATGGGACATTTAAGTCGTCAATTTGATGTTGTAGAGTTTGCAGTTATATTCTTGGTTGAGTAATAAACCTTTTAATGGGACATTTCTGCAAATTTATTCATGACAAGTTGATTTTTTTAAAGATTATTATTTATTTTTTTAATAGTCCATTATTTTGGCCGAAACACTATGATACTTTAACAGTATAAACTAAAAAAAATTAAAGAAACTTTGGTTTATGTATCACACTTGTATTTAGATTTTACGCGACATCTGTTTCGTCAACCTATGTTGACATCATCAGGTGCTACAATAATATATCAAATGTAAAATTTTCGTGATTTATTCCAAGCTTTATGTATATTTGTTCCTATGTCAATTTGAATAATTTCTTTGATATAATTTATTCAAATTGACATAGGAACAAATAACACATAAAGGTTCGAAAAAATCACGAAAATTTGGCATTTGATATATTATTGTTACACCTGATGATGTCTACATAGGTTGACGAAAGCTGTCGCGTAAAATAAAAATACGATTGTGATACATAAAACAATATTTTTAATTTAACAGTTTATTTATTTTTTAAATACAACAGGTCGTTTAAACCAAATTACTGTACAAAATTTGTTTTAAGCTATTATATTGATTCTCATGACAAGTGATAGGTAGCTTTTCTATGTCAATTTTTATTATGACATGAATTCTACACCAGAAAAAAGATAGTGTGATAATCACACTGCCAATACCGGGAATCGAATCCGGGACCTTCGGTATGGAAGTAAAAGGTCCTGCCACTCTGCCACGAAGGGCGTCAAGATATTACTTATCAAATCAATCAAATATTAAATGTCGCCAACGTAAGCAGTCGAAGGAATCAACGTACGTGTATGACACGTTTTATGAATAGGGTGGAAGCGAGAGAAGCATATGCGGTCTGTTCTTTCTGCTTACCCTGTCGAAAGACGGCGTGATGGTTAGTTAATTCGTTTACTAATTAATATTATCGTCTGTGAAAAAGTCTGCTGTTTTTTAGAAATTATTTATAATCGATTTAAATTACACGTTTCGCTTTGCTAGACATTATTAGATATATTTGAGGTGTACCATAGCATGGTAAAATATACACTTCATAAATATAAAAAAATCTTTAGAAATTAACGTTTTAATCAATATTGAATAATTAATAGGAATAAAAATGCTAGTTTTCTAACTAACTAACTAACTAACTAACCATCACACCGTCTCCCAAAGGGGTAGGCAGAAAGAATGGAATGCCACACATATCTTTCCTGACATATTTCTCTTCCTTCCTCAACATTCATACATCGTGTCATGCACGCGCGTCGATTTCTCTGACTCCTCACATGGCCGACATTCAATATTTGATTTATTTGATCGTGCCACGTTTTCCTCGGTCTTCCTCTATTTCTGGTTCCATTTACATCATTAACATATAATTTTTTAACCATTCTTTCTACATTCATTCTTTCCATATGTCCAAACCATCTTAATGATCAAAGGATTATTTTGTTCATAACACCATCATTCGCACCGCATTCACTTATTATATTTTCATTCGACACACTATCTTCCACACACACATTCCTCTAAGAGATCTCATTTCTACTGCATTTATTCTACTTTCATCCTTATTTTGCCAGTTCCATGCTTTGCTTCCATACATAAGGGTCGGTATAAGAACACCTGTGCATATTGCCATTTTTTGGATAGTTAGTTTTCCATGTTTTATTATATTTTATGCGAATGACACGTTTCGCCTGTCTAATGCATTATCAAATAATTAAGACAGGCGAAACATGTCATTCCCATAAAATATAATAAACCTTCTAGAAAACAGAAGTTTTCATTCGTATTAATGATTAAATATAATGTTTTATATCTTTGTTTAAGAAACAAAAAAATAATAAACATATTTCTTTTATTCGGATATTTTTTTCGTATTTGAAATTAGATTTAAACATTTTAATATTATAAGGCGTGCTTCTACTGATTTACGACGCCGAGAAAGAGACCTAATAATGCAGTCTTGGGAATTATTTAAGATTTTATGAACGTAAATACGAGTGGAATGATTGACATTCATAGCGAGAGACTGTTTTTATTGTTTGTACCAGCGGGTCTTTAAGATGGATATATTGTTTAAAGCGGTCGTTAATATTAAAACTATGTTTTACGAGTATGTCCAGGCTTCTAGAAACTATCTGCGAAAGTGCAATGTGCAATGCTCAAATGTATGCATAAAAAAACGATAAAAATAATACGCAGAAAAGATAAAAACTTGCAGAAATTATATATTATTTTAACCCTTGGACCACTAAGCAATTATTATTATTATTATTATTTTGTTAAATCGCTCTTTATTTCGTGACAGCCAGAGCCAAATCGATGTAAAGGGTATTTATAGCTATCATAGTGATTCTCGTGACATGTGATAGGTAGCTAATCTATGGCCATTTTATTGTCACGTGAATTCTACACCAGACCAAAGAGAAGAATGGTTAAAAAGTTGTACACACAAGCAGCGTGAGTGAAAAAAGAAGCCGAGGACGACCGAGGAAAACATGGCATGACCAAATTAATCATTTACTAAAAGGCGGTCACATTCGAAGTCGGAATAATCGGTGTGCGTGCATGGTACGATGTATGAATGTAGAGGAAGCCCGAGAGATATGCCAGGACAGAGCATTGTGGCGATCCATCCTCTCTTCCTACCCCTCCGGGGAAATGGCGTGATGGTTAGTTAGTTAGTTAGTTTTTACCAAAGACAGTGTGACAATCACACTGCCCTCGCCGGGAATCGAAGCCGGAACCTTCGGGGTGGCAGTCAATGCACTTACCACTCGGCCACGACGGTCGTCAATTGTTACTCAAATGTTAATATTAAAATACTGCCATAGATTTTACCAACGTCATTCAAAATACTAATAGCTATTTTGTTTGTGACTTGTGTGTTTGTGACAGTGACAAATGCAAGTATAAGAAGTGAATGTGGTGCGAATGAAAGTGTTATGAACAAAATAAGGAAAGGGTCATTAAGATGGTTTGGACACATGGAAAGAATGAGTGAAGACAGAGTGGTAAAGAAGGTATATGTAAACGGCGTGAACGGAGCTAGAAATAGAGGAAGGCTGAGGAAAACGTGGCACGATCAAATCAATCAAATATTGAATGTCGGTCACGCGAGGAGTCGGAGAAATCGACGTGCGTGCATGACAAGATGTATGAATGTAGAGGAATCGAGAGAAGTATGTCAGGACAGAACAGTGTGGCGTTCCATTCTTTCTGCCTACCCCTCCGGGGAGACGGCGTGATGGTTAGTTAGTTAGTTAGTTTTTACCAAAGACAGTGTGACAATCACGTTGCCCTCGCCGGGAATCGAACCCGGAACCTTCGGGGTGGCAGTCAATGCACTTACCACTCGGCCACGACGGTCGTCAATTGTTACTCAAATGTTAATATTAAAATTCTGCCATAGATTTTACCAACGTCACTCAAAATACTAATAGCTATTTTGTTTTCACATTCCATACGAGAGCCTTATCCTTTGTATAGAGGCATGATTACTACTCTATCTATCTACGCAAGATATTTTTCGTATAGAATATGTTGCTACTCGTCTTGTTTTATGGTATACATGGACCTTGGCAAAAGCTATGATCTAAAATCTTTTGAAATATATATATCGTAAAACTTTACAATATCATGAACAGAAAAAGTCACGAACAAGGAAGTACTGCAGCGAATGAAGAAAGAAAAATAAATTATCATGACTATTATGCGCAGGAAACTGGAATACTTCGAGCTTGTTATGAGGAACGATAAATACAAAGAGCTGCAACTGATTATTCAAGGTAAAATTGATTAAAAGAAAGTGTTGGGAGAAAAAAAATACGCTAGAAAACCTTCAAGAATGATTCAATTGCAGAACAACATCCCCGTTTAGAAGAGCTGTTGTATCGAAAGTAAAAATAGACAAGATATTGTCTAGCCGCCGATAGTAGAGCAACAACAATAATAATCAAAGCGTTATGGTAAAAAGTTTTGTCGTGGCCTTAAGAGTATCAAAAGGGATGGTTTACCTCAAGATAGAAGAATTCGTTGATATTCTGCCAAAAAGCACTAAGTCAAAATTTTACTGTTTTGACTTAACCTTACGGTGCTAAAATAAAAACGTGCGTTCCGGTGTAGGGTAGTCAGCACGCGTTAAAAAATTAGCGATTTTAAATCGGAAAAATAGGAACATTCATAGCTAATCCCCTTATATAATTATAATTGAAGTCAAAAATTATAATAATTGATATTTAATTGCTGATAACATTAAAAAAAACATCTGGCAACGCTCACGGAACGGGCATAGATCCGCTCTGGTCGCAAGCCCGAAAGCAACTACCGGCGGCGGCGGGACGGCGAGTGAGAACATTGAGCTAGAACATATGCAAGAGTGAGATGCGAATATAGTGTGTTTGTCTGTTTATACGCAACATTGTTTTCGATTTTCACAAAATACCTCCAATGTACCGGATAAATTCTGATTATTATTAATATTATTTTTTAAATCAATGCGTAAATATATTATGGAGGAATACCCAAAATATTAACGTTGTATTTATTATATTTATAGAGATATTGATGGTTTTTAGAAGCAACGTGTAGAAGATACCTATCATACGGAAGGGAGAGTGTGATGAGGTTATACTGTTGAAATAATACTCTACAATCTGCAAGTCCTATCTACACTACAAGTCGAAATATTTTCTTTAATAAGTCAATATAACATGAATCCGTTCAGGGAAAAAGCACCTGACCACCTGAAAGACTTAATACAAATTCCCTGGATAAATTTTGATGGTAAATTATCAATAACAATATTTCGGATGTATTCAGCGGAGCTTATGGAGCAGTACTGACTTTAAAAAATGTGAGATTGTTGGTCGGAGACATGATATCCTGGAGATGTCTAGTAATGCTTCACTCAGGGACAAACGTGGCAATTATGGTTTTCTTTCTTTTCTCTTTTTACTAATTAATTATAATTTTATCTAATGTGATACTGTACATAAGGTAAAATTATTGCATAACTTTTTTAATTAATGAAAAAAAAAACATTTCTCACAAAGTGACTATAGTAGGTACAATGTGACTTCAATTTGAATACCTTACTGTGGTAATGGTGTTCTTGTGCCGACCCTTATGTATGAACGTGAAGCATGGCACTGGCAAAAGAAGAATGAAAGTAGAATAAATGCAGTAGAAATGAGATCTCTAAGACGAATGTGTGGCAAATCTGTATATGATAGAGTGACAAATGCAAGTATAAGAAGTGAATGTGGTGCGAATGTAAGTGTTATGAACAAAATAAGGAAAGGGTCATTAAGATGGTTTGGACACATGGAAAGAATGAGTGAAGACAGAATGGTAAAGAAGGTATATGTAAACGGCGTGAACGGAGCTAGAAATAGAGGAAGGCCGAGGAAAACGTGGCACGATCAAATCAATCAAATATTGAATGTCGGACACGTGAGGAGTCGGAGAAATCGACGTGTGTGCATGACAAGATGTATGAATGTAGAGGAATCGAGAGAAGTATGTCAGGACAGAATAGTGTGGTGTTCCATTCTTTCTGCCTACCCCTCTGGGGAGACGGCGTGATGGTTTTTAGTTAGTTAGTTAGTTACTGTGGTATTATTATGTATCAGCGAAAATGCACTAAGTCATGTCAATCCACTATTATTTTGAAAAAAAAATGTGCTGATAATTCAGTTATTATTTATTAAACCATTAAATAAAATGTAGTTAATAGATCAATATACCATTTTTTCAAATTGGCTTAGTAATGTTTAGTATAAAAAAAATTGTTATATCCTTACAAACTTTGAACTTCAATTATCTCAGAAGTAGTAATTTTAATTTAGTGCTTTTTCGCAGAATACCCACGAATTACTGACAGTACACTTCTCATGAAGGAACATGACACAGAGGATAACAGTTCAAAATGTCTTAAGCTTGAAGAAGAAGAAAGTATAAAGTGCTGTGAGATGTTTGTATTAGGATTTCAAAATTTCAAAAACTACAATGCCAATTATTCCATCCTTGCGTCCGGTGTTGACACCATTAAAAATAATTGTTATGGCCAGTCATGTTCTTTGATGGGGACGAATATCGGTCAACTGGCGAGTTTATTTTTTCGACTGGCAATATTCCGGCTTGAGTTCCCGCCTCCGGAAGACGCAATTACGGCAGGCGGTCACGACTGCAGCCGCTGTGAGATTTCAAAAGGTTTCAGAGCGTCTCCGGGATAACAATGATCGTCTCGTAAATTGGCGGAAGTTTTGAATTGCAGGTTTAAATTTTATCTACGCGTTCGGAGATATGAAATAGATTACTTATAATTGATACTTTAATGTTAATATCACGTTTTGAAAACGATTTAACCTACAATTCAATATAAAAAAAAAAACTATAAAAATATTGTTTGAAACTAACTAACTAACCATCACGCCGTCTTCTCGAAGAAGTAAGCAGAAATACTGGATTGCTACAATTTTATTTCCTGACGTACTTCCTTCGCTCACTTCATTCATATAGTGTCATGTACGCACGTCGATATCTCCAACGTCTCAAGTAACACGTTTTCTTCGGTCTAACAAAATAATGAAAGGATCATTAAGATCGTTTGGACACTTGGAAAGAATGAATGAAGTAAGAATGGTAAAAAATATATATAATAGAAATCGAGGAAAGACTGGTGAAAACGTGGCCTGATCAAATCTATCAATCAACCAATATTAAATGTCGGCTGCATGAAGAGTCTGAGAAATCGACGTGCGTTCATGGTACAATGTATGAATGCTGAGGAATCGAGAGAAGTATGTCAGGAAATAACAGTGTGGCGGTTCTTTCTTTCTGCCCACCCCTACGGGTAAACGGCATAATGGTTACTTAGTTTATGAATGGATTTTCAGATAAGATCTGAAATCTGTCAGATCATTTATGCATCTAAGGTATGAAGGGAGATTGCTAGAAGCCGATGGGCCGGCTACTGCAAAGGCTCGATCCCCGAATTTCGTACTAGGGTAACTAATTTACCTATAGCAGAGGGGAGAACGAAGTATGGATTTCCTTAAATTTAGGTTGTTCGTTGTATAGAGTTCAGATATATAACTTGGTATCGTTTCATGTAGTGCTTTGAAGACTGTCCAACAGAGTTTATACTGAATTCTTTCTGGACTTTTAAGCCAGTGAAATTCTTTGAGACTTTGTGTTATATAGGATTTAGAAATGCCTTCAATGAGTCTTGCTGCTGCATTGAAAGCTGACTGATGTTTTTTTACTTGTTGTTTTGGAATGTTTGCATAAATTTCATTACAATAGTCAAATCGTGACACAACGAAGGAATTTACAAGAGTTTTGAAAGTGTCACGGGGAATACTATTTTTGACGGATTTTAGTCATCTTAGGTGAAAGAAACTAGAGCTAACCGTGTTGTTAATTTGGGATCTTAGAGACAGTCAAGATAGACACCAAGAAGCTTTGTGAAGTTTTTGGGAACGATATTATTGTCAGCTCTTGAAATTGATGAATGATCAATAAGATTTAGACGCTTTGCGGAAGAAGTCCAGAGAAATTACATTTTGGATAGATTTAGTTTAAGTTTGTTTGATGCCATTCATTTAGATATGGCATCAATGCAGTTATCGATGTAAGATGTTTGGTGTCATCGGGGTTGCATCAGCACAGCAATGTGTGAGGAGGCCAAAGGATTTTATTATTTTGGTGACGTCATTCGTAAACATGTTAAATAAAAGGGGTCCTGGTACAGAGCTTTGCGGTACACCAGATTGGATATTAATGAATTTGGAATTTTTACCTGCAAGCTATCTGTTATGCACACACATGATGTATACCCTTACCCTCATAATGAATGCGTCAGTTTATTTAGTTTTAAAGACGTTAATTTAGAATAAAATGTCCAGTACAGTGTAAGAAATAATTGGACATAACCTCTAATATTATCAGAAAATGGCGGGCTTGCCAGGTGTGCGATTTCTTTGTAAATTCACTAAAGAAATCGTTCGAGTTCTGAGTCACGAGGAGAGGATGATTTGTGATAAATGTCCGTTAGGGAGTAATCTTCACGAAGATCGGACTGTTCCGAATTTAAAATAAACATTTCTGCAAATCGCTCCCGCCACAAAAAAAAAGAATAAATGTGTTTGAATCTATGTAGAACGCCGCGCGGAGAAATTGGGTCCCTAACGATTCTAACTTTTTTTTTATGATTATCTATGGTTGGTAAATGTAAATACAAGTCTTAATGTCTGTGATTAAATCATTGAAAGTAGGTACGCATCATATTAATTTGACTATTGTAAGATTTTAACAATACTATTTTTATAAAATAACATCTCTGCAAGTATCAATTGAGAAAATGAAACTCGATAATATATGCCGCTCGAAAATATGTTGCCGTTCACAATGGAGTTCTGGTCCCAACCCCTATTTTATTATTTTTATTATTGAGGGTAACAAACAGCAATTACAATATATGAATATAAACACACAGAGACAACAAAACAAGGCCAATTACATGCTACCACAAATATTATATAACAACTGACATAAGGTTAAATATATAAGAAGAACAAAGTAACACTTTGATAATTTAAAGAGAAAACTACTAGTATTAGTAATAATAAATAATTAAAGATGAAATATAATTTAAAAATGTAAAAAAAATCACTTAAGACATGTATGGAAGCGAAGCACAGAGCTGGCAGAAGAAAGATGATAGCAGAATAAATGCGCAAGAGATGAGGTCCCTAAGACGTATGTGTGGTAGAACGATGTACGACAGAATCTCAAATGCTGATATTAGGAAGGAATGTAGAGCGAAAGAAGGTATTATTAACAAAATTATGAAAGGATCGCTGCGTTGGTTCGGACATATGGAGCGCATGGGTGAAGAAAGAATGGTTTAAAAAGTATACGTTAACGATGTAAACGGAGTTAGGAGTCGAGGTAGACCGAGGAAAGCATTGCATGACCAAATTAATCAAATATTAAAGGTTGGTCATGTCAGAAGCCGGTAGAATCGACGTGCGAATGTGGAGGAAGCTAGATAGGTATGTCAGGATAGAGTAGTGTGTCCCTGTGGGGAAACGGTGTGATGGTTTGTTGTTGTTGTTGTTGAAAATATATGTAGGTACATGAGAGCTATAATGTCTTAAGTGATTTTTTAACTGAAATAACTAATCGCGTTCAATGTCAGATTTTTATATTGTTTTAAGTGCGTCTATAACTATAAAATATAGGCTGAATATTATTATTATAATTATTTTGTTGAATCGCTCTTGATAACATTATAGTGCGAGCCAAATCTTTAATTAATACGAATGCAAACATCTGTTTTCTAGAAGTTACTTTATATTTTATGGGAATGAGATGTTTCGTCTTGATAAGGCATTATCAAATGATGAAATGTACATTTAATAATGCATTGAGAAGAAGACATATGTCATTCCCATAAACTCTTTTAAAACTATGATGGTATAAAACAGATGTTTTCATTATTATTAATTATTTAATATGGATTTGTACATAATTGTTCAAGAAACCGAATGCTCAGAGTTCACTGGACAGACATGGTTACCAATACCGAAGTCCTGAGGCGAGCTAGAGTTGACAGGGAACTGTTATCAACTATCAAGGATCAAAAGATCTCACATCTGGGTCATATACTGCGTGGGGAAAAGTACCACCTTCTCCAACTGATATTGGAGGGGAAAATTGAGGGATGCCGTGGGCCCGATAGGAGACAAATGTCCTGGCTGCGAAACGTGAGGGAGTGGACCGGCATCCGAAGTGTGGAGGAGCTGTTCCGAGCGGCGCAGAACAGGGACAGGTTTGCCGAGGTGATCGCCAACGTTGAGGGGACCCGACAGGGCACTTGAAGAAGAAGAGTTCAAGAGACAATAAATGCGACCTAATGACAGTATAAATATTGCAAATTAATTGTTTTTTGATTACGGATGAAGTTAATACATATTTTTGGTATATAATAAACGTATAAAAAAGCATTATTTATTTAGTAAATTTAATATGCAAAAATAATATAAATTTTATCTTTACGTAATTTTTACATTAACTTTGACATTGAAAATTTATTGCATTTTTCGAATAAATTAAAGGACGTGAAATAAAAGTGTTATTTTCAGCATCATTGAATGCACAAAATATGCACTTTATGTTGATATAAAAGACAAAATGTTTACGACATAAATGCGTTAATATTTATATGCATGGTTATTGGAAACAATAATTTATCAATGAAAGCGAAAACGGCCGGAACAAGAACACTATTGTGCACTGCCATTTTAGCTTTTTTGAATAGGTTAATTAATTAAATTATACATGCGTAGTCCTATAATGACATATTGAATAGAAACGTGAGCTGATACCATCAGAACAAAAAGGCTCCTAATAACCACAGAAATGAAGACTATCCGATCCGTTGTAGGAACGACACTCCGAGACAGAATAAGAAATTCTGAAATAAGAAAGATCTGCAATGTGGAAGATTTGAAGAAGACTGAGAAGACGCTACTGGAGAGATCATGTGGAAGAGCATGTTTTGAAAGAGTGATAAATATAGCCGCAAATAAAGTACCAACAGGAAATCGACCTGCAGGAAGACCACCTAAAAGATGGCGAGACAGTTGGACATGTGTATCCCAGGAACAGACTCGAGAAATAACAGGACACAGTCCTAAATAAAGCTGAAGAAGAAGAAGAAAATTGTGTACATTAAAAAAGAATTATGTTTAAACCGAAACATGTCTGTGTTAAGTGAAATAAAGCGTAATTATATTATTAAGGAATAATTGTATCTTAATAGAGACGAAGATGCAAATTGGAAACATAATATGGTGGTCGAGGCGTTTACAGGACTTATGACCTGTCATTGGTTGGGTTAAGCGCACGCTTTATGTAAAACAACATTCCCCATGCCATTCTTACGACCACCACGTCTGACAAATTTTTGGAAGATGTATATTTGCTACAATTTAGGAGAACACTTCCCATTTTTTAGTTCAATCTACACTAGCGCCATCTATTAACATTGGATTAAGCATTAAGCAGAATATCTTTAATAACGCAATGTGAAAGGCTACCGCCATTAACATACATTGCTAGATAACGCCTGGAGATGTCCTGTGAATGATAACCCGCAATGGGTAAAATCCAGTATTCGTCTACAAGTATTTGTATACATTTAAAATGTTATTATATTAATCCAAATAAATATGTTGATTTGATTTTAATAATCATTTAGGAATTAATACAACCGAATAAAAATAATAATGGTTAATATAGTGGTTATAGTCATTTCTTACATCTAATAAAGAAACATCTCATTATATATAATCGATTACAAAGTACACGATTTGCAGTGAACAATGTACGACATTCAGGGCAGAATTTCGATTGGATTGAGCAAAAATAATTTGAACAGAGCAAAGCTTTCACCACTTTCCTTAGAAAGCGGAAGGACTCTGCGGCAAATGTGTACGAAGCCATTCAGTTAGCAAATATCTATAATTAAACAACGATTAGTGTGCTCCAACGGGCACCCTTCACAGAATCCATCTAAACTATAATACTAGACGAAAGCGGAACAATCGCTTTCTTCTGATCTTCATATATCGATCCTCGTATACTCGAAACAGCCTGGTCTTATTTTTCTATTAGTTAACAATTTCTCCGGTGTTTTGTATTATCTGCTGCGGTATTCAGGTAGCGTAGGCTACCTCTGTTTGCCAGCCTTCACAGCTCCTGCAGCAGCCGCGTTCTTCTGGGCTATGTGCGTCTGGTAGTGCTTGGCGAGATGCGCCTTTTGCCTGAAGCTCTTCCCGCAAAGGGAACAGGCGAAAGGCTTCTCCCCTGTATGCGTCCTGATGTGCACGTTCACGGAGTACTTATCCTTGAAGCCCTTCGAGCAGATGGAGCAATAGTGCAGCGAGCGTTCTTTCCTTATTCCGTTGGACGTAGACGTGGCTGCCTGGGGATTTGAGGGTGTCACCGAGTGCGTTTTGCTCTGCGACCGTTTGTACTTCTTCGTCACGGTTTTGGTGCTGGATACCACGGCCGGAGACGTGACCAGATGCAGGTGGTGCGAATCCTGCCCTGGCAGCATGGCCACCAGCCCTCCTCCGGTGATCTGTTGGATGCTGTACATCGGTCTGCCGTTCACTTCTTCCGTGCAGAATTGCTGGACGGATTCCGCGACCTCGTTGGCGATCCTGTTTAGTTTCTCGTAGTCTTCCGTGTAGGTGCTGTCGAGCTGCGAGAGGAGGAGGTCGTCCACGCTCTGAGAAGCACGGTTCTCTTGGTCCGGGAGGATGGAGGTAGGGTCTTCAAACAGGACGATGTTGACCCCGCTTTCCGCGTCTAGTGTCATGACGAGGCGGTCATTCTGCGGCGGGGGTGGAAGCGTAGGAGCTGGGGGAGACCGCGCCGTGTACCTTGTCCCTCGACCTTGAAGCGCGCTCCGTAGCAAGGACTCTCCCCCCGTATTCTGATCGGCAAGCTTCCAATCGTTGTTATTATCCAACACGTCCTTGTGATCAGCGAATCCGCTGTCTTCAAAGCCGAATGGCTCTCCCTTGATGAGAGGGTCGTGGGAGAAATGATCGCTAAAGCCGTTGATTTGATTAGGCATGATGTTGAGGATGGAATCCAGATCAAGCGACGAGTGTTGGAGGTCTGAGGGATCGGCCGCTGCTCCTGGACTCGGCAGTTGTTCCTGCTTGACCCTTCCCCAAGGGGTGGCAGCGGATTCTCCTTCAAGTACTCTCAAGGTGTAGATTTGACCGTCGGTGTTGTCTCCGTCTGATTTGCTGGCATCTCCTCCAGGGGACCCGTTGATGTCATCGTTCTCCTCCTGCCAGTAGAACTTGTTAAGGTCTTCCAGGATGGCAGTGTCTATCCTGTGCGTCTCCCTGTCGACGTTCCAAATGGAGTCGAAGCTCTGTAAGGGTGGTGGCGGGGCACCGTGCTGTCCAGTCGCGGCTGGGGAGCTGTGGCGCGGCTCCCCTGACAGCAGCGGGTTGGACCCGCTGGTGGACTCGAGGAACACGTTGACGGACCTCATCTGCTGCTTGAACTGCGCGTCCGTCAGCTCCGGCGATGTGACCAGATCGAAGAAGTCCGTCTTGGACACGTCGGTGTGCCGGAATGATTCTGTCATATCCATTATCACAGTTTTTTTGAAATGCATCTGAGGACAGTTTTCAGATGGATGCTTCTATCCTTTACCTATCTTATCATTTAAAACACGAACTAAAATAAAATCACAGAAACTAATTAATATACACGACAAGATTGGCAACGGTTTATGTGGAACTGCGATCCAATTAATTAATTGAGTATTTCGGCAAACAATGCATCCAATTTAAGAGCATCGGAGACACTTTCACCGCGGACAATCGTCTTCTTCAGGTACGGAAGTGTCCCGTTGCGGCGACAGTGCTATCGGAAGATCTTAATACAGCTTCGCCCCTCATGTCTGCGATTGTTTTTGTTTGGACGTTTTCTCTTGAAGACTCCCTTGCGGCATCTGCGAACAAGAAAATAAAAGCAATTAAAAACCAATCTTCGATGTATCGGAGATTATCTATCACTTTATTGCCGGCTACTAGAAAGTCCGTCTAACTTCAATTCCCCATTAAATTTTACTGCGTTTAGCGTTTTACAAGCAAAACGATGCCAAATCATAATTGATAATAACTTCTCTTTATAAAAAATAAATTGAATTATATAATCTGATGTCTATCCTGCTAGGCTATCAACCGTCAGAAACGACATGAAATTGATGCAGATCACAGCTGGATGGCCCCCAAGACCTATGATAGAAGTATGGCGCTGTTTTATTAGGAGAGCAGACCCCAAATAAATGGGAAATGACAGGAGAAAGATGAATAAAACTTTGGAATTAAAAAACAATAATAACAATAAAAATATTAAATAGAAATATTATAAATAAAAAAATTGAGTTATATATTTAACCCGAAATATTGTGTTTAATATTTTTATTGTACTTGTACAAAGATATTTAATAAAATAAAAAGTATTATTAAAACATTAACAGCGTTGTTTTTCAATTCCAAAGTTTTTACAATGGAATTCCACAGTGTTAACGCCTTTTCAATACATTGAAAATATGAAGGCTTTAATAATAAACATATTAAATTAATAATTATGAAAACTGGAACAAGTGGATGAATTTGTTTATTTAAAAAGTATGTTAACAAAAGATGGGAGAGTGGAGAAGGATATAAGTGTTTGCCTACTATCGTTCTCAGTGTCTTCATCTCAGAAGTCCTCAAAATTTGTTTGGTCCTTACTGTGTCTGCCCTTGCTTCGACGCCATATGTTATTATTGGTCTTACGCATACTTTATAGATTCTCATCTTACTCTTAATTACCATGTCTTTGTTTTTCCACACTACAGATTTTAGAGCACCAGAGATTGCAGCTGCCATGTTTACGGGCTTGAATTTCTTCCCGCAGATCAGCTTCTCCCACCAGGTCTATGCCTAGATATTTGAAGGTCCTGACCTGTTCTATGGGTAACCAGAATTTATTTAACGTATAGTACCATACTAAGCATCAAAATGAATCGTCAAATGTTTACCATATATTGTTATGCCTTTATTGCGTAAAAAAAAAACGTTAAATTAAAGTGCATTTTCGATTATTCTTATTTTAAATTCGAATCCGGCAGTTGTAAATATAATGAAAATGCGTTGCTACATTCACGCGGGTCAATGGTGTGAACCCGCTAATGTGTCTGAGATGGAAACCTTCAACCCAACCTGGTCCACGAAGGCCGACTATGAAAGTGTATTAAACACACACGCAGTTTCACGCCTTGATCTTCATAGGTCGATCGTACAGCGTCACTTATCAAGAGACAATGATATCGATTTCGATGCAGTTTAGGCATCGCCTAATATTTTATCAAGATGCAGATGATTAAAGAAAAATGTCATGGTTTACACTGTATCGATCACTAATAAGTGAATGTTTTAAGTAGTAACTTAGACGGGAGAAAAAATATATTGAGAGAAGTATCTACACATAATATTTCTGGCAAAAAATTACTTACTAAATAACTAACTAACTTATTGAAAGCTTAGGTATTAACACTGTGGAATTCCATAGTAATATACTTAGGAAATTGAAATGAAATTAGTTTATTATTATTATTATTATAATGTTGAATCGCTCTTTACATCATGACAGCAAGAGCCAAATCGATGTAAAGGGTATTATTATAGCTATCATAGTGATTCTCGTGACATGTGATAGGTAGCTGATCTATCGCCATTTTATTGTCACGTGAATTCTACACCAGACCAATCACACCGCCCTCGCCGGGAATCGAACCCAGAACCTTCGGGCTGGCAGTCAAAGCACTTACCACTCGGCAACGAAGGTCGTATTATCCACAAAATATTAAAAAATATTTAAAAATCCAAGTCCACAAAATAAATCTATTTTTTTAAATACAATGTTATAAAATAAAATAACAAAATAAAAAAGCGAATATATTGAAGGAAATATTAATATATTTACTTAATGATGTGAATGTACCAAGAAATCAAGTGTGAATCAAATCATAAAAGCAATGTTGAAGTAAAAAAAAATTACAATGACATGCTGTATGAAATATTAATGTTGTTATTTGAAATTTCTTGGTAGAAGTTCGTTGTTTAAAATGAAAAAACATTTTTTAAATAAAATAATCTTTCATAATGAATATTCAGTCATATTCCACTTTTAGGTTTGACCGGTTTCGGCGGAAGATATAAGCTGCCTTCTTAGAGTAGTAGAAATGCGAACCCTACGTTCCATCGCAGGCAAAATCCTCACAGATCGGATCAGAAATGAAACGATAAGGTCTGTCTGTGGTGTTGAGGACATAGTGAGATGGGGAAGAAGCAGAATGCGCTTTTAGAGAGACCACGTGGACCGCATGGAGAATATAAGAATTGCAAAAATTGTTAAAGATGAAAACCCAAGCAGCAAAAGATTACCAGGAAGGCCACCGAAGAGATGGAGAGATGACTGAACATCATCATCCCAGGACAGCCCACCGTCACAAACAGGTCAAACTACCTAAACTAAGAGGAAGAAGAAGAAGATATAAGCTGTATTTCAGCCGAAACCCGGCGAAGCTAAAAATCAAGTGGAATGAAATTAAATATATTTTGTAATGATTGAAAAATACATTATTTCAAATCAAATCAAATCAGTTTGTTAACTCAAAAGACATTCTTCTTCTTCTTCTTTTTGTCCTGTCACTCCTCCGTGGTGCATAGGGCCTCAAGGAATCTTCTCCACCCGACTCTATCGCATGCCTGATGCTTAACATCGTCCCAAGTGAGACCTGCTGCCTTAACCTCGTCCTGCAGGGTTCTTCTCCAGGTGGCTCTAGGTCTGCCTCGCTTTCTCTTTCCCCCCATAGGGGACCAGTCTAGTGCGCCCTGAGCGATGCAGGCTGGGTTCCGTCTCAGAGTGTGACCGATCCACTGCCATTTGCGCCTAGCGACTTGTTCTCTAATTGGCTTTTCGCCTGCCATGGTCCAGAGAACGGCATTTGACACTGTTTGGGGCCAATAGATTTTGAATATTGAGCGAATATTGAAAAGACATTACAAACAGCAAAATGTTTAAGGCATCTATTGAGTACAGGTAAAATATTATAAAAATACAACATTGTTCCTGGTATTAGGAACGCATTAGAGATGGTTCGACATTAGGAAGACAAGATACTTTCATAAGTCGAGAGTATTTGTCTCTTGAACGTACCTTCACTAATATGAAAGACGTCGATCTCCGAGGAGACCGCATTCAGCAGACTAATTGCTCTTCCCACCGGTGTCACCAGAAGCAGATTGATTCAGATTTATAGGGTGTATGGACGTGAAATGTGTCAGAAAATATGATACGGTCCGCCCTCTCTGCAAAGCCTTGCGCGGAAACTCGGTGATTTTAACGGGTTTGTTTCGCATGTCTGCAACATTTAATTTCGAATTTTAATTGAATTTTAAATAAATGCATAACCGTTATTCCATCAATGGAGTGCGAGCGTTCTAAATACAAATATTTAAAATGACATTTAGGCATTTATCTATGCCGTCACCTCTGAAAGCTAGCCTCGAATGTATAAAAAATACATATAATACCAAACAATACGATGGGACTATCAAGATTATAACGAAATGAAATCATTTTACTAAAAGGTTACGTACTAAGAATATACAATTATGTATTTTGTTGTAAAAAAAACATGTTTTAATTTGAATTTTTTTCGTATATTATGAGAAAAATAAAATGTTCTTATAAAGTATTTTTAAAACGTACATTAATCCACTAATGTTTATGTCTTCGACAGGTCTATAAAAGCGAGCTGTCGAAACCGGTCGAAGACACAAACATAAGTGGATTTTAACAAAATAACGATCCTTATGTATGGAAGCGAAGCATGGAACTGGCAAAAGAATGATGAAAGTAAAATAAATGCAGTAGAAATGAGATCTCTTAGACGAATGTGTGGATACTCTGTGTGTGATAGAGTGTCGAATTAAAATATAAGAAGTGAATGCGATGCGAATAATGGTGTTATGAACAAAATGACGACCTTCGTTGACGATCTTCGTGGCCCAGGGGTAAGTGCATTGACTGCCACCCCGAAGGTTCCGGGTTCGATTCCCGGCGAGGGCAGTGTGATTGTCACACTATCTTTGATCTGGTGTAGAATTCACGTGACAATAAAATGGCGTTAGATTAGCCACCTATCACATGTCACGAGAGTCACTATGATAGCTATAATACCATTAACATCGATTTGGGCACATGGAAAGAATGAATAAAGAAAGAATGGTAAAAAAAGTATATGTTAACGACGTAAATGGAACTAGAAATAGAGGAAGACCGAGAAAAACGTGACAAGATCAAATAAATCAAATATTGAATATCGGAGTCGGAGAAATCGACGCGCGTGCATGACACGATGTATGAATGTGGAGGAAACTTGACAGGTATGTCAGGACAGAACGGTATGACGGTCCATCCTCTCTGCGTACCCCTTCGGGAAAACGGTGTGATGGTCAGTTAGTTAGTTACATATACTCTTAAAAGTCTGCTATTTTGTTAAATGGTTTTTTAACATATTCAATTCGAACGTACGTGAATAATTTATAAAACTATATTAAATATATTTGTTAACTGTTAAATTTAAAAACTTTGTTTTATGTATCATATTTATATTTATATTTTACGCGACAGCTGTTTCGTCAACCTATGTTGACATCATTAGGTGTTACAATAATAAAAATTACAATAATTATTATTGTAACACCTGATGATGTCAACATAGGTTGACGAAACAGCTGTCGCGTAAAATAAAAATACAATTGTGATACATAAAATTAATTTAACAGTTTATAATGTTAAAGTATCATAGTGTTTCGGCCAAAACAGTTGACTATTAATAAATTTGTAATACATTTCTTATTTTGAAACATAAATTATAAAATGTTGAATAAAAAATAATTTCAAGAATTAATTGTATCTCAATAGAGACGAAGATGCAAATTGGAAACAGAATATGGTTGATCAAGGTGTTTACAGGACTTATGACCTGTCATTGGTTGGGTTAAGCGCACGCTTTATGTTGTATGACATTCCCCATTCCACATTTTTTTTCTTATGACTACCATGTCTGCCGAATTTTTTGAAGTTGTATATATGTTAATCTGTAACACCACTTTTTACATGGTAGTTTTTCAATCTGCACACTAACGCCATCTATGAATATTGTATTTTAAGCATTAAGCATATTTTTAACGCATTGCTAGAAACCGCCTGGAGATGTCACTCTAATTTATATGCTATAATTTGGACCAGTTTTTGTTTTTACAACATTTTGAATGTTTACAAATACTTGTAGACGAATTCTGGATTTTTCCATTGCGGGTTATCTGAAGTATTTGTATACATTCAAAAATGTTGTAAAGTTATTTCAATTGAACAGTTTATATAGATAAAGTATCATCATAGTGTTTCGGCCAAAACAGTGGACTATTTCATAAATTTCTAATTTTTAAACATAAATTATAAAATGTTGAATAAAAAATAATTTGAGATATTGTATAATATAAACACAGGGTTTAACCAGCCATCAATAATTGTCAGAAAAAAATAAAGTTAACTAAACAATTTAAAAATAATATTTCTATAAGAATAACGAACTCTTCCATTCTAATATAATAAAATTGTCTTCAGTCATGGTCTGAATTATCCCATTGTTACAGATTTATTACGAACAGCTTGGGGTCCAGAGATAAAAATAATATTAGCTTTATTCTAGCTAGATACACCAATGGTAACTAATGTTAAGATGCTGTTTTTTTATTTCGTTTTGTTTTGATCTCCATTCATCTCGCTGCGGATTCAATACTTTCTCCGTTTTCTTTTGGGTGTGGTTCTCGACATGTTGTTTTTCGCCTTTGCTTATCCTTTAAACCAGATGTTCTCAAAGTTTAAACTTAGAAATAATAAATGTTACCAATATTTGTAGACAAATACTGGATTTTACCCATTGCGGGTTTATCATTTTTAAGGATTGATTGTATCTCAATAGAGACCGAAGATGTAAATTGTTTTTTGGATACAGAATTGGTGGTCGAGGCGTTTACAGGACTTATGATCTGTCATTGGTTGGGTTAAGCGATCGCTTTATGTCAACAACATTCCCCATTCCGCCCTTCTTACGAACACACCACGTTTTTGGAAGTGTTTGTCTACAAATATTGGTATAACTGAAATATTCATGAAAAGACCAAAAACTGGTCCAAGCTTAAAAAAGCATAAAAATTGGAGAAGTATTCTCCTGGCGTTGTCTAGCAAATGCAGCCTTTCACATTGCATTAATAAAAGATTTTCTGCTTAATGCTAATGGCTCTATCTGAAGCAGATGAAACTCTTTTACCGAGAAGCGTGTAAATTTTCTCTGGCGACAGTCGGAATAATAAATTGAATGATCAGATGGAACTTGATTCTTTTCGTAACATCAAAATGACGATACTATTACATGTTTTTTTTAATTGTACGTATAGATAAGGTTAGTAAGAACCCTTTTCACGAAAAAAATACAAATGTGAAATTTTGTTAGTTGGAACCCTCTTACTCTCAGGTGACGATTTGATATATTTTTGTAACGCCTGATGATGTCAACATAGGTTGACGAAACAGCTGTCGCGTAAAATAAAATACAATTGTAGTACATAAAACAAAGTTTTTTTAATTTAACGGTTTATAATGTGTAAGAATCATAGTGTTTCGGCCAAAAAAATTGACTTTTTAGAAATAATAACTAACTAACTAACTAGCCATATTACTGAGGGTAGTCAGAAAAAATGGACCGCCACACTCTTCTGTCCTGACACACTCCTCTGGATTCCTCTACATTCACACATCTTGTCATGTATGCACGTCGATTTCTCCGACTTCTCACGTGACCGACATTAAATATTTGATTGATTTTATCGTGTCACGTTTTCCTCGGCCTTCCTCTATTTCTAGCTCCATTCACGTTGTTTACATATACCTTCTTCACCATTATGTCTTCACTCATTCTTTTCATGTGTCTACATCATTATTTTGTTCACAACAATTTCATTCGCAACGCATTCACTTCTTATACTTGCATTTGACACTCTATCATATACAGATTTGCCCCACATTCGTCTTAGAGATCTCATTTCTGCTGCATTTACTCTACTTTAATCCTTCTTTTGCCTGTTCCATGCTTCACTTCCATACATAAGGGTCCGCACAAGAAAACTATTATGCACTGCCATCTTGGCTTTTTTGGGTAGGCTTTTGTTTGCGATGACAACTTTAAGTGCACCATGTTTATCTAAGTGGAAAATAAACAGTATTATTTTTCAATTCCAAAGTGGGTTAGAATTAATAAAATAAAATAATTAAATAAACTATAAAGACCATATAACAAATGCAAAGAATTCGAATCACTAAAAATATTAATGATAGTGAATTAGCTGGATAGATTCTATAACACCCAATAGCGTAGCCTAGCGCAAGCAATGCTATTCGACCGGTTTGGCACAGATTCGTGATGCTGTGTCGTGATCGAAAACAGTTCATACCTGCGCCCAAACCATCTCAGCGTCTGCTGGTCGCTGTACCCAGGCATACGGCTCAAGTTGTGTTTACAAAATCAGTAGGTACTCATTCAAAATTACGCCCCAGATATATGTAGAAAGACTAACACTCTAAAGTGTATCAAGATTTTTATATAAAAATATAAAAATTTGTATAATCTTTTCGGGTACTTTAATTCATACTAACTAACTAACTAACCATCGCGTCGTATCTCCGAAGGGGTAGGCAGAAATAATGAATTGCCACACTTTTCTTAAACTAACTAACTAACTAACCTTCACGCCATTTCCCCGGAGGAATAGGCAGAGAGGATGAATCGCCACAATGCTCTGTCCTGGCATACCTCTAGGGCTTCCTCTACATTCATACATCGTACCATGCACGCACGTCGATTATTCCGACTTCGAATGTGATCGCCTTTTAGTAATTGATTAATTTGGTCATGCCATGTTTTCCTCGGTCGTCCTCGGCTTCTTTTTCTACTCACGCTGCTTGTGTACAACTTTTTAACCATTCTACTCTCATCCATTCGTTCCATATGTCCAAACCATCTCAGGGATCCTTTTTTAATTTTATCCATGATGCAGTTCATCTGCCTTACATTTCTTTCTTATTTCATCGTTGGGTATTCTTTCATACAACGTTTTCCCGCACATTCTTCTTAGTGATCTCATTTCTACGGCGTTTATCCTGCTTTCATCATTATTTTGCCAGCTTCAAGCTTCACTTCCATACATGAGGGTTGGCACTAGAACTCCATTGTGTACTGCCATCTTTGCACACTTTTCTTTCCTGACATACATCTTTCGCTTCCTCTACATTCATACATCTTGTCATGCACGTGCGTCGATTTCTCTGACTCCTCAGGTGGCCGATATTCAATATTTAATTTATTTTACTGTGCCACGTTTTCCTCGGCCTTTCTTCATTCATTCTTTCCCTGTGTCAAAACCATCTTAATTATTATTATTATTATTTTGTTGAATCGCTCTTTACATCATGACAGCATGAGCCAAATCGATGTAAAGGGTATTAGAGCTATCATAGTGATTCTCGTGACATGTGATAGGTAGCATATCTATCGTCATTTTATTGTCACGTGAATTCTACACCAGACCAAAGACAGTGTGACAATCACACTGCCCCTCGCCGGGAATCGAACACGGAACCTTCGGGGTGGCAGTCAATGTACTTACCACTCAGCCACGAAGGTCGTCATGATCCTTTAATTATTTTGTCCATAACACTACATTCGCACCGCATTCACTTATTATATTTTCATTACACACTCTATCATACACAGAGTATCCAAACATTAAAATTATTAAACAATATTTTAAAACGATATTTGATTTATTTTGGACAACGAAGCGTTTAATATTTTTATTTAAATAGATGAGTTAAGATGGTTTGATGAAATAGAACCTGTTTGTTTCCAAAAACTTATTCAATTTTTCCAAAGGCAGCCTAGCCTAGTCCTAATCTTCTAGGTGGTTCGGCTATTTCGTTTTCATTTCCGAGTTTTATTTTGTGACCTAAGTATACGACTTCGTCAACTGATTATACATTTCTACCATTTATATCTTCTTCTTCATCCTCAGCCATCTCTGCACTACTGGATATAGGCCTCCTCCATTTTCTTCCACTCCACTCTATCTTGGGCTTTTCTTTGCCACATTCTACCCACGACTGGGATAATGTCGTCGGCCCATCTTGTTTGGGGTCGGCCCACTCCTCTTTTTCTATCCCATGGTCTCCATTTGAGGACTCTGGGTGCCCATCGCTCTGTTCCCTGTCTGGCGACATGACGTGCCCACTGCCATTTCTGCTTAGCGACAAGGTCCATTATGTCTATGACTTTTGTTCGGCGTCTTATTTCTTCATTTCTTATTTTGCCTTTTAGACATATGCCTAACATTTGTCTTTCCATGGACATTTGCGGACATTTTAGTTTATGTACCGTATTGGCAGTTAGCGTAATGGTTTCCAGGCCATAGGTGATCACGGGGAGGATACATGTTTTATATACTTTTCTTTTCAGATATATGGGTATGTCCTTATTCTTTAGTATGTGTTTCATCTTTCCAAAGGCTGCCCATCCTAATCCTATTCTCCTGGGGATCTCTGCTATCTGATTTTCCTTCCCTAGTTTGATCTTATGTCTGAGATATATGTATTCTGCTCACTGTAGGCCGAACGCAACATCAGATGAGAGTAGTGAGTTCCACTAAAGAACACCAAGGAGTTTGTCTACCTCGGGAGCAAAATAACATGGGACGGTCGGTCTAAGAGCGAGGTCGATAGCCGTATACTATGGCTAGGCTTGCATTTAATAAAAGGTCTAAAATAATATAGACTTAAAACTGAGAATACTCCTCATCAAGACCTATGTATGGAGTGTCTAGATGTACGGCTGCGAGACATGGTGCCTATCCGAAAGAGATAAGCGGAGACTAGAGGCTTTTGAGATGTGGTCCTATAAAAGATTTTTAGGAATTTCCTGGAGAGACCACATCACGAATGACGAAGTTCTTCAAGGAATCGAAGAAGGAAGGCACCTGCTCAGGACCTTATCCGAAAGGCGTGCAAGATGGATCGGCCATGTAATACGTCAAGAAGGGGTATGACCGAGGGGACAAACTCTAGGGGACGCCCACGCCGAGAGTACCTGGAGGACCTGTTGGTGGACGTGCGCTGCTCATCATATGCAGATTTTAAAAGAGCCGCACAAGACAGGGAAGAATGGAAGAGAAGAATAGAGGAAATTGCTGCAAACCAATCCCAGGATTGAAACCAGAGAAGAAGGAAGATATGTATCCCTCAACAGCTTCCATTGTTTTATTATTTTGCCATTTATATATACCTACATAACTATAACCAGCAGTAACACATACGTTTAATAACATAACCTTAAAAAAATCCATTAGATAACCTACTTAGTTCTTTATATAATATATGTACCAACAAAGACACATCGAAGCGGTATTTAAACAAAATTAATTGCCCCGATTCGCCATTAGCCCTCGCTTATGATTGGTGGTAATTCAAATTTAAAATATCATTCGAAGAATAGAAAAAAACAAAAGACGTATTGAGTGCCGAAGAAAATAGGAACAGTTTATTGCATCGATTTTTCAAGCGCTTTCATCTATGGTGTCTAACAACTTTATCACATGGTTGAATACAAATCATTATGGACAGATTTGTATGTGGATACAGAGTAGGTTATATTATTAGACACATACATTTGACAAGAAAAAATAATCTTATTATAGTTCCTTTCCTATTTCAGGAGGTTGATTATAATACAACAACTTTAGAAATACCTAGAAAGTATACGTTAATGATGTAAATGGAGTACGGAGTCGAGGCAGACCGAGGAAAACATGGCATGACCAAATTAATCAAATTTTAAAGGTTGGCCATGCTAGAAGTCGGAGGAATCGACGTGCGTGTATGACTCGTTGTATGAATGCGGAGGAATAGAGAGGTGTGCCAGGATAGAGTATTGTGGCGATCCGTTCTCTCTGTCTACCCCTGCGGGGAAACGGCGTGATGTTTTTTTTGTTTGTTTAAATAGGGATATTGCACATTTCATCCAACCATTCTCAAAGTTTTATAATACATAATTTTCTTTCATTTTTCTCTCAACTTTGGTTTGTAATCGTTTCTTATAACAAAGAATATTTAAGTAAAGGCATTGACACTGTGAAATCCCATTTTAATATACTTAGGAAGTTTATTTTCCATATAAATATTGAATATCACGACATGTTTCGGAGGAGACCTCCATCTTCAGGTGTAAATAAATATAAAATTTTTCGTATGAAGCCACTTTGTGATAAGGTATTTAATTTTTTATTATTATTTATATTTAAAATAAAACAGAAATATAAACACTGCACTTTGTTTTTCACGACTATGCGGTTATTTTAATTGCTGACTAGTTTCGCTTGTACCCGAGCTTCCTCAGAGCTTCGTAATAAATTTTTTCACATTTGACATTCAAAAATTGATTGATTTGATCGTGCCATGTTTTCCTCGGCCTTCCTCTATTTCTTATTCAATTCACGTCGTTTACATATACCTTCTTCACCATTCTCTCTTCACTCAATCTTCCCATATGTCCAAACCATCTTAACGACCCTTTCATTATTTTGTTCATAACACTTTCATTCGCATCGCATTCACTTCTTATACTTGCATTTGACACTCTATCATATACATATTTTGTCACAAATTCGTCTTAGAGATCTCATTTCTACGGCATTTATTCTACTAATTAACTAACTAACCATCACGCCGTCTCCCCGAAGGGGTAGTCAGAAAGAATGGACTGCCTCAACATTCATACATCGTGTAATGCACGCGCGTCGATTTCTCTGACTCCTCACATGGCCGACATTCCATATTTGATTTATTTGATCGTGCCACGTTTTCCTCGGTCTTCCTCTATTTCTGGTTCCATTTAAATCTTTAACATATAATTTATTCTACTTTCATCTTTTATTGCCAGTTCCATGCTTCACTTTTCTATACATAATTCCTTATGTATTAAATATGTTAATTAATCAATATTTAATATTTATGTCATTCTTATCTGTCCTGCATTTATGTTTTAATCTACAAAACAAATGTAAAAAGCCAATGAAAAAAGTCGCTTTCACAAATAGCATGAACAATCCTTGCAATTTATTATTTTCAAATATATATTATAAAACAATGAAAAAAAATTGATTCTAATAATTTGTGCACTCCATGTGCTTTTTCCGCTCATACACTTTGTTCGAATCGGAATCACGAAGCAAAACAAAAAATATTCTAAATTTAAAACAGAAAAAAAAACTAATGCACAGATTTGGAACACTGACCGCACGACTTTTATAAGGAAACATTAGAGCAGTGTATTTTTCATGGAAAACTCGACTCGAATGCAGCGGAACCACTTTGCAATTTGTTACCGTTATTACCCGTCTAATAATTAACCCGAATGCTTTTTAATAAGTGCGCTATGCAGACGAATCAAATCACGAATTTAAGGAAACTTAAGAGCGGCGTATTTTTCACGGATAACTCGACTCAAATGCAGCGGAACCGCTTTGCAATTTGTTACAGTTATTACCCGTATAATACTTAACTCGAATGCTTTTTAATAAGTGCACTATGCAGATGAATCAAATCACGAATTTAATCCTGATTTCACCAATATCGTATTAAGATAACTCGACTGAAATACAGTGGGACTGCTATGTAAATTGTAAAATATTTATATTTTCTTACGATACGAAGTTGAATTGTTTTAATTAACCCCTTACTAAATGATATTTAAAAAAATTGTAATAAAAATATATGATGTGTAAAAGATTAAAAAAAAAAAAAATATTTTTTATTTTTCAAATAAATTATTTTTTCCTATATAAAATACAAAAAAATATTTCTAGGTTTTCCCTTTTTATCCCTAGATTTTACACAATAATATCCATAATTTTATATAAAAGTGATCATTTTATTACTTACCTAACGAAAAAATTAAAATAATAGTAATCCAGTGTAATATAATTATTTGTAGCGTTTTACAAACAACAAAAAAAACACTTTTGAATATCACGTTTGTACAGAAAATCATAAACCGACAGTTGGAAATAGTTGAACGCACATCTAGTACAACCAGAGACATCTAGCAAGAAGTTTGACAACTAGTAACGCGGATCATAGATAAAACTTTAGTATTATCGCTAGAAGCAAGACATATTTTATTATTTTGTTGTTTTTTATGGCGAAAGATTATTTTGGATCATATATGAGCCAGTATGCGGTAAGGGGTTAAGTGTATTTTTATTAAGGGTTTTAATCATGGAACGCGATGATTAGAAAACTTGGCTTAAATTCAATGAATTTAGTATCACGAAGGCTAAATCACACAGCCATCGCCGGGAATCAAACCCGGGACCTTTGGTATGGAAGTCAGTGCTCTTACCACCGTGCCACGAATTTGATTTGATTTCCCAGCTCCATGCTTCACTTCCATACATAAAAATTGGCACAAGAACACAATTGTGCACTGCCGTTTATTAATAAGGCAACTTCATATATAGCAGAATAAAGTAATTGGTGCGGCTTAATACACTGTTAACAATAATTATGGGACAAGAGAAAAATAAACAGAATGTGAAAGTACTCGCATTACCTGGAAATAATTTAAGTATTTCATGACATGTATGTACGAGTATACTTCTTAAAAAATATGGGTACAATGCTTACAGTATTGAAAAATAATGCTGTAACAAGGTAAAACACCCCATTCCCATAAAATATAATAAATCTTCTAGAAGTTTTTGTTCGTATTAATTATTTAATATGGATTTTTACAGCACGATGATGAGAGGACGGACCACCACACTCAACAGATGCCTTCAACATTTATGCTGTTTGTAAGTCTTTTGAGTAAATAAACTGATTTGATTTGATTTGACTAATTTGACTTATCTGTTCTAACATATCTTTCGACATTCCTCTCTATTCATACATCGTAACACGCACGTTCGTCGATATTTCCGACTTCGAATGTGCCCGCCTTTTTGTAATTGATTAATTTGGTCATGCCACGCTTTCCTCGGTCTTCCTATATTTCTAATTCCATTTACATCGTTAACATATAGTTTTTTTAATATTCTTTCTTCATTCATTCTTTCAATGTGTCCAAATCATCTTAATCTTCCTTTCATTATTTTGTTCATAACACTTTCATTCGCACTGCATCCACTTATTATATTTTCATTCGACACTCTATCATACACAGAGTATCCACACATTCGTCTAAAAGATCTCATTACTACTGCATTTATTTTACTTTCATCCTTCTTTTGCTAGATCCATGCTTCGCTCCTCATACATAAGGGTCGGTAGAAGAACAAGAAAGAATGAATGAAAAAATAATGGTAAAAAAATTATATGTTAACGATGTAAATGGAACCAGAAATAGAGGAAGACCGAGGAAAACGTGGCTAACTAACTAACTAACTAACCATCACGCCGTTTCCCCGAAAGGGTAGACAGAAAGAATGGACTGCAACACTTTAATCGATGCTGAACTCTATCCTTCTCTTTTCGCCAACGCGAGAGACGCGGTGTGATGGGTTGCGAACCTCATCGCCACCAATAGGCATCTCCCGCGCACACTTCGATCATTCAACGTCTACATAATAAATCTAAAACAAATTATATAAAATACAATGATATAAAATAAAATAATAAAAAATTTAACACATATTCTTTTAGATGGTGCACTTGTCGTCAGCTGGACGATCCGAACATTTGTGTTTATTTAATTTTTTATTCCACTGTTTTCATTTTAATTAGGCACTTAAAATAATCCAACACCAGCAAAAACTTGAAAATTTGATTGAAGAATTTATTCAAATTGTCATTGGAACAAATGAAAAATTTATTTTTACACCTGTCAAAATTATTTTTATAAACGTAAAAATTTGTATTATTTTAACATCAGAAGAGTGAAAACGTGTTTTTTGTCACAAATAACTATCATAAATTGCGGCAACAACCAAATTGACCAAAACAATTCACTTATACAAGAAATATTTCCAAATTTACAGGAGCACCACATGAATAAAACCATTTTTTTAAAATCAGAATTAGAATGAATGTCGGCCATGTGAGGAGTCAGAGAAATCGACGCGCGTGCATGACACGATGTATGAATGTTGAGGAAGCAAGAGAAATATGTCAGGAAAGAAAAGTGTGGCAGTCCATTCTTTCTGCCTACCCTTTCGGATAAACGGCGTGATGGTTAGTTAGTAAGATAGTTTTTTTGCATTCCGACCAAAGGTGACTAGAAGGGTTCTACTGTATCGACATATAGGATTGGCTGCAGGCTAAGAAATCGCTCTACGATATTTATTATGAAACAAATGCTTTTATTATGCATTGTTTTATATTAAAATAAATCTTAGGAGATTTTTAAACCACAGAAACTGCAATATATTTGCACAGTTGATTTATTCTGCCAATTTATATGAGACATATTAATTCCTATATACGCTTCGGGCAAAATTAAGTTCCGCAATGTATTTTTTAGCACAATTCGCCCAAAACGCAACGCGGTATAGCGACCTTGGCGAAAATTCATCCGATAACATTTGAAGCGAGCTCATGACTGCGGCTTAAATCATCCAATCACCGTGTGATTTAGGTGAGTTAATCAAATCGTAACGCTTCAGCTTGATCAGATGCTGCTCCACCCACGCCTGACCCAAATCGTTCAACTCGAATTGATATGTGAAATCAATAATCAAAGCACGATTTTCTACAATTACAAAGTGAACTTGTTAAAATTAACTCGACTACCTATCGCATTCAGATTTTGAACATAATACATAAAAATAAATTTTGTAGCATTTTTGTTGGAAACACTTTTAGTGAAATCGGTATTTTGTTTCTGGTTTTGATCTATTAAAAAAAAGTGCGTTTACTAAAAAACATTCAGATTTATATGTTAAGAAGAATGTAAAACAATTAACTTTTAAAGAATATCCATAAGATTTTAGTAAAGTTTTCTCTGTTATTATTTAAAATGATTAATTTTATGATGACAAATATTTATTTGAATTCAAAACCAATGTGCACTTAACAAGAATCACTTATCTTTGTAGCACTAAAATAAAAAAAAAAAGATTTATTTACCTTTTCTGTTTGACTTTATACAAGTAATAATTTAAGTAAGTAATAATTATTGGAAACAATTAATTTGTTAAAGAAATCGAAAATGGCGGTTCACCATGGAGTTCCCGTTCCAACAATTCGGGCAATGTCGGCAGTCCATATTTTAGGTGGCATCCCGACACTCTTTCTTCTCCAGTCAAATCAAATCAAATCAGTTTATTTTCTCAAAAGATATTACCAACAATAATTATAGTTTAATGCATCCATTGAGAACAGGTACAATATAATATATAATACCAGAGATGCTTCGACTTTACGAATACAAGTTATTCTCCAAAGTCAAGAGTATTTGTCTTTTGAACGTACTTTTACGCATATATAAGATGTCGATCTCCGAAGCGATCATGTTCAACAGTTTGATTGCTCTCCCCACCGGCATCAACAGAGGCAGGTTGTCTCTGCATTTTGGCAAATAAAACGGTCTGCGCTGACGCTCTCGAAAATAACCATCCTAAACATAAAGATGGATACCCTCCAAGATGACGGAATTATCGAAGAATCCCCTGATAAGTCTCAAGAAATTTTTAGCAGTTTTATAGCTCTCCCCACCGGCATCGCCAGAGGCAGGTTGGTTCTGCATGTTGGGAGATAAAACATTCTGCGCTGACGCTGTCAATGATAACCATACAACACATAATGATGGATACCCTCAAAGATGACGAAATTATCAAACAATCCTCTGATAAGTCTGAAGAAATGTTCAGCAGTTTGATTGCTCTCCCCACCGGCATCACCAGAGGCAGGTTGGCATGTTGGGGGATAAAACAGTCTGCGCTGACGCTGACGCTTTATATACCACAGGTCTTTAGAACCCAATTACTGTATACATTTTATATTTACAAAAATATACATCAACAAAAAAATAAAAAAATACAACATCGACTGACACCTCATTCAAGAGCACCATACCCTGGGTCATTGTATGCTGCGCCAAGACATTTGTCCTGCTATGCGGTATGCACAACAGATCGTGTCTTCTAGCGCGAGCATACCTGTCCGGTGCATTGAGGCCATAACACTCTATCGAGGTATGGGCTATCAATGAGGTTACAGAGTATTTTAAATCTTAAGATCATCACGTTATTCCAAGCATGGCTCTTTCCATGGCGCGTTGGGCGACCTTGAATCTGTAGACTAGACCTTTTGTCAGTTTCCACGTCTCGGCTCCGTACGTCATGACTGGCAAGACGTACTGGTTGAAGACAGTCTTGAGTCTTGTTTAAAATGAACGGCGTTAAATAGTATTATTTATTAAATGTATCAGATAAGGCGTCGTGGATATCGGGAGGTAAGCACCCTAGGAATTGGCAATCGGTTGATAGGCAAGGTCAGCCGGCTGACTGACCTCTGGCTCAATATTTTCATTGCACCGGCACTCTGTTATTATGGCATTTACGTTATTAGCCACCGTGCCCCTCCAGCCCTGCCTTCCCTTCCCTTCCCTGCTGCCGGATCTGTCGGCGGCAGCCACATTGCATTGTGTCCGAACTAGATGTATCTATAGACAGTGCGGTAGCGAACACGTAGTGTAAGACATCTGAACTTCAGAGCCATTAATTCTGAAGCAAATTTTTGCCAATGAATCATCTCTAAATATTGGCCTTAAAATGAATATGAGAAAGACATTAAAATCAGTTAAAATTCGCGCAAAAGCACTGGCTACTTTGTTGCCGGGTGAGCCACTAACAGAAGCCGTAATCGCCAAACCATCGAGGTAAACGTACCGCTCGAACGGGTAATTTTTTTGTGGCGTGTGTTTTACGCTGTAGAGACGCGGGCTGACACTGTGCGAACCAAGGGACTACTAAGAACATCGGAGATGAAGGTCCTAAGATCAATTACTGGAAAAACCCTACGAGATCGTGTCCGCAACGTAGACATAAGAAAAACCTGCGAAATAGGGGATATCGTTCAGTGGAGTAGATCCAGACCCAGAAGAAGATACTGGAGGGACCATGTAGCCCGAATGGATGGTGACAGACTTGCATATACAGCCGCTTATGAAATTTCCTCCGGACACCGGCCACCTGGAAGACCGCCTAAGAGATGGAGGGACAGCTGGATCTCATCATCCGACGATATATGATTTCTGTGTCACAGATCGTCAGATCTATTAAAAGAAGAAGAAGAAGAAGTGTTTTATCCTTTTGTCGACAATGGAGATTGACAAACAGATATGGAACTCAAGTCAACATCAAATTTCTGGTGAAACTTGGGAAAAATTCTCGGGAAAATCGTGAAATGTTAAAGGCTGTTTATGGAGTTAAGACACCGAAGAAAACTTTCCTTTTTAAGTGGATCAAGAGTTTTAGTGAGGGCCGGGATGACTGCAAGGACGATGCATATTCAGGACGACCATCGACTTCCTGTGTCGTTGAAAACATTGAACGTGTTCGGTCTGTTATGCTTTCCAATCATCGATTAACTGTTCGGATGATTGCTGATGAACTGAATTTAGGAAAATCATTTTTGCCCACGATTTTAACAGAACATTTGAAGTTGAGAAAATCATGACAATGCGCCTTCGCATTCATCACTGATTGTCCATCAGTTTCTGACCCGTAATGCGATCTCTGTGATTTATCACCCTCCCTATTTTAGCAGATTTAGCCCCTGGCGACTTCTCTTTGTTCCCGAAACGTAAAAAAGTCGTGCGGTGGCGGCACTGGTGTAGACGATTAAAGGTCTCTGCCCACTACAACGTATCATACTATGACCGTAATAGGAACGTGTCGGGTAAAAAAATATTCTTTGTATTGAAAAGTGAAATTGTGCTGGTCGGTGACGGAACGGTCTAGTGGGCATATCTCATACTTTTCAATACAAATAATATTTTTTTACCCGATACGTTCCTATTACGGTCATAGTATGATACGTTGTAGTGGGCAGAGACATTTAACGTTAAACGACAAAGCAGCTGAAGAGCCAGACTCCTGAAGACTTCCAGAAATGTTTTGAACAATGAAAACGGAGGTGGGACAAGTACATTGATACAAATGGGGAGCATTTTGAAAGGGATAAGATTGATCTAACCTAAATTTTAGAAATTAAAATTTAAAAAAAAATCAGTTCGCGTATTTATTGGATAGACCTCGTATTAGGTACAAATGAACTAATGCAAACAATAACAACAAATAGAAGGCAATACCGGCATATGAAGAACGACCCACAAAAAATGACAATGCACAATTACAAAAAAACATGTAACTACGGAGACATTAAGAAAAGGGCGGCTTGAATGTAGTATAATTTTTAATAATAAGTTAATAGTTTAAATAGTGTTATATAAGACAATATAGTGTTTAAATAGTGTTATATAATATATAAGTCAATTAATTTTAAATTTCATTGTATCTCAATAGAGACGAAGACGCAAACTGGAAACTGAATATGGATGATCAAGGTGTTTACAGGACTTATGACCTGTCATTGGTTGGGTTAAGCGCACGCTTTATGTAATTACAACATTCCCCATTCCACCTTTGTTATTATGATCATGCATGACAAATTTTGGAAGATGTATATACGAGTATACTTCAAATCCATATCTATCTTCACGTGTCAGTTTTAATTGTCCATCTATGTAGATTTGATTGCACTTGTGAATCTTTTTTCAAGATTAACAACCGACCCACTAACGCCATCTATGGAGAATGATTTTCAGCATTTAGCAAACAACCTTATTAACACAATGCGAAGGCTGTCGCCTGTTAACGTATTGTTAGAAGCCGCCAGGAGTATTATTCCATTCTATATGCCAAAGAATTGACCAGAATAATTACAAATATTTGTGAATGTATACTTATACTTTAAAGTATAAGTATACATTCACAAATAATTAATTTTAAGTTATACACTTTAGGATATGTGTTGCTCTCCTTAACTGCTCCCTAAAATTGTAAATTATATTATATATTGAAATTATATAGAGTACTAGGAATGCCTCCCTAGAACGGGTTACCCCATTTGGGTGATAGTAAAACCATGTACTTGGTAAATGATCAATAAACAATAAACAATAATAAACCTAACTTTTATGGAAACAAATTAAGAATAGGGTTGAAAGATATTGATTTAGTAAGTATTTATTACGCTACTGCGCTTGTGCACCGAGAGTGAAGTGGGCAAAGAATTTGTCTTTATTTATTTAACAGTTCTTGTAAAGCACCGGTTATATATTATATTTATAGAGCATAATCATACATTTTAATGTCCGCTTAAGTTAGACAATGGAACGACCCGCCAACAGGTGGTTCAAAACACAATACTTAATATCAAAACCTACATATTGTTATATTGTAAATCGTGTGGTCCACTATGCCTTTTGATATCTATTTAACGTGGGGAGATGATCTAATAATCATTACTAAATGATATTAAAATGTTTTCCACTAGTCACGAATTCGCTTTTTGTTTTAAAAATTATAATTATATTTCTTAATAGGAATGAAATCTTTTGTTTTCTAAAAGTTTTATTATTGTATATTTCATGGCAATGACATGTTTCACATCGTCAGGACTTTATCAAATGTTTTTTATTAGGAATTATATTTGATAAAGAAGGCGAAACATGTCGTTCTTATAAAATATAATAATACATAATTAATAAGAGTGTCTATAGTAAATAATAAATTCAATAAATATTAATGATTAATTAATTACAAACTGTTAAATTCAAAAACTTTGTTTTATGTATCACAATTGTATTTTGATTTTTATAAAAATACTTATAAAGGTTGGAAGTTGACGTGTTTGAAGAGTGCAATGACAACTTGAACTTGAAACTAAGGCAGAGATTGTTGAAATTCTATGTCTGGTCTGTATTACTCTATGGCTCGGATACTTGGACCCTGAAAGTGCACACTGTGAATCGGTTGGAAGTATTCGAGATGTGGTTGCATATGAGAAGGCTTCGTATACCGTAAACAGATTTCGTCAGCAATTTGGAGGTTTTGAGGAGAGCCAATTGTAGTGGACAACTGCTAAAGGACGTTAAGGTCCGTAAGATTTCATATCTGGGTCACATTCTGCGGGGAGATAAATACAGTTTGCTCCAACTAATACTGATGGGAAAAATTGAGAGGCAGCGTGGTCCTGGTAGAAGGCAAACGTCTTGGCTATGCAACATAAGAGACTGGACCGGGATGAGACATGTGGGGGAGCTGTTCCGGGTTGCGCAAGATAGAGAAGCCTTCGCCGGAGTGATTGTCAACGTCAGGGGGACCTGATACGGAACGCGAAGAAGAAGATATTATAAATTATAAATTTAATAAATATTAATGACTTATTAATTATAAACTTTGTTTTATGTATCACAATTGTATTTTTATTTTTATACAAATACACATAAAGGTTCGAAAAATCACGAACATTTTACATTTGATATATTATTATAACACCTGATGATGTCAACATAGGTTGACGAAACAGCTGTCGCGTAAAATAAAAATACAATTGTGATACATAAAAAAAAGTTTTTTAATTTAACACTTTATAATCTTAAAGTATCTTAGTGTTTCGGCCAAAACAATTTATTAAGTTTTAATGTTGTGAATGTGTCCAAGTCTAAAGTGATGGTATTTGAAAAAGAAGAATGTACGACAAATTGTGAAACATGTTTACAAGAGATGTAAAAATGGAGATAGATATCGAAGTAAGGGTCGGTGCTGGGAACACAATTAATGGCAGAGCCTAACAGATAGCCCAAGATAGGAAATGTTGGAAAAGTTTAGAGAAGGTCTATATCCAGCAGTGGAGTAAACATGGCTGAAAAGAAGAGAAGAGGAAAGGTTTATTTCTATTTCTCGTTATTTTCATAATTGTATCAAAGTTTAATCTGATTCCGGGTGTGCTCCATTCTGCTCGCCTTATATTTAATTGATGGCGATTGATGTTATCTCAGTTACAATGTCTCTCCATTGTCCTGACAGAAATCAGACACAACAAGTGCCCGGTAGAAAATGTAATACACTTCGATGTTGAACGTTTAACAGAGTTGTATTAAGGTATTTTTTAAATTTTTATAACGAATTTATTTCAGATAAACTTAAGGCATTAAAAGTGGAATTTCATATTATAACGAATTTTTTATGGCTATTTTTTTCCGATTTTCAGATTATTTTTCTTGACATGTTTCGAAGGTCGTACACCTTTATCATTGAGAGAACGATATACACTTTTTATATTCGTTCTGCCGATGATGAAGGTGTGAATCCTTGGAAATATACAGAAAAAATAAACTCGAAAGTAAAAAAAAAATCATTTTTAATTGAACAATGCTTATTACTTAGTAAACAACAAAAAATTTTTAAGGAATTAATTGCATCTCAATAGAGACGAAGATGTACATTATTTGGAAACAGAATATGGTAGTCGAGGCGTTTACAGGACTTATGACCTAATAATAATTTACATCTTCGTCTCTATTGAGATACAATTAATCATTAAAAAATGAAATTTAATTGTATCTCAATAGAGACGAAGATGCAAACTGGAAACTGAATATGGATGATCAAGGTGTTTACAGGACTTATGACCTGTCATTGGTTGGGTTAAGCGCGTTGGAAATTTAACGCTTTTAAGCGTTAAATTTCATGAATTAATCACCCACCATGGGTGAAAATCCAGGATTCGTGTACAAGTATAAGTATACATTCACAAAAAATATTAAAAAATGATTAACCCGCAATGGGTAAAAATCCAGTATTTGTCTACAAGTATTTGAATACAAAATAACAAACAATAACTTTATACAACAACATTTTGAATGTATACAAATTCTTGTAGACAAATACTGGATTTCACCCATTGCGGATAAATTATTTTTATTTTACAAGGATTAATTGTATCTCAATAGAGACGAAGATACAAATTGTTTTTCTGGGAACAGAAGGTGGTGGTCGAGGCGCTTACAGGACTTATGACCTGTCATTGGTTGGGTTGAGCGATCGCTTCACGTTTAACAACATTCCCCATTCCGCCGTTATGGCCACCACGTCTGACAAACTTTTTGGAACTTGTATATATGGTAGGTTTCTACACTTATTTTTGTCCACCACCTTCTGTTCCCAGAAAAACAATTTGCATCTTCGTCTCTATTGAGATACAATTAATCCTTGTAAAATAAAAACAATAACTTTGTTTTTTTTTTTAAATTAAAATATAAACATTTCGGAAAAAGAAGCCCTTCATCAGGGTTTTGTTAATTTTTACTATTTGAGTTCTAGATTGTAGTAATATCTTTGTGCGTATGACGTTTTTGGCTTTGAGTTATAAAGCAAATTTATATGCTCAACAAAATGTCCGATTACATGAAAATGCTTCGATTTAAAATCTTTTCAAAATGACTTACAAGCTACAGCGAGTCAATGATGAACGAAAAAAAACTTGTTTATTCCTTAAACATAATCAATTGCAGACAGAGCGCTTTTAATTTATAACGAAATTCCATACTTGGATAACCATATAATTTAATAAATTAATAACAATAATTAATGATGTATAAACTTATTTTTGACACTGTTCCATCAATTACCGTCATATTGAAAAATACGTCAATGAAGCAGCTGCAATCTCTGGTGCCCTAAAATCCACAATATGGAAAAACAAAGACGTGGCCATTAAGAGAAAGATGAGAATCTATAAAGCATGGGTGAGACCCATAATAACATATGGCGTTGAAACAAGGATAAACAAAGTCAGGATAAAACAACTTTTGAGGACTTGTGAGTGGAAGACTCTGAGGATGATACCAGGCAAGACACTGAGAGATTGCGTGAGGGACACCAGAGATATGTGAGGCTGATGATATTTTAAAATTGAGTAAATAGCAAAGGAAGGACTTGTACGATATGTCATAAGAATGGATACTACCAGACTCAGAAATTAAAGAAGACAAGTTGCAACCCATGAAATATTTATAGAGGTTATGTTTTTCTACCATTTAAAAACTTGGTTCAATATAAAATCGTAATCAGTCATAAGTTTTAGCTAATAATTAAATAAAACGATGTTTTTTAACTACTTCCACTTTTGTCTTTATTTAGACAGCGACCGGTTTCGCCAGACTCGCTGGCATCGACAGACTGGTGCATGTCTGTCATAACCAGTCTGTCGATGCCAGTGAGCCTGGCGAAACCGGTCGCTGTCTAAATAAAGACAAAAGTGGAAGTAGTTAAAAAACATCGTTTTATTTAATTATTATTTAAAATGAACTTCCATCAAGAGATTTCAGTAAAATCATTTGATTATAAGTTTTAGCTTTTAATGTATTTTTTTATTTTTCATACACGTCAAAAATTTCACACTTAACAACACCAAATTGTTCTCTTTTTGTTTTCTACACTACTGTAATACAACACTAATCAGAAGAAAATAATCAAGAAACATTCTCATGTGTGCATTTCGAATTACTTTCGGAAATAATTGAAGTATTTCTCTCTCGCTATCTGGTATTAAAAATATTCTCGTACTCTTTCTTGATGATATTCCGGTTTTTGCCTATTTATATTATGATAAAATAAACAACCAAATAAAGTAAACTTTAAGTCCAATATTTGATTTGTTTCCTCTCTCCCATAATTCTAACTAAATTACAATTAACCCTCCCCCTAGACTGAATTCCTTACCTCCTTTAATCATTTAGTTATAAGGAACGATTGTGTTTCTTTATATTGTTAACATTTCTACGCCAAGGAAGGGCGTCTGTGTCTCCAAATATGTTTGTGAAAATTGCAAAAGTGTTGTGACAACACAATCTTTGAAAAAAGTTATGGCGATTATAGGAGAAGCAAAAACCAAAAAATCATCATGCCGTTTATCCACAGGGTCAGGCGGAGAGAGACCGCCACACTACTCTATCCTGGCACACCTCTCTAGCTTTCTCCAAATTCATACAGCGAGTCATACACGCACGTCGATTCTTCCCGACTTCTAACATGACCAACCTTTAAAATTTTATTAATTTGGTCATGCCCTGTTTTCCTCGGTCTATCTCGACTCCGTAGAATAAATACGGAAGAGATGATATCCCTAAGATGTATCAAATTATAAAGGTTGGTCATGTTAGAAGTCGGAAAAATCGACGCGCGTGTATGACTCGTTGTATGAATGTGGAGGAATCTAGAGAGGTGTGTCAGGATAGAGAGATGTTTTTTTGTTGTTGTTGTTAAAATTATTCCATTCGCGAAAGTATCCTTTTTTTAAATATTGTATCATCCTTTTTCGGTTTTACATACTAACTAACTAACCATGACGCCTTTTCCCCGGAGGGGTAGGCAGAGAGGAAGAGATCGCCACAATGCTCTGTCCCGGCATAAATCTCGGGCTTCCTCTACATTCATACATCGTACCATGCACGCACATCGATTATTCCGACTTCGAATATGGCCTTTTAGTAATTGATTAATTTGGTCATGCCATGTTTTCCTCGGTCGTCCTCGGCTTCTTTTTCCACTCACGCTGCTTGTGTACAATTTTTTAACCATTCTACTCTCATCCATTCGTTTCATATGTCCAAACCATCTCAGGGATCCTTTTTTCCCCCATCTCAGGGATTCCTGTTTTCCCGCACATTCTTCTTAGTGATCTCATTTCTACGGCGTTTATCCTGCTTTCATCCTTATTTTGCCAGCTCCAAGCTTCACTTCGATACTTGAGGTTTTACACACCGATTGGAAATATCTTGTAAGAATATTTTTACGTAAATGATACAACCCTGTGCCTTGATTTAAGATGTGCGATTCGCATAGATCTTATCCGATGCTACTTTTTGACAAAATACAATAAAACTCTTGTTAACCGGACGTAATCTTTGGAAAACCTTTCTTGGCTGACAATTATACTTTCTCAGTGGAAAGTCTACCAAACTCGAACGATGCAATATAAGATATCTACACTAAATGAGCACCTGAACGAGAATGTTGACCTAAATAGATGGGTAAAACCCACCTGCCTATAGTAATGCCAGAAGGAGAGCCATCAAATGGCTGGACAAGATAAGTTCGGCGATTTATATCTTTCCTATTAAGATAGTAATTTTCGCGATGTAATAGCAATTGTATAGTTTAAAGGGCTTTATAACAAGACTGAATAGAAGAGTCGAATAAAGCTGGACAGCTTTCAAAAATCCTTTTTTTATTTGTCTTTTAATTTTTTATATATATACTTTGTATATACAACATTAATAAAAAAAATGCATATCAGACATGTTTCGGACAACAGGTCTTCCCTCTGTGATATTATAAAGATACATATTTAAAATATTATAAAACGGTGGATTCGTGGAACATAAATTAAATAGACAATATGTGCACCATCTAAAAAGAACATTTTGTGTTATATTATTTTTATTTTGTTATTTTATTTCATATCATTGTATTTTATATTGTTTGTTTTAGATTTATTTTGTGGGTGTTGGATGATCGAGGATGGTGTGCGCGGGAGATGCCACCAATGTGGCGATGAGGTTCGCAACCCATCACACCGCGTCTCCCGCGGAGCGAAAAGAGAAGGATGGAGTGTCGCATCAGTAAAAGTGTGACAGTCCATTCATTCTGCCTACCCTTTCGGGGAGACGGCGTGATAGTTAGTTAGTTGGGGTTCAGGTAATTACTTACAACAAAGAAAATAAATCAAAGATTGGACTTTACGTAAATTTATTTGATTATTAATTTGGTCATGCCATGTCTTCCTTGGCCTTTCTCAACTTTTTTTCCATTACACTACTTGTATATATCTTTTTAACCATTATTCCCTCATCCATTCTTTCCATATGTCCAAACCATCTTAGTGACCCATTCTAAATTTTATTTATCACGCATTCATCTGCTTTACATTTCTTTCTTACTTCATGGACATGGGCTATTATGGCGGCGATGGACCAAGCGGGTATAAACTTGAGATATACGGCCCTAATCCAAAATATATTTAACAACGCAACTATCCAAGTAATATTCAATGAGGACTGGTCAACAGACAAGACACAGATAAAAAGGGGAATCCGACAGGGAGACACAATATCCCCAAAACTGTTCACATTAGCCCTCGAATATATTTTCAAAAATCTGAACTGGGAAACTATAGGAATCCGTGTTGATGGAAATTATTTAAACCATCTACGTTTTGCCGACGACATCGTACTCGTGAGCAACACTCCGGAGGAAACTAACTAACTAACTAACTAACTAACCATCACGCCGTCTCCCGAAGGGGTAGGCAGAAAGAATGGACTGCCACACTTTTCTTTCCTGACATATTTCTCTCGCTTCCTCAACATTCATACATCGTGTCATGCACGCGCGTCGATTTCTCTGACTCCTCACATGGCCGATATTCAATATTTGATTTATTTTATCGTGCCACGTTTTCCTCGGTCTTCCTCTATTTCTGGTTCCATTTACATCATTAACATATAATTTTTTTACCATTCTTTCTTCATTCATTCTTTCCATATGTCCAAACCATCTTAATCATCCTTTCATTATTTTGTTCATGACACCATCATTCGCACCGCATTCACTTCTTATATTTTCATTCGACACTCTATCATACACAGAATATCCACACATTCGTCTAAGAGATCTCATTTCTACTGCATTTATTCTACTTTCATCCTTCCTTTGCCAGTTCCATGCTTCGCTTCCATACATAGGGTCGGTAGAAGAACACCATTGTGCACTGCCATTCTAGCTTTTTTGGATAGGTTTTTGTTTGCGATGACAACTTTAAGTGCACCATTCACTTTGTTGCCTGCCCCAACCCATCTTTCAATATCCCTCTCCACTCGCCCGTCTCTTGTAAACATACTACCTAAATACATGAACTCAACTACTTGCTCCAAATTTTCAACATTCACGCTAATGTTAATAAAGAAGAAAAAGTTGGATATTCAGATATAAAAATGAAAAATAAGTTCATGCCTTTCCCATTATTATTAATATCGTTATTGGCTTTGAAAATCGACATTAATTCTCGGTATCATGAAACGGCAAGTCATCGAAGGAAAAGGCTATCCTACGGTAGGTACTTTGTTATTAAATTGCGACTGGCAGCACCGCGCTTTCACCTTGACACTACCTTTGACAGCTATTTGAAAATGGAAGGGTTTTGACAGTTCAAGGGATCGCGATTCCATTGTTTCAATGCATCCAATCGGATGCAATCGTTCAGAGTTAAATTAAAAACGTGTATTTAATTTTTGTAATTTTGGATGAGGATGCCGTCATCGCGAACCCCAAAAAGATTGCTGGAATGGCACCCAGGTGGTAGAAGACCAATTGGACGAACAAGGCTGCGATGGGAGGATGAAGTTGGGAGAGATGGAGCAAGATTGTTAAGAGTGTCAGATTGGAGGGTCGAAGCGGAGGACAGGAGGAGTTGGAGTTGGCTGCAGGGCCATCGAAGAATTTTAAAATATTAATAGAAAATGACATTTTAACGGGTATGAAGATATTCGTTTTAAAAATACATGTAGAATTATTTAAATTTCTTCAGAGAAAAAAGTTCTTAATAAAAATATACTAACGAATTTTTTTATGAATTGTGAATGAATTGAATTTTATGAACACTGTTGTTTACACTTTTGATAAAGAGTGCAAAAAAGTATTTTAATGTTGATGGTAAGTTAGTTTGAAAATTTTAATTTTACTAAATGCGTAATTTTTTATGTATATTTATTTTTATTTTTTATGTCTACAACAGGTTGCTTGAACCCAATTAGTGTATAGAATTATATTTTTTTAGCTATTATATTGATTCTCGTGACATGTGATAGGTAGCCAATCTATCGCCATTTTGTTGTTACGTGAATTCTACACCAGACCAAAGACAGTATGACAATCACACTGCCATCGCCGGGAATCGAACCCGGAACCTTCGGTACAGAAGTCAGAGCTCTTACCACTCTGCCGCGAAGGTCGTCATTTAAAATTTCTTTCCAAATTCTTTACGCACAAAAAATTATGATATTCAGTGAGGTCACGTTATTAATATTTATACAGTGAAAAAAAATATAAATATAAAATTAAAAAAACTATGATTGATATCATGTTAAGTATAAGTTTTTTTGGTTCACTCACGACTCGTGATTACAAATAATATAAATTAATTATCTTTCACTAATTAATAGCCAGTAAGTTTTAGGTTATGTCAGGTTAAAGATATTAAACTCTTGTACCCATTAACGAGAAGTATATAACATTTTAATCGAAGGCACATTTATTTAAACACGTGTTCAAACTATGTTCGCGCTTATGTACGTATCAACTAACGCATTAATCTTATTTTAATTTTAAAATATCAACTTAGCAACTAACTAACTAACCATACACTTGAAAATGAGAGTATTTAACGCCTGTGTTCTGCCAGTGTTTATTTATGGTTATTTTTGTGAATGTATACTTATACTTTTATACGAATCCTGGATTTTCACCCATGGTGGGTGGTTAATTCAAATTTAATTGTATCTCAATAGAGACGAAGACGCAAACTGGAAACTTAATATGGATGATCAAAGTGGTAACAGGACTTAGGACCTGTCATTGGTTGGGTTAAGCGCACGCTTTATGTAATTACAACATTCCCCATTCCAGCTTTGTTTTTATGATCATGCATGATAAATTTTTGGAAGTTGTATATATGCTCCAAATTTCAATTGGCCATCTATATAGATTTGATTACACATGTCAATCTTTTTAAGATTTTAGAAGCCGCCTGGAGTATTATTAAGTATACATTCACAAAAATATTTGTAATCATTCTGGTCAATTCTTTGGCATATAGATAGGAATAATACTCCAGGCGGCTTCTAAAACAATACGCTAATAGGCGATAGCCTTTGCATTGTGTTAATAAAGTAGTTTGCTAAATGCTAAAAATCATTCTCCATAGATGGCGTTAAACTGACACGTGAAGATAAGTATAGATTTGGAGCATATATACAACTTCCAAAAATTTATCATGCATGATCATAAAAACAAAGGTGGAATAGGGAATGTTGTAATTACATAAAGCGTGCGCTTAACCCAACCAATGACAGGTCATAAGTCCTGTAAACACCTTGATCATCCATATTCAGTTTCCAGTTTGCGTCTTCGTCTGTATTGAGATACAATTAAATTTATTTATGGTATTAACACATTCACTAACTAACTAACTAACTAACCATCACGCCGTCTCCCCGAAAGGGTAGCAGAAAGAATGGACTGCCACACTTTAATCGATGCGACACTCCATCCTTCTCTTTTCGCCCCCGCGAGAGACGCGGTGTGATGGTTTGCGAACTTCATCACCGCCAATAGGCATCTCCCGCGCACACTTCGATCGTCCAACGCCCACAAAATATATCTAAAACAATGTATTTCGGACATCAATAATATTGTCACCTGGAGTCACAGTAATCAAATGCAATTCAATGTCTCTAAATGCGTTATGCTATCTTGCATTGAGAACTGTGTATTATAGATACACAATGAAAAACCAGCAACTAGCACTTGTATCTACGATGAGAGATCTCGGGATCATCTATGAGAGTAGGCTGACTTTTCCTGCACATGTTGAGAGGATTTGTGTCACTGCACTGAGGATGTTGGGCTTCATCGTCCGGACCGGCAGAGTTTTCAGGGATCCCAATGTGCTCGGAGTCCTATACAACGCATTGGTTCGGAGCAGACTCGAAAGTGGTTCTGTGATATGGAATCCTCACGAAGCGAGATATTCCGTTATGCTGGAGAGGGTTCAGAAAAAAATTCTGAGGTATCTCTACATGAGGGAGTATGGTAGCTATCCGTGGCTTCTATCCCATGGCATTTCTTTATTGGCATTTTTTACTGGGACTGGTACGGTCATATTGCATTGCATAATAAGCCTCATGGGACTCGTCCTCGTGTAGACCTCCTAAAAGATGAAAGGACAGCTGGGAGACTACCTCACAGGAGGTGCAACACTCTGGAGAATAGACCACATAGGTCTACAACAAGGAAGAAGAAGAAGAAGAAGATTAACAGGGTTGTTCAATTCCAAGGTTAAGATTGGGAACTTATGAACTAGAGATTTAATGCAAGGATACATGGAAAATCTTCCCTGAGCCCTTTGCAACGTGACAGAGTAGGTATTTCGCCTCGTGTGGACTCCATATAATCGAGCAATCAGAACACGAACTACCTATAGACCAATGAGTTGTAAAATATACGAACGTAGAATACAATTTAGACAGCCAACACAGAATTTTAGTATCCATTAATTATAATTATCACCATTTGTGTTTTGCACGCACTAAAAATATAATTGTCTACCTTATTTATGACACCAATTAAATATTTGATTTTACGAACTCTATATATAAATTCATTTTTTTAATATCGGTCAATCTAATACTGGTAATAAATATATATTATGTTAAACATAAATACATTCAATTATAAAAATAAATCTTATTTTTTAATTAATTATTTTTCTACAAGTATTTCGAAGATATTGTACCTTCATAATCTGGAGAATTATCTAAATAACTAACTTACTAACTAACCATCACGATGTTTTTCCGCAGGGGTAAGCAGAGAGAATAGACCGCCACACTACTTAATCCTGGCACACTTCTATAGCTTCCTCCACATTGATACAGCGAGTCATACAAGCACGTTGATTCTTCCGACTTCTAACATGACCAACCTTTAAAATTTGATTAATTTGATCATGCCATGATTTCTTCGGTCTGCCTCGACTCCGTATTCCATTTACATCATTAACATATACTTTCTTAACCATTCTTTCTCCATCCATGCGCTCCATATGTCCGAATCAACGCAGCGATCCTTTCATAATTTTGTTCATAATACCTTCTTCCGCTCTACATTCCTTTCTTATATCAGCATTTGAGATTCTGTCGTATATCGTTCTACCACACAAATGTCTTAGGGACCTCATCTCTGCCGCATTTATTCTGCTCTCATCCTTCTTCTGCCAGTTCCATGCTTCGCTTCCATACATTAGGACATTTAAACAGATTTAAAACATGTCTACGTGGACAAGCGAAAGTAGATAAGTGAAAGAAAATATTATGTTTAAGTGAAAAAAAAAAGTTTCCATTTTAAACCATCGTGATGTGTAAGCATGTAGTTAACACAGAAAACTGTTTTACCAACCTATTGAACTCGCATCAATCTAAATCGCATAACGAACATTCGAATGTTAAATTCTATTTTCAAAAACTGTCGACGTTTCGGGTCATTTTTTTTTTTGACATTTCACCTCGTACGGGCGTTCCTTGCCGAGTCAAGCACGCAAAACGTGGAGTGAAAAAAATGTTAAATCCGAAGTATAAGGTGTTTAGAAATTAATAATGATATTTTATTTATTTTTAAATGGGGCGAAATATATCATTCCCATAAACTATAGTTGTGGCTTGTTTAAAAACAAAGTGTTTATATTTGTAAACTAAACTAACTAACATACCATCACGTCGTCTCCCCGAAGGGATAGGCAGAAAGAATGGACTGACACACTTTTCTTTCCTGACATATTTCTCTCGCTTCCTCAACATTCATACATCGTGTCATGCACGCGCGACGATTTCTCTGACTCCTCACATGGCCGACATTCAATATTTGATTTATTTGATCGTGCCACGTTTTCCTCGGTTTTTCTCTATTTCTGGTTCCATTTACATCGTTAACATATACATTTTACCATTCTTTCTTCATTCATTCTTTCCATGTGTCCAAACCATCTTAATGATCCTCTCATTATTTTGTTCATAACACCATCATTTGCACCGCATTCACTTCTTATACTTGCAATTGACACTCTATCATATACATATTTTGTCACAAATTCGTCTTAGAGATCTCATTTCTACGGCATTTATTCTACTAATTAACTAACTAACCATCACGCCGTCTCCCCGAAGGGGTAGTCAGAAAGAATGGACTGCCTCAATATTCATACATCGTGTCATGCACGCGCGACGATTTCTCTGACTCCTCACATGGCCGACATTCAATATTTGATTTATTTGATCGTGCCACGTTTTCCTCGGTCTTCCTCTATTTCTGGTTCCATTTAAATCTTTAACATATAATTTATTCTACTTTCATCTTTTATTGCCAGATCCATGCTTCACTTCCATACATAATTCCTTATGTATTAAATATGTTAATTAATCAATATTTAATATTTATGTCATTCTTATCTGTCCTGCATTTATGTTTTATTCTACAAAACAAACGTTTACATATATTTTTTTACCATTTTTTCTTTCCCTGTGTCTAAACCATCTTAATGATCCTTTCATTATTTTGTTCATAACACCATCATTCGCTCCGCATTCACTTCTTATAATTTCATTCGACACTCTATCATACACAGAGTATCCACACATTCGTCTACGAGATCTCATTTCTACTGCATATATTCTACTTTCATCCTTCTTATGCCAGTTCCATGCTTCGCTTCCATACATATGGGTCGGTAGAAGAACACCATTGTGCACTGCCATTCTAGCTTTTTTGGATAGGTTTTTGTTTGCGATGACAACTTTAAGTGCACCATTCACTTTGTTGCCTACCCCAACCCTTCTTTCAATATCCCTCTCCACTCGCCCATCGCTTGTAAACATACTACCTAAATACACAAACTCATCTACTTGATACAAATTTTCCAAATTTATTTTTCATATTTGTATTAATCATTTAATATGAAGTTTTGTTGTGTTCGTGAAACATTATGTAATTAGAATTACACTTTGAATATTCCAAAAAGCTTAAATGGCAGTGCACAATGGTATTCTTGTAACGACCCTTATGTATGAAAGCGAAGCATGTCACTGTCAGGATGAAAGTAGAATAAATGCAGTAGAAATGAGATCTCTCAGACGAATGTGTTGATACTCTGTGTATGATAGAGTGTCGAATGAAAATATAAGAAGTGAATGCGGTGCGAATGGTAGTGTTTTGAACAAAATAATGAAAGGATCATTAAGATGGTTTAGACACATGAAAAGAATCAATATGAAAGAATGGTAAAAAAGTATATGTTAACGATGTAAATGACGATTTTCGTGGCCGAGTGGTAAGTGCATTGACTGTCACCCCGAAGGTTCCGGGTTCGAAACCCAATGAGGGCAGTGTGATTGTTACACTGTCTTTGATCTGGTGTAGAATTCACATGAAAATAAAATGGCGATAATCTAGCTACCTATCACATGTCACGAGAATCACTATGATAGCTATAATATCCTCTTCATCGATTTGGCCTATGCTGTCATGATGTAAATAGCGATTCAACAAAAAAAAAATAATATATCGAACTAGAAATAGAGGAAGACCGAGGAAAAAATAGTACGATAAAATAAATCATTTATTTCATTTATTTATTTTAAACATATCTAAAGCATTACAGAATATTCTTTTCCAATACACAAAAGATACAAGTTAGAGATACACAATAATAAGTAATACATAATAGATTAATAAAAAGAGCGAGAAACATAAGATGCATGACAAATTAATAAAATAAATATACCATACAATTATAATAAATATAGTACTTCCCTCAGATGAGCCAAACTATCACAAAATATGTCAAACTCCGAGGTGATACGATGAAGCAAAGATATTGCTCTACCTACCGGCATAACCATTGGCAGGTTGGTTCTGCATCGTGAAAGATAAAGCAATCTATGACCCCTTTGTCGAAGATAATTATCAGGGACGAACAGACCTACATCACTCAGGATTTCTTGGTTGTGCATACAACCGCCTATCAGTCGAAAGAAATGGACACCCAAGTGGATGTCTCGTCTCCTCTCGAGTGACTGGTAGCCTAGCATCCCTAGCAAGAAATCAGTTGGAAATCAAATATTGAATGTCGGCCACGTGAGGAGTCAGATAAATCCATTATTTCTGCCTACCCCTTCGGAGAGACGGCGTGATGGTTAGTTAGTTAGTTTTTTTAGTAATAAAGAACATATTTGGGATTTTTTTTTTGTTAACCTTAATATTAAGTTGATTTTGCTTTCCTATAATTTTCTCTTCAAAGATGAATACCCAAAAAAATAATCAGTAACTCATAACTAGAGAACATCTTCTGTCATTCCTCGTCTGATTTGAACTCTTGACTTGAAATTTTCTTGTCTGAAACGTTTATCGTTTGACCACCGGGCCACATTTGTTTATGTACACATTTCTTGTACGTAAAAACAAGTGTATTCCGAAACATATGAGTTTTTTTTTACACAATGAAGTTGTAATTACAATCATACTCGTACATGTTATTAGTTAAAATTAAATACTCTTAAATAGTCCATTGTTTTGGCCGAAACACTATGATACTTTAACATTATTAACTGTTAAATTAAAAAAACTTTGTTTTATGTATCACAATTGTATTTTTATTTTACGCGACAGCTGTTTCGTCAACCTAAGTTGGCATCATCAGGTGTTACAATAATAATTATTGGAACACCTGATGATGTCAACATATGTTGACGAAACAGCTGTCGCGTAAAATATAAATACAATTGTGATACATAAAACAAAGTCTTTTTATTTAACAGTTTATATGAAATACTCTTTTTACGAAAAAAAATATCTGTATCACAAAACTTATTTACAAATAATAACGCATTAATGTTTAAATCAAAAATAATGTACGAATACAATACATATAAAAACTATCTTATTGATCGTGCCACGTTTTCCTCGGTCTTCCTCTGTATATTTTTACATTAACATCGTTAACTTATACATTCTACATAATTCTTTATTCTTTCATTCAGTCCATGTGTCCAAATCATGTTAATGAACCTTTCATTACTTTATTCAAAACCCCTTAATGGCAGTTCACAGTGGAGTTCTGGTTCCAACCTTTATGTATTGAAGCAAAGCATGAAATGAGATGAATAAGGGCAGAATAAATGCGGTAGAGATGAGAACCCTTAGATGATTGTAGCATAAAACGATGTATGATATAATTTCAAATGCAGATATAAAGAAGTAATGTACAGCGGAAGAAGGTATTATGAACAAAATTATGAAAGGATTGCTGCGTTGGTTCGGACATATGAAATGCATGAATGAAATGAATATTGTTTCAGAAAGTATATGTAAACGATATTTATGAATTGTGGAGAAGAGAAAGACAGAGGAAAATATGACATGAAGAAATTAAAAAAAAAATTCCGTAATGTAAGAAGTAAGAAGAATTGACTTGCGTGCATAATTCGCCTTGTGAATGTGTGGGAAGTTAGAGTATTGTGGCGGTCCATTCTGTCTGCCTGCCCTTTCGAGGAAACGGCGTAATGGTTTGTTGTTGTTGTCCTTTATTAAATACCGTTATTTATCAAATGACTTTTGATAATGCCCTAGCAAGCTAAAATACATTATTTCCATAAAATATAATGTAATAAAACTTGTATAAAACAAAACGTTTTCATTAATATTAATTATTTAATAAGATTTTTTTCATCATTCTTCAATAAAAAATATAAAAAAAATAAAATATAAGATAGATTTAAAAAAAATTAAAATACTGGAGAAAGAACGAACCAGATGGTAAAGGCGTAAAACCTTCGAAACATGTTGAGAAAAATATACCCAAAAGTGTTTTAATAACTTTTTTTTAATGAATTAAAAGTGTTTATTATTTCTTGAACAATGATGAAAATTTCCATATTAAATAATTAATACGAATGAAAACGTCAGTTTTCTAGAAGTTTTATTATATTTTATGGGAATGACATTGATAATGCCTTAGAAGGGTGAAACATGTCATTCCCATAAAATATAATAAACTTCTAGAAAACGAACGTTTTCATTCGTATTAATGAATTAAAAATTATTTTTTATTTTTCTCGACATGCTTAAAAAACAGGGTTATATTTTAAAAAAATTCATCATTATGGAATTCCACAGTGTTAACGCACCCTTTCGTGCTATTTTTTTCTTATTTTTTGATGTTTTTTTGCATTTTAATAAATGCAAATATTAATACATTTTTAAATCGATCGGAACTTAAAAATAAAAGTATCTATACTCCACACTGATACTCGGTAGAATACCCATTGTACGTAAGATAAAAAAATATACATATTTTTTATTTTGTTAATATTATGTAAAAATATATTTAAATGATTTTTGTAAAAAGAAATCACATTCCCACTTATGAAATATGACACACCTTGAAATTCAGATAAAGCTGGTAAATGTTTTATTTATCGTAGTACCCAACAATGGCGCTAGATGACTGCAGTGAATAAACTTAGGAAACGTAATATAATTATTATCATAATCTGAATGTTGGGAATAAAATAATACCTATGGCATCAACACTGATGATAGACGATGAAATAATAGAAGAAATACACGAATTCAAATATTTAGGTGTCCTAATAGATAACAGAATAACTTTTTCACAAAATACAAAATATGTTACTAAGAAGATGGCTAAATAAATATCACTTCTGGGCAGGATTAGACGATATATAAGCGCAGAAACATGGAAGACTGTATATAATATAACGCAATCATTCTTCCTCATATCCATTACTGTAGCAGCATACTATTCTTTGCAAATGAAGAAAAAATGAGAAGATTCACCATACTCCAGAATAAGGCAATGAGAATAATTTTGAGAAGAAGCAGATATGCCAAGATTAAAGTGATGCTTAAAGAGCTAAAAATTACCCCATTTAGAAAAATAATTCCATACGTTTTATTACTAATTCACAAAATCGTTAATGGGCACACCTCCCAAGAATTTTTAAGGAAGATAAAAAGTAACCAACATGAACATCAATATGAAACAAGAAAGAAAAATAAACTAAGGCTTCCATTCAGGAAAAAAAACAAATCTCAGAATTCTCTTATATATAAAGCATTAAAAAATTATGAAGATATACCGGAGGATGTCAAAAGTGTGCAGAGCATAATTTTTTTAGAATAGAGTTAAATAAATATGTAAACAAAATGTAACCTTATTATTATAATTGAATATTTCATTGTTTTCATTAGAACATGTGTTGTGTACATGTGTTATTTCAAGTAAATAAATAAATAAATTTCGCACTAATCTTTTTAGAGCAATTACGAAAGTGGGAATACGTTTTCCCACCGCCCACGAAAGGGTTAAGTTTATCTAAAAGAGTTTTAATTCTTTAAAAAATGCCACTGTGGAATTGCACAGTGTGGCTTTAAGCTAATCTAAAGATTTTTTTTTCGTGACATGGTTGTCACACAAAATCACAATTAAAAAAAGTTATTTCGAATCAACCACTTAACCTATTTTTTTTCAATACCTTTATAGGCCAAGTTATACTGGTTTTATCTCATACTGGGTTAGTGTTTTGATAATATACGAATAAGAAGTGTATAGAAAGAGGTTATCCTGGTGCATTTTTTTAATACATATTTTCAAACAGAGAAACCGTCCTTATCTTCAATTGATTGATTAGAACGATGAATAAAATTGCAATTAAAAAAGAAATTCTGCATACGAAATGATCAATTAAATATATACTTAAATTAACATAATTGTTTGGTCCCCATTAAAGCCACATTTATCTTGATTTTTTCTGACATGGAAAAACCAGAAATCTATGTATTAACATTATATTTGAGACCAGTCAATGTAATTGCTCAATGAATTAATTACTCGTACAATTATCTGATAATGGCATTACTGCTGTCGAAACCGATTAAGTAAAGTGATGAAAAAAAGTGTTTCACTTGAGTAAAAATACCTCTATAATGTTTAAGTATTAATTGTATCTCAATAGAGACGAAGATGCAAATTGGAAACAGAATATGGTGATAGAGGCGTTTACAGGACTTATGACCTGTCATTGATTGGGTTAAGCGCACGCTTTTTGTAATACAACATTCCCCTTTCCGCCCTTCTTACGATAGCCATGTCTGTCAAATTTTTGGAAGTTGTATATATGCTACAATGTAACATCACACTTCACATTTTTCAGTTTAATCTACACTAGCGCCATCTATTAAGATTGCATTAAGCATTAAGCAGAAGATCTTTATACTCGTATACATTCAAAATATTCTATAATCTTTGTTTTTAATGTTTTAAAATACTGTTTTCCTGTCCACTCTTGTCCACTCCACCTTTGCTGCAGTAATAGTTGGGGGGACCTGAGACGGCTTCGAATGAAGATCATCCTTCTTCTTCCAGTTCCGTGCTTTACTTCCATGGGTTGGAACTAGAACTGCATTGTGAACGATTGAATTTTCGTAAAAAAGAGTTGATTTATTTGATCGTGCCACGTTTTCCTCGGTCTTCCTCTATTTCTGGTACCATTTACATCGTTAACATACGAGTATAAATATTTTTACCATTCTTTCTTCATTCATTCTTTCCATATGTCCAAACCATCCTAATGATCCTTTCATTATTTTGTTCATAGCACCATCATTCGCACCGCATTCATTTCTTATATTTTCATTCGACACTCTATCATACACAGAGTATCCACACATTCGTCTAAGTGATCTCACTGCATTTATTCTACTTTCATCCATCTTTTGCCAGTAGATGCTTCGCTTCCATACATGCTTCTCCAGTAGGAAGAGCAATTCGGACGCTGAATCTAATCGTCTCGGATTTGGACATTTTCAGTGTCAGTCAGGCAGTATTCATAAAAAAAATATTGCAAATTCTGGAAAGAGTACTGCCTCACTGACGTCGACACATTTGGATTCCTTCTGAAGTGTATGATTTTTTTGGTCTCATGTTGTTTTGTTTTATTTTGTCTTTGTACCATAATACCGTTTTGTGTCCAAATGAGTCGCCTAAATGTTTTATCGTTTGTAATGGCTCATTTGTGTATAATGTAAAAAAAAAATGAATAAATAAGAGTCGGTAGAAGAACTTGAAACTCAGTTTATGTTAATAAAATATATCGTCTGATAATTAGGAAATGTGCATGGAAAAATATGGAAGCGCTAATCGAATATAATTGGAAAGAGATCGAAGGTTATATGATTACCATTCACTTATATTAAAACGATGTCTAAATTTAACAACGGGAAGTGCTATGGCTGAATTAGATTTTTTTTATACTGTCTTCCATGCAGAAAGTTGGCCCAAAACGAGATGAAAAAGTTTGTTTACTAAGGTAACAGGTTTGATTCTTAACGGCCAGAAATCAAGATGGATTGAATGTAATTTTCACATCAGTGGCGTAGAACTACGGAACACGAAATATTTATATAATCAAAATCTTCATAGCTGGCGCATTGAAACTGACATGTGAATTCTGGCGTTGGACTTCAACATATATACAACTTCCAAAAAAATTGTCAGACATGGTCATAACAAATGTGGAATGGGGAATGTTGTAATTACATAAAGTGTGCACTTAACCCAACTAATGACAGGTCATAAGTCCTGTAAACACATTGTTCAACCATATTCAGTTTCCAATTTGCATCTTTGTCTCTATTGAGATACAATTAAATCATAAAAATTGATAACCCGCAACGGGTGAAATCCAGTATTCGTATACAAATGTATGTATACATTCAAAAAAATATTAACTGTTTAAATGAAAGCGAAAACGGCCGTTCACAATGGAGTTCTGGTCCCAACTCTAAAGTATGGAAGCGAAGCATGGATCTGGCAAAAGAAGGATGAGAGCAGAATAAATGCGGTAGAGATGAGGTTCCTAAGACGTATGTGTGGTAGAACGATATACGACAGAATCTCAAATGCTAATATAATAAAGGAATGTAGAGCGGAAGAAGGTATTATGAACAATTATGAAAGGATCGCTGCGTTGGTTCGGACATATGGAACGCATGGATGGAGAAAGAAGTACGTTAATGATGTAAATGGGGTACGAAGTCGAGGCAGACCAAATTAATCAAATTTTAAAGGTTGGTCATGTTAGAAGTCGGAGGAATCGACTGCGTGTATGACTCGTTGTATGAATGTGGAGGAAGTTAGAGAGGTTTGCCAGGATAGAGTAGTGTGGCGGTCCATTGTCTCTGCCTAACACTGCGGGTAAACGGCGTGATGGTTTGTTTGTTTGTTTGTTTAAATAAAAAAACTTTGTTATAAATATATTAGGCCTATTATCTCTTAGGCTTATTCCTAACATGGCTCTTTTCATGGCTCTTTGGGTCACTCGTAGTTTATAGGCACTTTGTTTGGACAATGTAACAGTTTCAAGACCACAAGTAACAACTGGCAGAACGCAGGCTTCATAGACTTTTCGTTTCAGGTTGATCGGTATTTTCCGGTTTTTAAGGATGTAACCCATGTTTCCGAAAGCTGCCCAGCTTAGTTCAAAATGACAATGCCTTAGACATGCTAAAAATCTCATTCACATAAAATATAATGAATCTTCTTGAAAACAGACATTTAAATCGTATTAATCAAATAGGATAAGTTAGAAATGGCTTTGTTTTAATTGCACACAAAATAATGCCTTCTAGTTCCAACCGTTATGTACGGAAGCGAACCATGGAACTGGCAGAAGAAGGATGAGAGCAGAACAAATGTGGTAAAGATGAGATCCCTTAGATCAATTCGCGGTAAAACGATGTACGACAGAGTTTCAAATGCTGATATTAGGAAGGAATACTCGTATAGAGTAGAAAAAAGTATTATGAAAGGATCACCGCGTTGGTTAAGAAAAGTTAAGAAAGTATACGATAACGATGTGAATGGAGAACGTAGTCGAGGAAGTCGGCTTTTTGTCCCCGATAGATATCTGCGACAGCGACAGCACAGATTGTTTTACCTACGGAAGAGCAAGTAGTCTGCTGAACGCGGTCTCCTCAGAGATCGACGTCTTTCATGTTAGTGAAAGTACCTTCAGAAGGCAAATACTCTTAATTCTGGAGAGTATCCTGTCTTCCTAATGTTGAACCATCTCCCATGCGTTTCTGGTAGTATACTATACATAATATATTATTTTACCTGTTCTCAATGGATGTCTTAAAAATAAATTTTGTAATGTCTGTTGATGAAATAAACTGATTTGATTTGATTTGATTTGATGACCAAATCAATGAAATTTTAAAGGTCGGCCATGTCAGAATGTGGAGGAAGCTAGAGAGGGGTGTCAGGATAGAGTAATGTGGCGGTCCATTCTCTCTGTTTATCCTTTCAAGGAAACGGTGTGATGGTTTGTTGTTGTTGTTGTTGCATATTAATAAAAAAGTATTGAAATAATCACGGACGCCTCTGTTAAGTAAAAAGTATGTAGACCGCGTCGTATTGATGGATGCTGGGTATAGCCGGCCGAGACACTTCGATATATCAACATCTTACTCAGAGTCACGTTTTGAACTAACGCAGGTGTCGAGTATTCGAGTGCAAGCAATGCTTCTAAAGTTCTTTTGTTCTCTTATAAACCATACATTTCTTATATATTAAATATATACTATACTAACTAACTAACTAACTAACTAACCATCACGTCGTCTCCCCGAAAGGGTAGGCAGAAAGAATGGACTGTCACACTTTTACTGATGCGGCACTCCATCCTTCTCTTTTCGCCCCGCGGGACACGCGGTGTGATGGGTTGCGAACCTCAACGCCACCAATAGGCATCTCCCGCGTACACTTCGATCGTCCAACACCCACAAAATAAATCTAAAACAAATAATATAAAATACAATGATAACAAATAACAAAATAAAAATAATTTAACACAAAATGTTCTTTTTAGATTGTGCACATATTGACTATTTAATTTATCACATAATGTTTTTTTCGATGTTGCAAATGTCGACATGGACGATCCGGACTTTTGCGTTTATTACTTGTGTTTATTATACTATACTAAAAGGTCTTATTTTTGGGTCATGTGTTACGGTCTTCCAAAATGAAAATGCACGATCGACTGGATCTCGATGATTTATTATATAAATATACAATATGTGTGTTACAAGCTTTGTTTCCAAAATTAATGTGTGTGACAAATACAGCAAATTCCCTATTTATAAGCAGGAGTTATCAAGAAACATTAAGATAATATCCTGGACCTTGCTGCATTCAAAGTGCATAAGTTCTGTTGAGCTTTCAAAGTCCATATTCACAGCATGTTTACAGATAGATTAGGGGGAACAGGAAGTCCACACCAGATAAAGAGATGCTTAATTACATTTTTTGGGCCTGCTTACTAGTGGGCACATAACACCTCCCTCAACAAGATGAGATAATGGCCTTTTGCTTTTATCTCATATCGTTTCAGAGTCTTGCACTTCTCCTTGGTGATGTCTCTTCAAGAGATTGTTCATCATTTATTTATATATCGTTTTGTCTAGTTACATTCGATTTACATATTAAACAATTCATTATGGCTGGTATACACATACATTGGCTTAAATCATCATTTCTTAAACTTTTGTTCAATATTTCTTACATTATGTTACTTATAATTAACAAATATCAGAATTGACAACATTATATAATATAAGAAAAGTAATGGTTGCTTAAAATTGTTTTTATAACATTTTTGATTATTTGATTTTTCATTTATTTTGTCTGATCATTGGCTACTACAATTTTTCATTTTCTATCTTAAAATTTCATTTCATTGAAGTTATTTATAATTCTTGTTTCACAATTACAAGGGAAATGATAAAGTTCAAATAACAAATATATTTCACGAATTGGTCTACTGTACTAGTTATACAATTTATTATCAGTCTTGACAATTACTTTATCATCAAATGTTACAAATTATTCAAATTATGTAATTATGTACGAGTATAAGTCGTTTACAAAAACATAAAATCCATTAGTTCCTTTCAATATCTTGTTTCAATTCTAAATTAAACATACTTTTTATTTACTTTCAAATAATATAATTTCAACTTTTCAAAATTTTATGGAATATTTGTTTATTCTTATCTAAACTAATTAAGATATCCTTAACATTGGTCGTTGTTATCTTTAAAACTCGAATTTGTTCATTTTAACAGTTCACAATTCTTTATCCTCAGAATTTAATTTATTAGTAGCGTCATAGTACACAAGTCCTTCGTTATCAACTAAATTTTCAAAAAGACCTTTGAACGTATGTCCTAAAACCTCGTGTGTTTCTAGTTTTTTGTTCGCCTAGAGTTTCTTTTAAATTTTTATCTCATTGATTAGATACTGCAATTAACTTTGACAAAATATTCAGAGTTGGTTCATAATTTTTAATATTATTATAATTATCTTGGTTATAAGTGTTATTACACAAATCCTTAGTTTTCGCATATAATTTTAATTAATTCTAACTTCTTCAAATAAAAACATTAAACGATCGTGTTTACTTTTACAAATGTTTAATTTTAACCTATTATCAATAACTTCTATATCTATGTACTTAATTAAAATTTCAATAATTCTGTGAAATTAACTTTATTCACATGTTCTTAGTAAATTCCTGCTGATGACGTAATCGGTATACAATTGAATCCTTAACAAAATTCGATCTACATCAATCTGCAAAATTCGCCTTTTTTAATCTGTTACAATGTACTTTAACCTTTTTATTTTTTATCATTATTGTACAGTTTACATTCGAATTTACTTTAATTATTTTATACGGTCCTTGATAGTTAGGTGAGAGTTTTCTTGAATGATTACTTTTTATTGATTCGTTTTTTAAATAAACTAAATCGTTTACTTGGAATTTTTCGTTTCTTCGTACCTTTTTATCAAAATTTTCTTTCGATTTAATTTTATTTTTAATTATATGTTCACGCGCAATTTCATGTGATTTATTTAATTTTAATTTTAGATTATCAACATAGTTATCATAAGTGTACTTAAATTCTGGTTTCTGTGTTAGCGACGTTGGAAGTTCTGGTTTTACTCCGAATACTAGTTCGTATGGGGTGTATTTAGTACTACTGTGTGGCGTTGTATTATATGAGAACATAGCTAATTTTATCCATTCATCCCAGTCTGTTTGTTTTTCTGAAATATAGTGTTTTAAATAGTCAGCCAGAGTCGCATGACTCCTCTCCAACCCTCCATTTGATTCAGGGTGAAAAGCTGTCGTCGTGATCTGCTTAAACTTAAATAATTTGGCTACTTCCTTTAAAATTTTAGATGTAAAATCCTTTCCTTGATCTGTGAGAACCTGACTAGGTATTCCAAAATTGCATATAAAATTGTTGACTAATTGATTAGCAATAGTTATTGCTTCATGATTCGGTATTGCGAATGCTTGGGAAAATTTCGTTAAGTCGTCCTGTAATGTTAAAATGTATTTGTTTCCATTTTCGGATAACGTTAGTGGACCGACTATATCCATCGCAATTTTTGAAAAGGGTTTTTCTGCGGTACTAGTTATTTCCATAGGCATAATATTACGTTTACGAGAAATTTTGTTTCTTTGACACGATTCACATTGCTTTATATATATTTTTATATCATTCTTCATATTTTTCCAATAAAATCTTTCTTTCAATCTATTATAAGTTCTATGAAAACCTGAATGTCCTGCATGGGGAGAATCATGATTTTCTTTAATTAATTCCGGTATAAGTTCGGAATCTGGATTAATTATCTTATTATTACAAATAGTAATTTTAATATCCGAGTTAGCAAAAACAAAGTGTAGTATTGACTTTACCTTATTCCAATTTATATTATTCATTCCGTTGTCAAACCTTGGAATGGAGATCGATTCTACTTTTTGTGAAGTTAATACATTTTTTAGTTTCATGAAAGAATAGAATATGTTTATATACGTAGGTTTATCCCAAAAGTGTTCTTTTATAATTAAGTGATAAACTTTGAATCCGTTGTCTAATTCCGAAGATAGAATATCTTCTATACACGTTTTGCTTTTATTTATTTCATCGTAATTATTGATTCTATTTCTTACTTCTGAGGCTATTCGCTCAGACATTTCCTTATCGTTAGAAATAACATTACATAAATTATCTTTTCTTTTTAATAAACTTTCATCCGTTTCGAATATATTTTCATTATCGATAACGTCCTTATTAGTATAATGGTATTTAATAAATTCTTCATACGAGTTGCTTTGTGGACTAATTTTAAATTGTAATATTTGATTATGATCGATTCTTGATAATGCGTCTGCATTGGAATTTAATCTACCTGGTTTATATATTATATCGTAATCATACTCTTCTAGTTTTAATCTCCAACGAATTAGTCGTGATCCTGGATCTTTACAATTAAACAGCCAAGTTAATGGTCTGTGGTCAGTGATTATATTAAATTTCACTCCGTAAAGATAAGGTCTGAAATGTTTGACTGCATAAATGATAGCTAAAAGTTCGCGTTCTGTAGTTGAATAATTTGATTCAGCTTTATTCAATGTTCTTGATGCAAATGCTATAGGTAAATCCTTTGAAATCGGACCTTGAGACAATACTGCTCCAATAGCAAAATTACTTGCATCAGTCGTTACGTTAAACGGCTTGCTAAAATCAGGGTACTGTAAAATTGGTTCACACGTTAAGTGATTTCTTAATATATCAAATGATTCTTGTTGTTTCTCAGTCCAAATAAAGGGAATATCCTTTTTTAACAACAGCGTTAAGGGTTGTGAATGTTTACTAAAATCTTTAATAAAACGTCTATAAAATCCTACAAGCCCTAAGAAACTTTTAATGTCTTTGGTTGTTTTTGGAACTGGGTAATTTTCAATAACTTTAATTTTTTCCGGATTAGCTTTAACTCCTTGTTCTGAAATAACATGTCCTAAATATGCTACTTCGCGACGCATAAATTCACATTTGTCTGGTTGCAATTTCAAGTTATGCATTTTTAATTTATTGAAAATTTCTTTAAGTCTTATTTCATGAGTTTCTATCGTGTCGGCATATATAACAATATCGTCTAGATAAGCAAAACATCTTAGTCCTTGAATTCCTGATAAAACATTGTTCATTAACCGTTGGAACGTACTAGGTGAATTTTTTAACCCGAATGGCATCCTTGAAAATTGATAGTGTCCCGTCGGTGTAGAAAATGCTGTTTTATCCGCATCTTCTGGTTTCATAGGTATCTGATGAAAACCTGAAGCCAAATCTAAAGTTGTAAAATACTTTGAATGTCCTAATTGGTCTAAAATTTCCGTAATATTAGGCAAGTTGTACGCATCGCCAATCGTTATATCGTTTAACTTCCTATAATCAATGACTATTCTGAACTTGACCTTTCCAGAAGCATCCTTCTTTTTAGGAACTACCCATAAGGGCGAAGACCATGGTGAGCTAGAGTGTTTTATTATCCCTTGGTCTAACATTTTATCTATTTGCTCTTTGACCTCTTTTTTATGTACCTCCGGGTATCTATATGATTTGACATGAACTGGATTTTGACTCGTAGTCCTTATCTCGTGACTAACTGACTCCGTGTGGCTAAGTTTATCTCCTTCTAAATAGAATATACCATTAAAATCCTCGCATATCGAAATGAGAGAATGTGCTTCTTCTTCATTCAAATGTTCAGTTCTTATAGATTTCCGTAACAAATCACTTCTATCATTTGTTTTACTCGTATTCGTCAAATACACATTTTTATTTTTTAACTTATCTTTTGTCTCATTAATATTACCTAACATTTTACTTTCTGATTCATTAAATTCTTCTAAATATAAATTCATTTCCGTAATTTTTACTGGCCTTTCCGTCGTATTTAAAATAGACGTAATCGCTTTATTATTTGCATTCACTTTTGTTATGCTTTTACATAAATAAACACCTTCGAATATTTCTATCTCAGGCACAAGTCCTTCTCCAATCTCCGGATTTAGAACTTTAAATTCCACTAATGTCTCTGTACGAGCGTTAGCAATAGCAACTAATTTAGAATTTCCTTTTTCTTCATTTGAATACTTCATATCAAAATAAATCGGTACAGAAATATTTCCAATACATAACGTATTATTACCGTAATTAATTTTCGCATTCACGAGTCTCAAAAAATCGCTACCAATAAGTCCATCGTGATGGATATTTGTCGCACGAGGCAACAAATGCATCTTATGTGGTATACATTTTTCATTAAATTTCATATTTAATATAACCGTTCCTAAAGTCTGTACTGATTTTTCCGAATTTATTCCTTGAATGTTGCACGTTTCGTTTTCATTATACTTCATATTTCCATCTAACACCATAGGATTTATCACAGATATATCCGCGCCAGTGTCGATTAACAGTTTAACAATTTTATTTTTACTTTCTTTTAAATAAATTTGTACGTATGGGGTCACGCCATTAGAATTATTCAATACTTTGCCTGAAGGGAGTTCTAATTCTTCGTTTCGGCAAACAACGAAGAATTTTGACAGTTTAAATTTCCCGTGTTCTTATTTTCAATTAATTTTTTATATTTTATACAATCCTTTTTAAAATGTCCCGGTTTTTTACAAAAAAAACATGTTAATATATCATTATTTTTATAATAATTATTTTTATTATTATCAACTTGATTACTTTGATACGCTTTATTATTATGATTCCCCGTATTATTAAATTGGTTACATTTTTTATTATTTTGTGAATTCACTTGATTAATACGTTTATCCTTATTATGATAACAGTTAGCAGAAACATGTCCTTTTTTATTACACGTAAAACAGAGCTTATTATTACTATTATTATTATTATTACGTTGCTGTGACGATAAATTAAAAATGTTTTCTTCGCTTACTGCGAATGCAGATGCTTCTTCAAAATTCTTAGGGTTTCTAGCCCTTAGAATTATACTGTATTGCGGTAAAATACCCAATAAAAACGCTTGCAATGCCATATCTTTAATCATAGCTATTTTTCCGATTATTTCTGCACTGTTCGATGTTTCAGATCGCGTAGATCTCAACAAATTTGAATAACATTTTTCTATCCGTTGCGTGAAGTTAATAACAGATTCACCATTTAATTGTCTGCAAGATTGTAATTCTAAAAGATACTGTGCAAAACTTTTAGATTCATTAAAATTTTCTTCTAGAAATTGTTTATAATCGTCCCATGTGGGTAAACTTCTACAAGAAGTAATTAAATCAGCTTTACCAGTCACTTGTGATTGAATAAATTTAAAAATTATATCCTTTTGTAATTTTGAAGCTAAATTCATTGCATAATCACATTTTTTTATAAATGAGCTAAGATCACAAGGATCACCGTTAAATGTACTTATGAATTTACTTAAAAATTGTAACGAAATTTCATTTTCGACTGCCATGATTACAAAAATTGCAAATAAAAATATAGATAAACGATTTTAAAACAAAAAAGGGATGACAATTAACAATGGAATTAAAACAATATAACTTACATATAGTATAAAATAATGAAGTTCATCATCTGTGGTGGAGGGGGAACGTCTACGAGAGTTCTTCCTTCTACTTGAATCTGCATGCAGGTCCAGCCGGATGGATGGGAATCTGCAGCCTCAAGTCCTCTTCTGTAGGTCCAATGGAGATTTCCTCGAAAGGGTCTTCCGTCTTCTTCTGCAGGTCCACAGGGTCCAGTGAGTTGACAAGTTGTAGATTTCCAGGGGTAGCTTCCTTCTGTTTTCGGTCCTGAACCGGTAGAGATGGATACTCTTGGAGTTATTATTTAACTGCAACTCTTCTTTGATTCGTGATTTCGAAGATCGAGATTCTTTTTAATCGGTCAACTTAATAATTGCGGCTTAACCAGCTAGTTGAGATGAAACCGATATCGCACTTCTGACACCAAATTTTTAATGTTACGGTCTTCCAAAATGAAAATGCACGATCGACTGGATCTCGATGATTTATTATATAAATATACAATATGTGTGTTACAAGCTTTGTTTCCAAAATTAATGTGTGTGACAAATACAGCAAATTCCCTATTTATAAGCAGGAGTTATCAAGAAACATTAAGATAATATCCTGGACCTTGCTGCATTCAAAGTGCATAAGTTCTGTTGAGCTTTCAAAGTCCATATTCACAGCATGTTTACAGATAGATTAGGGGGAACAGGAAGTCCACACCAGATAAAGAGATGCTTAATTACATTTTTTGGGCCTGCTTACTAGTGGGCACATAACACATGTGCTAAGGGGAGAAAAATACCGCCTCCTACGACTGATAGTAATGGGTAAAGTGGAGGGACATCGAGGAGTTGGTAGAAGGCAGCTGTCTTGGCTGCAGAACATCAAAGAGTGGACAGGAATAACAATAATTCACAACCTGTTCCAAGTGGCGCAGGATAGAGATGCCTTTGCTGTAGTGATCGTCAAGGTTGTGGGACCTGACATGACTTCTAACATGACCAGCTTTTAAAATTTGATTAATTTGGTCATGCCATGTTTTCCTCGGTCTGCCTCGACTCCGTACTCTATTTACATCATTATCGTATACTTTCTTAACCATTCTTTCTCCATCCATGCGATACATATGTTCGAACCAACGCAGCGATCCTTTCATAATTTTGTTCATAATACCTTCTTCCGCTCTACATTCCCTTCTTATATCAGCATTTGAGATTCTGTCGTATATCGTTCCACCACACATACATCTTAGGGACCTCATCTCTACCGCATTTATTCTGCTCTCATCCTTCTTCTGCCAGTTCCATGCTTCGCTTTCATACATTAAGGTTGGTACCAGAATTCCATTGTGAACGGCCGTTTTCGCTTTCATTGATAAATTGAGAGAATGTGTAGGAAAATGATATATGATAGAATATTGAACAGATAGGCAGATGATTGCATCATAAGTATAATTAAAAAAGATCCCTGAGATGGAACAAATGGAAGAGAGTGGAAGACCAAGGAGAGCTTGGCATGACAAAATTAATGACATACCAAAATGTATGGAAAGAGGGATGAAAGTAGAATAAATGCAGTAGAAATGAGATCTCTTAGACGAATGTGTGGATACTCTGTGTATAATAGAGTGTCTAATGAAAATATAAGAAGTGAATGCAGTGCAAATGATGGTGTTATGAACGAAATAATGAGAGGATCATTAAGATGGTTTGGACACATGGAAAGAATGAATGAAGAAAGAATGGTAAAATGTATATGTTAACGATGTAAATGGAATCAGAAATAGAGGAAGACCGAGGAAAACGTGGCACGATCAAATAAATCAAATATTGAATCTCGGCCATGTGAGGAGTCAGAGAAATCGACGCGCGTGCATGACACGATGAATGAATGTTGAGGAAGTGAGAGAAATATGTCAGGAAAGAAAAGTGTGCCAGTTCATTATTTTTGCCTGCCTCTTCGGGGAGACGGCGTGATCGTTAGTGGTTAGTTTACCCAAAGGCGACCAAATTCGATGAGCACATGTTACGATGTATGTATGTTGTGGATACGAGATAAGAGTGTCAGTCCATTTTTCCAGCCTATCCCTTCGAGACGGCGCGATGGACTTGGACTTGGATCTTCTGGCTTACAGAGGTTCAGCTCATGTGGCTATTCCTCTTACGTCTGATAGGAACATTGTTGGAAGGTGATTTGGTGGGTTGTTAGTTTATGCAGGGGCATGATTTGTGTGGCCCGGAGTGTTCCTCTGATTTTGGGCGCTTGTAACGGCTGGAGGTGTTTGGGTCATAATTTGAGAGGTCTTTTATTTTGGTTAATTAGTTAGATTCACGTTAAAAAATGTATTAAAATCTACGTACGTATGCATTTATCTTGTTTAAGTATAACGCAAAACTTGATACAACACAAAACCCGAACAAATCGCTTTTATTTTAAAATAAAAGCGGCAATTGTAGAAAAAACCTTTCATCCTCACCGCTGCGGAAGCGACGCGGAAGGGGCGGGCGGCGCTTTTTACTCTTTTGCCGCGTTTTTGCTCTTTTCCGAGGCTCGCTGCACCTGCGAAGCTAACCTAGATTCCAGCGCCGTTGCCATGGCGACGGAAATTTCTCACGACAAGAGAGCGAGACGGCAGTACGGGCCGCCCGCCCGCCAGAGAGGGACGCCCGCATACGTTTTTCGCTTTTCATAGCTGTAAGAGTGCTGCGGTGACCAACATATCAGAAAATTGTAAAAACAAATTTTGATACATACGAAATGTATGAATGTCGAAGAAGCGATATAATTATGTCAGTAAAAAACAGCGTAGCGGTCCATTTTTTCTGCCTACCCTTTCGGCGAGATGGCGTGATGGTTAGCGTATCGGTTTCCAAACTGGGAGGCTTGCCTTTAAGGCGAGGCGTGGACTATTGCCAAAGGAAGCTCCAAATTAAAAAAAAAAAAATAATAATATAAACTACTCGTAACTAACAAACTAAAGATAACGCCGTCTCCCCGAAGGGATAGACAGAAATAATGCACTGCCACACTTTTCTTTCCTGACATATTTCTCTCGATTCCTCAACATTTATACATCCTGTCATGCAGGCAATCTTATTAACAACAAAAGGTGAAGGCTAAAGATCTAGAAAGCTTCCTCTATATTCACACAACGAGTCATACATGCACGTCGACTTTTAACATGGCCGACCATTCAAAATTGATTAATTTGATCGTTCCACGTTTTTATCGGTCTTCCTCTATTTCTAGTTCCATTTACCTCGTTAACGTATATATTAACGTATAGTTAACGTATGTAAAACATATATTTTTTAAATTTTTAATTGTATCTCAATAGAGACGAAGACGTAAACTGGAAACTGAACATGGATGATAAAGGTGTTTACAGGACTTATGACCTGTCATTGGTTGGGTTAAGCGCACGCTTTATGTAATTACAACATTCCCCATTCCACCTTTGTTATTTGTGATCATGCATGACAAATTTTTTGGAAGATGTATATATACTTCAAAATCCATATTTATCTTCACGTGGCAGTTTCAGTCAGCCATCTATGTAGATTTTGGTTGCACTAGTGAATTTTTTCAAGAATTAACCTATACAACCGACCCACTAACGCCATTTAGCAAACTACCTTATTAACACAATGTGAAGGCTGTCGACCAACATATTGTTAGAAGCCGCTAGGAGTATTATTCCATTCTATATGCCAAAGAATTATATATATTTTTTAACCCTTTTTCTACAGTCTTTCTTTCCATATGTCCAAACGTGCATTAGATGATAAAATAACAGAACAAGTGATGCATTTCAAGTACTCAGGTGTTGATGTATCAAGCAGCAGTGACATCTACGGAGAAGCAAGAGAACTAACAAACAGGGCCGCCGTTGTGACTGGCTGCATGAAAAATGCTGTTTAGAAAAACAAAAATATGCTAAAGGAGAGCAAAATACGGATCTACAAGACATACGTTCGTCCTATAATGACATATGGAATCGATCTGACACCATCAGAACAAAAAGTCTCAAGAATCACAGAAATGAGGACTCTCCAATCCGTTGCGGGAACGACAATCTGTGACAGAGTGAGAAATTCTGAAATAAAAAAGATCTGCAATGTACAAGATGTCGTGCGATGGGGAAGACTGAGAAGACGCTACTGGAGAGATGATGCGGAAAGAGCATGTTCTGAAAGAGTGATAAGTTAAGCAGCAAATAAAGTACCAACAGGAAATCGACCTCCAGGAAGAAAGAACACGCACAAGATGGCGAGACAGTTGGACATCTAAATCCCAGGAACAGGCTCCGTGACACAGGACACTGTCCTAAATAAAGCAGAAGATGTTTATTAATGGTGAAGAGAAGATGTTTGCTTGCTCTCAACCACTTCAATACCGTAAGGCCACTTTGCGTTAACAATGATTCCAGTAGAATTAAAAAAAAAATTTGAATGTGGCTAGCTACATCTATACACTATCTCTGCAAGAAAAATTAACCTTCTGACGTTGGTCGATCTTATTGATATAGGGATTTTAGAAGAAGTCGAGCACTAGGGTTACCACTTCTGGTGAGATTGATATAAAGGATCAAAGAGATATCACTTGAAAGAATTGAATTTCAAGCGATAATAGTCAAGAACTGATACAACATACTTTGATTTTTTAATGTTTGTTTTCAAGAAATATATTTTTTTATAAAAACGTTAAAATTATATTTATTTATGGTAAATAGAGACGAATATGTAAATTATTTGGAAACAGAATATGGTGGTCGAGGCGTTTACAGGACTTATGACCTGTCATTGGTTGGTTTAAGCTATCGCTTTATGTAATACAACATTCAATAGATGGCGCTAGTGTAATTTGAACTAAAATATGTGAAATGTTTCTCAACATGGTAGCATATATACAACTTTCAAAAATAATTGTCTTAATAGATGGCGCTAGCGTTGATTGACCTACAAAATGTGAAGTTATTTAAAAAACAGTAGCATATATACAAGTTCCAAAATTTGTCAGACGTGGTGTTCGTAAGAAGAGCGGAATGGGGAATGTTGTATTACATAAAAGCGATCGCGTAACCCAGAGATTTCCAACTTTTTTGTCCCGTAGACCCCCTGCCGATTTATTCTATTTTGTGTAGAACCACTGTTATCATAAAATAGATTTTTTTTCAGGGCAAAAAAAAACTGTTACAAAAAAGCCGGAATTCTTTGTCGACCCTTTTTTTTAGCTCATTGGGGAAAATTTGCTGGTCGAAACCTTCGGTGACCCTCTTTTTTAATTTCATTTCGGGAAATCGAATGTCCGATCTTTGCCGAATGAGCTAAAAAAAAGGTCACCAACGATTTCGGTATTTGTTTTACGTTTCAATATTCGGCAATTATTTTTACAATTGTTGTAGACCCCTGGGGGTCTATATATACCACTTTAGGAATCACTGGCTTAACCCAACCAATCATAAGGTCATAAGTCCTGTAAACGCCTCGACCACCATATTCTGTTTCCAAATAATTTACATCTTCGTCTCTATTGAGATACAATTAATTCTTAATGATTTTTTAATATATTTTTGAAGCATTGTCACCCTATCGCGCAAATGAAATTTCGCAAAACCTTACGACAAGGACGGCTGTAGATTCAAATTTGGTTCGAGTTATATGAAGCACGCCGGAGCGAGACGGACAGACGGAGACACGCGCGTAAGAGGGGGATGCCGTATTTTAATTGGGAATTCGTACAGATCGTGAGAAAAAGATGCAAGTAGATAAACACGTTGATCTGATAAGGACGGATATATATGTATTACCACGATAACAAAGGAAATAAGAGGAACTGCAATAAAAAACATAATTAATACTTATGACATACAAGAAAAAAATGTTTTTATTATTATGCATTTAATTGATTTTGTGCGTAAATCATATAACTAACTAAAACTTACTAACCATCACGCCATTTTCCCGGAGGTGTAGGCAGAGAGGATGGATCGCCACTGTAATGTATTCCGATCCATTTCGGGTGACTCTTTTCGGTTGACCAATATTGAGTACCAAGCTCTAGCGTAATATCGAGAACAATGCTTTTCTTTGATACTTTAAACTACGCATTTTTCTAACATACGAATTCCTTTGAGATTAGGCCATAGGCGTTTGTTTACCACACTCTTTTCAAGGATAGCGTCCCTATTAACCGTTGCCTTTATATAGCCCTCCCAGATCTGAGAGCCGTCAGATCATCCCAGAAAGCTAAACAGTAAACTTTAAATATACGAGACGAGGAGAAAATCACAAAGTCTTATCAGTGAAAATATATAATTCCACCTCTAATTATCCCGAGAGAGGCTAAACCGTCATCGACCCGCACCACATCATCACAACGAGGAGGTCCATGACACCACAATGCTCTGTCCTGGCATACCTCTCGGGCTTTCGCTTCGATTATTCCGACTTCGAATGTGGCCGCCTTTTAGTAATTGATTAATTTGGTCATGCCATGTTTTCCTCGGTCATCCTCGGCTTCTTTTTCCACTCACGCTGCTTGTGTACAACTTTTTAACCATTCTACTCACATCCATTCGTTCCATTTGTCCTAACCATCTCAGGCATCCTTTTTTAATTTTATCCATGATGCAGTCATTTGCCTTACATTTCTTTCTTATTTCATCGATCGGTATTTTATCATACAACGTTTTCCCGGACATTCTTCTTAGTGATCTAATTTCTACGGCGTTTACCCTTCTTTTGCCAGCTCCAAGCTTCACTTCCATACATGAGGGTTGGCACCAGAACTCCTTTGAGAACTGCCATCTTTGCTTCTGGAGATATATTTCTATTTGAAGTAATGACTTTGAGGGCGATTTTTTTTTCTAGCACCCTTATGTCGATGTCTTTCACCATTTTTCCGTTTCTTGTAAACATGCTTCCCAGATACGTAAATTCGGTAACTTGTTCCAAATTCTCGTATCCCTTATAAATATGTAAAATAATCATATAATGTTTAATAATTATTGTCACATATTTAAAAAATACGGCTGTGGATTAGCTACCTATCACATGTCATGAGAATCAATAAGAGAGCTATACCATTTACATTGATTTGGCTCGTGCTGTAATGATGTAAAAAGCGATTCAACAAAATAATATGAAAATGATGTCTTAGGGACCTCATCTCTACCGCATTTATTCTCCTTTCTTCTTCTGCCAGTTCCATGATTCACTTCCGTACATTAGATATATTTTATTATTATTATTGTTTTGACCGATGATGAAGGCGTGAAGCCTTCGAAATACTCGTATGTCGAGAAAAATAAACTCAAAAGTAGGAAAAACTAAAGTTATATTTAATTAAAAAATTCATCGTTATGGAATTCCAGTGTTCACACCTTTCGTTTATTAAAAGAAACGGTTAAAAATAATTAAAATAAACAGAATAACACTACACAACAAAACAGCGAATGCTTTATAGGTTCCATCTTGCATCTGAGAAGTATAATATGATGATATCCGTCGCCAAAACAAAATGTCTAACAATATCCAGACAGCCTCTTAGATGCAAACTGGTTGTAGACGATAAACCCATAGAACAGGTCATGAAGTTCAGATATCTGAGTGTGGTTATATCTAGTTGTAGCGATCTGTATAATGAAGCTATAAAACAGACTGATAAAGCAGCAGTTATCTCCTGATGCCTGAGGGACGCTGTCTGGAACAATAAGCATATGCTAGTGGAAACCAAAGTTAGAATCTATAAAACATGCATCAGGCCCATAATGACGGAATCGAAACAAGAACAAACACTGTCAGAACCAAACATCTCTGACGAGTAGCAGAAATGAGAACATTGCGACCTATTGTGGGGAGAACCCTTAGAGATTGGATACCCAATAAAGAAATTCGTAAATCCTGCAAAATTGATGACATAGTAAGATGGAGTAGGCTGAGAAGACGATTCTGGAGGGACCACATCGAGAATAGATTAGGCGAGAATTCATAAGATCGTGTTGCACGAGACTCGGGAGGGCCGTCGACCATCTGGACGACCAGCAAAGAGATGGAGAGAAGGCTGGTCGTATTCATCACAGGAAGAAAGTTAATATCCTCCATAAACAGATCGCAAGATCTACAATCATAAAAATCAAATCAAATCAAATCAGTTTATTTACTCAAAAGACTTTACAAACAGCATAAATGTTTAAGGCATCTATTGAGTACAGTTAAAATACTATATACATTCAACATAATACCAGGAAAGCATTAGAGATTGTTCGACATTAGGAAGACGAGATACTTTCTAAAGTTAGGAAGAAAACATAATTGATTGTGGGACTGGGAGGATTAATCCCATCTTCCCTACCTAACCACGGCGCTAGTATGCTGGTAGCAGCATAGCGCCCCCTGGAGACAAGGACCCTGTCTTTGCTCCGGGCTTATTACCGCGTCCTTCGGCCGAGCGACACGCGTCCGCTCGAACGCTCTCGCCCTATCTATTGTTATACACTTGTATGTGCCGAAATAAATAACTGTGTACCAACCAACCTCTGACTTTTCACTTGCACACCGAACCACCTAACCCTACATGATAATCAGATTCCTCCTTTAACTCCTTTCTCCTTAAATATTTTGTCTACATTTAATCTCCCAAGCTCCCAATTCCCAATCAAATACCAATTAATTATTTATTAATTTCTATATAAATGATGTCTTTTTAAATGTATGTTTTTTCTAAATTACAATATTTATATATTTTTTATATTATCGTCATGTATTATTATTATTTATTAGTTCTTACTGTTAAAAAAATAATTATTAGTGCTTATAACAAATAGTCCAGGTTAATTTTTAAGTTTCAATTACTGTATCGAATTTTAAATGCGTTTTTATATTAGTCTTTCTTTGATTAGTTTTTATTAAATTTTTACACCTGAAGATGAGGTATCCTCCGAAACATGTAGTGTTATTTTTAATATTTTTTAAAATAATTAGTGGATTAAACAAAGTTATTTTTAATATCCTAAATATAAGGACACACTGTTTGGCGATTAGGTTCAGTTTGAGAATGCCCTTGCAAGGCGAAAGAAATTTGTCACAATTTATAACTAACTAACTAACTAACCATCACGCCGTCTCCCCGAAGGGATAGGCAGAAAGAATGGACTGCCACACTTTTCTTTCCTGACATATTTCTCTCGATTCCTCAACATTCAATCATCGTGTCATGCACGCGCGTCGATTTCTCTGACTCCTCACATGGCCGACATTCAATATTTGATTTATTTGATCGTGCCACGTTTTTCTCGGTCTTCATCTATTTCTGGTTCCATTTACATCGTTAACATATAATTTTTTTTACCATTCTTTCTTCATTCATTTTTTCCATATGTCCACACCATCTTAATGATCCTTTCATTATTTTGTTCATAACGCCATCATTCGCACCGCATTCACTTCTAATATTTTCATTCGACACTCTATCATACACAGAGTATCCACACATTCGTCTTTGAGATCTCATTTCTATTGAATGTATTCTACTTTCATCCTTCTTTTGCCAGATCCATGATTCGCTTCCATAGATAAGGATCGGTAGAAGAACACCATTGTGCACTGCCAAATCAAAAAATAAACCTATCGTGTTTACTATTATAAATTAATAATGGAGTTTTATAAAACTAATACCTCAACCATCAATAGTATTCATTTTAAACGGATCGAGACAGTAAGTGATAGAAATCTCACCGCCCACCACTGCGGCGAGAAATTGAGTTGGGATGGGTTACCTTATCACAGAAGGTCGCCAATTATTTGAGATGATGTTACAGATCGTGAATTGAGGTAATGAGACGGTGTGGGGCTAATGTCGGATCGCGACCTTAATAGGAAATATTACGCTGCGCTCATTCTAAGCCTCCATTTTGGAATCTAATTCTTACGTGGAGATTTAACGACAACCAAAAAAATTCTTTCATATCCACTATAAACCAACTTATTCTTTAAGGATTAATTGTATCTCAATAGAAACAAAGATGTAATTGATTTTTTTTAAACAGAATATGGTAGTCGAGGCGTATACAGGACTTATGACCTGTCATTGGTTTGGTTAAACGATCGCTTTATGTTAACAACATTCCCAATTTCGCCCTTCTTACGACCACCACGTCTGACAAATTTTTAAAAGATGTATATATGCAACTAAGCTAAGAAACACTTCACATTTTTTAGGTCAATCTGCACTAGCGCTATCTATTAAGATTATATGTAAGCATTAAGCAGAAAAGTTTTATTAATGCAATGTGAAAGGCTTACGCAATTATCATACTGCGTAACTTAGTAGCATATATACAAAAACTAATTAACGAAAGAATGAACTGCCACACTTTTCTTTCCTGGCATATTTCTCTCGATTCCTCAACATTCATACATCGTGTCATGCACGCGCGTCGCTTTCCCTGTTACTCCACTTTTGAATGGAGAAAACACGAAACACTGTTACTCCACTTTTGAGTTTATTTTTCTCGGCATGTGTCGACATGGGAACGATATAAAACTTTTTATATCGTTCTCCCGATGATGCCGAGAAAAATCAACACAAGAGTGGAAGAAATCTTCTTCTTCTTCCTTATTGTAGACCTATGTGGTCTGTTCTCCAGAGAGTAGCTTCTCCTGTGAGGTAGATTCCCAGCTGTCCTTCCATCTTTTAGGAGGTCTTCCACGAGGAGTCCCATGAGGTTGATTATGCAATGCAATATACGGGAGTCTGGTGGAGTCCATTCTTTGAACAAGACCGTACCAGTCCCTTTTTCGCTGTCTGTTCCATCTTATAATATCCTCAACCTCACATATCTCTCTTATTCTGGTGTTCCTCACGCAATCCCTCAGTGTCTTGCCTGCTATTGTCCTCAGTGTCTTCATTTCGGAAATCGTCAAAACTTGTTTGGTCCTTACTGTGTCTGCCGTTGCTTTTACGCCATATGTTATTATTGGTCTTACGCATGCTTTATAGATTCTCATCTTACTCTTGATGGCCATGTCTTTGTTTTTCCATATTGTGGATTTTAGAGCCCCAGAGATTGCAGCTGCCTTGTTTTTAATTCATTAAAAAAATTGTCTTTTAAGTATGATGGGAAATGTAAAAGAAAATAATTCTTTCGTTTGAATCGTTTATGTCGAGGTTGTATTTGAGCCGTACCAACATTAAAATTGAGCGTTACTAACAAATTCGCCCGGTTTGTATGTCAATGTTGCTGCATCTGAACAAATTATAATATGTGGTTGCAACACGGTACCGCGCCGATCAGATGCCTGACTCCATAACTCCGCTATTTTACGTATCTAAATATCAAATCGTGACCAGCGAACTTACTCGCTAAATGGATACGTAAGGTTGTATTTTACCATTCAATACGTACTATTAAATATTTACGATACGTACTTGTAACGTTGATGCGAATTAAGAGTAACATTTCCTTATTTGACGGCGCTTCTCAAACTTTTTTATAACTACGAACCAGTTTAATAATTTTGAAAACTTTTTTTATAATTGTCGGGGTTAAATGCATAACCCATATAAGTGGACTTCGACTGCTGAACCAGCATATTTCATGATGAAATATATTACACGAATAACCGAAACGCCTGACTTAGGACCTACTTATCAAAAGTGATGAATCGGGGCCCAGATTTATTCACACAGGTCACTAGGTCACTAGAGCAGAGCATCGTGTGAAAAGGGAAGCAAAGCATATAAAAGCGGTACATCCGACCACCATGGACAGTATTCCTTCTTGCGACTTCTAACCGACACGAGTCTAGGCTGTCAAGTCTACGTACAAAGAACTTCCGACGAGTCTTCGCTCCAGCCGACCGACGCTACTGCCCAGCGAGCCGTCAGCCCCAGCTGCTATCGACGTCCAAGCGCACGCTCCATCACGAGTACCTAATACTGTTAACGTATGATTACTTGTGACCTGAAATAAACGCTGAAACCTCCGCTGCTTTTAACTCTCACCACATCCCCCAAAGTGGTGACCCTGACGACGGCCCGTCATCCCCTAAATAATCAATAAAACTCCGTACGAATGGACTTGGACTTGGACTTGGATCTTCTGGCTTACATAGGTTCAGCTCATGTGGCTATTCCTCTTACGTCTTATGGGAACATTGTTGGAAGGTGATTTGGTGGGTTGTAAGTTTATGCGGGGGCATGATTTGTGTGGCCCGGAGTGTTCCTCTGGAGGAGGATTGATTTTGGGCGCTTGTGGTGGCAGGAGGTGTTTGGGTCGTAATAAAACGATTGTTTTATACTAGTTTTATTATTAACTGTTAAAATTCATATAACTATTATGATATCCCAATTTTTAGTATTCACTTTTTTGGGAGTGTCGCAACAACTGTTTCGCCAACCAATGTTGGCATCATTAATTGGCGAAACAGCTGTCGCGACACTAAAAAAAGTGAATAATAAAAAAGGTGATATCATAACAGTGTTATAAATGTTAACAGTTAATAATGTTTAAGTATTATAGTGTTTCGGTCAAAACAATGGAAGTTTTATTATATTTTATGGGAATAACATGTTTCGCTTTGCTAGGCAAGTTGAGGTTCACATTAAATTATATGAATTTTTTTTTTATCTAACGATGCCCTTGGGCATTTTAAATGTGATAGTTTCCCGTTGATTTTCACTTTCTTGTATACAATAGGTTATTATAAACTATTACTGTATACCCTTTTTAACTATTGATTCTCGCGTGAATTCTACCAGACAGCGTGAGATTTTTTTTTCACACTGCTTTCGCCAGAGATCGAACCCGCCTTCGGTGTGGCAGTCTTAGCTGTTGCCACTTGGCACCAAGGCCGCCTAAACATTTGACAAAAAAATATAAAAATAGGTAACGTTTAAAAAAAGAACTTCGACTGTATCTACTGGCCAACATGTTTATTTGAATAAATAATATATTTGTTTTCATTGAGGGGTCGGGTCGCACGGTTTGAAAAGCTCTGCCATTTTCATATTCAAGTTTGTACACGGTATTTTAAAATTAATTGCAATTTCTATGAAGAGTGAAACTGTAATAAATAAGCTTGTTTTAATTTGTGAATACACTGTACAAAATATTGCGTATAATATGTGAAATGATGTTCGCTACATGATTGTTTTTTCTTAATTGCATTTTTAATCATAATATTAATAGGAAAAAACCCCGATATTATCAAGAAAGAGACCGAAAATATTTTGAATACAAGAAAGCGAGAGAGGAGTACTTCTTTGAATTTTGTTCTGATTTTCAATCCAATTTAGAATTTTGTTCCTATTATTGTTGTGTGATAGAAGTGTAGAAAACAAAATGAGAAAACATTATATTATTAATGTGAAATTCTAAGGTATATGAAAAAAACAGTTTATAAGAAAAGTAAAAAATTATTACTGATTACGATTGTACAGTGAACCAAGTTTTTAAAGGGTAGAAAATCTTTCTTCTTCATCAAGTGCCTTGTCGGGTCACCCCAACTATGGCGATCATCTCGGCGAACGTGTCCCTGTCCTACGCCGCTCGGAACAGTTCCTCCACACTTCAGATACCGGTCTACTCCCTCACATTTCGCAACCACGAGATCTGTCTCCTACCGAACTCTCGGCGTCCCTCAATTTTCTCCTGCAATATCAGTTGGAAAAGGTGGTACTTTTCCCCACGCAGTATATGACCCAAATGTGTAATTTTCCGAACCTTGATAGTTGATAACAGTTCCCTGTCAACTCTAGCTCGCCTCAGGACTTCGGTATTGGTAACCATGTCTGTCCAGAGAATTCTAAGCATTCGGCGATAGAAAATCTTTACTTCCGTGAATATTTCACGGGTGCAACTAGTTTAATTTAATTTTCAAAGTTAAAAAAATAAACTACTGAATAAAAAAATACTGTTGTTCTCCACCTAGGTCTGTCTTCTGCAGTCTTTTCCCAGCAATCACAGTCAATATTAGTCTTTTGTAGGTTTCGTTTAAGGGAGTACTTGAAGCGTTTCCTTTGACCACCGTGTGAACGTTTCCCTTGGGTCAGGTGAGAGTACATAATCTTCCTTGGGAGTCTTGTCTCAGGCATTCTGATGACGTGACCAGCCCAGCACAGTAGTCTCTGAATAATGGCAGCCTCAATACTTGTCATATTGACCTCAGTAAGTATGCTGTCATTTGTCAGTTTGTTCTGCCATTTCATATTTAGGATCTTACGTAGGCGACGTTGGTGGTATCGCTCTAGGGCTTTTATTATTCTTCTGTTTGGGGTTTATGTTTCTGAGGCATATAAGAGTGGTGACAGGACAACGGACTTGCTCTGATACCCAGCTGGTCAATGATTGACTGGTTTGTTCTTCTTGATGTCCAGGTATACGCAGCATACGCCGCCAGCACAACTTGAAAGCATCAATTTTGGACCTCTCCGATGTTCGCATAGTCTAAAGGTCCATTTACACTGGACAGTTATTAGCCGATACCGACACGTCACGATAAAAATAGCCTTGAATCTCACTGACTCGTTATTTTAAATGCTATAATAAAATCGCCGTCGGGGGTTGCCGAAGAAAGCACCTACCTACCTACATAAAATTGAAACTTAATAAAAATGATCAATATTTTTCAGGATGTGTATAGTATATTATTCTTTTTTACATAAAACGTTTTTTACTGCGATTCAAATTCGCCGTGTAGAAAGCGATTATTTCGGAATTTAAATATAATATGAACGGAATCGGCATTAATTAAAAGTAACAAGACACCTTCAAAACAAATAAAACGATTATTTGCTCAACGCAAACCCGTGACGTGTCGGTATCGGCTGATGACTGTCCGGTGTAAATGGACCTTTAAACTCGTAACCATAAAGCAATTTGGAGAAAACAAGGGTTTGAACAAGTCTCATCTTTGTCTTTTTAGATATTATGTTACTAGTGGAATATACGGTGTTTTAAATTATTCCGAATTACGATTGTAAGTGAGCATATTTTTTCCATCACTTTTTGTCATGTTTTTGCGATGCCGAGTAAAAATAATTGAATAAATGAGGTGAGAAAAACAAGAAAGCCCGAGTGCACGTGATAATGTAAATAGCTCTTGTCTCGTTAAGCAGATATCGGGTCCGGAGGCTGCGTGTTAGAAGGTGGACGGTAATAACAGGGCGGCTGGCAATTACCCGCTGCTTGGGAAGGTTAATTTGGCAAAGCGCCCTCATTTCACTTGTATTTTATTGATTTTTTTATGTGTTTCAATGTAAATCGTGAATTTTACGTCAATTTCGACTGTTCCGAGTATTGATTAAGGTAATTTCTTTAACAGTACTTAAACGTGAGGGCAAAGACATACACAGCTTAATTATTCAAGTATTTTCTTTTTAATTATACAGATGGCGCTGTGAAATAAAAGTGTAGAACACTTTTATTTATTTAAAAATGCCGAACATATTAAATTTCTTCTTTTCTTTACACATATCTCCACTGCTGAATGTAAGCGTCTTCAAATCCGCATCTATTTGGCAAAAGCACGTTGTCTATTTTTATCGATTTTCGGATTATCCAAGAGTAATATTGTATATTATAAAATCAGTGTGGAAAGATAAGTCGTGAAACATCAAGAAAAGCATGGCACGACCAAATTATTCAAATAATCTACTTCCTTTTCTTTTTCTGCTTTATTTAGGACTGTGTTCTGTTGTTGTTGTTGTGTGTGTTCTGTGTTCGGTTTGTCTAAAAAGAAAGGTCTACGATATGTGTATACTGCCCATGATGACATACGGACTAGAGACGACAACTCTTACAGCAAAAAGTGTCCACAGGCTCAAGTGTACACAGAGGTCCATGGAAAGACAGATACTTGGTGTGAGCTTGCGTGACCGCATAAGAAATGAAGAAATCAGACGCCGCACCAGGGTTGCTGACGTCATGGACCGAGTGGCAAAATTGAAATGGCAATGGGCTGGACACTTGGCTAGACAGGGTGGCAACAGATGGGCACACAGGATACTCAGTTGGAGACCATGGAAAAATAGGCAAAGTGTCGGAAGGCCACCGATGAGATGGACCGATGATATTATCAAAAGGGTTGGAAAATCTTGGATACAAAGGGGGCAGGATGGAGACGAGTGGAAGAAATTGGAAGAGGCCTATATGCAGCAGTGGAGGGAAGAAGGCTAGCAAAGAAGAAAAAGAAGTGTTCTGTTATTTCTCGGAGCCTGTTCCTGGGATGTAGATGTCCAACTGTCTCGCCATCTTTTGGGTGGTCTTCCTGGTGGTCGATTTCCTGTTGGTACTTTATTTGCGGCTATAATTATCACTCTTTCAGAACATGCTCTCTCCAGTAGCGTCTTCTCAGTTTTCCCCATCGCACGACATCTTCCACATTGCAGATCTTTGTGGATCTCACAGTGAATTAAATAGTATAATTAGGATTCGTGTCGTGAAATTAGTTAATTTAATGACCCTTCTATTAGTCATGGAAAAGATACGAATGTAATATATATGTTGGCGTATTAGATATCTTGAATATATCCCTGTATGTACCTGCGTACATAATAAATAACATCTGGTCAGTAATAAGACTCAGATGCACGAAATGCAATAACGCGTTCCTAATTCTGATAGTACTTGGCGGTAGATGTGTTTGAAAGTGACTGAACAAGTCCAGCAAATTTATAATGCAAGAATTATTTCCCTGTTCTGGTAATCGAGATTCATCTTACACCGGTTTGGCGCGATATTCTTGCCCGGATCGCCTGTTTCTCTGCACGACAAAATGGCGTATATAATGAATAACTATAAATAATAATCATATGCTCATTTTACATCTTCTTCAGCTTTCTTACCTCCACTGTTGGATAGCCTCTTCAATTTTTCTCCATTCGTCTCTGTCTTGTCCCTTTCGCATCCATATCGTTCCAGCTATTCGGGCAATGTTTTCAGTCCATCTTTTTGATGGCCGAGCCATAGAAGCTGTTATAGGCGCCTTTCGTCAGTTTCACTCGTGCACTCCCTAGGCCCGTCCCCCGTCCATGCAGGAGTTACGTTAAAAAATAATAATATATGTATATTTGCAACCACGGGGGACCCAGACCACATTTAAGCTACGGTACTCTCCCTCGATGTGCCGCCATACACACATAGCAATACAACAGCAAAAGAAAATACACAATTGATACATTAGGTTGTTGGTTTATGCGGAGGCATGATTACTTAGATTTGGGGGTTTTGATTCAAAATTTCTTACGCAAGCCGGGTTTCTCGACTTCTATGGGAATATCACCACTGCCTAGAACCTTAGCATAGGAGGGATTTTGTCCATCTCTCATCAGAGCTGCGAGCGTCATGGTCTGCAAAGCATCATTTTAGTTCTACCATTCTTCTGATGATGTCCGACACTTCTGTTCTTCTTGCTCTAATAGAAGTATTTCTCACCAAGTCCGCTAAACTTATCCACAAAATTGATCTTTCCATAGCTCTTTGAATAATTCTTAATTTATCGGGCTTCTTTTATCGGGAATTTAATTTAATTCAGATGATAGTCTATTGTTTTGGCCGAAACACTATGATATTTTAACATTTTATAACTGTTAATGAAAACACTTTGTTTTTATATCACAATTGTATTTATTTTACGACAGCTGTTACATCAACCAATGTTGACATCATCAGGTGTTACAATAATATATAAAATGTCAAATTTTCGTGATTTTACGAACCTTTATGTGTATTTGTTCCTATGTCAATTTGAATAATTTCTTTGATATAATTTTGAAGTTCTTACTGAAATTTAGTTAGGTACCTAAATATTTTAATTAAAAGAACGGTTTGTTACTGTTTATAGGAGATAATATTGTGGAAAATATAATAATAAAATAATAATAATAATAATAAAACAATAATTAGAAGGAACAATTACACATAGTATAGAGTCAAAAACGATGAAACATAATAAATACAAATAAAAAACGATAAACAATAACGAAAACTAACTCAATTTGTCACTATCGAGTATATCATTCTACCTACATACATATCACATTCATTACCCTGAAGATGGAGACTGCAATGATCTCCGAAACGTCGGTCGAGAAGGAGTTATCACACGGTGTTACCCAAAAACACACCAAACATATCATTCTACCTGTTCCATCATAATCAAATTATTGTGTTTTTGTACATTGTCATGATTTCATTTATATATTCTCCTTGTCATAATTCCTTCTGCTTTATATGTTCTTATGTTCTTATGTATGAATTATATGCTATTGTTAAAACTAACTAACTAACCATCACACCATCTCCCTGAAAGGGTAGGCAGAAAGAATGGACTGTCACACTTTTACTGATGCGGCACTCCATCCTTCTCTTTTCGCTCCGTGGGAGACGCGGTGTGATGGGTTGCGAACCTCATCGCCACCAATAGGCATCTCCCGATATGCTATTGTTCTAATGTGAATTGTACTTATTTTGTTAAAGCCATTGTGGCGTTCATGCTTTAAATAAATAATAAATAAATAAAATTTCAGCAAGAACTTCAAAATTATATCAAAGAAATTATTCAATTTGACATAGGAACAAATACACATAAAGGTTCGAAAAATCACGAAAATTTGACATTTGATATATATTATTTTAACACCCGATGATGTCAACATTGGTTCATGAAAAAGCTGTCGTAAAATAAATACAATTGTGATATAAAAACAAAGTTTTTTCATTCTTCTTCTTCTTCGATGGCCCTACAGCCCATATCGAGCCTTAGCCTCCAGTATTCTTCGCCTCCAACTCCTCCTGTCCTCCGCTTCGACCCTCCAATCTGACACTCGTAACAATCTTGCTCCATCTCTCCCAACTTCATCCTCCCATCGCAGCCTTGGTCGTCCAATTGGTCTTCTACCACCTGGGTGCCACTCCAGCAATCTTTTTGGGGTTCGCGATGACGGCATCCTCTGCACGTGACCGGCCCATCTCAGTCAATTGTTCTTGTTTTGTATCTGTTTTTTCATTAATAGTTATAATTTAGATGACTTTATTGGTGATGATATTGTCCTATTTCTTGCACATATGCACTCGGCAATTAATTAAAAGCAGATTTTTTAATACGAGATAAATAATTCCCAACAGTATCATATTACAGTAATCACATAATAATCTGTGGGCGTTCCGCATTTCATCATAGGCGATACACCGCTTCATCGCCTCATCTCGGGCGATGACAGACGAACACAGATGACGAGTTGTTCTTCTTTATCTCGTCTCTTTTTTTATTATTCCCGTTGTCCGTTTGCTAATTTAATAAGAATGAAATGATCGGCTGTCAACACGGCCGGACAGATATCTCGGCGACCTCTTCGTGAACCCTGTCAAAAAATTCTAGGCTCAGTCCCACATAGGAAATAAATGGCGAATATGAAACGAAGAGTTGGAATAATTACGAATGCGTTATATTAAAAAATATGTGCTTAAAAAGTGCTACAATATTTTACAATCGCTCCAATGATTGGCGTGGTGGGCTGTAAGTGATACATGCAGAACAAATTCATGCATTGCCGCACGTGCAATCTTAAAATATTAAAAAATAAATCTTCTTCTTCTTCTTCCTTATTGTAGACCTAAGTGGTCTGTTCTCCAGAGAGTTGCTCCTCCTGTGAGGTAGATTCTCAGCTATACTTCCATCTTTTAGGAGGTCTTGCAATATAGGGGAGTCTGGTGGAGTCCATTCTTTGAACATGACCGTACCAGTCCCTTTTTCGCTGTCTGCTCCATCTTATAATATCCTCAACTATATCTATCTTATTCTGGTATTCCTCACGCGATCTCTCAGTGTCTTGCCTGCTATCGTCCTCAGTGTCTTCATCTCAGATGTACTTAAAACTTGTTTGGTCCTTAGTGTGTCTGCCCTTGCTTCGACGTCAAATGTTATTAATTCTGTCAGAACTGATAGAACTGGATTAGAGTAGAATAAATGCGGTAGAGATGAGGTCCCTAAGACGTATGTGTGGTAGACCGATATACGTTAGAATCTCAAATGCTGATATAAGAAAGAAATGTAGAGCGGAAGAAGGTATTATGAACAAAATTATGAAAGGATCGCTGCGTTGGTTCGGACATATAGGGCGCATGGATGGAGATTGAATGGTTAAGAAAGTATATGTGATGTAAATGGAGTACGGAGTCGAGGCAGACCGAGGAAAACATGGCATGATTGGTCATGTTAGAAGTCGGAAGAATCGACGTGCGTGTATGACTCGCTGTATGAATGTGGAGGAATCTAGAGAGGTGTGCAAGGATAGAGTAGTGTGACGGTCCATTCCTACCCCTACGAGGAAACGGCGTGATGGTTTGTTGTTGTTGATGTTCTTCTTCTTCTCAGTGATATCGTTTCTACCGCATTTATCCTACTTTCTTCCTAAGTTGCCAGCACCAAGGTTCACTTCCATACACAAGGGTTGGCACTAGAACTCTTTTATGTACTGCCATCTTTGCTTCAGTAGATATATTTCCAGGATATAGTAGTGTGGCGGTCCATTCTATCGGCTTACCCCTACGGGGAAACGGCGTGATGGTTTTGTTTTTGTTGTTGAGTTTTACATGCATTGCTCATGAAACAGTTCAGCTTTCTGCAAACTAAAACACGTCTTTCAAAACAAGGAAACTCCAGTATGTCTGAAGAGAAAACTTTATGATTCATGCATACTGCCGGTGATGACGTATGGGATGGAAACTGTGACCCTCACCAAGAGAAATGTAGAAAGATTGAGAGTCACGCAGCGTTCCATGGAAAGACATATGCTCGGCGTCAGTCTCCGAGATAGAATAAAAAATGAGGAGATAGACGCCGAACAAAAATAACGGACATCATGGAACGACTAGCGAGACTGAAGTGGCAATGGGCGGGTCATGTGGCGAGACAGAGTGAGGATAGATGGACCCAGAAAATAATAAGGTGGAGACCATGGGAGAATAGAATAAACGGCGCAAAAAAGGTGGGCCGACGACATTGCTGCCGTGGGGGGGGAAATGTGGCTACGGCTGGCAGGAGACAGAGACGAGTGGAAGGGAGGGAGGAGGCCTATGTCCAGCAGTGGACCGATAAGGGCTGACGAAGAAGAAGAAGAAGAAGTTCATGAAACAATGCAGTTACATTTATTCAGACAGAGTTTTGCCGCGTCTGAATTGATCTGGAGTTAACTATCATTGTACAGTGAGCGAGCCAATATTTATCCAGCTTAACAAGTGTTAATACGCGGTAAGTATAAAATATTTGAACAGCGTATTGGTCAAACAATCATCTGCGCTCGTCCGACGAGTGTACCCCGGACAAACACGGCGATGGAAAGTGTTACACAGCGCCTTTCATCGGCAATTACCATCACTTAAGTGCCATTTGCAGAGATGAGGAGCTATTCATCGCGAAATGGTCGCGCATTGATTCATAGAGCCGTTAAATCATCTCTAATTAATGTTTTAGAACCAGTGTTATAAAATAAATTAACGTAATTACGATAAACTTCTTTATCTTCCTCTTCATCGATTAGATCGGGTGATACGTAACGCGAGAAGAAAAATAGCAACTCCTACAGCGACGACCTTTGCGGCCGAGTGGTAAGTGCTTCGACTGCCACACAGAAAGTCCCGGGTCGATTCCCGGGGATGGCAGTGTGATTGTCACATTGTCTTTGGACAATTTACTTACTTACTTACTTAGAGACATGCCCCCGCATAAACTAACAACCCACCAGATCACCTTCCAACAATGTTCCCATCAGACGTAAGAGGAATAGCCACATGAGCTGAAAACCTCTGTAAGCCAGAAGATCCAAGTCCAAGTCCAAGTATCCACCGCATTCACTTCTGATATTTTCATTCGACACTCAATCATACACAGAGTATCCACACATTCGTCAAAGATATCTCATTTCTACTGCATTTATTCTACTTTCATCCTTCCTTTGCCAGTTCCATGCTCCGCTTCCCATACAAAAGGGTTGGTACAAAAACACCACCGTGCACTGCCATTTTAGCTTTTTTGGATATGTTTTTGTTTGCGATGACAACTTTAAGGGCACCATTCACTTCGTTGCTTGTCCCAACCCTTCTTTCAGTATTAAAATTACAAAGATTTAAAATTGAGCTGCGAAAAAAAACGCCTTTTAGACATTATCAAACGATATCAAATGACATGTTTTGGGTTACTATCGCATTATCAAATGATAATCATTACTTTTTTTCCCGCTTTTAGGTAAATTTTTCAAAAAAATATTCTCAAACACCATTGTGCAAAGAACACCATTGTGTACTGCCATTCTAGCTTTTTTGGGTAGGTTTTTGTTTGCGATGACAACTTTAAGTGCACCATTCACTTTGTTGCCTGCCCCAACCCTTCTTTCAATATCCCTCTCCACTCGCCCATCTCTTGTAAACATACTACCTAAATACACGAACTCATCTACTTGGTTCAAATTTTCACCATTCACGCTAATGTTGCAGACTGTCATGATTATTAACGTTCATCATCAGATCATTTCGCATGCATACCTCGTACATACTATTCACCAGGACTTGTAGTTCTAGATAGAATGTCGAATGAAAATATAAGAAGTGAATGCGGTGCGAATGATGGTGTTATGAACAAAATAATGAAAGGATCATTAAGATGCTTTGGACATATGGAAAGAATGAATGAATAAAAAATGGTAAAAAAATTATATGTTAACGATGTGAATGGAACTAGAAATAATGGAAGACCAAGGAAAACGTGGCACGATCAAATAAATCAAATATGGAATGTCGACCATGTATGGAGTCAGGGAAATCGACGCGCGTGCATGACACGATGTAAAAATGTTGAGGAATCTAGAGAAATATGTCAAGAAAGAAACGTGTGGCAGTCAATTTTTTCTACCTACCCCATCGGGGAGACGGCGTTAGGGAGTATAGTCTATTCTTTGGCATATAGAATGGAATAATACTCCTAGCGGCTTCTAACAATATGTTGGTCGACAGCCTTCACATTGTGTTAATAAGGTAGTTTGCTAAATGCCGAAAATCATTCTCCATAGATGGCGTTAGTGGGTCGGTTGTATAGGTTAATTCTTGAAAAAATTCACTAGTGCAACCAAATCTACATAGATGGCTGACTGAAACTGACACGTGAAGATAAATATGGATTTTGAAGTATATATACATCTTCCAAAAATTTGTCATGCATGATCACAAATAACAAAGGTGGAATGGGGAATGTTGTAATTACATAAAGCGTGCGCTTAACCCAACCAATGACAGGTCATAAGTCCTGTAAACACCTTGATCATCCATGTTCAGTTTCCAGTTTACGTCTTCGTCTCTATTGAGATACAATTAAAAAAAAGAGTATAGTCTATTTTGTAACACTAACGAAGCTCCGGCGGGAGCGAAACCGGTTGGTTTTGACATATATTTTCTATTGTAAGAATAAGTAAAAGCGTCCAAAAATTCTTTTATTAATCATCTTGTGCAGTCTCATCCGGCCTGAAAGATCATGTTTCGTATTTTTTTGTTACATTTTTCTTCTAGTTAAGTATTCAATTAATTTTAACAACAAAAAGGCGAAAAAAATTCAACGTTAATAAAAGCAAACATAATCTGGGCGTTTGGGGTTCTAATTAGCGACGCTTTGACCCACTAAGAATGTTATTTTATATTCTCTTCTTTCTTTTTGTCCTGTCACACCTCCGTGGTGCATAGGGCCTCAAGGAATCTTCTCCACCCGACTCTATCGCATGCCTGATGCTTAACATCGTCCCAAGTGAGACCTGCTGCCTTAACCTCGTCCTGCAGGGTTCTTCTCCAGGTGGCTCTAGGTCTGCCTCGCTTTCTCTTTCCCCCCATAGGGGACCAGTCTAGTGCGCCCTGAGCGATGCAGGCTGGGTTCCGTCTCAGAATGTGACCGATCCACTGCCATTTGCGCCTAGCGACTTGTTCTCTAATTGGCTTTTCGCCTGCTATGGTCCAGAGAACGGCATTTGACACTGTTTGGGGCCAATAGATTAGTTATTTTATATTAACAGAAATCAAATACACGATTGTTTGTTTTTAACTTTTTTTTTACGCTACGGTCGTTAACTGAACACGAAAGCCATTTTAAATAAACTTGAACACGCAAATATAAAAAATATGAACTGTTGTTATGTATACTGGAAGCCTTTGAGATGTGCTGCTACATAAGAATATCAGGTATTTCCTGGAGACACCATATCACGAATGACGAGGTTCTCAATAAAGTTGAAGGGCATGCTGGATTCTCACCGCTTACCCGAAGCTGTTATTGGCGAATGGTCCCTTTAGTAAGCTTCGCTCATTCAATCCCTAGGCCCGTCCCTTGACCATACGGAACTTACGTTAGAAAAAATATTTGGAATTGTAAAACAACAGTGTACATGTTCCACTTTTAATTTAATAAATATTTTTATGCAATAAAAATATTAAACACGACAATTTTTCAGAGGTGACCTCCATTATATAAATATATAACTATAGTAACTCAGCATGAAACTGGCAAAATAAGAAAGAAAGTAGAATAAATGCAGTAGAAATGAGATTTCTTAGACGAATGTGTGGCTACTCTGTGTATGATAGAGTGTCGAATGAAAATATAAGAAGTGCGAATGATGGTGTTATGAATAAAATAATGAAAGGATCATTAAGATGGTTTGGACATATGGAAAGAATGAATGAAGAAAGAATGGTAAAAAATTATATGTTAATGATGTGGATGGAACCAGAAATAGAGAAAGACAGAGGAAAACGTGGCACGATCAAATAAATCAAATATTGAATGTCGGCCATGTGAGGAGTCAGAGAAATCGACGCGCGTGCATGACACGATGTATGAATGTTGAGGAAGCGAGAGAAATATGTCAGGAATGAAAAGTGTGGCAGTCTATTCTTTCTGCCTACCCCTTCAGAGAGACGGCGTGATGGTTAGTTAGTAAGTTAGTTATAATAATAATAAATATATTAAGTATGAGGGCTGCACCTGACGTAGTCGATCAGCCCTTCCTGTCAGGAAATGATACTTTGAAAAGGTGCATGGTGCATTTTGAGTCTCGATCTAAACTCTGATTGATTCTCAATGCACTTAAGGTCTGCTGGAAGATTGTTCCAGGCTGAAGGGCCGGCTACTGCGAAGGCACGGTCGCCAAAGTTTGTGCTTGGACAGCGTTTTAGCACAGTCAATCTACCGATCGCAGAAGACTTAGCTGATCGCAATGTAGACTGTCTAGCATTCAGGTTCTCGTTGATGCAGAGTTCAGATATATAAGCTGGTGCCATTCCATGCAACGCCTTATAGATTTAATTCAATATTGTAAAGTTGCATACTTTGGAATTCACTGGCTTAAAATAAAACATCAGAATACAAGCACGAGAGAAATGGTTTGATAAACAGAAATCTCTTATGAATTATGAGTATTCACCACTTGAACACCGGCCATAGAAATACTATTATTTCAGTACATTGCGAATAACATTACTTACGTTTAAGTTTATTATATTCTACATTATATAAAATTATCTTTACACTATGTTATGTATTGTATGTTGTATGTTATGTGTGTGTTATGCATAGACGTTCTTTCGAAATCGAACGTCGCGTTTATGTGCATACTGCATGAGAGTAAGTTGGGTTTAATTGGCTGCAATTAGTAAATACCTAAGATGGGATGAGAGATGAACAAGATTGTTTCGTTTAGGACAGAACCGGCTGCAAGAAAACGAAAGGCCTGTTTTATTGTTTCATGAACAATAATGTAAAACCATTATTTCCGTTACATCTCCCCTCTTCTCAATCCTAATTATACCCCTTCCACTCGATATGTTCCCGTTACATCTTCCCTCTCCTCAATCCTAATTATACCCCTTCTACTTTTATACATAACTCTCCAATTCGTATATAAGTGACTGCTCTGTTTTATTTGATTGTTAAAATTGTATACATTGATAAAGGATACATGTAACCGAAACATGTCTGATTTCAGTAAAAATAAAAAGTGTTGTAATTCAAAGTGTAACTATATTTATTCAAATGATGTAAAACACCGTATTAAATAATTAATACGAATGAAAACGTCAGTTTTCCAGAAGTTTTATTATATTTAATGGGAATTACATGTTTCGCCCTTCTAAGGCATTATCAAAACACATGATGTCATTATCAAAACATAATCAAATGTTAATTAAATAAAAAGATGTTATTTTAACTACTTCCACTTTTGTCTTTATTTCGACAGCGACCGGTTTCGCCAGGCTCACTGGCATCGACAGACTGGTGATCGACGAGAGACATCGGTCTGTCAATGCCAGCAAGCTTGGTGAAACCGGTCGCTGTCGAAATAAAGACTAACGTGGAAATAGTTTGAAAAAACATCGTTTAATTTAATTATTATTTAAAATAAACTTCCAAAATGAACTGAAATATGAAAATTATCTTATCAAATGTCATTATTAAAACATTTGATAATGCCTGAGAAGGACGAAACATGTCATTCCCATAAAATATAATGAAACTTCTAGGAAACTGAAGTTTTCATTCGTATTAATTTAACGAAAGGCCGTTCTTAAAATATTGTAAAGTAACAATACTCAAATAATATACTCACGTAGCCAGAAGTTCTGGCGAAAAATTTTCAAAAAATAAAACCAGCGTTTAAATTCATTAAAAATTTCGCCATTGTAGATCATCCATGCTGTCAGCGATTAAAACAGCGCCATCTGCATTTAGCAAACAGCTGATGGACATATCGTTAATTGTTCAAGAAATAATAAATAAACATTTTTCATTCATATGAAGCACTCAGCAAGGGGGAATAATGGGGATCCTATTGACTCTTCGAGCGGTACATGGCCACCACCGTGGTGATGGCCATGCTACGCTGGAGGATTGATCTGATCCCAAGTACTTATCCACACTTCCTCGACTTTGGTCTCCCCTAGAAACTATGCGAAATGTTAGAGATCGAGTGTGAATAACCTCGGTGGATAATATTGATGCATAGGCTAACATGGAAGGGCACCTCGCCAACCCGTCTGGCAAACGTGGCGTTGTAATGCCAACCACCCCCCGTATGACATGTCATACATGGAGAAGTATGGGGGAGGGCTATGTCCAGCAGTGGACGACAACGGCTGTTAAAGAAGAGAAGAAGAAGTTTAATAAATAAAGCGTTATAATTTGATAATTCAAAAGTAAGTTTAATATACTTCAAAACACTTAATAATTTTTTAAATATTTTATTTAAAACGGTAATTAAAGCCGTGGGTAATATTCGATATGGCCTGCCCTGCAACGAACTTAAGTATCGGTAAACCAGAATATAACAACCATTCCTAATTTATACATCTTCTATTTGTATGTGTTCTCTTGTACATAATGGACATCGGCCATATACTCACAGTTAATTAGTGACTGTAGTTAATAAATTATTACCTTATGTATAGCTTATCATATTATGTTTAAACATATATCCATGTTAAAGTGATCACAAGAACATGATACTTACAAAGTTATATATCCAGGACGATTGAATCTGAAACAAGAAGAAAAAAACCAATTAGATAATCATTGTTTTAATAAATTCGAATAAAATATCTGTTTTTTAAATAAGCTTTATTATATTTCAATAAATATACAATAATTACACTTAGTATTACAACACTTTATTTCACTTAACATAGAAATGTTTCAATTTTATGTACACAATTTTATTTTAGATAAAAGTTGTGTAGAACTCCGTTGTTTTCGCGGAAACACTTCGATGTTTCAACATTAAACTGTTTAATTAAAATAATAATTAAATAAAACTATGTTTTTTTTATAACTATTTCGACTTTTGTCTTTATTTCGACAGCGACTGGTTTCGCCAGGCTCGCTGGCATCGACAGACTGGTGGCATCGACAGACTGGTGGCATCGACAGACTGGTCGAAATAAAGACAAAAGTGGAAGTAGTTAAAAAACATCGTTTTATTGAATTATTATTTAAAAAGAACTTCTTTCCACCAAGAGATTTCAGTAAAATCATTTGATTAGTTTAATTAAAACACTGTTACAGAATATCACAATTGATTTTATTTCTTTTAAAATCGTTTGAAATATTGATTGTACACCTAATGATGCTAAACATTGGTTAGCGAAACAGCCGTCTGTATATTGACACGTTTCTACTAGCTAAGATATTATCAAATGTTTGATAATGCATTAGCGATTCAAAACATGTCATAATAAAACTTCTAAAATAGACGTTTTCATTCGTATTAATAATTTAATATGAAAAATAAAAAAAGAATCAATAAATAGGCTAATTTAATATTTTTAACTGTTTAATTTGGTACACTGCTAAAATATCACTACTTATTTATTTAATTTCGATTAAATTTGATGACCTTCGTGGCAGAGCGGTAAAAGCTCTGACTGCCATGCCGTAGGTTCCGGGTTTGATTCCCGGCGATGGCAGTGTGATTGTCACACTATTTTTGGTCTGGTATATTCATTGTGTCAATTCAACTGACTATATATAACATAAAATCGCCACCCTGTGCGCGTAGACTCAATCGATGTATTATTCTATTCTGCATCTGAAATGTGGTAATGATAAGCGACAATGATAATGCCTTAGAAGGGCGAAACATGTCATTCCCATTAAATATAATAAAACTTCTAGAAAACTGACGTTTTTATTCGTATTAATTATTATATTTGAATTTATTCCAAAACAATCTAAGTCTCAGCTATATGGATGGGGAAAACCGAATAAGGCGATGCCAACCTTACGGACCAAGAACTATTTAAATTCAGTAAATTTTACATAATTATTTTAAGATTATTTTTGTATAGAATCATGTTTGCCATCCCTGATCTGTATGTATATAAAGGACTAAGTTTACAATAGTGTCACCAGTCTGTCGATGTCAGCGAGCCTGGCGAAACCGGTCGCTGTCAAAATAAAGACAAAAGTGGAAGTAGTTAAAGAACATTGTTTTATTTAATTATCATTTAAAATGAACTTCCATCAAGAGATTTCGGTAAAATCATTTGATTATCTTAACAAGAGTTTGCAAGTCTAGTTTATATGCCGTTTACGTAGAAAGTTTCCAGACGATCCCACAGAAATAAAACAAATTAAACATAATATCCGCAAAACAAGATGGCCGTACTTAATTTAAGACATTTAAACTTAATGCGTCCGTGTTGTTGTTATGATTCTATAACTCAAATCGCAAACTTTCTCCCGCCAAAATTCGCCCGCCATTTTAAAGCCGCGATAAACATCTGCTGCCATCTATGTTCTGATTTATAATCAACGAAAAAATCTTTACTACGCCCGTAAATCAATCGATATGTTCCGTGCATTGTAAATTCTTTATTTTTTCTTGCAATTTCCGCTCGGCTTGTTGCATTCTAGAGCCGGTACGCCATTTCGTATTAGTTGAGAAGTGGCCAATCTAGCAATTTGTTTTGATTAAAAATAAACGTGTTTGGACGTGTGGAAATTATTAGTTTATACATTATTTATAATACGAAATGTATTAATGTCTACTTTTTATTAATGGAATCCCAGATCTCGACGACCCACTGTTCGTAAAATCACGCGATCTTGAGTTCGTGATTGCACTTAGATTCTCAAACTTACTGTGATCGTGGAGCATTTCTTGTAGCAAAAATCTGATCAAATTAACAAAATAGACATTACAACATTAAGGTTTAAGGCATCTATTGAGAACAGGTAAAATAATATATTGTATATAGTAATCTACCAGAAATATACTATATACAATATATTATTTACTATCAGGGGTTCAAAATGGTAGAAGGGCTACGATGGAGTATGTTTTGCTGGAAAATAAGCCTCTACATAAAATAAATGTCATAAGGCGCCATGTTGCATTTACAACAGCAACACTACTATCACGTCCAACTCTCTAGCGTCCACGAGAGGGCTTTTAAAGACCCCGCGAACCCCGGGCAATGTGGCACATATTACTTAGTGCCATAGCAGATAGAGAGAGGACGAATGGCGAGCTTCCAGCGCCATAAAACTGGATACACCCAGCTAAGGGAAGGTAACCCAGACAGAAAATCCTTCAGAGAGGGCAAGGCGATACCACTCTTTGGAAATTTTTCCCCAGGTCATCACCATGAGGTCTACTCAAGGGTGATAGTCAACGTTTGGGAGACCTGATAAGACACAGAAAGAAGAAGATACTACCAGAAACGCACGAGAGATGGTTTGACATTAGGAAGACAAGACACTCTCCAAAATCACGAGTATTTACCTTCTGAATGTATTTTCACTAATATGAAAGACGTCAATCTCCGAGGAGACCGCGTTCAGCAGATTAATTGCTCATCCCACCGCTTTCACCAGAGGCAGGTTAGTTCTGGCTGCCGGTAGATAAAACAATCTATGCTGTCGATGTCGGAGATATCTATCAGGGATAAAAAGCCGAACACCCTTCAGCAAGGAAAAAGTTCTCGAAATATCCCCTGAGTAATCTTAATAAAGGGTTATGAGATGCCCATCTCTTCGAAGCTGCAGAGAGTTGGCATTCCCAAAAGAAATATCGTAGGATAGAGTCACCATTAAAACTGAAATGAAAAATCTAGAAAACAGGCAAATAATAAAAGGAAATTTAAGATGGTGTGGATACGTGGAAAGAATGAATGTAGAAAGATTGGCAAATAATGTTTATTTAACAAGGTGTTGATAGCTCCTTCATTCGCAGCCCTTTCGTCCAGCCCACTAAAGCCGTTGGAGTTTTATAGATTTGACGAAGTTTTACAAATTTAAATTCGCCTTGCAAATATAATACAATACATTATCAAATTTTCAATTTGGTGTCCTTTTTTCTTCCCTCTAATTATTACCTGGTTTCCTTCTCGTCGTAATGGAGTAATACTCCTTATACAATAATGGCTGTTTTATTGATCTAGCCTCTTTTTCTTATTGGTATTTTCAGATCAGACATTTCTTTAGTTACAAACGACGCTTTTAAAACAAATGTATTGAAATAATAGCCGCTATTTAAACCATTTCACATAAAAAAGATTTACACGCGTTCATAACGATTACAAATTGATAATATTTGTCTATTTCAATCCGCAAGAGAGCAAAACACGCACAGATTTAACGTACAATTGCCTGAAGCTAAACATCTAATTTTATGTACTTAATTTTCGTTAGTTTCAAAAGCCCTTTACCTCAGAGGCGGCGGATCAACATAATAAAATAATAATAATAAAAATAATAAATTGGATAATTTATAGAGCGCCATTTTTATGAATTACTTATCTCAAGGGTGCTGTAGAAGATGCTCCGTTTTATCAAATAGATAATAATAAAAATAATAATGATAACAAAAATAATAAACATATTTAGTATGAGGGCTGCACCTGACGAAGTCGATCAGCCCTTCCTGTCAGGAAATGATAATTTGAAAAGGTGCGTTTTGAGTCTCGATCTAAACTCTGATTGATTCTCAATGCACTTAAGGTCTGCTGGAAGACTGTTCCAGGCTGAAGGGCCGGCTTCCGCGAAGGCTCCGTCGCCAAAGTTTGTGCATGGACAGCGTTTTGGCACAGTCAATCAAACCGATCGCAGAAGACTTAGCTGATCGCAGTGTAGACTGTCTAGCATTCAGGTTCTCGTTGATGCAGAGTTCAGATATATAAGCTGGTGCCATTCCATGCAACGCCTTATAGACCGTCCAGCAGAATTTGTATTGTATCCTTTCTGGACATTTCAGCCAGTGGAGCTCCTTAAGATGCTGTGTTACGTGACAACTCTTTGGCACAACCCTTATCAGTCTTGCTGCTGCATTGAATGCAGACTGGAGTTTATTATTGTTTCTTGAACAATGATGTAAACCTCCATATTAAATATGAAGATAAAAAGAAAACGTCAGTTTTCTAGACCTTTTATAATATTTTATGGGAATGACATGTTTCGCCCTTCTAAGTTCAACTCGTTGCAGTTTATATACACTAGTAATGGAGCAGAATATGGTAATTAACAAAAATTTATGTGACTATCATTTTTAACAAATAATTATTTGGGTAGGTTCAGGAAAATTGGAAAGTGTTTCTTGGAACTCGTTAAGAAATTTTATGACAATGATTATATTGTTAGGAGATACTAAATGATATTATATAAATCGAAAATAAGTTATTTGAGGTAGGACGAAATAAAGGGTTTCTAAGAAAAAATATTCTTACAAATTGTTTACAAATGATTAAATGAGGGTATTAATTGCAAACCTGGCAAACTCCATCATTAGATGTTTTGAGTAAATCGCAAAAAACTGATACGCTAATAAAATGCGCTTTTTATGATATTTTTTTTTTTCATCTCAACCAGTTAGTATTTCAAAAGTAATCAGCCAAGAAATAATCATTATTATGTTGATAATTAAAGTAAAATAATGAATTTCATTTTAGAGTTTGCCAGCTTTGGAACACTCAAGTGGAGGTTGCCATGTTTGCAACAAACCCTATATTTTAATAGCAAAATTCTTCATAATGAAGCCGAATTTGAAACTGAAAATCAATAAAAATTGTGTGCAAATGTGTTATGAATAAGACCCAATTCATATATCACTTTTGATTGTTGGTGGAGTTTGCCGGGTTTGCAAATAATACCCTCAAATGTCGTTAACATATGTATTTTTACCATTGTTTCTTCATTCATCCAATTTATTATTTATTATTATAATGATCATTTTATTATTTTGTTCATAACACCATCATTTGCACCGCATTCACTTCTTATATTTTTATATTTTCATTCGACACTATCATACACAGAGTATCGACATTCGTTTAAGAGATCTCATTTCTTCTGCATTTATTCTACTTTCATCCTTCTTTTGCCAGTTCCATGCTTCGCTTCCATACATAAGGGTCGGTAGAAGAACACCATTGTGCACTGCTATTCTAGATTTTTGGATAGGTTTTTGTTTGCGATACCATATATAGATTTGCTTGTCCATATATTGATTAAATAACCACGGGGACATTACGCAACCCTGTTTTGACACCTTTATTGATATTAAAGATAGATATGAAAATGCTCCACATTTCGTACTGGACGGTCGTGTTTAAGTTGCTCCGAGTAAAATATTGATTTTAATAGTCTTTTATATAGTTTAATTTCAGTTTCGGTGATGTGCTAAAGTGTAGTGCGTGTTTCAATCATTAGATTCAATTTGAGTGTGTGTTTTACGACAAAAAAGGGTTTTTAATTTTTTATAACTACAACGAACCGTGTACTTGAACTTCACAAGACGACATTTTGTCACATCATTTTACAACCTTATTACCTGCTGTCCCAGCCGCATTCCGTCAAAAGGTCTCGCGACGTTGCCAAACAACCGAAATGGCATCGATGTCTTCAGTAGAGCGCGTGAAGGATGTGTTAGATCTTCAAACATTTATTAACAATACACTATCCCTCACAAACATTCTTAGTAAAGACCAAAAATCTTCCATCATCGATGCCGTACAAAAGATGGTGATGCACATAACAAGTGTGTGCGAAAAATCGTCTACATCTAGTGAAAAGGATGAATCGCTGGATGTAAAATCATCTCTCAACTCAATTGCCAATGACATAGAAAATATAAAAAAAATGCTTATCAACAGAAACACTTATGCAGAGACGGCTGGTAAGCCCTCTCATCAAGAGACCAAACAGCGGCATGCACTGACTGATCCCGATAATTCGACCTTTCCTCCACTCATCACCACCAATAAATCTCCGGCCATCCCTCCAAGACCCGCTGTAATGGTATTCTCCAATGAACCAAAAACTGCAATCACACTGGAGACCCTGAAAAGGGCAATAAATCCTGCTTCTATTGGAGTTCGGGTGACGGGAGTGCGTGAAATGAAAAATGGAGGTATAGTAGTGCACCCCCACACTGAAGCCGAAGCATCCCTGCTTGCCAACTCCACCGCCCTGGCAAACGCTGGACTCAAAGCTACTGTGCCGCAACATCGCCAGCCCAGGATCGCCATTAGAGGTCTGTCGCAGGACATGGACTCGAACACCATCATCGATGCTATCCATCACCAATCATCGTCCGAAACCGGCCTAACCATAAGTGACCTTAAAAATAAAATAAAATTCTCCCACAAGTCTGGTCCTCGTACGGGCAACTGCACGCACATATACAGTGTGCCACCTAAGGTACGTCATGCGCTTGTTGCCAAGAAAAACCTAGCCATAGATTGGCAACTCCACGGAATTCGTGATTGGATCGACAACGTGAAGTGCAATAAGTGCCACCTGTATGGTCATCACATGAAGAATTGCACAGCTGACCAACCTACTTGCCATCACTGCGCCCAACTTGGTCACAACCGCGACACATGTACAAAAAAAGACAGAAATCCTCAATGTGCTACATGCTCTTTTTTCCGTAAAACAGCTTGTCATGTCACTGGCTCCCCTGAATGTCCTGCGCGTCAAGCTGCAGACAAACGAGAGCTATCAAAAATTAATTTTTTTTGCTAAATCCTACCGGTCTTGAGGAGGAGATCTGCTTTAACGCCTACTATCAAAATGTCAGAGGACTTAATACGAAAATCAGTACTTTGCAAGAAAATATACTTATTACTCAGTATGATATAATATTCCTGACCGAAACGTGGCTAAAAAGCGGTCTCTCCTCATCAGAGCTGGGGCTATTTGGCTATAACATTTACCGTTGCGATAGAGCAAACGACTCTAGGGGAGGTGGTGTCATGATATGCGTAAAGAACACATACCCATGTCTCGTACTGGAGATGCATAATGAGGATTATGAACTTATAATACTTAGTATCACAGTCGGTTCGAAAAAGATCACCGTCGGTTGTGTGTACATACCCCCATCTTCCTCCTTAGTGATTTATCAATCATACACATTAGTCGTAGATAAAGCACTGCAAAACAAACACGACTCCTCGGTTATGTGCGGTGACTTCAACCTCCCAAACACATCCTGGTCAAATGACGACAAAGGTGCCACAATATCCGGACAGCAATCAACCCAAGCAACACTCATATCTAATTTCTTTGCCTATATGAACATGTTCCAATTAAATTTCATTCCCAACATTCTTCGATCATATCTTGACTTGATCTTTAGTAACATGCCTTCAATCCAAGTGCACGAAGCTGACGAAATACTTGTGCCAATAGATAAATATCACCCACCCCTTTCTTTTATATTTCAAACATCATCTAAAATTGAATCTCTTAGCTCAAAAAACACTTCTTATAAAAAATATACCGATGGTAATTATTTCGAAATGAATAAGTTCCTCGAACAAGTAGATTGGAATTCCCACTTCAAAACAGATGATATTAATGAAAGCCTTCTATATTTTAATTCTATCCTCACCCAGGCTATTGAAAAATTTATTCCTACTAGGATTTTCTCTCCACCTAAATTTCCCAAATGGTTCAATTCAAAACTTAAAACATTAATATTCGAGAAAAAAAAAGTCCACAAATTGTACAAATCTACTGGCCGTTTAACTTATTATAAACAATTTTCTCATCTTCGATCGCAATGTAAAATTGAATCCATTTTATGTCATAATTCCTATATAGAGGAAACAGAAAAAACATTAACCTCTAATCCTAAAAAGTTTTGGCACTATGTTGCCGAAAAAAGAACCGACAATAATCTACCCTCAAATATGTTTCTTAATGATACTAAAGCATCCAATGGTCAAGATATATCCAACCTTCTTGCATCTCATTTTTCTTCTGTGTATTCCATCAATACAAACAACCATAACCGTGTAATAAACTATAATAAAACAGTTGACTTAAACCACCTTCAGTTACAACCCTCTGATGTTCTCATCAAACTAAACTCACTCAAAGGTAAATCCTGCTCAGGACCGGATTTGATTCCCGAAATAATTCTCAAAAAATGTAAAAGCACTCTATGTAAACCTCTCTGTACTTTGTTCAATTACTCTCTCACAAGCGGAACATTTCCCGAAAAATGGAAGCTATCTTATATTCAACCCATATTCAAAACTGGCAACAAAGCGGATATCCAAAACTATCGACCTATTTCTATCTTGTCACATATCCCGAAATTATTTGAATCTATTGTAACGGCCAAAATAACACCACTTTTCACTCACATTCTTATCAATCAACAACACGGCTTTAGATCCAAGAAATCGACAACAACAAATCTTCTTTCTTTTACTGATAATATCGTAAAAGGTCTTGAACATAGTCAACAACTTGATGTAATTTACACTGACTTTTCCAAGGCCTTCGATACAGTCAATCACCATATTCTTCTCTCTAAATTACATGCGCTCGGTATAAGAGACCCATTTCTTTCACTTATCAAATCTTACCTCAACAACAGAAAACAAATTGTACGAATCAACAACTTCCTGTCTAATCCTATAATTGTAACTTCTGGCGTACCTCAAGGAGCCCACCTTGCTCCCTTACTATTTAATCTATTTATTAATGATGTACATGAGTCAATTAATAATTCCTCATTCTGGTTATTTGCGGATGACAACAAAATTCTTAAAGTCATAAATACTTCCGAAGATTGTCTACTTCTTCAAGCTGACTTAATCTCATTTTATGAGTGGTGTGTACATAATGACCTGAAATTAAACACAAGCAAATGTAAAATTATGAGATTTTTTCGGAAAAATGTTCCAATTAACTACCCTTACAGCATTGACAATATACAGCTCTCAAGTGAAACCTGCATACGCGACCTAGGAATTACACTAGACTCCAAATTATCTTTCACCGCACATATTGAGTTAGCTGTCAACAAATCCTATAAACTTCTTGGCTTTATTAATAGAATTTCTTCCGACTTCAAAAACATATCCACTCTTAAATCCCTCTATTGTGCCTTAGTTCGTCCTCACTTAGAATATGCATCAGTAGTCTGGTCTCCATACTATGAAATTCACATCTCCAATATTGAGTCCGTACAGCATCGTTTTCTTAGGAAAATTGGTCGAATGCTAAGACTTGATAGAGATGACTATTCCTACTCCGACCTGGAAAGACTACTAAATATTTCACCACTAGTTAATCGCAGAAGTAATTATGACTTAATCTCCTTTTTCAAAATTATAAACTCACACTTTGATGCACCCTGTCTACTCGACAGTATAAAATTTAATATACCAACCCGAAATTTAAGGAATTTTAAACTTTTCCGCGAAAATCTCCATAAAACCAACTATGGATATAATGCACCTATACCGAGAATGACTAGACTGGCAAATTCTTGTCATGACTTAGATTTTTTTGGAATAAATCTAAATTCCTTTATTTCTTCACTTAAAAAGTATCGACCTCTACCAAACCCTTAATTTATTTTTATTTTTAAACTAGTTCATAGTATTAATGAACGTGATTTTTCGAACCTTCTGTTTCTATGTCGATTTGAATGAGTCCTTTGTAATCTTTTTGTAGTCCTTAAATAATCTATGTACCTACCTGTAGTCTTAGTTTTATAATTGTACTTCTCCGTTAATAATCTTATACCCATATTCTTAATTTTAACTATGTCCTATCTTTAATACCTGTATTCTCATTTATAATAGTGTCCTTTTTTCACCAAAAACCTATTACAATACTTACCTGCATAGACGCACAGACTTAACTCGTCTTAGGCTTAATTTTTACCGTTGCTCTTAAAATGTTCATAGATTTAAGTAAATTGTCTGTAAGAAAATAATGTATTGGAATTTATTCCGTTTATAACAATAAATAAATAAAAAATAAATAAAATAAACCAGGCTGTAAGATCTCCATTTACTCTGACACTAGCAGTTTTAACTAATAGTGTCAGTTTTTACTAGAAATAATAAAGTTTTTCTAACTAACTAACTAACTAACTAACCATCACGCCGTCTCCCCGAAGGGGTAGGCAGAAAGAATGGACTGCCACACCTTTCTTTCCTGACATATTTCTCTCGCTTCCTCAACATTCATACATCGAGTCATGCACGCGCGTCGATTTCTCTGACTCCTCACATGGTCGACATTCAATATTTGATTTATTTGATCGTGCCACGTTTTCCTTGGTCTTCCTCTATTTCTGGTACCATTTACATCATTAACATATAATTTTTTAACCATTCTTTATTCATTCATTATTTCCATATGTCCAAACCATCTTAATGATCCTTTCATTATTTTGTTCATGACACCATCATTCGCACCGCATTCACTTCTTATATTTTCATTCGACACTCATCATACACAGAATATCCACACATTCGTCTAAGGGATCTCATTTCTACTGCATTTATTCTACTTTCATCCTTCCTTTGCCATAATAAAGTTTTTCAATTTCCTAATAGAGCTTAAACGAATTTGCAGCTTTTAAAATTTCCACCCACCGCCACTGGCATAATGTTTACGATTATCGGAACCTTTATAGACGTATGCAAGTGTTATTCTCATTAAAATCTCTTTGGAAATGCCGAATGCACATGACTTTGGGCAGAGAACAGTTATAAGCGAGGAAACAGGTCGCCATGCTCCGCACTCTTCTCATGTGATGGCTACTTATCTCAACCGCCTGATCACGAAATGGTAAGCCCCAGCATCTCTGATCTCTTTTTTAAAATCTTGTTTTATCTTCATTCCAAAGATGAAAATCGCATCTAGTCCGAATGCCAGATTTTTTCAGTCCAAAATTCTTTGATACATTGAGTCTAATGTTTTATTTATTGATTCAAGATAATAACAATATTATTGATTAATTGGATACTTTATATAGCGCCATTTTTACGAATTAACCAATTCGAGTTAACTAACTAACTAACCATTACGCCGTCTCCCCGAAAGGGTAGGCAGAAAGAATGGACTGTCACATTTTACTGATGCGGCACTCCATCCTTCTCTTTTCGCCCCGCGGGAGACGCGGTGTGATGGGTTGCGAAGCTCATCGCCACCAATAGGCATCTCCCGCGCACACTTTGATCGTCCAACACCCACAAAATAAATCTAAAACAAATAATATAAAATACAATGATATAAAATAAAATAACAAAATAAAAATAATTTAACACAAAATGTTCTTTTTAGATGGTGCACATATTGACTATTAAATTTATGTTCCACGAAACCACCGTTTTTTTAATTTAGCACATAATGTTTTTTTTGATATTGCAAATGTTGACATGGACGATCCGGACTTTTGTGTTTATTTAATTTATGTTACACGTATCCACCGTTTTTTAAATTAGCTGTAATTAGGCACTTAACCAGCAAGAACTTAAAAATAATATTGAAGAAATTATTCAAATTGTCATTGGAGCAAATGAAAAATTTATTTTTACACCTGTCAAAATTCTTTACAAAAACGATAAAACTAATATAATTTTAACAGCAAAACAGTACAAACGTATTACGTTTCACAATTAACTATTATAAAGTGCGGTAACAGTTAAAATGAAGACTACAGGGGAAAAACAAAGAATGTCAGTTAAAATTCAAAATAAATGTAATAATGCCATCTAGCGGCATTTGTGCGTATCTATCCACAGTAAAATTTTCATATTCAAAAATCATGTGTGTCATCGACTATGGCCAGATAATCGATTGCTAATTGCTAAGAAATATATAGACTTTGATTAGCTTCATTCTCAATTTATACAAATTAACCTTGTACTGACATTTCTTGTTTTTCCCCTGTAGTCTTCAATTGACCAAAACATTTCACTTATACACGAAATATCTCTAAATTTACAGGAGCACCGCACGAACCAAAGCAAATTATCAAAATAAACCACACAATCAAAATAAACTCTAGAGTTCTTATATGTATTTATTGATTCTTGGACAATGGTGTAAAAAGTTCATTTTAAATTATTAATACGAATTAAAACCGAATGATTTTACTGTAACCTTTTGATGTAAGTTGCATTTTAAATAATAATTAAATAAAACGATGCTTTTTAACTACTTCCACATTTGTCTTTATTTCAACAGCGACCGGTTTCGCCAGGTACGAGTCTGTCGATGCCAGCGAGCCTGGCGAAACCGGTCGTTGTCGAAATAAAGACAAAAGTGGAAGTAGTTAAAAACATCGTTTTATTTAATTATTATTTACGAATGAAAACGTCTGTTTTATACAAGTTAACTAACTAACTAACCATCACGCCGTTTCGCCAGAAGGGTAGGCAGATAGTATTGACCACCATACCGTTTTGTCCTGACATACCTTTCTAGGTTCTTCCACATTCATACAACGTAACATGCATGCTCGTCCATTTTTTCGACTTCGAATGTGGCCGCATTTTCAGTTTTCGATTTCTGTGACTCAATATTTGATTTATTTGATCGTGCCACGTTTTCCTCAGCCTTTTGTCTATTTCTGGTTTCATTTATATCGTTCAACATATAATTTTTTACAATTCTTTCTTCATTCATTCTTTCCGTGTGTTCCAACCATCTTAATGATCCTTTCATTTTTTTGTTCATAACACCATCATTCGCACCGCATTCTCTTCTTATTGTTTCATTCGACACTCTATCATACACAGAGTATGCACACATTCGTCCAAGAGATCTCATTTCTACTGCATTTATTCTACTTTCATCCTTCTTTTGCCAGTTCCATGCTTCGCTTGCATACATAAGGGTCGGTAGAAGAACACCATTGTGCACTGCCATTATAGCTTTTTTGGATAGGTTTTTGTTTGCGATGACAACTTTAAGTGCACCATTCACTTTGTTGCCTGCCCTAACCCTATATACGAGTACTATATAAAACAAACAAACAAACAAACCATCACGCCGTTTCGCCGCAGGGGTAGGCAGAGAGAATGGACCGCCACACTACTCTATCCCGGCAAACCTCTCTAGCTTCCTCCACATTTATACAACGAGTCATACACGCACGTATATTCCTCCGACTTCTAAAATGATCAACCTTTAAAATTTGATGTGACCATTGTCATGCCATGTTTTCCGTACACTCCATTTACATCATTAACGTATAATTTCTTAACCATTCTTTCTCCATCCATGCGTTCCATATGTCCGAACCATCGCAGCGATCCTTTCATAATTTTGTTCATAATACCTTCTTCTGCTCTACATTCCTTACTTATATCAGCATTTGAGATTCTGTCGTATATCGTTCTACTACACATACGTCTTAAGGACCTCATCTCTACGGCATTTATTCTGCTTTCATCCTTCTTCTGCCAGTTCCATGCTTTGCTTCCATACATTAGGGATGGGAATAGAACTCCATTGCTATATATCATGAACTTAATAATAACTTACTTTATTCGAGCGAATAACTTAATATCACAATTACACTCATTGATGTACGAAGCTGAAGTATCAAGTCACAAAACACATCGAGTGCTGTTCTTATTAAAAATACGTTTATCCTATTACTGGCGGATGATGATGAAACTCAGTCGAGTCAACATTACCGCAATCGAAAACCGCGTTCTGCACGTGTTATTACAATATGTTTGTAGGTAAAACTGATTGACATTTGATTACTGGGAACATAAGTGATGTTAATGCGATCATCTTAAAAGGCTGTGTTTGTCAATCTGTGGGGTGCACTCATTGCATGCCGATTAAAAAAAAATCACAATTTTATTAAACTTTAAACCAAGTTGATAAAAATCACATTAAAGTTGTTATATTTAATAGAATGGTTGTATATTTGTATGTAATTATTATGTTTTTTAATTGTCCTTTTGTCCCAGAATGTGTTGTTTTTCATGGGAATACAGTATAATCACTGTATGTCTATAAATATCAAAAATATGAAATATCAAAACGCAGACATATTGTTATAAACAAAATAATGAAAGGATCATTAAGATGGTTTGGACATGTGGAAAGAATGAATGAAGAAAGAATGGTAAAAAAATTGTGTGTTAACGATGTAAATGGAACCAGAAATAGAGGAGTTCACATATACAATCTTTATCTATTGTTTCTTGATTAATGATGTAAAACTTCATATTAAATAATTAATGCGAATGAAAACGTAGATTTTCTACAAGTTTTATTATATTTTATGAGAATGACATGTTTCGCCCTTCTAAGGCATTATGAAACGTTAAACCTTATTTTGCCAGTTTCATGGTTCGCTTCCATACATATTGGTCGGTACAAGAGCACCATTGTGCACTGCCATTTATCGAGCCACGCATCAATTTTCCTCTATTTTCTTTTTTTTTTCTTTGTTTCATTCGCACTACATTTACTTATTATATTTTCATTCGACATTTTATCATACACATATTTTCCACACATTCATCTAAGAGATCTCATTTTTACTGTATTTATTCTATTTTCATCCTTCTTTTGCCATTTTAATGCTTCGCTTCCATACATAAGGGTCGGTACAAAAACAATATATTAATTCATAATATTTTAACAGTTTGATGACCGCTATAACGATATGTGTCATCTCTTCATACTGGCACTTGTCAGACGGAGAAAGTTGCTCGTGAAAAAGTTCATTAAGCATGCAAAAAGGTAAAAAAATAAAATCAAAATATATAAAAACGAGTCCGGCGCATTAAAATCACAGCAATTAGATTGGGAAGAAATGTGTGTCATTAGCAGAGCTCGTTACTCTCCGTGGTAAGATGTATTTTGGAGGCTGAGGGCAGTTAAATACCATCGTAAAGGGAACCCCAGAACACAAGAAAGTTTAACCATTTATGTTTTTGTTTTCAACATTGTAGTAGGCCACGTTGATTACCGTAATTACCGTATTCTGCGCCTTTAAGGAGAGCAAACCCTTCACAATTAAAAAAAATCGTTATATGAAATTATATCGAAACCCACGACCCGGACATTGAAATAAAATGCAAAATTGAAGTTGCACGAGCTGCATTTGATAAAATGAGAACATTATTTTGCAACGATAATCTTAACTTGAAACCCCGACAAAGAATGATTAAATGTTATATATGGTCTGTTCTACTACGGCTGCGAAACCTGGACTCTGAAAGTGAATGTAATGAACCGGTTGGAAGCGTTCGAGATGTGGATATACCGCAAAATGCTCTGTATACCGTGGACCGATAGGTTTATATGTATATTATAATTATTGTGATAATTATGAATAATATGTTCGCTATGATTGTTACAATAGTTTTGTGCATTTTAGTTTTGTTTTCTGTTTCTGCGTCCCTGAGTTGCTGCTCATGGATGTTGCCACTGGCTCCTGTTCATTGCTTTTGTCTTGACCGGAAGTCTACACTGCCCCTTGGTGGGTGTGTTCTGATCTACTTTTCTGTTTATAATGTGTCTTTTATATATACTGTTTTTTTTTAAATTCATTTCAGCTCTTTCTAAAACCTGTCCTCCATCCATCCCATCCCAATTTATTCATTCTTACTTAACATTTTCCCGCCTCCCTCATACACTATCTTCTTCCTGTTTTAAATTTTAGTTTGATATATATTTGTCCTATTGTGTATTGTGTATTAATGTGTGTTTTATATATTATAATGTTAATGTGTTTTTTTACTAATTTAAGGTGTACTTTATATAATATTTACTTCTGATTTTATTTCATAATAAAGAGATGTGAGGCCGCGCGGGAGATATATAAGGTTAAAATAATAGATTAAATGTGGTCTGTCACCCTTTTGATTGATGACAAGAAAAGGCTAAATTAAATTAACGTAAGTCTCGGATGGACAAGGAACAGGCCTAGATAGTGCAGCGAGACTGACAAAAGGGCGTCGCTGCGTCCTATAAGAGTCTCGGGTGGTGGTGGGAACTTTATATATGTGGACTGATAGGGTCAGTAATGCAGACGTACTGCAGAGAGCCAGAGCCAATAGAGAGCTGTTGTCAAGTGTGAAAATTAGAAAAGTCTCATTCATATTTGGGTCATGTGCTAAGGGGAGAAAAATACCACCTCCTTCGACTGATATTAATTGATAAAGACGGAGGGACGTCGGGGAGTTGGTAGAAGGCAGCTGTCCTGGCTGCGGAACATCAAAGAGTGGACAGGAATAACAAGAGTTCAGAACCTGTTCCAAGTGGCGCAGGATAAAGATGCCTTTGATGTAGTGATCGTCAACGTTGGGGGGACCTGACACGGCACCGAAAGAAGAAGAATACCATATACTAAAATAACTAACTAAAGAATGGACTGCAGCACTTTTCTTTCTTGACATATTTCTCTCGCTTCCTCATCATTTATACATCGCATCATGTACGCGCGTCACGTGGCCGGCATTCAATAATTGATTTATTTGATCGTGCCACGTTTTCCTCGGTATTCCTCTATTTCTAATTCCATTTACATCGTTAACATATATTTTTTACTATTCTTTCTTCATTCATTCTTTCCATGTGTCCACACCATCTTAATGGTCCTTTCATAACACCATCATTCGCACCGCATTCATTTCTTATATTTTCATTCGACACTCTATCATACACAGAGTATCCGCACATTATTCTTTATATTTCATTTATTCTATTTTCATCCTTCTTTTATCAGTTCCTTGGTTCATTTCCATACATAAGGGTCGGTACAAGAACACCATTGTGCACTGCTATTTTAGTTTTTTTGGATAGGTTTTTGTTTGCGATGACAACTTTAACTACAATATACTATACAAACATAATCTCTTGACCCAGACGTAGAGACAAAATGCAGAATTGAGGCAGGAAGAGTAATAATAAATTTCAATAAAATGAAACCACTCTTCTGTAATGATAACATAAATTTGAACGCTTTAGTGAAAATGCTGCCAAGATATTTAAATTGGTCGATTACTATATTATAAATTAATAATGGAGTTTTACAAAACAGATACCTCAAAAATTAATACATAATTTTGTTCATTATGCCTTCTTCCGCTCTACATTCCTTTCTTACATCAGCATTTGAGATTCTGTCGTACATCGTTCTACGACACATCTTAGGGATCTCATCTCTACCGCATTTATTCCGTTCTCATCCTTCTTCTGCCAGTTAAAAGATTCGCTTCCCTACATAAGGTTCCATTGTGATCATATCACGTTAAAAAATGTTCCACTTGTATCAATATAGAACTACCGGTAATAATTACATCTCTTTTTCATCTGAATTATATCTTAATTGTGTAATTCGTGTTTGCTCTTAAGGCAAATTGCACTTTTACTGATCAAAATTGCACATCGACTAGTCTTTAGCTCCCATTCAAGAGCACTCGAATATACTTTAATGCTTTTAGGTTCCATGGATATGCCCACTTAGGGTGAAAGCACCGTTTGTGGATCAGTTTGCATTTAAAAAAACGCTAAATTATTGATTTTAGATAAACTCAAGACGTTAACACTGCGAAATTCCATAATGACGAATTTTTAATTATTATTATTATTTTCTTCTATGTTCGCCATACTTTGGGTTGTAAATGTTTTATTTGTCTTTTTCTTTTTTATATACTTTGTACCAAATTTTAATTGTATCTCAATAGAGACGAAGACGTAAACTGGAAACTGAACATGGATGATCAAGGTGTTTACAGGACTTATGACCTGTCATTGGTTGGGTTAAGCGCACGCTTTATGTAATTACAACATTCCCCATTCCACCTTTGTTATTTGTGATCATGCATGACAAATTTTTGGAAGATGTATATATACTTCAAAATCCATATTTATCTTCACGTAGCAGTTTCAGTCAGCCATCTATGTAGATTTGGTTGCACTTGTGAATTTTTTCAAGAATTAACCTATACAACCGACCCACTAACGCCATCTATGGAGAATGATTTTCGGCATTTAGCAAACTACGTTATTAACACAATGCGAAGGCTGTCGACCAACATATTGTTAGAAGCCGCTAGGAGTATTATTCCATTCTATATGCCAAAGAATTTTGACCATATACAAGACTAACACAAAGAAAAAATATCAGACATATTTCGGAGAACCCGGTCCTTCCTTAGTGATATTTAAAATATTATAAAATTGTTTACAAATATGATCAGTTTTGACAGATGTTATAAAGATTTATTTAGGCACGTTTATGTGTTTATTGTATAACAAATATTATGACTAACTAACTAACTAACCATCACGCCGTCTCCCAAAGGGGTAGGCAGAATAAATGGACTGACACACTTTTCTTTCCTGACATATTTCTCTCGTTTTCTCAACATTCATACATCGTGCCATGCACGCGCATCGATTTCTCTGACTCCTCAAATGGCCGACATTCAATTTTCTTAGATTTATTTGATCGTGCCACGTTTTCCTCGGTCTTCCTCTTCTTATATTTTCATTCGACATTCTATCATATAAAGAGTATCTACACATTCGTCTAAGAGATCTCATTTCTACTGCATTTATTCTACATTCATCATTCTTTTGCCAGTTCCATACATAAGGGTCGGTAGAAGAACACCAATCATGAATCAATTTAAAATTTAAAATAATAATTTAAAGTTCTTATTGGGGTTCAGGTAATTACTTACGACAAAGGAAATAAATAAAAAAATTGACTTGACGTTAAATATATATATATTTTTTTAAATTTTTTTTTATACTACAGGTTGTTTGAACCCAATTACTGTATACAATTTATTTTAAGCTATTATATGGATTCTCATGACATATGATAGGTAGCCAATCTATCGCCATTTTATTGCCACGTGAATTCTACACCAGACCAAAGACAGTGAGACAATCACACTGCCATCGCCGGGAATCGAACTCGGGATCTTCGGTATGCATATCAGAGCTCTTACCACTCTGACACAAAGGTCGTCGTGGCAGAGTGGTAAGAGCGTATTATTATATGCATAAGTGAAAATACTATATTGTGAGTAGTCCGACTGTAATTTTAATGCCTCTTATGGATAAGTGTGCTACTTTTGATAAAAACTCGAAACGTTAAATTCTGTATTACGGAGAACTTTGAATGTTTAACCCACAAAAAAATACTTTTGCCGCTAGACACGGGTACACTCGGGTTATAATATTTACATTGAAGAGTACAGAGGGCGATAAATTATTACAATCACGAGCTTATGTATAATTAATTATATGTAAATAATAAGTTCTGTGTTCTCATGTATGGAAGTGAAGCTTGAAGCTGGTAAAATAAGGATGAAAGCAGGATAAACGCCGTAGAAATGAGATCACTAAGAAGAATGTGCGGGAAAACGTTGTATGATAGATAACCAAATGATGAAATAAGAAAGAAATGTAAGGCAGATGACTGCATCATGAATAAAATTAAAAAAAAGGATCCCTGAGATGGTTTGGACATATGAAACGAGTGGATGAGAGTAGAATGGTTAAAAAGTTGTACACAAGCAGCGTGAGTGGAAAAAGAAGCCGAGGACGACCGAGGAAAACATGGCATGATCAAATTAATCAATTACTAAAAGACGAAAAATGGACAAGAAGACTGCTGACTTGGAGACCGTGGACGGCAAAGAGAAGTGTAGGGCGACCGCAGCTACGGTAGAAGGATGATCTGAACAGACATGACGTAATAACCTGGATGAAGTCTGCACAAGACAGAGTGACATGGAATCGAATGGAGGAGGCCTTTGTCCAGGAGTGGACGGGAATAGGCTGAGGAAGAAGGAAGAATGCCTTAACTAAATGATAATAATTTACCTATAAAAAAATGTATTATAAAATTTTATGCTTAAATTATTAATTGCATAGGATTTACAATTACATAAATCATGTAGGAAGATATTCCTGCGTTTACAGCTTAAAACCTAATAAATATAAATCAGTGATTGATATTTTTTCTAATTTACAACGCGGTCAAACTTGTATCTAATAAAATGACCGGTTTATGTACATCATTCATTATGCTAGCTCACGTACAGAGGGGACTTGCCCATGATTAATGGGTCCGATTTAAGATGCTGAGTCTACCTCGGCCCGTCAGAACCGGTCATCTGTGAATCGTGTCAAAGCTAGTATGTGGCAATACTTGAGATCACGCACGAAGATACAATCGAGAAATTTATTTATTTGAACTTACGCATAATAAAATTATTCACTTGAATTCGGCAGACGTTAGAATTAATGAGCACCATCTCCATCATCAGCTATTAGTCGTCCAGTGTTGAACGCAGAATTGAAATATACAATGTCTTCTCGCAGGCTGCGATCTGCCAGTTGGTACTTATGGTCTTGAAACTGTTACATTGTCCAAACTATATGCCGGACAACCCAAGAAGCAACTGGATAGACTGCAATCCATTATGAATGCTGCAGCAAGATTAATTTTTAGTGTATCAAAATTCACCCATATAACCTCAATGCTTTATCGACTTCATTGGCTAAGGTTACCTGAGCGAATCTACTATAAACTGTGCCTACTTGTTCACAAGGCCTTACATGGGTGAGCGCCCCACTACCTCACAGAAATTTGCAAGCTGACAGATTTGAACCCTCGGCAGTCAACTCTACGATCCTCGAAGGAAGAAGCATTACACAAACTTCTCGTCCTGCGGCGCCAAGGAGCTTCAAACTTCGCAGATCGCGTTTGGCATCGCGGGACCGACGGCGTGGAACAGGCTGCCCCACAATATCCGCAATCAAGACGACGAAGAAGTGTTCAGAAGCTCTCTTAAAAATTTTCTTTTTAAGAGAAGCTTGAAGTGAATCTCTCACAAAAATGGCGCTATATAAATCATCATCATCATCATCATCATCATCATCATCATTATAGGAATAAGCCTAAGAGACAGAGTCAGAAACGATACGGTGAGAGAAAAAACAAAGGTCACTGACATCATCCACCGGGTGGCGACTCTAAAATGGCAATGGGCAGGTCACGTAGCCAGAAGCTCAGATGAAAAGTGGACAAGAAGACTGCTGACTTGGAGACCGTGGACGGCAAAGAGAAGTGCAGGGCGACCGCAACTACGGTGGAAGGATGCTCTAAACAGACATGTCGGAATAACCCGTATGCAGTCTGCACAGGACAGAGTGACATGGAAGCAAATGGCGGAGGCCTTTCTTTGTCCAGGAGTGGACACGAATAGGCTAAAGAAGAAGAAAGAAGATGTCCTCTCAAAAATAAGTATGAACGAGCTGAAAGGGTTGGATGTAGGTGCCAAAATGAGCGAAGTGTCAGTAAACTGTCTTTTGTATGCGGATGACGCTGTCCTACTTACAGTTAATGAGTATGAACTACAAGTCCTGGTGAATAGTATGTATGAGGTATGCGTGCGAAGTAAGAGTAAGATGAGAATCTATAAAGCATGCGTAAGACCAATAATAACATATGGCGTCGAAGCAAGGGCAGACACAGTAAGGACCAAACAAGTTTTAAGGACTTCCGAAATGAAGACACTGAGGACGATAGCAGGCAAGACACTGAGAGACCGCGTAAGGAACACCAGAATAAGAGAGACATGTAAGGTTGATGATATTATAAGATGGAGCAGACTACTGTCTCAAAAGGGACTGGTACGGTCATGTTCAAATAATGGACACCACCAGACTTCCCTGTATTGCATTGCATAATCAGCTTCATGGGACTTGTCCTCGTGGAAGATCTCCTAAAATATGAAAGGACAGCTGGGAATCTACCTCACAGGAGCAACACTTTGGAGAACAGACCACATAAGTCTACAACAATGAAGAAGAAGAAGAAGAACCTCTTCTGACTTACAGAGGTTCAGCTATTGTGGCTGTTCCTCTTACGTCTGATGGGAACATTGTTGGAAGGTGATGTAGTGGGTTGTTGGTTCAAACGGGGGCATGATTACTTAGATTTGGGAGTTTTGATTCCAAATTTCTTACGCAAGCCGGGTTCTGAGATTCAATGGGAGTACCGCAATTGGGTGTAAGCTTGTTTATTTATATTAATACGTGAGTTAATTTTCGTCCTGTTTTGCCTATGTAAAAAGCGCCACACCTGAAGAAGGAGGTCTCCTTCGAAACATGTCGAAAATAAACAACGTTAATTTACAATTTCAAAGTATATTACAATGGTATTCCACACGGTTAATGACTTAACTTTCTAGAAATTCAAATGAAAATAAATATATTCAACAGGGTGATTAGTTTTTTTTTTGCAAATGGCACAAAAAAGGGATCGCTGAAATGAGTCGATTGTTTTGAATCGCAGTAAATCCCGAACGTTTATATGTAAAACTGTACTCCACAACAATAATTACGTATGCGGAGTCGTAAATTAAGACTGATTTACTCCAATGCATGTACAGTCCGCTACGAAAATTCATGTAGTAAATATTTTTAAAACTTTGGGTTTCTCTAATTTTAGAAAAATTTTCCTCTTGTTCGATGGCTCTACTACTCATATGGAGGCTTGAACTCCATCAGTCTTCGACATCGACAGACTGGTCTGTCTTGACAGACCAGTCTGTCGATGCCAGCGAGCCTGGCGAAATCGGTCGCTGTTGAAATAAACACATTGTAAATAAAGAAAATCGGGTGGTGGTCTAGGGGATAGAATGCTTGGCTCCTGATCCAGGGGACATGGGTTCAAGCCTGGACACGACCAGATTCCTTTTTCATAATAATGAGCTATTTTCTGCTCACATTGAAGATTGTAAAATAAATTCTAATATCATTGATGTAAATCCTTGATATTAGTCTTTTTTTTTAATAAAAAAAAATCTATTAAAAAGGAATATTTAGATAAAATCCACTAACGTTTGTGACTTCGACCGGTTTCGCAACTCACTGTATCTTTGACTGTTGTGGAGGATGTCAAGTTCCATACCGGGATCTAACGCTGATAAGAAGAAGAAGAAGAATATAAAATTTCACACCAAGTTATAGGCAAATGGGCATAGATTTTTTTTGTAGACTGGAAACCAAACTTATATCACAAGACAATGAAGATAGATGGCCAGGGACAGGAGTCAGTGAAGGACTGTTGTGGAGAAGGCCAAGTCCCACACCGGGGCGCCGATAAGAAGAAGAATAATATAAAATTTCACACCATATCACAGACAAATAGGCATAGATTTTTTTGTAGACTGGAAACCAAACTTATATAACAAGACAAGATGTGATTTTTTTAAAAGAAAATTGTCAATTTAATTGTGTCTGTATGATTATTTTTGTTGCAGACTGTAGAAGGAGAGTCCACAGCACTTGCCACGCCACATTAGCACACAATGGTATTGTAAATATATAAATATTGTTCCGACTCTGAGTGACGAGTGTGTAACACCTGCCGACATAGCCATCAGGGAAGCGGTTCCCTGTTATACCGACGGCGCTAACAGACCCAAAGTCTTCATCTTATTCTTCTTCTTCTTCCTCAGCCTATTCCCGTCCACTCCTGGACAAAGGCCTTCTCCATTCGCTTCCATGTCACTCTGTCTTGCGCAGACTGCATCCAGGTTATTCCTACGTGTCTGTTCAGATCATCCTTCCACCGTAGTTGCGGTCGCCCTGCATCTCTTTGCCGTCCACGGTCTTCAAGTCAGCAGTCTTTTTGTCCACATTTCATCTGAGCTTCTGGCTACGTGACCTGCCCATTGCCATTTTAGAGTCGCCACCCGGACGAAACGGCTTGAACGGAAAGGCTTGAAATCAACGTGGATGGCAACAGAATCGAGAATGTCCAAGAAAATACATACCTGGGACACAATATTCGATTGGACCGAGATAACCAAACCGCAGAGCTCAAGAGAAAAATTGGACTAAGCTGGGCAGGGGCATGCGCATGGGTTACATCCTTAAAAACCGGAAAATACCGATCAACCTGAAACGGAAAGTCTATGAAGCCTTTGTTCTGCCAGTTGGTACTTATGGTCTTGAAACTGTAACATTGTCCAAGCAAAGTGCCGAGAAACTACGAGTGACCCAAAGAGTCATGTTAGGAATAAGCCTAAGAGACAGAGTCAGAAACGATACGGTGAGAGAAAGAACAAAGGTCATTGACATCATCCACCGGGTGGCGACTCTAAAATGCCAATGGGCAGGTCACAAAGCCAGAAGCTCAGACGAAAAATGAACAAGAAGACTGCTGACTTGGAGACCGTGGACGGTAAAGAGAAGTGCAATGTGACCGCAACTACGGCGGAAGGATGATCTGAACTGAATTTTATTGTCACGTGAATTCTACACCAGACCAAAGACAGTGTGACACACTGCCCTCGCCGGGAATCGAATCCGGAACCTTCGGGGTGGCATTCAATGCACTTACCACTCGATCACGAAGGTCGTCAAGTTACAAGTTACAAGCTTCATTTTCATACATTATTTTTAATACGTAATAATTATATATTTTTATTTCGATAAAATTTCCTTTAATACGATTCTTTCGTTACTGCTGTATTTAAAAACGAAACGTCTAATTATAGATCGGTTATTTATATAACAAAATAAAAGTAAAAGAATATTTTCAATCACGATAAAGTTCGTGTATTAAAAAGTTAATTTATTGACGGAAAGCGAAACTGTAAATCTTTTTAAATTTAAATAAATGATTATTCTAAAATTTATTAAGTACGGAGAATATCAATTTATCTGTGTATGGCAGGCCATTAATAAAATTTCTATTTTTTTCTTATTTATTGCTACACAAGTTATGTAAATAAGTTTAATTATTTACTTACACATTTGCCTGGTAGCCACAAAAATAAAATAATAAACGACGATGCTTATACATCATGTTCATAATTTGATTATTTGCGAAGTATGTTTACAACGAGTGATACCAACAATGTTGCCTAAAAGGGTCCTAAATGTGAAATTAACTGGAGTCACAGTAATCAAATGCAATTCAATGTCTCTACGTGCGTTATGCTATCATTTACAAGAGCATTGAGAACTGTGTGTTATAGATACACAATGAACAACCAGCAACTAGCACATGTATCTACGATGAGAGATCTCGGGATCATAAAAATGGGAATATTTCCAACATTTTGAATGTATACAAATACTTGTAGATAAACAACTTGATTTCACCCATTGCGGGCTATCAATTCAAGAATCAATTGTATCTCAATAGAGACGAAGATGCAAATTATATTAAAATCATAGCATATAGATCGGAGTGACATCTCCGGGCGGTTTCTAGCAATGCGGTAAATGGCGGTAGCCTTTCACATTGCGTTAAAAAGATCTTCGGCTTAATGCTTAAAATACAATCTTCATAGATGGCGTTAGTGTGTAGATTGAATAAACTACCATACAAAGGGTGGTGTTGCAGATTAACATATATACAACTTCCAAAAATTTGTCAGACATGGTGGTCATAAGAAAAAATAAGGTGGAATGGGGAATGTTGTATTACATAAAGCGTGCGCTTAACCCAACCAATGACAGGTCATAAGTCCTGTAAACACCTTGATCAACCATATTCTCTTTCTAATTTGCATTTTCGTCTCTATTGAGATACAATTGATTCTTTAATCAAATGATGTTTAATAATTGTTTCGCAAGGTGGTGTTTAATTAAGTCTAAGCAAATCGAAACATATTTATTGTTTCGTGAACAATGATGTAAAACTCCATATTAAATAATTAATACGAATGAAAACGACAGTTTTCTAGAAGTTTTATTATATTTTATGGGAATGACATGTTTCGCCCTTCTAAGGCTATACATGAAAAATGATTAATGTCTTAGAAGGGCGAAACATGTCATTCCCATAAAAATAATAAAACTTCTAGAAAACTGACGTTTTTATTCGTATTAATTAAATCGAAACATGCTATTCACATAATATATAATAAAACTTCTAGTAAACAGACGTTTTCATTCATATTAATTATAAATTATTGTATTATTTTTTAGCGGAACTCAATAGATTTAACTAATGAATTAAATACTAATATATTTGATTATTTAATAAGATATTTATAATCCATAGAATGACTAACTTTTAAGTTAAAAATTATAGAAAAGACGTTTTAATGCGAATTAATGTTGTATTTATACTTTTGTTGTTGTTTTTTTATATACGAGTAATGCAAATTAGAATTATACTGGGACGCGCAAATTTTTAAATTTAAATTTAGAATTAAAGTAACATTCTTTGAGAACTTATCGGTTCAAGGTTTTCTATAGATTTTAATATTTTTCTTTATGTACACCGTGTTCCGCGATATAGTAAAATAGATACATACGTATATTACCTAACCAATTAACTAGTAAGAATGAACTTCCACGCTGTTTCGTGACATTCTCTCGATTCCTCAATATTCATAAATCGTGTCATGCATGCACGTCCGTTTCTCCGATTTCTCACGTGGCCGACATACTATAATTATAATAATATAATAAATTGGATAATTTATAAAGCACCATTTTTATGAATTACTCATCTCAAGGGCGCTGTAGAAAGAATTGATTGATTTGATCGTGCCATGTTTTTCTTGATTCTGTTCTCCATTCAAATCGCTAACGTATACATTCTTAACCATTCTTTCTTCATCAATGCGTTTCATATTTGGTGATTTGGTTGTTTGAAGTATTTCGTTTATTTGAAATGAATTTTAATTTATATAATTCTTTGGTTATTTAATGTTAAGTTTATTTTATTAACGTGTAAAAAACACTTTTACTTTCAGGTTTATAATGAAGGGCCATTCCAAATCGCCCTTAATTGAGATGAGGCGGTCTGGGAAGTGTTCCCTCAAAACAGTCATCCCGTGACAGATAGCAAACTGTTAAAAGTTTAAAGGCTTTTTTGTAGAAATTGGTGGCTGTTGCGCTTTCTTATTTTCACTATGAACGACTCTTAGAGGGTAATACAATCCTGCAAAATCCCATTCTGATGTAAGTTTCCCATGTCGTGCCAGCCCTTGCTAGTACATACTTTATTTCAACCTATCAAACGATGAAGCCTGTGTACGGGGCAGTGGCGGTACTCCCATAGAAGCCCAGAAGCCCGGCTTGCGTAAGAATATTTTAATCATAACCTCTTCTGGCTTACAGAGGTTCAGCTCTTGTGGCTATTCCTCTTACGCCTGATGGAAACATTGTTAGAAGGTGATTTGGTGGGTTGTTGGTTTATGCGGGGGCATGATTACATAGATTTAGGGGTTTTGATTCAAAATTTCTTACGCAAGCCGGGCTTCTGGGCTTCTATGGGAGTACCGCCACTGGTACAGGGTGTTAGATTTAAAAACGAAATAATTAGTAGAGCAGAATAATTCGCAATGTTAAGGGAAACGTGTCGAAACACCGTGTATCGTATTCATTTGAATATCTGTTGAAATGTCACGGATTCTTTATGGAGAACATCCAAGACACATTAATCAAATTTTGAAATACCAAGCACGCTGATAAAAAATAATGGTAATAGATTTTTCTTAAACTGGTTATTGTACATCACTTGGTTATTCTTTTTCATTGCCATATTTTGTGTTGATATTGCAAATACGCAATAAGCTACCCTTTCACTGCTTCAAATGTTTTTTCAAAATACTAGCAAGAATTTTGAAAGCGCAAATTCGCAGTGAGCTTTATACATTGGCTGCTACGATATTTTCATAATACTAGCAAAAAAAAATTATATTTAAAATATAAAGTAGGGTTTATCCTTTGGTTGCTTCAAAATTTTTCGAATGTACGCACTAAGCTTTACCCTTTGACTGTTACAAAACTAACTAACTAACCATCACGCCGTCTCCCTGAAGGGGTAGGCAGAAAGAATGGACTGCAACACCTTTCTTTTCTGACATATTTCTCTCGATTCCTCAACATTCATACATCGTGTCATGCACGCGCGTCGATTTCTCTGACTCCTCACATGGCCGACATTCAATATTTGATTTATTTGATCGTGCCACGTTTTCCTCGGTCTTCCTCTATTTCTGGTTCCATTTTTACATCTTTAACATATAATTTTTTTACCATTCTTTCTTTATTCATTCTTTCCATATGTCCAAACCATCTTAATGATCCTTTCATTATTTTGTTCATGACACCGTCATTCGCACCGCATTCGCTTCTTATATTTTCTTTTACTGATATTCTGACTTAATTTTTTTTTCAAAATACTAACAAGAATTTCACTGCTACAAATGTTTTTCAAAATTCTCTCACATAACTCTCTTGCTCCATTCACATTCATACATCGTAACATGCACGTTCGTCGATGTTTCCGACTCCGAATGTGCCCGCCTTTCTGTATTTGATTATTTGGTCATGCCATGCTTTTCTTGGTCTTTCACGACATTTCTTTCTACTTACATTGCTTGTGTACAACATTTTAACCATTCTTCTCTCGTCCAGATAGATTTTTTTTTATAATGAATTTATTCTTTGAGAATGCCCTCGCAAAGCGAAACAAATTTGTCACAATTTATAAAATTAATATAAATTAAATCCAAGTAAAACCACTAAACAATCGTGTGTACTATTATAAATTTAAAAATGAGTTTTCCAAAACTAATACCTTAAACATCAATTCTTCTTCCAGTTCAATACTTCAGTTCCATGCACAAGGGTCGGTACAAGAACACCATTGTGCACTGCCATAATAAATTTTGTATATTTTTTTTATTTAGTTAAATCGCTCTTTACATCATGACAGCATAAGCCAAATCGACGTAAAGGGTATTATAGCTATCATAGTGATTATCGTGACATGTGATAGATAGCTAATCTATCGCCATTTTATTGTCACGTGAAATCTACACCAGACCAAAAGCAGTGTGACAATCACACTGCCCTCGCCGGGAATCGAACCCGGAACCTTCGGGGTGGCAGTCAATGCACTTACCACTCGGCCACGAAGGTCGTATAATGTGTGTATGAGTATATATGTGTGTGTGAGTATATTTGAACGCGTAAAATGGGTATGTGTTAGTATATATGTTTTATATATCCAAGCGCATTGCAGTATAACATGAGATATATAAAGCGATATCACAGATAAATTCACAATAGGTATTACCTGTCGGAAAATATATACAGCGGCGCGACCTACATACTTTGGGCCCGGCGGCTAGCGTACCGCCGTAACCACATTGCGTGACTTTATTGTGCAGGACTGATGTGATGGGTTGCATGGCCTCATCAGCGCCAGAACGGTCATAAACTAGCGTACATGATGACGAGGCTGATTCGGGTGGATAAGTACCAGACGCGATTCCATTTTTGAACAAATATTTAAATTAAGAATCGTGTACTGATTAAAAATGTCTTAAATGTCTGCAATATCGAAGATATTCAAATCAAATCAAATCAAATCAAATGATTTTACTGAAATCTCTTGATGGAAGTTCATTTTAAATAACTAACTAACTAACCATCACGCCATTTCCCCGGAGGAGTAGGCAGAGAGGATGGATCGCCACAATGCTCTGTCCTGGCATACCTCTCGGGCTTCCTCACATTCAAACATCGTACCATGGACGCACGTCGATTTCCACTTCGAATGTGGTCGCCTTTTAGTAATTGATTAATTTGGTCATGTCAAATCAAATCAAATCTAATCAAATCTGTTTATTTTCTCTAAAGACATTATAAACATTTTTTATATTATAGTTTAAGGCATCTATTGAGAACAGGTAAAACATAATAAATATATAATACCAGGAAGCATGAGAGATGGTTCGACATTAGGAATACAAGATACTCTCCAAAGTTAAGAGTATTTGTCTTCTGAACGTACTTTCACGAATATGAAAGACATCGATCTCCGAAGCGATCATGTTCAGCAGTTTGATTGCTCTCCCCACCGGCATCACCAGAGGCAGGTTGGTTCTGCATGTTGGGAGATAAAACAGTCTGTGCTGACGCTGTCGAAGATAGCCATCCGGAACATAAAGATGGATAGCCTCCAAGATGACGGAGTTCTCAAAGAATCCCCTGATAAGTCTGAAGAAATGGGTAAGTGTGCACCCATCCCTTCTTATCTGTAAACTATTGGTCCCCAGCATGCCCAAGAGGAATGCAGTGGGATAAAGCCACGGATAGCTACCAAACTCCCTCATGTAGAGATATCTCAGAAATCTTTTCTGAACCCTCTCTAACATGAGCGAGTATCTCGCCTCGTGGGGACTTCATATCACCGAGCCACACTCGAGCCGGCTCCGGACCAATGAGTTATACAAAATTCGCAAAACATAGGGATTCTTGAAAACTCTACCAGTTCGGAGAATAAATCCCAACATTTTCAGTGCAACTCCACATATTCTCTCGATGTGAGCATGGAAAGTCAGCCTACTTTCATAAACGATACCAAGATCCTTTATCGTTGAAACACGCTTAAGTTGCTGGTTATCCATTGTCATGTTTTCCTCGGTCGTCCTCGGTTTTTTTTTCCACTCACGCTGCCTATGTGCAACTTTTAAACCATTCTACTCTCATCCATTCGTTCCATATGTCCAAACCATCTCAGAGATCCTTTTTTTATTTTACCCATGATGCAGTCATCTATCTGCCATGCATTTCTCTCTTATTTCATCGTTCGGTATTCTATCATACAACGTTTTCTCGCACAATCTTCTTAGTGATCTCATTTCTACGGCGTTTATCCTGCTTTCATCCTTCTTTTGCCAGTTCCAAGCTTCACTTCCATACATGAGGGTTTGCACTAGAACTCCATTGTGTACTGCCGTCTTTGCTTCTGTGGATATATTTCTATTTGCAGTAATGACTTTGAGTGCGCCATTTATTTTATTCCCAGCACCAACCCATCTTAAATATCTTAAATGAAGTGAAATAATGGTAAAAGAAATAATGGTGAAGTCTGCAACATTGAGCAGGAAAAGGAGACGATTCTGGCAGGATCATGTGGAGAGAATGGACACCAACAGACTTCCACACGTGCATGTAGCTGCCAACCCAGAACAACAGCAAATAGGTGGAGAGACAGTTGGAGCTCGATATCCCAAGAGACCTCTGTGTAAGAAATAGATCCTCTGTCTTCTACAAGAGAGAGAAGATGAAGTTATAAACTTGGTTTTAATTTTCTTTTTGTAAGTGCAAGAAATGTACGATACATACTCAACACTCGTCTTACCCGCGCGACAGTCCCGAAATGATTGAATTTGTACTTTACTAATTACTCGTTTAATTCCTTTAAAAGATAATAAAACTTGCATAAAACAGACATTTTTATTCGTATTAATAATTTAATATGGAGTTTTACGGCATTATTCATGTTCATATTATATTTTAAAGTGCTTTCTATGTCATGATGTATCAATAATGAGAGGCCTCTTACGAATCGAATTGAAAAAATATATATATACAACACAGATTTGGACTTTTAGCTCTAATGGCTATTCCTCTGTAGGAAACATTGTTGGAAATTCTGATTTTGTAGTTGTTTTTGGAGCAGTGAATTAAATAAATATGTAAACTAAATGTAACCTTATATTAATCTGTATGTGGATTATTATAATTGAATGTTTAATTGTTTTTTTTTTTAATATGTGTTGTGTACATGTGTACTATTTCGAGTAAATAAATAAAATAAATAAACAAATGGTTTTACTGAAATCTCTTGATGGAAGTTCATTTTAAATAATAATTAAATAAAACGATGTTTTTTAACTACTTCCACTTTTGTCTTTATTTAGACAGCGACCGGTTTCGCCAGGCTCGCTGGCATCGACAGACTGGTAACACTATTGTAAACTTAGTCCTTTATATACATACAGATCAGAGGTGGTAAACATGATTCTATACATAAATAATCTTCAAATATTTATTAAAAATTTTACATGAATATTTGAAGATTATTTTTGTAAAGAATCATGTTTACCACCCCTGATCTGTATGTATATAAAGGACTAAGTTTACAATAGTGTTACCAGTCTGTTGATGCCAGCGAGCCTGGCGAAACCGGTCGCTGTCTAAATAAAGACAAAAGTGGAAGTAGTTAAAAAAACATCGTTTTATTTAATTATTATTTTAAATAAATAAAGTAGTGTGGCGGTCCATTCTCTCTGCCTACCCTTTTGAGGAAACGGCGTGATGGTTTGTTGTTGTTGTACGAAAACTGTTGTTATAAATATCTTGACATTATAATTAACTGTGCCAACTTTTGAAATTATCGTTTTAAAAAAAAACGCGTATTTTAACAGAGTTAATTTCGATCAGACTTTGTAAAAAAACCGTCAAGTCACCTAATGTGTTATTGCACCGAGGTTTGGTGATCTATTTTGGTCATGATTCTTAATATAATGGCTATTATTTTTCCTTGAGAAACATTGTAATGTGGAGTAGCTACCTAAGTAGGAACATTGGTATATTAATAATAAAATTATACGAAGCAGTGCAGTAGTATATATAAAATATTTTAAATGTTCCTTCCGTATTCGCAGACATAAATAATAAAAATGTTAAACGTCTCTTTTCTATAAGTTTTATGATACCGTATTTTACGGAGTAATTTAAAGTATTACATAATTAAAGTATTACTTAGTTAAAGATTTAAAAGTAAAATTTGAAAGTATAAAACTCAATATAACCACCCGAAATCTAAGGAATTTTAAACTTTTCCGCGAAAATTTACAAAAAACCAACTATGTATATAATGCAAAATGATTTTATTATTATTACAATTAGACGAATGTGTGGATACTCTGTGTATGATAGAGTGTCGAATGAAAATATAAGAAGTGCATGCGGTGCGAATGATGGTGTCATGATCAAAATAATGAAAGGATCATTAAGATGATTTGGATATATGGAAAGAATGAATGAAGAAAGAATGGTAAAAAAATTATATGTTAACGATGTAAATAAAACCAGAAATAGAGGAAGACCGAGGAAAACGTGGCACGATCAAATAAATCAAATATTGAATGTCGGCCATGTGAGGAATCAGAGAATTTGACGGGCGTGCATGACACGATGTATGAATGTTTAGGAATCGAGAGAAATATGTCAGGAAAGAAAAGTTTGGCAGTCCATTCTTTCTGCCTACCCCTTCGGGGAGACGGCGTGATGGTTACTTAGTTAGTTAAATAATAACAATTAAAATGTCTTTTATCTATAAGTTTTATTATACCGTATTTTACGGAGTATAAGATGCATCTTAATTTTTAAACAATATTAAAATTGCATTTTACCGTTATCAAGCTTGTGAATCCCCGAAACTCATGTTTGTCGCATCGGTGCATTGCCGCTGCCAGTTGAATTCAATGTTGCCAGATAGAGAAAAGTTTCCCGCGGCATCGAATATATGGCCATTAAGACTAGCGGGAATTTTAAATCAAACACTGGACTTACGCATCTAAATTTTGAAGGAAATTTTTCGAAGAAAAAAGTGCGTTTAATAAAAAAATACGTTATTTAATTGAAATGACACGTTGCGTCTTGCTAAGGATATTCGCCTTGAGGAATATTTTTTCGAATATCAAAAAGATTGATCAAATGCCTTGTCTGACCAAAGAAAGGCGAAATGCGTAATTCCCATATATGATAATAAAACTTCTAGAAAAAATACGTTTTCATTCATATTATTATGTACTTAGAATTATTATTATGTACGAGGTCTGTTCAAAAAGTATCGCGAATTTTATATTTTTTTCAAAAAGTATTTATTTATTCATGAATATCTATTTTGTCCCCTTCAAAGTAATTCCCCTCGGATATAATACATTTATGCCAACGTTTTTTTCAATCCTCGAAGCACTTAAAAAAATCATTTTTTGTGATCTTGTTCAGCTCCTCCTTCGATGCCGTCTTTATCTCCTCAATCGTGGCGTAGCGTCGTCCTTTCATGGGCCTCTTCAGTTTTGGAAACAGAAAAAAGTCACAGGGGGCCAGGTCTGGGAATACGGTGGCTGCGGCACCATTACTGTGTTGTTTTTGGCCAAATATTCGCGCACAAGCAACGATGTGTGAGCAGGGGCGTTATCATGGTGCAAAAGCCAGTTTTTGTTCTTCCACAAATCCGGGCGTTTCTGGCGGATTGCTTCGCGCAAATTGCGCATAACTTGCAGGTAATATTCCTTATTGACCGTACTACCCTGTGGCAAGAACTCATGATGCACCACGCCCTGCAATCGAAGAAAACTGTGAGCAAAACCTTCACGTTCGACCGAACTTGGCGCGCTTTTTTTGGTCTTGGCTCATGCGGCAGCTTCCATTGGGATGATTGAGCTTTGGTTTCCACGTCATAACCATAAACCCATGATTCGTCACCAGTTATGACCCTCTGGAGCACATTTGGGTCGTCACGGACCGAGTCCAGCATCTCCTGAGCAATGTTAACGCGATGCTGTTTTTGGTCGAAATTGAGCAATTTTGGCACGAATTTCGCGGCGACCCGACTCATGCCCAAATCATTGGTTAAAATCAAATGGCACGAGCCAATCGATATGTTTAGGTCCTCAGCAACTTCTCTAACGGTGATTCGACGATTGGCTAATACTATTTTCTTCACTTTATCAATGTTTTCGTCTGTTGTTGACGTGCTCGGGCGTCTGGCACGCTCTTCGTCGTTCATATCTTCTCGGCCCTCTGAGAACATTTTGTACCACCGATAAACGTTGCTTTGGTCCAAGGTAGCTTCACCATATGCCACAGTCAACATTCGAAATGCGTCCGCGCACTTTATTTTGTTTTCACACAAAATTTGATACAGATTCTTTGATCCATTTTTTGGAATAGGCAAAAATCGAAGACGAGCAAAAACACATCAAAGCAAAACAGCTGTCAAAAATTAACTAAACATTCAAAATGGCCGACCTTGTCAGCATAAGTAAGAGACATGAGTACCAACATAACGCTACAAAAAAATCAAAAATCAAATATACGTAGCCAGCGGAAATTCAAAATTCGCGATACTTTTTGAACAGACCTCGTACATGTATGGAAGTGAAGCTTGGAGCTGGCAAAATAAGGATGAGAGCAGGATAAACGCCGTAGAAATGAGATCACTAAGAAGATTGTGCGGGAAAACGTTGTATGATAGAATACCGAACGATGAAATAAGAGAGAAGTGTAAGGCAGATGACTGCATCATGGATAAAATTAAAAAATGATCCTTGAGATGGTTTGGACATATGGAACGAATGGATGAGAGAAGTTAAAAAGTTGTACACAAGAAGCGTGAGTGGAAAAAGAAGCCGAGGACAACCGAGGAAAACATGGCATGACCAAAATAATCAATTACTAAAATGCGGTCACATTCGAAGTCGGAATTATCAACGTGCGTGCATGGTACGATGTATGAATGTAGAGGAATCCCGCGAGGTATGCCAGGACAGAGCATTGTGGCGATCCATCCTCTCTGCCTACCCCTCCGGGGAAATGTGGTGATGGTTAGTTAGTTAGTTTTTACAAACATGTGCTTGAAGTCAAATTTGTTAAAGGAGTCATGTTGAATTTCGTTTTGCTGTTAAAAACTACAATCGTACCAGCTCAGTGGTAGATCACCCGACAGGACGGCGAAAGGTCATTGGTTCGTTTCCCACTGGTACTGCAGACCCTAGCTGTCTTTCAAGCAGAATGATGCCTGCAATCGATCAATCTCGAACCTTGGCTGAATTGTTCAATACAATATGGTATAATGAATCTTCGATTTTTATCTCAGAGTAGATTTACAGGTTAGGGGTCCAAAGTAGTGTTATGGAATACTAATATACGAGTACATAATTAATACGAATGAAAACCTTTGCTTTCTAGAAGTTTTATTATATTTTATGTGAATGGCATGTTTTGCCTGTCTAAGGCATTATCAAATGTCTATCTAAGGCTTTTTCAAATGATTAAGGCATTATCAAATGTCTTTCTAAGGCATTATATAATGTGAATAAAATTATCATATGATTTAAGGCATTATCAAAATTGACATTTGATAATGCCTTAGAAGGGCAAAATATGTCATTCCCATAAAATATAATATAACTTCTAGAAAACTGACGTTTTCAATCGAATTAATTAAGTATTTCTTTTCTTCTTTAAACGCTATACTTTGTGTTGTTATTATATGATGGTTTATTTCTATTTTTCGTTTTTATACACTTGGTATACAACACTTATATTAAAAAAATAAAATTAGTCATACATGTTTAGGACAAACAGTCCTTCTTCAGTAACGATACATTTTTAAAAATATTATAAAATTGTTGTTGTTTACATGATCTGACCGATGTTAACGTCTGTCAGATCATGTAAACAACAACAATTTTATTATATTTAAAAAAAATGTATCTTTACTGAAGAAGGAATGTTAGTCCTAAACATGTCTATATAATTAATTTTTTTTAATAAAAGTGTTTTATCTGCAAAGTGTAGAAAAAAGAAAAAATAGAAATAAAAGTATTTCTTTGTTTAGTTTAGACGAATGTGTGGATGCTCTGTGTATGATAGAGTGTCGAATGAAAATATAATAAGTGAATGCCGTGCTAATGATGGTGTTATGAACAAAATAATGAAAGGATCATTAAGATGGTTTGGATATATGGAAAGAATGAATGAAGAAAGAATGGTAAAAAAATTATAGGAATCAGAGAAATCGACACGATGTATGAATGTTGAGGAAGCGAGAGAAATATCGCAGGAAAGAAAATTGTGGCAGTCCATTCTTTCTGCCTACCCCTTCGGGGAGTTAGTTAGTTAGTTAGTTAGTTTCTTAGTTTAGTTTTTTGTAACACCTGAAGATGGAGGTCTCCTCCGAAACATGTCGTCATATAATAATATTTAAGTTGAAAATAAACAACGTTATTTTTCAATTCCAACTTGCGTTTGATATCAATGTATAGAAACAAATTTTCATGTACGCCCCTGATTTTGTTACGCGTACAAATCGTGCATATTCATAAAACTAATTGATTAAAATATTGTTTCATAAGGTCCTTGAAAATATATAAAATGTTTTTGCACTACCGCTAGCTATGATATTTATAATATTATCTTATATAAATACACATATACTTGTACGATATATAGCTCTAATTATTTTCAGTTTTTGCACGAAATACTTTTGCCACACGATATACAAATGAAAGTTTTATATGTACCGTTATCCATCAAACTAGCACATGTTTTTCTTATTCCTCAGCCTATACCCGTCCACACCTGGACAAAGGCTTCCTCCATTCTCTTTCAGGATCAAATCAAATCAAATCAAATCAGTTTATTAACTCAAAAGACATTACAAACAGGAAAATGTTTAAGGCATCTATTAAGTACAGGTAAAATATTATAAAAATACAACAAAGTACCAGGAACGCATTAGAGATGGTTCGACATTAGGAAGACAAGATACTTTCTAAAGTCAAGAGTATTTGTCCCCTGAACGTACCTTCACTAATATAAAAGATGTCGATCGCCGAGGAGACCGCGTTCAGTAGACTAATTGCTCTTCCCACCGGTGTCACCAGAGGCAGATTGGTTCTGGTGGCCGGTTGGTAAAACAATCTGTGCTGTCGCTGTCTGAGAAATCTATCAGGGACAAAAAGCCCAACACCCTCTAGCACGGCCGAGTTCTCGAAATATCCCCTGATTAATTTAAAGAAATGGGTTATGAGATGCCTATCTCTTCGGAACTGTAAAGAATTGGTTCTGAGCATTCCTAAAAGAAATGCCGTGGGATAGAGCCACGGATAACTACCATACTCCCTCATGTAGAGATACCTCAGAAATTTTTCTGAACTCTCTCCAGTTGTGTGGCGGTGCATTCTCTCTGCCCAGCCCTTCGGGGAAATAGCGTGATGGTTAGTTGTCGTTGTTGTTGTTGTTTTCATACATTTTGTTTTAATAATAACATATTAATACCATATTTCTTGTAAATATTCATAAAATAACATAGACTCAGTTATTTCATGAAAAACTATTGTACTAACTAACTAACTAACCATCACGTCGTCTCCCTGGAGGGGTAGGCAGAAAGAATGGAACGCCACACTGTTCTGTCCTGACATACTTTTCTCGATTCCTCTACATTCATACATCTTGTCATGCACGCACGTCGATTTCTCCGACTCCTCACGTGACCGACATTCAATATTTGATTGATTTGATCGTGCCACGTTTTCCTCGGCCTTCCTCTATTTCTAGCTCCGTTCACGCCGTTTACATATACCTTCTTTACCATTCTGTCTTCACTCATTCTTTCCATGTGTCCAAACCATCTTAATGACCCTTTCCTTATTTTGTTCATAACACTTTCATTCGCACCACATTCACTTCTTATACTTGCATTTGTCACTCTATCATATACAGATTTGCCACACATTCGTCTTAGAGATCTCATTTCTACTGCATTCATTACTATTGTATATAAAATAATAAATACTTACATACAAGCCAATTTATTCAGAAGTCAAAACTAGGATGATGTTTACCTGAAAAACAAAAAAATATATATTAGGTACATTGAATAATAAATTAAGTTTAATATATCACACTAGCAACTAGCTGGAAGTAACATTGGAATAATATATTTAGGATATACTTTGAATTAATGCGAATGAAAACGTCTATTTTATGTATTATAATTTTGATTATATTTTATGGAAATGACACTTTCGCCTTGCTTAGGATATTAAACATTTAATAATACCTTACTGATCAACCTGAAACGAGGTCTATGAAGCCTGCGTTCTGCAAGTCGGTACTTATGGTCTTGAAAGTGTTACATTGTCCAAACAAAGTGCCGAGAAACTACGAGTGACCCAAAGAGCCATGAAAGAGGCATGTTAGGAATAAGCCTAAGAGACAGAGAAAGAAACGATACGGTGAGAGAAAAAACAAAGGTCACTGACATCATCCACCGGGTGGCGACTCTAAATTGGCAATGGGCAAGTCACGTAGCCAGAAGCTCAGACAAAAAGTGGACAAGAAGACTGCTGACTTGGAGATCGTGGACGGCAAAGAGAAGTGCAGGGCGATCGCAACTACGGTGGAAGGATGATCTGAACAGACACGTCGGAATAACCTGGATGCAGTCTGCACAAAACAGAGTGACATGGAAGCGAATGGAGGAGGCCTTTGTCCAGGAGTGGAAGAAGAAGAAGCAGAAAAATACCTTACCAATGATTTTTGATAATGTTTTAGCAAGGTAAAACATGTCGTTCCCATGAAATATAATACAACTTCTAGATAACAGACATTTTCAACAGTATTAATTATTAAATATGAAGTTTTGCACCATTGTTCAAGAAATAATAAAGTATTATTTGGATAATGATGATAAATGGAGTTTATTTAAAATAAGAATGAAATAAAACGTTGTTTTTAATAACCGCTTCCATTTCTTGTCTTTAATAATGAAAACAAAAAAAATGTGATACAAAATGTCTTAATTATTATGTATTAAGTGTGCTTCCACTTGTGTTTCCACACTAAAAGCATACGAATAAAGAAATTTCTAAATATATTTTTTTGTTTTCATTATTTAAAATGAACTTCTACCAAGAAATTTCAATTAAAAACATTATTTCTTGTCTTTATATCGACAACGACCAGTTTCGTCTGACCTTCTATCGATTTCAGCTTTAATTCAGCTATATAGTCTGTCGATGTCAGCTAGTCTGGCGAAACTGGTCGCTGTCGAAATGTCTAATGACAAAAGGTAATAGTAGTTGTTAAAAAAGTTTATTTTTATTATTGTCAGAAAGTATGGTGAATTCGACTCGAAATCAAGATAATGTATAGGAATTATTTGTTATATTTTTTGTATGCATTATATTCAATAGAACCTTTTATTAACATTTGCGGAATACAAAACAGCCTTGCGGTAAGTATCTACCGTCTGGAAATACTTTTGGAGGATAGACATTCGGTGCCAACCCAATTAACCAGATACGTGATTGGTTTATAAATTATTTGCGAATTTGGAACACTATATTGAGATCTCCATTTACTCTTAGGTTAATGTGTGGAAAATCTGCAATATAAGATGGTTTGGACACATGGAAAGAATTAACGAAGAAATAACGGTAAAGAAAGTATGTCTTTACGGTGTAATTTAAAAATAAAAAAAATACTAAAACCAAGGATTTAAATCAATGATATTAGAATTTATTTTTACAATCTTCAACGTGGACATAAAATAGCTCATTATTATGAAGAAGGAATCTGGTCATGTCATTGAGTGATCTTCGTTGCACAGTGGTAAGACCTATGATTGTTTCACCGAAGTCCCGGGTTCGATTTCCGGGGATAGCAGTGTGATTGTTACACTGCCTTTGATCTGGTGTAGAATTCAAGTGAAAATAAAATGGTATTAGATTAGCTACCTATCACATGTCATGAGAATCGATAGCTAAAAAAATTGTATACAGTAATTGGGTTGTAATAAACTTTTGTACTATACAACAAATATAGATAGCAACGGGAAACTACCACATTAAAGGTCCAAGTGGCACCACAAGAATCATGTTATAATGGATTTTAGTCATATAAAATACGAGTAATATAAATAATATATAATATATAAATAAATCATCATAACATCTGTCTAAACTGAACATATTTGTAAACAAATTTATAACATTTTAAATATTTATATAATATCACTGACGAAGGGCTGGCTTGTCCGAAACATGTTAGATATAATTTTTTTTTTAAATAAATGTGAGTGTTATATACAAAGTAGGTATATAAAAAAAGAAACATTATTGATAAATAAATTCCAATAAAAATATAAATATTTTAAATGTCTGCAACATTAGCGTGAATGGTGAAAACTTGGAGCAAGTAGTTGAGTTTATGTATTTAGGTAGTATGTTTACAAGAGATGGGAGAGTGGAGAGGGATATTGAAAGAAGGGTTGGGGCAGGCAACAAAGTAAATGGTGCACTTAAAGTTGTCATCGCAAACAAAAACCTATCCAAAAAAGCTAGAATGGCAGTGCACAATGGTGTTCTTCTACCGACCCTTATGTATGGAAGCGAAGCATGGAACTGGCAAAAGAAGGATGAAAGTAGAATAAATGCAGTAGAAATGAGATCTCTTAGACGAATGTGTGGATATTCTGTGTATGATAGAGTGTCGAATGAAAATATAAGAAGTGAATGCGGTGCGAATGATGGTGTCATGAACAAAATAATGAAAGGATCATTAAGATGGTTTGGACATATGGAAAGAATGAATGAAGAAAGAATGGTAAAAAAATTATATGTTAATGATGTAAATGGTACCAGAAATAGAGGAAGACCAAGGAAAACGTGGCACGATCAAATAAATCAAATATTGAATGTCGGCCATGTGAGGAGTCAGATAAATCGACGCGCGTGCATGACACGATGTATGAATGTTGAGGAAGCGAAAGAAATATGTCAGGAAAGAAAGGTGTGGCAGTCCATTCTTTCTGCCTACCCCTTCGGGGAGACGGCGTGATGGTTAGTTAGTTAGTTAGTTATATAAATATTTTTTCCATCGTTTGTATACCTTTATGACATGCAATATAATAGATATACGGACCCTTAAAACTTGAGTTGTAAATGTGAGTATGGCGTTCTAACCACAATACCGCAACTCGTAAATTTATAATAAATATATATTTAAAAAAAGTATGTAATTCTAGGGTACGAATAAGGATAGAAAAAAATAACGCCGTAATGTTACTGTATCCATGTATATCTATTTTTTTTTGTGAATGACCTTCAAGTCATTGCAGAGGTGTATTAGGACTATTAAAATATATATTATTATTATTATTTTTTTTTAAATTGAACAACGAAAAATAAAAGCCTTTAAGGCATTATCAAACTATATCAAATGACACGTTTTAGGGCATCATCAAACGATATATTATGTAACGCATTGTGTGATATGGAGTCCTCATAATGCAGGGATGGCGAACCTTTTTGAGCCTGAGTGCCAAAAAATTATTATTTTTGTCAATATAATAATATGTCGCGTGCCACATGCCATGGAAATAAAAATACATAAAATATTTGTGTGACTTTAGCTTCTTAATATAAACAAAGCATTATTTTATTAATGTAAAATAAAAGAAATAAATAATAAATATACTGAAAAAAAAGAACCCTGAAAACTTCATAATTAGTGAGATTTTTGTTGATGGATGCTAGATGCCATTTTTTTATATCGGGTTCATAGCTGGTAGCTTTTAATATAATACAAATAATAGTACTTTCGCCTGTAAGTCTTCTTCTTATGTCTGATTTAATAAAGTTCATTGAAGAAAATAATGATTCACAGAAATAAGTCGACGAAAAAATTGTTAAAATTTCTTGGACTTAGACTTGGATCTTTTGATTTATTGGAGTGAGACTCGGAAGTCTGTCACTCTTTCCCATTGATGAGTTATAGGTGTGGTTTGTGGGTTTGTGTGTGGTGTAGTGTGTGTAACTCTATGGGATTGAGTTTAGAGTGTGGGAGGTGCGATTTTAGTCGCAGAAAAGAAAAAGAGAAGAAAAAAAAAGTTTAAATGCCCATTGCTATTTTTTTAAGACATTACAAGTTTCCGGGATGGATTGCAAAGTTGTAAGCACTTCGATTTCGGCATTCCTCTGGACTGGTCCAACGAATCGATCTCGCTTAATTTCTTCCAAAATAGTTCTTAAATCTTTGAACAATTTAAATATTTTTTTAATTTCTTTATACTATTTCTAAAACTTTTTTGATTTTTTTTTAAAATCACTTTTATTTTTTTCTCTTCATTCGCGTGCCATGCAAAATCGTTTCGCGTGCCACCTGTGGCACGCGTTCCATAGGTTCGCCATCCCTGCCACTGTGTAGAACCAATTTACCTAAGGTTATGCCCGTGGGCAGGGCAAAAATCCTTTTAAACCGCATCTCTTCGGATGTGGACATCTTTCACGATAGTGAGGCTACCCTCAGAAAACATCTATCTCTTAAATAATGTGTCGTTCTTCTTCTTGTTTATAATTACTTAATTAATCTTAATTTTTTAATTATCTCGTGTTTTTTTGTGTTTTATTCTATTGTTTATATTGTAATTTTTTAATAATAAAAATTTCACAATTGTATATTCTGTATAATTTTTTTGTTTTGTTTTTATATTCTACCTGTATAGTCATAAGCGCTTTGGTTATATACTGTTTTGTTTATGATTAAAAAAAAAAAAAATTGAAATTGAAATAATGTTGAATTTGTCTTTTTCTATTTATACAGTTTGAATATACATCACTTATATGGTATTTAAAAAAATATATGTAGGCATGTTTCGGACAAACATTTTTTTTTAAATGTATCTTTACTGAAGAAGGACCGTTTGTCCAAACATGTCTATATATTTTTTTAAATATAAGTGTTGTATATATAATACAAAGTGTATAAAAGAAAAGAGAAATAAACCACCATAACAACACAAAGTATGGCGTATATAGAAGACATTGAAATTATACATTTCTGTGAAATGGAGTCCTCATAATGCGAGATATTCCGTTATGCTGGAAAGGGTTCAGAATATTTTTTTGAAGTATCTCTTTATATTCTTCATATCTTCCCACTGCCTATGATTCAACTCATAGCCAGCTTTCTGTCCGATCGCCTTTTCAGCGTCAAAATCAACAAGGCCAAATCCCTTGTACGCCCTATCAGAGCAGGAGTTCCCCAAGGTTCAGTAATGGCTCCTACTCTGTTCAACATCTACTGCAGTGATATCCCTCTTCCCCGAGATCAGAACACCCACATTGCCCAATTCGCTGACGATACGGGCATCATCTCCAGTGCTAAAAGGCCGCTTCTCGCGACCCGCAGGGTGCAAAAACAGGCCGATGTGCTAGAGGTGTGGTGCAGAAACTGGCGCATTACCATCAATCCGAGTAAAAGCGCAGCGACCCTTTTCAGTAAAAGACACATTCCTCCAAACATTCCCAACATAAAAATGTTCGGCCAAGACGTTCCTTGGACCAAAACAATCAAATACCTTGGGGTTACCTTGGATTCTAAGCTGACATGGAGGCCACACATTACAAATAAAGTCAAAGCCGCGTCAAAAGCAATCTCAGCCCTCTACCCAATGTTAGCTAGAAACAGTAAACTAAGCATCGACAATAAACTCCTGATATACAAAACGGTTATAAGGCCGATCTTCACTTATGCAGCCCCAATCTGGGGCTATGCAGCTTCGAGTCACATACAAAAACTCCAAATCCTGCAAAATAAGGCTATCCGTTTATCGCTTGGTGCGCCTTTATGGACCAGGATTACACAACTGCACCTAGAATCGGGAATCCCGATGATAGATGAATTCATTCTGAAACTTGCCGAACGTTTTTACAAAGGACTCCCTTCACATCCCAACCCCACAATAAAAGACCTCTCTAATTACGACCCAAACACTTCCAGCCGCCACAAGCGCCCAAAATCGATTCTCCTTCAGAGGAACACTCCGGGCCACACAAATCATGCCCCCGAATAAACTAACAACCCACCAAATCACCTTCCAACAATGTTCCCATCAGACGTAAGAGGAATAGCCACATGAGCTGAACCTCTGTAAGCCAGAAGATCCAAGTCCAAGTCCAAGTCTTCATATCTTTCGAAGAAAATATAAAGATTAATTGTTATTAACTAACTAACCATCACGCCGTCTCCCCGGAGGGATAGGCAGAAAGAATGGACTGCCACACTTTTCTTTCCTGACATATTTCTCTGGTTTCCTCAACATTCATACATCGTGTCATGCACGCGCGTCGATTTCTCTGACTCCTCATATGGCCGACATTCAATATTTGATTTATTTGATCGTGCCACGTTTTCCTCGGTCTTCCTCTATTTCTAGTTCCATTTACATCGTTAACATGTACATTTTTTAACATTCTTTTTTCATTTATTCTTCCCATGTGTCCTAACCATCCTAATGATCCTATCATTATTTTGTTTATAACACCATCATTCGCACCGCATTCACTTATTATTATATTTTTATTTGACACTATCATACACAGAGTATCCACCCATTCGTCTAAGAGATCTCATTTTTACTTTTATCCTTCTTTTGCCAGTAGCATGCTTCGCTTCCATACATAAGGGTCGACGGGTTATCAATTTAAGGATTAATTGTATCTCAATAGAGACAAAGATGCAAATTGGAAACAGAATATGGTGATCGAGGTGTTTACAGGACTTATGACCTGTCATTGGTTGGGTTAAACGCACGCTTTTTGGGATACAACATTCCCCATTCCATCCTTTTATTATATTAATTGTTATTAGATAGAATAATATAGGCCCAAGCCGGTCCTGCTGTTGGAGCAATGATGAATGATGTTATAACGCGATTTAACAGCGCGATTTTTTCTGGCACCACGTGGGAACAGATTTGGCATTTGTGGACAGCCGCCCGGCCCGGGGTTCACGTGTCCTTTTGGCATTTGGCGAAGGATAATAACAATATTATCTGCCGCGATATTATCTTACCGCTGGCGCAGACGGGTGATGTCATGCCGGCGAGCTGCTAATTCTGGTCTAGCAATGGAAACTGGCAAAATTATTTAGCTGAGATAATTAAATCGCTTTTTCTGTTAACATGTTAAAAATAATGTTTAAAATGAAATACCGTTCTCGTTGCGGATAGTGCGGACGAATTACAAGTCTTGGTGTCGAGTATGTATGAGGTATGCCTGCGTTCTGCCAGTTGGTACTTATGGTCTTGAAACTGTTGCATTGTCCAAACAAAGTGCCGAGAAACTACGAGTGACCCAAAGAGCCATGGAAAGAGCCGTGTTAGGAATAAGCCTAAGAGACAGAGTCAGAAACGATACGGTGAGAGAAAAAACAAAGGTCACTGACATCATCCACCGGGTGGCAACTATAAAATGGCAATAGGCGGGTACGTAGCCATAAGCCCAAAACAAAAAATGAACAAGAAGACTGCTGACTTGGAGACCGTGCAACTACGGTGAAAGGATGATCTAAACAGACACGTCGGAGTAACCTGGATGCGGTCTGCACAGGACAGAATGACATGGAAACAAATGGAGGAGGCCTTTGTCCAGGAGTGGACGGGAATAGGAAGAAGAATAAGAGAAGATGCTCCTTGTGTCTTTTGGTAGTTCATTGTAAAGTTTCAGTCCATTGCTCAATATTCTTGATTGTCCTGTCTTAGTTCGTGCATTCGGTAAGTGATATCTGTCACAGTTCCTGGTCCAATACTGTGTACGTCTGAATTTTTAGTTAATTTGTAGCTGCTGTCTGTTGTCTCTTTCATGGTCACTCTGTGTACAATTTTCAAATTCTCAAATTTGGTCAGGTCTGATATGTCCATTTGTTTTGTTTGTCTGTAAACTTGTATGGTTGGGGTAAGATAGTTGATGTTATATGCTAATTTTTTTGTTTTTTTTGTTGTCTTTGGAATCTGGAGATGTCCTTTTGGTTTCCTGTCCCCCAGAAGGGAATCATATATGTCAGTCGGCTTTTAATATACGCTTCAACATTACATTGAAATGAATTCCTTATATTTCTTCATTATTTCGTCGTTCGGTGTTCTATCATATATCATTTTTAAGCGCATTCTTCTCAGTGATCTCATTTCTACGACGACTATTTTATTTTCTACATATATTCATACTTATTTTATAGTAATTTTAAATTGATTTCTCAATGCATATTATTTTATCGTCAGCAGGTAATAACAGGTATTCGCCAGATGAACTGTGACGACGAACAACTCACCTGGAAAGCCATAGGTCGCGGGTTCAATTCTCACTGACGGAAGAATTCATTTTTAGTTCTTTTCAAACATGTTTCGCACTTATAAATATGCTGAATTTGTTTTTTTTACTTGTAACCTTTTTATTTATACGCGTGAACGCGTCAAAGATTTTTTATAAATTATTCTGATGACTCATCCTTGATGATGGAAAGTAAGATTTTTGAAGTCTTTTGAATATGGTACAAATTAAAATTCTTTATTTCTCAAAAATCGACAGCTTGGAGCTGGCAAAAGAAAGATTGCAGTAAAATACATGCAATAGAAATGAGATCTCTTAGACGAATGTGCGTAAAAAAGGGTATACTTAGGAAATTGAAGTGTAAAAATATAATTCAGGTGTAAAAATATACTAACTAACTAACTAACCATCACACCGTCTCCCCGAAAGGGTAGGCAGAAAGAATCGACTGTCACACTTTTACTGATGCGGCACTCCATCCTTCTCTTTTAGCCCCGCGGGAGACGCGGTGTGATGGGTTGCGAACCTCATCGCCACCAATAGGCATCTCCCGCGCACGCTTCGATCGTCGAACACCCACAAAATAAATCTAAAACAAATAATATAAAATACAATGATATAAAATAATAAAACAAAATAAAAATAATTTTTAATAAAGGTTGCATATTTTAAAAATAAATATGACATAAGTCTAATATATGGCAAGCGAGGTATGATTTCGTTAAAAAAAAACAAGTTTTAATTAATTATTAAACCTGTAATGGTATTTACTGATTTTAAATGTTTGAAAATTTTCTAATGAAGTAATTTGTAATCATAAATAAAAAAATGTTTTTTTATTAATTTAAACAACATTTATTCCACTTTAAGAGTATTTTTTTCAACATGAATTACTATATATAATTATATAATATATTTTTACACCTGAAAATGGAGGTATCCTCCAAAACATGTCGTGTTTTTAAATATTTTTTTAAATATTTTGTGGATTAAACCAAGTTATTTTAAATTTCCTAAGTATATTACTATGGAATTTCACAGTGTTAATGCCTTAGCGTTCAATAAGTTTAAAAAATGTTATGTTAGTGTCGTATGAAAATATAAAAAGTGTACGTAGTGCGAATGAAACAAAGAAAAAAATGGAAATAGAGGAATACCGAGGAAAACGTGGCAAGCTCAAATCGATCAAATCGAGGAGTCGTAGAAAATGACGTGCGTGCATGACTGCATGACACGATGTATGAATGTTGAGGAATCAGGAGAATATGTGAGGAAAGATAACTGAGACGGGATATTCTTTCTGGCTACCGCTTCGGAGAGACGGCGTGATGGTTAGTTATTTCTGTTAAAATTTAAAAAACTGTTATAATATCACAGTTTCTTTATTCAGGATATTTTTTTTAGAGGTTTGGTTATTAAACGGGCAACATTGTTTCTACAGACTGTCAATTTTACAGTTGACAGTTGATTTGTAGTTAGTACGTTTTGCCATTTTATTCATTTGCTCGATAAATGTGTCGAAAATTAGACTTCACGACTTGATTTTGCGTTTCATTCGAGCTAGCCGTGGCGCTCATATGCCCGATATCATATTTAAACATTAATGGCATAAAATTATCTAATAAATAAAGCCAATATCATAGACATTAACATTATTTTAATGTGTCATTTTGAATTTTTATACCTCTAAAAAAACACCCTTTTACACATTGTTATATAAAGTTTATTGTTACACCTGATGATGCCAACATCGGTTGGTGAAACAGCTGTCGCGACACTCTCAGTGAATAAAAAGAATTTGTGATATTATAGGAGTGTTTTAAATTTTAACAGTAATAATGTTGAAGTATCCCAGTGTTTTGGCCAAAACAATGGACTATTTAATGGTTAGTTAGTGATTTTAGACAATTCGTTTATTTACCTACATTGTTGTATAAAACACACAAAAGCCGAAAATCGTTTTTTTTTCTGCAAATTGAAACAGCCGCGTAATAAATCAAACCTTAACGAAACGCCGAACCAATCCGACACCAAACTGTACATAATAAATTAATTAAATACATGAACGAAAAAATCGCCCAAGGTCGCGGCTAGTACGAGTATACGTGTCTATACAAAAAGTGCGAATGACAGATAATGTACAAAAAATACGCTAAAATGTATTTTTACACCGCTGATTCGTTCGGCAGAACGCCGTATACGAATACAATAGACAGTACATTTTAAATCTCTGCGTTTCACGGGAAGGGTAGACAAGAGAATTGAACGCCACATTATTCTATCTTGACGCACCTCTGCAGACGACATCGTACTTCTTAGCAACGACCTGGAAGAACTAAATATCATGAATAAAGATCTCCGTGATGGTTCCCTGAGGTTTGGGTTAGAAATGAACCACAGCAAAACCAAAATCACGAGTCCGTCAAACAGAAATTGAATGACAAAATAATTGAAACTGTTGAAGAATACATCTACCTCGGACATAAGTTAAAAATGGGAAAAGAAAACCAGGTGGCAGAAATACCCAGAAGAATTGGACTTGGTTGGGCAGCCTTCGGAAAGCTCAGTCATATAATGAGAGACAAGGATATCCCCATTAATTTAAAAAGGAAAACCTACAAAGCATGCATCTTGCCTGTGATGACATATGGTTTGGAAACAATGTCTCTGACCATAAATACTTGTCACAAATTGAAATGCGGGCAACGATCCATGGAGCGGCAAATGTTGGGCATAAGTCTGAGTGATAGAATTACAAATACAGAAATCAGACGCCAAGCAAAAGTCGCCGATATCATGGATCGGATCGCAAAATTGAAATGGCAATGGGCAGGACACGTAGCCAGACAGCCAAGTTCAAGATGGACTCCCAAAGTCTTGTGGAGGCCATGGGAAAACAAAGGGGGTGTCGGTCGGCCACAGAAAAAATGGGCCGACGATATTGTTGTGGTCGGTGGGAAAAAAATGGATTGAAGCGGCACAGGATAGAGAAAAATGGAGACAGATGGAAGAGGCCCACATCCAGCAGTGGAGGGAAGGCTAAGAAGAAGAAGAAGACGCACCTCTAAAGCTCCATACACATTAAAATAGCGGCTCTTATCTTTTATTGGAAATAGCTATGGCCGAACGGATAGTGACGTCGAAAGAAGGGTTGGTGCGGGTAACAAAGTGAATGGAGCTTTAAAAATAGTTATTGTAAACAAGAATTATTGAAAACAATCAATGAAAGCGAAAACGGCCGTTCACAATGGAGTTCTGGTCCCAACCCTAATGTATAGAAGCAAAGCATGGAGCTGGCAGAAGAAGGATGAGAGCAGAATAAATGCGGTAGAGATGAAGTCCCTTAGACGTATGTGTGGTAGAAAGATATACGACAGAATCTCAAATGCTGATATAAGAAAGGAATGTAGAGCGGAAGAAGGCATTATGAAAAAAATTATGAAAGGATCGCTGCGTTGGTTCGGACATATTAGCATTTTATCCATAATGCAGTCATCTGCCTTACATTTCTTTCTTATTTCATCGTTCGGTATTCTATCATACAACGTTTTCCCGCACATTCTTCTCAGTGATCTCAATTCTACGGCGTTTATCCTACTTTCATCCTTCTTTTGCCAGCTCCAAGCTTCACTTCCATACACGAGGGTTGGCACTAGAACTCCATTGTGTACTGCCATCTTTGCTTCTGATGACTTTGAGTGCGCCATTTATTTTATTCGCAGCACCAACCCTTCTTTCGATGTCTTTCTCCATTTTTCCGTCTCTTGTAAACATGCTTCCCAGATACGTAAATTCTGTTTGAACAAAATTACTGTATACAACTTTTAATCTCATGACATGTGATAGGAACCTAATATATTTCAGAAAATAAGACCAAATAAATTGAATGATTGTTAATTATATCCACAATCTATCATATGAAAGAGCTAAACTTCCTGGCATGGAGTCACTGTTATGCAGCTATTTTTAAACTAGTTTTTGCGCTGCGAAAACCGCCTTGATAGATACCAAAATAATTATCAAGTACAGTATTTTTAGATTCATTTATGTATAAAAAAGTAACTGGTCGGTTTAGTATACCAATTACTTACATATGAAATCCATTATCAAACTAACTAACCATGACGCCGCTTCTCTCGCATCCTCTACGTTATTACATCGGGTCGTGCACGCATGTTGATTTCTCTGACTCCTTACGTGGCCGAAATTTGATATTCGATTGACTTGATAGTGTCACATATCCCTCGGTCTTACTCTATTTCTAGTTCCATTTACATAGCTGTCGTGTACTTTTTTTACCAATCTTTATTTATTTATCCTAATGTCCTTTTTTTAGCAAGATATACTAGGCATGCGTCCGTCCCATCATGACGTATGGAATAGAAGTCAGAGCCGATACCAATAGAACTAAGAACCTTTTTAGAGTAGCAGAAATGCGAACCCTACGCTCCATCGCAGGCAAAACCCTCAGAGATCGGATCAGAAATGAAACGATAAGGTCTGTCTGTGGTGTTGAGGACATAGTAAGATGGAGAAGAAGCAGAAGGCGCTGGAGAGACCACGTGGACCGCATGAATAATAGAAGAATTGCAAAATTGTTAAAAATGAAAACCCAAGCGGCAAAAGACTACCAGGGAGTCCGCCAAAAACTCATTGTCACAAACAGGTCATATGACCTAATCTAAGAGGAAGAAGAAGAAGAAAACCTTCATTAGCACTGCATTCATTTTTGACATCTGTATTTGGTATTCTATCATATACAGATTTACCGCACATTCGTCTAAGAGATCTTATTTCTATCGCATTATTTTACTTTCATCTTTCTTTTGCCAGTTCCATGGTTTAATTCTATACATAAAGGCTAGCACAAGAATACGATTGTACAATGCCGTCTTAGCTTTTTTTCAATAATGATACTCATTCTTCAAGAATCATACTTATCATTAACCCATTCATCGCCACATGTTTGTAGAAACAGCGCGCCAGTACGCCACGTATTTTCTCCCAAACTATGGAAAAATATCAATCCTTTTTGGTTTGTTAATATTTAAAAATATTCATAGATGTCGTTGTGAGAAAATCGGAATTAATTTTGAAACACATCTTTCGAATATTGCGAAGCGCGCACAGCTGCGCTTATGGCGATCGTCTACGTAGAGCGCACATGTGTGCTTACGGCGATCGTCGGGTTAAAGATTTATACTAATCCTTCAAGAATCATACTCATCATTCTAGATTGATACTCAACCTTCAATTTATTTTGATAACGGCGTTTCTATGCTTTCGTTTCATCCATAGATGTCTATTCTGCGTCCAACTGCATAGCCGACACGAATGAGTAGTTTATCTATTAAAAAATGGCGCCTGCGCAAAAACATCTTCGGCAGCTTCCCGCTAATGCGTTCTGTCAACTCCGGACCGGTCGTTGAATTAATCTCGCACAAGATGGAGATGGAGAGTGATCCAAATCTCCTCAGGGCAATTTTTTTTACGGACGAGGATGGAAGAAACAAAGCCAGCGGCTAAAAGTGAATCTTAAATAATTAAAATCGTACTCGGATCAGATAATTTCTCTTTTCAATTGGCTGTTTGCTCACGGGAGCCTATTATATTATATTTATTTGTTTGTTTACAATATTTAGCTATTACATCTCTTCTGTATTCACCATTACTTTATGTTGTGGATTCACATTTCGTCACCTGAGAGTAAGAGGGTTCCAACTAACAAAATTTCACATTTGGATTTTTTTCGTGAAAAAGGTTCTTACTAACCTTATCTATACGTACAATTAAAAAAAACATGTAATAGTATCGTCATTTTGATGTTACGAAAAGAATCAACTTCCATCTGATCATTCAAAACACACGATTCACTGAAGAATGATTCTTTTAAACTTTGAACTTTATAATTCCAACTGTTGCCAGACAAAATTTACACGTTTCTCGGTAAAAGAATCTCTGGAAATTGGAATAAAACCCCTTTATTCCAAGATACACACCCGAAACCAACAAAACTCTGACTTCATTTTTCTCAGCTTTTTACTTTTGTCAGTTGGAACCTTCTTACTCTCAGGTGACGATTTGAAGATCTATTGAAAAACATTGTATTTATATAAAATACTTAGGAAATTGAAAATAACTTTGATTGGTACACAAAATATTTAAAAAACATGACATGTTTCGGGAGATACCTCCATCTTCAGGTTTAAAAATATAATTAAAAACTAAACAAAGAAAGACTAATATAAAAACGCATTTAAAATTTGATACAATAATTCAAATTTAAAAATTAATCGAAGCTATTTTAAAAAGTACTAATAATTATTATTTTACTATTTAATAATATAAAAATATATATTAAAAACAAACATACATTTGAAAAGATCTCGAGTTTATATAGAAATTAATATAATGATTAATTTGCATTTAATTGGGAATGGGAGCTTGAATCATTTTTAAATATTTTTATAAATATTTTGTGGATTAAACAAAGTTATTTTCATTTTCCTAAGTATATTCCTATGGAATTTCACAGTGATAATACCTTAACATTTAATACATTTTTATAAAACTTTATTGGTATTTATGGTTAGTTTTGCAAAACTTAAACAAACAAACCATCACGCTGTGTCTCGCCAGGGGTAGGCAGAGAGAATGGAGCGCCACACTATTCTACCCTGACACACCTCTCTAGCTTTCTCCACATTCATACAACGAGTCATACACGCAGGTCGATTTTTCGGACTTCTAACACGGCCAACCTATAAAATTTCACTAATTTGGTTATGCCATGTTTTTCTCATGTTACCTCGACTCCGGACTCAATTTACATCGTTAACGTATACTTTCTTAACCATTTTTTCTCCATCCATGCGCTCCATTTGTCAGATTTAACGCAGCGATCCTTTCATAATTTTGTGAATAATACCTTCTTCCGCTCTACACTCCTTTCTTATATCAGCATTTGAGATTCTGTCATACATCGTTCTATCACACGTTCTCCATTATTAATTTATAATAGTAAACACGATATATTTGTCTAGTGGTTTTTATTTGTATTTAATTTATATAAATTATATAAATAGTGACAAACTTGTTTCGCCTTGCTACGGCATTCCATACCGCTCATTCCATCCCATCTCAAACCCTGACATTGCTTTCGCAAGGCGAAACGAATTTGTCACTATTCATATTATTCTTATAAATTTAATCCAAGTAAAACCACTAAACAATAGTGTTTACTACTATAAATTAATACTTTATTGAACTTTTCACGTACATACGTATTTCGAAGGTACTCATCTTTCAAGAATAAAACTTTGTCATGGACATGCTCGTTTGGATGATGTTGTCTGGGTCGTTAACGGGAATGCTTCTCTCGAGATGATTAGAGGTCGTATCAGATGTATTATCATTGATAAAGATATTTTGTAATTATCTGTTAGACTGACTTGCTCTTATAACAAATACCTATATGAAGATGATAGATAAGGAGTTAATATGCCCTTGAAATAGAGTGCTGTAAACAGAATGCTTACAGCCGATAAACATTTATCTAAAGAATTCAAATATAAGAAAATTGCGTGTTTTAAAGCTTAAGAAATAATCTCCATCCACGTTTAGGACTCAATGAGGTTGCCCAGTACATTGCAACTCAAACATCAAAAATGATACTCATTTTTCAATAATGATACTCATTATTCAATAATGATACTCATCCTTTAAGAATGATACTGATCCTTCAAGAATTATCCTCAACCTTCAAGAATATTACTCATCCTTCAAGAATGATACTCATATTTCAAGAAAGATAATCATCCTTTAAGATTGACACTCACCTTTCAAGAAATCAACTCATCTTTCAAGAATGATTCTCATCCTTCAAGAATGACACGCATCTTTCAAGGAATCTACTCATCCTATATTTTAACCCTTCAAGAAATCAGCTCATTCTTCAAGAATGATTCTCATCCTTCAAGAATGATATTAATCCTTCAAGAATGACACTCATCCATCAAGAAATCTACTCATCTTTTAAGAATGATACTCATCCTTCAAGAAATCAACTCATCCTTCAAGAATGATACTCACTCACCGTTCTTGAAAGATTGAAATATTCTTACACCATATTTTTATCAAAAGATGAGTACCATTTTTGAAATATGAGTACTATCCAATTTTTTTTGTGAATATCGAAAAGAATGGTTTTCAAAAGTTTTTCTTTATAAATCAATATAGTAACCATTTCCCAATTTTAAATTAAAAAGTATATATTATAATCGTTAACAAATGGAAACACAGCAAGGCATATATCAACTTTTCCTAGGAGCTAAGTTTTTCTTCTACCGTGCGAGAGTCTCACGTATATATGTATATAAATTAGGTCCTTACATATGAAATTGGCGTTTTGCCGTACTGGCAACTTTGATCTCAAATATCTTCTCTTTGGTTAGGAATTCCAAATTCAAATTTATACAGCTATTTACTCAAGTATTTGTGTTTCGAAAATTATAATTCATTTGTTTTTTCCTCAATTGTTGTTTTTCTTTACGTCACTCAGTTTACAAAATGGAAAACTTGAAATATCGCGTTATTTACGAGTACGAGTTCCACCGTGGCACCAGTGCTGCAGAAACGGCTCGAAGGATTAATGATGTGTATGGCGACGGTGCTGCAAAAGAAAACACATTGCGTTTTTGGTTCCAACGTTTTCGTTCTTCCTTCCGTTCCTTTTTTCGAAATTTGGATAACTTCATGCAAGGGAAAAAATTCAACTCCGATGGAGCAGTCCAAACCGACTTCAAAGATTTTATTGATTCCCGTCCGAATGTTTTTTTTTAGTAAAGGGATCGATGAACTACCTATGAGATGGCAAAAGTGCATAGATAGCAATGGTACATACTTTGATTAAATAAATATATTATATTTAAAAAAAATCAACTTTATGTTCCTCCCATACAAAACGCCAATTTCATATGTAAGGACCTAATATTTTGTATGTGAATTCAGAAGACGTAAACTGAATTCATGATTTAATTGTATCTCAATAGAGACGAAGATACAAATTGGAAACTGAATATGGTTGATCAAGGTATTTACAGGACTTATGACCTGTCATTGGTTGGGTTAAGCGCACGTTTTATGTAATTACAACATTCCCCATTCCACCTTTGTTTATGACCATGTATGACAAATTTCATGACAAATGTTTATGACCATGTATGACGAGTCCTATGTCAGATTTTACATGTCAGTTTCAATGTGCTATCTATGAAGATTTTGATTACATATGTTAATCTTTTTAAGATTACTCTATATATAATCTACATACTAAAGCAATCTATGGAGATTTATGTTTATTAAGCATTAAGCAGGACATCTTTTTTAACTTATGTGAATAGCTACCCCGCCATTAGCGCATTGTTAGAAGCCGCCTGGAGATGTCACTCCTATCTATATGCCAAACAACTGAATTATCTCCGAAACTCATAAAAGTATTAACGAATAATAAACGGGTAATACAAGTACTTAAATATAACAGAGCAGGACAGAGTATTAAAGTTTTTACTTTTTTTAATACATTCATGCCACACAAAATGAGTGTCAATCAACGAATGCTCTCGAGATGTGTACAGTGTGGCCAACTAAAAAATATACCAATTGTATTATTTTAATTTGAAATTGAATTTTATTTCGAATGCGATTTATTTTAAATCTTAAAGTATTTATTATTTCTTAAATATTGATCATAAATACTGAAAAAAAAATCATCTCAAACCTGGTATTAATTGTTGATATTGTTGTGCTCGAAAATTTGATTATTTCTAAAATATTTTTTTTTTGAGTTTTAATCATAATAACATAATAGAATTATTTTATTGAAATCACTTGATGGAAGGTCATTTTAAATAATTAAAACGATATCATCTTAACAATTCTTTAATTATTTTATTCATTAAACTTTAATTTGCACTTACTTCTTAAATTTGCATTTGAAACTCTATACAGATATATCACACAATTGTCTTAGAGATCTCATGTCTAGTGCATTTATTCCACTTTCATCCTTATTTTGCCAGTTCCATGCTTCACTACCATACATAAAGCCCAAGAAAACTTGCCATTTTAGCTTTTTTGGATAGGCTTTTGTTTCCGATGAAAACTGAAGTGCGCCATTTACCCTGTTGCCAGCCCGAACCCTTCTTTCAATATCCTTCTCCACTCTCTCATCCTTTGTAAACATACTTCCTAAATAAACAATTTCATCCACTTGTTCCAGATTTTCACCGTTCACACTAATGTTGCAGACTGTCATGTTTCCTTATTTTTCGAAAATGGAAAACCTTGTACTTTCACATTCATCATTAAATCACATCGCTTGCATACCTCATACATACTAGATATCAGCGCTTGTAGTTCATGCTCGTTGTCTGCAAGTAGCACAGCCATAGACAGCTTACGTCCGCATACAATAGACAGCTTACTGACATACCGTTCATTTTTGCACCTGCATCCAACCCTTTCAGCTCATTCATACACTTTTGCATATATAGAAAAAAATAAAAATAAAACAAGATACCCGGCTGAATGAGACAACGCGACAACACAATATACCACTGTCGTGTTGTCTCTTTTCCGCATAAATGCTCTGTTTTTTACTTTAAAAATACCATGTTTTTGTATCAAACATGTTTTTGTTTTTGTAAACCTATCAAAAAAAGCTAGAATGGCAGTGCACAATGGTGTTCTTCTACCGACCCTTATGTATGGAAGCGAAGCATGGAACTGGCAAAAGAAGGATGAAAGTAGAATAAATGCAGTTGAAATGAGATCTCTTAGAAGAATGTGTGGATACTCTGTGTATGATAGAGTGCCGAATGAAAATATAAGAAGTGAATGCGGTGCGAATGATGGTGTCATGAACAAAATAATGAAAGGATCATTAAGATGGTTTGGACATATGGAAAGAATGAATGAAGAAAGAATGGTAAAAAAATTATATGTTAATGATGTAAATGGAACCAGAAATAGAGGAAGACCGAGGAAAACGTGGCAAGATCAAATAAATCAAATATTGAATGTCGGCCATGTGAGGAGTCAGAGAAATCGACGCGCGTGCATGACACGATGTATTAATGTTGAGGAAGCGAGAGAAATATGTCAGGAAAGAAAAGTGTGACAGTCCATTATTTCTGCCTACCCCTTCGGGGAGACGGCGTGATGGTTAGTTAGTTAGTTATGTTTTTGTAGAAAATAATGTTGAAGACGGCGGATTTGATTTTCGAAATGTCACTTTATTCTTGCAAAGCGGCGAAATATACTTTTGATCCCCCCGGTACATACACGTCCATAGAAATAATACAAGAAAAAAACCAATACACACGTTCGTACACATTTGATTGAAACTTTCTCGTGGTTTTTTCCCCTCGCAACCGGGCCAGTACTTGCTCGCAATCAATTTATTTTTAGTTTTAAGTGTTTTTTTACGGTCTCTCAGTTAACATGTCAAGCCTGGAACCTTCTACAACGTACACCCATTAGGCGGCGTTGAGATTTACTAATTAATTCTATTCACTAACCTAACCCCACATTCATACGAATATTAAAATGTTTGATTATAACCTAAACTAACCTAACATAACATTCTCTTTTGTTTCAATATAACCCAATGTTGTATATCCTTTGAATTCTATTTGATTATTTGATCGTATATGTTGAGTATCGATCAACAAAGAATCTACTGGTTTGAGAATAGGATACTTAGAATGATCCTGGGACCCAGACCCGGTGTTGCAGGCATAGAACCAACCAAGAGATTCGTACGATGACCCAGCAGCCCCTTATAACGAGCACCGTGAGAGCCGGTCGCCTAGCATGGATTGGGCACGTATGCCGAACCGAAGAGACCAGAGCAAGCAAGACCCTGTACGCGTCTAGATCGACTGGAGTAAGACCTCTAGGAAGGCCTAGACAGCGCCTAATGGACAATGTTCTGGCTGGCCTGGCTAGGTTGGGCGAATTGGACTGCTGGGAGCAAAAGGCGCAAGATCGAGGAGCTTGGCGAAAAATCATCAAGGAGGCTAAAACTCTTCAAGAGTTGTTTGACCATAGGAAGTAAGTAAGTATATGTTGAGTATCCCCATCTCGGTCCCGGATTGCTTGAAACTCCCAAACATTTTATACCAGTTTTAATATATCAATGTCCCTGTCTTATTCCATTGCTTGCAAGAATTTCCCTGGACATGTCATTGGCAACCTTAATTTTTGTTTTGCAATTGGTATACAGATCTTGAAAAGGCTTAATCAATGTATCAAATGGCTTAGTCAAATCAACAAAACATATTTAGGCTACTTTATCATATTATAAATAATGAACGTAAAGTAAGAATTGTAAAAAATCTTTTTTAAATGTATATTTAGTTAAAATCCACTGAAGTTTGTATCTTCGACAGGTTTCGGCAGCTCACTGCCATCTTCTGGGAAGATTGCATGAACGATATGATTGAAAGATTGCATCTCGAATATCTCAGCGAGCTGCTGAAATCGGTCGAAGACACAAACATTAGTAGATTTTAACTAAATAATATTTTTTTTTAAATCAAAAAAATTTTTTTTTCATGATTTTCAATGAACTTCTACCATTAGATGGATATCTTTTGGATTAATGTCTATCCACTACAGCTATTAAGTTTTGTTAAAATATTTTTTACTAAGAGGAACCTGGTTGTGAGAGACCACTGGTCTAATGGGGATATTTGTATTGGGATTGAAGTTATTTTGTTATTGTGCCATATTAGTGCATGTGCATGTAGCCCTTTCTCATCCAGTGTCGTTTTAAAACAACGTTAAATAACCTAAACTATATGGAATTTTTTATTTCAAAATTTTTCAAATATTATCAGTACACACTATCAATCGTCAAATATTTTTTATATCCCAAGGAATTAATTCGGATGAGAAATGGCTAAATTTTAAATAACAACATTATTTATTTTATTTTATTAATGATTAAATTATTAAAACACCGACATCGAGTAGCGGAAATAGGCGAGGAGAAAGAAAAAGAATAAGTTTAATTTCAAATATGGAACTAACGTTAAATTAAAAAAAAACAGATGAATACAAAAATCCAATTGAATCCATATTCATATAAAAATACAAATAAAATCATGTGCCACATTGCGTGTATGTGGACCAGAAAAAGGTTACAAAAAGTACGATATCTTTTCATAAGAATAATTCGTATAATTTCTAACAGCACTTTCGCCCACTCTGACAAATTGGACACTAGCTTCTCTCTGGATTAAGAATTTAATCAGAGTTGGTCTTAATGGGTTAAGTAGGTTTTAAATTGACCAAAAGATTTATACAAAGCGAGAAGGCAAGAACTATTAATTGTTTTAAGAATATATGTCATACATAAAAATGTTTAAAATGAAATCACTGTGTTTCCCTTGACTTCGCATTATTTTTATTTATTTGTACCTATTTACATTACTTAGGAAATTGAAATCACTTTTTTTATTCCACTATATATTAAAAAAATATTAAAAAAACACGACATGTTTCGGAGGATACCTCCATCTTCAGGTGTAAATGTGTGTAATAACATAATAATTATGTTATGAAAATATAATTAATAATCATATTCCTCCTTTTACTCCTTTCTCCTTAAATACTTTGTCTAATAATCTCCCAAGTTGACGTTCACAATCAAATGCAAATTAATCATTTATTATTTTATATATAAATTATGTCTTTTCAAATGTACTCGTATGTTTTTTCTAATTTTTTTTTTTGTAATTTTTTTATATATTATCATCAAGTATTATTATTATTTAATATTCTTTATTGGTATGTACATATAAAAAATAATTATTAGTACTTATAATAAATAGCCCAGGTTAATTTTTAAATTAAAATTTTTGTTTCGTATTTTAATTGCATTTTTTATATCAGTCTTTCTTTGTTTAGTTTTTATTATATTTTTACAGCAGAAGATGGAGGTACCCTTCGAAACATGTGTTTTTTTTTAAATAAATAGTGAATTAAACAAAGTTATTTCAATTTCCTAAGTATATTATTGTGGAATTCCACAGTGTTAATGTCTTAGGGTTTAATAACTATTTCCATTCATTTGATTTGATTTAATAAACTGATTTGATTTAATAAACTGATTTGATTTAATAAACTGATTTGATTTAATAAACTGATTTGATTTGATTGAATTTCTAAGAAAATTGCTGTGCTGTTCCAAAGGTAAACCCTTTAAAGGGAAAGGGATCGCCACATTGTTCTATCCTGACATAACTCTCGCGCCTCTTCTACATTCACACATCGTGACATGCACGCTCGTCTATTGTCCCTTCTTCGAACATGGCCGCCTTTTAGTAATTGATTAATTTAAATAATAATTAAATAAAACGACCTTTTTTAACAACTTCCACTTTAGTCTTTATTTCGACAGCGACCGGTTTCGCCAGGCTCGCTGGCATCGACAGACTGGGCGCCATCATGCCATGTCTTCCTTGGCCTTCCTCGACTTCTTATTCCATTCAAAATACTTTTATGTATATATATTTTTAACCATTCTTCCCTCATCCATTCGTTCCATTTCTTCTTCGTTCTTTGTCTTCAATCGTGTTCGTGTCTTTACTTCAGTCGATATAGTTGAAGATTATCTTAATACTGTTAAAATGTATAACACTGTTGTAATATCACAATTTATTTTTATTCCCTGAAAATGTCGCAACAGCTGTTTCGCCAATCGATGTTGGCATCATCAGGTGTTACAAAAAACTCAGTGAATAAAAATTTGTGTTTTCTAAATTGTGACATAATAATAGTGTCTTAAATTTTAACAGTAATGATGTGCCAAAACAATGGAATATTTAAGACTGTCTTAATAATTATAACCGCGTTCAAACATTACAGCAACAGAATCGCGTTTATTTCGCTTTTGCACATGTAATTACACTAGACAGTCAATCTGCATACCATTTGAGGGATTAGCACCATCTTTGCCTACATCAGGCAATGAAAGCAGATGATTATCAAATCACAAGTTGATTTAAAGTACATAGAAGAAAAAACGGGCACACCTCTATCATGTAGGAGCCACTGCAATTAATCATCCGGGTCCATTTATGGATCCATCTCTCTTGATCATCAAATGATGCACGTAAAAAAACAATCTGTCAAAAAGTATTTCGACACTCGTGTGATACAGCTTCTAGGGCGGGTCAGTCAGTTCGCGGTTACAATTACGGCTGTATTAATTCACTGTTTTTTGAACAATGATGTAGGAGCCGGCTCCCCACGAGGCTCGCCTGATACTCGCTCGATACTCGCTCATGTTAGAGAGGGTTCAGAAAAAAATTCTGAGATATCTCTACATGAGGGAGTTTGGTAGCTATCCGTGGCTTTATCCCACTGCATTCCTCTTGGGCATGCTGGGGACCAATAGTTTACAGATAAGGAGGCATGGGTGCACACTTACCCATTTCTTCAGACTTATCAGGGGATTCTTTGAGAATTCCGTCATCTTGAAAGCTATCTTCGACAGCGTCAACACAGACTGTTTTATCTCCCAGCATGCAGAACCAACCTACCTTTGGTGATGCCGGTGGGGAGAGCAATCAAACTGCTGAACATGATCGCTTCGGAGATCGATATCTTTCATATTCGTTCAGAATACAAATACTCTTGAATTTGGAGAGTATCTTGTATTCCTAATGTCAAACCATCTCTCATGCGTTCCTGGTATTACATATTTATTATATTTTACCTGTTCTCATTACATGTCTTAAACTATTATATAATAATTGTTTGTAATATCTTTTGAGAAAATAAACTTATTTGAATTTGGATTTGAATCTCTGGTGCTATAAAATCCACAATATGAGAAAACAAAGACATGTGCATTAAGAGTAAGATGAGAATGTATAAAACATGCGTAAGACCAACAATAACATATTTATTTTATTTTATTTATTTCATTTATTTGAATAAAAATCATAAACATTACAGACATATAATTCCAGAACGTTTGCAATTACATTATAAGAACTTATAAGATAAACACAGAACAATCATTAAGCAATGAATTAGAAAGAATCATAACATTGATATTGCATCCCTGAGGCAACTCACACTATAACGAAATATGTCGACCTTCGAGGTGACCCGATTAAGCAATGAGATTGCCCTACCCACAGGCACAACCGTTGGTTTTGCAGTACGGCAAATAAAACAATCTGTGCTGTCTTTGACGAAGGTTATTATCGGGGACAAATAGACTCAGGACATCCGAGTTATGTATATGACTGCCAATCAGCTGAGAGAAGTGAACTCCCAAGTGGATATTCCTCCTTCTCTCCAATGATTGGTAGCTTAGTATACCTAGCAAGAATTCAGTCGGAAAGAGCCACGGGTAATAACCGCGCTCCCCGAGGTAAAGAAAGCGCAGATTTTTTCTGTATTCTTTATATTTTCATTCGACACTCGGTCATATACCGTTTTTAACCCAATTAGTCTAAGAGATTTCATTTCTACTGTATTTATTCTACTTTCATCCTTCTTTTGCCAGTTTCATGCTTCACTTCCATACATAAGGGTCGGTACAAGAATACCATCGAGTATTAATATAGTTATTTCGCGGGTTTGCTAGCATTTCGACCTCGCCTCTTGGCTCATGTTGTAAGTATTGCTAGAATGAGCAATATATGTTTTCTAATTATGCATTTTAAAAAAGGTAATTACCTACATTAGCTGTGTAAAAAGAAAGATAAGAACACACTTATACGAATTCTGATTGATTGGGACCAGATTAATCACTCGAGTGGACAAACCAATTAATATGTATATCCCCATTGATAGGGGAGAACCACCATGAAGAGAACGTTTTTTATCTCCTTGCTGTAAATACAATATCAATAAACTATTTCAAAAACAAAGTATGAAGTTTTGTAGAGTATTCATTCCTTCTATAATTCCTAAAGTGAATTTTAAATTCAATTATCAGATTCTAGGTTATGGATAATTTTATAAAAAATGGGAAATGTTCTCTTCAAGGGATAGTGTACCATGAAGAGAACACTGGTTCCCATGAAGAGAACAGTTGCATTTGCAACTATAGTAATAAACCTAGCGACATCCCGCAGCCCTTCACGTGATCGCAGTGATGTGACAACATCGCGCGTTAAGTTGGGCGCATGTCCGTTCTGTGTGCTTTGGACAGTGGACGAGAGAAGTTTACGGGCTTAGTAAAAAAAAAACGGTGCTGACTGCTTCATCTGCTGACCTTTTAATAGTAAGCTAGGAGTAAAAAGGATTTACCCGTAGTGTAACGTGATTATATAGTTTTTATGTGATAGGGTTATATTGAATAATATTAAATCCATCTCGATAATTTCAATGTTTTTCTAAAATAAGTCCTAATTCCATGAAGAGAACACTCTTCATGGTGGTTCTCCCCTACGTCCGATGAAGAATCCAGCATCCCAATGGATGCATCTCTGCCCAATTAAATGTGCCGGACTTTGTGTTTAGACATTACTTAATAAATACTAAGAAAATTAAAATTAAACACTTTTAAAACGTTGTATTAAACCATTTTATTTTGAGTCAGGAGCGCCAACCGGTTTCACTATGTAACGAGCTTCGTCAGGGCTATACACAAACAGTTTGTGTATACCCCTGGCGAAGCTCGTTACTCCAAATAAAGTGGTTTTATACAACGTTTTAAAAGTGTTTAATTCTAATTTTAAATATGTCAAACCACCAAGTAATAGCTTCTTTCCGAAGTTTAATAAATAAGATATCACAATATAAACATTGCCGACCCTTATGTATATGGAAGTGAAGCATGGAACATGCAAAAGAAGGATGAAAGTAGAATAAATGCAGTAGAAATGAGATCTCTAAGACGAATGTGTACTAAATCTGTATATGATAGAGTGTCAAATGTAAGTATAAGAAGTGAATGAAAGATATAAACAAAATAATGAAAGGGTCGTTAAGATGGTTCGGCCACGTGGAAAGAATAAGTGAAAAAAGAATGGTGAAGAAGGTATATGCATGGTATAAACTAGCATGACTATCAGATTTTTCTCAAACTTGATTCACTAATATACAGGATGTCCCAGATCGACGTCAAGTCGGAAACAGACGATACAAGTCATACTAGTTGTGAAAAAATCGATTTTAAGTTTTACATTTTTTTAATTATAGGCATTTAAAAAATCGACAAAATCAACACCCTGTTTCTTTACATTTTTCTCATAACTAACATGACTTGCCTTATCACCCGTTTCCGGCTTGAAGCCGACGTCTGGGGCACCCTGTGCAATCAATAATTTATTTTTTATTTTTAAAAAGACTGACATCAAAGATTTCAATCAATGATATTAGAATTTATTTACAATCTTCAATATGAGCAGAAAATAGCTCATTATTATGAAGAAGGAATCTGGTCGTGTCCAGACTCAAACCCAAGTCCCCTAGATTAGGAGTCAAGCGTTCTATCCCCTAGACCACCACTTTAGTTTTATATAGAATCATGTTAGCAGTCTGTGATACCAGCAAGCCTGCCGAAACCTTTCGCTGTCGAAAGACAAAAGCGGAAGTAGTTATTATAAAAATTTGTTATTTCATTAATTATTTAACGTCTTGAGTTCTTCAAATATTTTAAACAACGTTTTCTTTCGTTTGATCGCACCGTTTTTAATGAACACCTTAATGGTTTCTAGTGTGTTCCGTGTTATATGGTATTATTAGGATACTATCGATCTATCTGCCGACTAATATCTGATAAACCGCTCCATTGTAAGGTGTGAAATCACTAATGAGCTGTGTGAGTACTCCAGACAGTCAAGCTTCTGAGAGGACATAACACTCTAATAACTAACACACGTATTTTCGACCCCAGAGCAAATAATTTACGCTAATCGACCAGGTCAGGACCTTCAAGTATCTAAGCATACACCTGGTAGGAGGAGCTGATCTGCGGGAAGAAATTCAAGCCCAAGGCAGCTGCAATCTCTGGCGCTCTAAAATCCACAATATGGAAAAACAAAGACATGACCATTAAGAGTAAGATGAGAATCTATTAAGCATGCGTAACACCAATAATAACATATGGCATCGAAGCAAGGGCAGACACAGTAAGGACCAAACAAGTTTTGAGGACTTCCGAAATGAAGACACTGAGGTTGGTTCTGCAGTGCGGCAAATAAAACAATCTGTGCTGTCTTTGACGACGGTAATTATCAGGGACAAATAGACCTCAAACACTCAGGACTGCATCATACGGCGTCGAAGCAAGGGCAGACACAGTAAGGACCAAGCAAGTTTTAAAGACTTCCGAGATGAAGACACTGAGGACGATAACAGGCAAGACACTAAGATATGGCGTGAGGAACACCAGAATAAGAGAGATATGTAAGATTAAGGATATTGTTAGATGGAGCAGTCAGCAAAAAAGGGACCGGTACGGTCATGTTCAAAGAATGGACACCACCAGACTCCCCTATATTGCATTGCATAATCAGCCTCATGGGACTCGTTATCGTGGAAGCCCATGAACGTACCAGATTTAACTATATCCTTTTTCTTTTGGTGTCATGTCAGATCTACCCAACTTGAGAATAAGCGTATCTGTCTCTCATTTTTGATTATTATTGGTCAGACACATGCTTTTTTAATGGCCATGTCTGTATTTTTCTGTATTTTAGATTTTAGAGCACCAAAGATTGCAGCTGCCTTGTTGACTTGGGTTTTTATTTCTTCACACAGATCAGCTTTTCCAACCAACTCTACGGCTAGATATCTGAAGGTACTACTAACCCGTTCTATGGGTTGGGTCTCTACAGTCAAGTTTTTTGGAGTTTTTAGAAAGTCATAAATTTTGTCTTTTCGATAGATAGATTGTCATGTTATATTTTTTACAGACGTTGCATAGGATTTATTGATATTATTTAAATAAATACTAACTAACTAACTAACTAACCATCACGCCGTCTCCCCGAAGGGGTAGGCAGAAAGAATGGACTGCCACATTTTTCTTTCCTGACATATTTCTCTCGCTTCCTCAACATTCATACATCGTGTCATGCATGCGCGTCGATTTCTCTGACTCCTCACATGGCCGACATTCAATATTTGATTTATTTGATCGTGCCACGTTTTCCTAGGTCTTCCTCTATTTCTGATTCCATTTACATCATTAACATATAATTTTTTTACCATTCTTACTTCATTCATTCTTTCAATATGTCCAAACCATCTTAATGATCCTTTCATTATTTTGTTCATGACACCATCATTCGCACCGCATTCACTTCTTATATTTTCATTCGGCACTCTATCATACACAGAGTATACACACATTCTTCTATGAGATCTCATTTCAACTGCATTTATTCTACTTTCATCCTTCTTTTGCCAGTTCCATGCTTCGCTTCCATACATAAGGGTCGGTAGAAGAACACCATTGTGCACTGCCATTCTAGCTTTTTTTGATAGGTTACATATTTATATAATACATAATACACAAATGAGACATAACAAACGAAAACCATTTAGGCGAATCATTTGGACACAAAACGGTGTTACAAAGATAAGACAAAGATAAAAACAACATGAAACCAAAAAATCATACATATCAGAAGGAACCCAAATGTGTCGACGTCAGTGAGGCAGTACTCTTTCCAGAATTTGTAATATTTTTTTATGAATACTGCCTCACTGACACAGAAAATGTCCAAATCTGAGACGATTAGATTTAACGTCCGAATTGCTCTTCCTTCTGGCATCACCAAAGGCAGGTTGGTTCTGCGTGACGGAGCAAAGAACAATTGATGTCGGCGCTGTCGCAAAAATACCTATTTGCTCCAGAACAAAGGGGTTCTGAATAGAGCCCTGAATCAGTTTGAAAAAATGAGTAGACATTAATCTTTGGTTTTGTTTGACCGGAAGTCTACACTGCCCCTTGGTGGGTGTGTTCTGATCTACTTTTCTGTTTATAATGTGTCTTTTATATATACTGTTTTTTTTTAAATTCATTTCTGCTCTTTCTAAAACCTGTCCTCTATCCATCCCATCCCAATTTATTCATTCTTACTTAACATTTTCCCGCCTCCCTCATACACCATCTTCTCCTGTTTTAAAATTTAGTTTGTTATATATTTGTCCTATTGTGTATTGTGTATTAATGTTTGTTTTATATAATTTTAATGTGTTTTTTACTAATTTAAGGTGTGTTTTATATAATATTTACTTCTGATTTTATTTAATAATAAAGAGATGTGAGGCCGCGCGGGAGATATATAAGGTTAAAATAATAGATTAAATGTGGTCTGTCACCCTTTTGATTGATGACAAGAAAAGGCTAAATTAAATTAACGTAAGTCCCGGATGGACAAGGAACAGGCCTAGATAGTGCAGCGAGACTGACGAAAGGGCGTCGCTGCGTTCTATAACAGTCTCGGGTGGTGGTGGGAACCTTATATCCCCGAAAATATATAATCCTTCCCTCCTCAGTTCGAGGGAGTTATACCCCAGCATACCCAAGAAAAGGGTGGTACGTTTTCTTTAATATTAAAAAATAACTAAATCATAGAGTTGTTTGATCATATTAGGGTTACATAGGAGAACGTGTACTCTAAATAACAGGAACAATGTATGTCTATTGCAGGGTTAACGGCCCGGTAATATTTCTAGGCCAAGTCGAGAGGAATTCTTCGTTTTTGTTGTTAAAATAATCGCTCCGGAGCCAAATGCCGCTAATGGCCGGTTTTTGCCGTCGGATCACAATGCCAGCCCGTCATATCCGGCCCGCTGCAGACGCCGCTGGTGGAGCATCAAAAATGATTCAGAACACCCTGATCTATTTTTATCCTTGCTCCGTAAAATAATTTTATAAAACTTACTAACCAACTAACTAACCATCACGCCGTCTCCCCGAAGGGTGGGTAGAAAGAATAGACTGCCACACTTTTCTTTCCTGACATACTTCTATCGTACGAGTCATGCACGCACGACAGGATGTAAATTATAAAACATAATAATTAATACGATTAAATCTGTTTATGATAGAGTGACAAATGCAAGTATAAGAAGTGAATGTGGTGCGAATGAAAGTGTTATGAACAAAATAAGGAAAGGGGCATTAAGATGGTTTGGAAACATGGAAAGAATGAGTGAAGACAGAATGGTAAACGGCGTGAACGGAGCTAGAACTAGAGGAAGGCCGAGGAAAACGTGGCACGATCAAATCAATCAAATATTGAATTTCGGTCACGTGAAGAGTCGGAGAAATCGACACGCGTGCATGACAAGATGTATGAATGTAGAGGAAGCGAGAGAAGTATGTCAGGACAGAACAGTGTGGCGTTCCATTCTTTCTGCCTACCCCTCCGGGGAGACTGCGTGATGGTAAGTTAGTTTTTTTAGTTTTAACTAACTCACTAACCATCACGCCGTCTCCCCGAAGGGTAGGTAGAAATAATAGACTGCCACACTTTTCTTTCCTGACATACTTCTATCGTACGAGTCATGCACACACGACAGGATGTAAATTATAAAACATAATAATTAATACGATAAAAAACGTCAGTTTTCTAGAAATTTTATTATATTTTATGGGAATGACATGTTTCGCCCTTCTTCTCTATCTTACGTTCATAATTAACTAACCATCACGCCGTCTCCCCGGAGGGGTAGGCAGAAAGAATGCAACGCCACACTGTTCTGTCCTGACATACTTCTCTCGTTTTCACTACATTAATCATTTACATATCATGTCATGCACGCACGTCGATTTTTCCGACTCCTCACGTGACCGACATTTAATATTTGATTGATTTGATTGTGCCACGTTTTCCCCGGCCTTCCTCTATTTCTAGCTCCGTTCACGCCGTTTACATATACCTTTTTCACCATTCTGTCCTTACTCATTTTTTCCAAGTGTCCAAACCATCTTAATGACCCTTTCATTATTTTGTTCATAACACTTTCATTCGTCGCATTTACTTCATATATATTTTTTTGACACTCAATCATTTACAGATTTACTACACATTCGTCTTATAGATCTCATTTCTACAGCATTTCTTCAACTTTCATCCTTCTTTTGCGAGTTCCATGCTTCGCTTCCATACATAAAGGTTGGCCCAAGAACACCATAATGTACTGCCATCTTAGCTTATTTGGAAAGGTTTTTGTTTGCGATGACAACTTTAACTGCACCATTTACTCTGTTGCCCGCCCCAACCCTTCTTTCAATACCCTTCTCCACTCTCCCATCCTTTGTAAACATACTTCCTAAATAAACTAATTGTCATGTTTCCTTCTTTTCGGAAAATCTTTACCTTGGACTTATTCACATTCATTATCAAATCGTATCGCTTGGAATTCCATAGTTTTTATAATTAAAAACACGATATATATTATAAGACCCTGATCAAACAAGACCCTGATCAAACCAGTCCTCACATATGCCTCTGAAACCTGGGTGATGACAACACACTGAAAGGTCCATCGCAGCATTTGAAAGAAGGGTTCTTAGGACAATATATGGCCCAGTGAGAGACCACAATGGTTGGCGTCGTCAATATAACCGAGAGCTATATGATATCTATAAAGAGCCCGATGTGATCAGATCCATCAAAGTAGGGCGCTTGAGATGGGCTGGTCACATAATCAGAATGGACGACGACAACCCTACAAAACGCCTCACGCTCTCAGTACCACAGGGACGTAGAAGACCAGGAAGGCCCAAAATGCGATGGATGGACAGTGTCAACACGGATGCATCGGTGTTGCAAGTGAGAAATTGGAGAATAAGGGCATCAAACAGACAAGAATGGAGGAAGCTCCTGGATTCAGCCAAGGCCCACCCAGGGCTGTCGAGCTTAGGATGATGATGATGATGATATATTATATAACGTAATTTAGTATTTATTACCTATGTAAGCTTTGTATTCATAAATTAAACTTATTCCAAGTACCTAATACTTTTCTTTCTTCTGGAGTTTCCCTTAATTGTTTTCAAAAATGTATTCGGCCACGTCAATTCCCTTAATCACCGTATTCTGTTACTTTAACTCGTGTATATCAATCACAACGCATTTGATTTTCTCTACATTTGATAATGCCGTAGACAGACGAAACATGTAATTCACATAAAATATAATAAACCTTCTAGAAAACATACGTTTTCATTCGTATTAATTCCTGGGAAGAGTTTTAGAAGCGGTTTCGCAAAGGATTTTCCGTTAGTTTGTGGGTATCGGCTTTGTGGCGCCGAAGACATGCCATCTGTGACATTTTATACGAAAATATTTTCAATACAACACATTGGTTGAATTCATGCATTTATTTATTACAATTTCCCTAGGAAACTGAAGAATGTCGCGTGACATCAATGCTCAAACAGATTCGCAACCCGATCTTGAGAAAGAGACGTTTATTAAACTATTTCTCCTTTATGTGATTACACGAATTAATATTATTTGAAACATAACAATAAATAACCAGGTAGTCTAAGGGACATATGTTTGGCTCCTGATCCAGGAAAATTCGGTTCATGCCTGGACATGACTCGGTTTTTTTTTCATAACACGCCAGTTTTCAAGGATTACGAACGTATTTATCTTACGTTCATAACTAACTAACCATCATGCCGATTCCTCGGAAGGGTAGGCACAGGATAGACCCCCATATCGTTCTCTCCTGACATACCTCTCTTGCTCCCTCCACATTCATACATCGTAACATGCACGTTCGTCGATTTTTCCGACTTCGAATGTGGCCGCCTTTCAGTATTTGTTTAATTTGGTCATGCCATGCTTCCCTTGGTCTGCACGACTTATTTTTCCACTCACACTACTTGTATATTATAAAACATTTTAATGCAATGTGGGGACTGTTTTATTGTATGGATGTGAAACGTGGATCTTGAAAGTCAACTCAATGAACAGACTGGAAGCATTTGAAATGTGGCTACATCGCCGAATGCTCAGAATTCCCTGGACAGACATGGTAACCAATACCGAAGTCCAAAGGCGAGCTAGAGTTGACAGGAAACTGTTATCAACTATCAAGGTTCTGAAGATTTCACATCTGGGTCATATACTGCGTGGGGAAAAGTACCACCTTCTCCAACTGATGGGGAAAATTGAGGGACGCCTAGGGCCCGGCAGGAGACAAATGTCCTGGCTGTGAAACGTGAGGGAGTGGACCGGCATCTGAAGTGTGGAGGAGCTGTTTCGAGCGGCGCAGGACAGTGACAGATTCGCCGAGGTGATCGTCAACGTCGGGGGGACCCGACAGGGCACTTGAAGAAGAATACCTCTATGATGAACTGCCATCTTTGCTTCGGTCAATGTGTTTCTATTGGCGGTAATAATTGAAAAAGTATTTTGAATTTCGAATAGAGCTACAGCATAAGTGAAATTCCCCGCCAACTTGTTACGAACATTAATTATTGTTCGAGTGATTGGACACGTATGCAAATCCCGTCGTGAAGGAGCTATTAAAAATTAACAAAATATAGTCGAAATTCCAGTAAAATGCTTGGCCGGCCAAGCGTCAGGTGTAGCCAAGCGTAATCCGCGTCCAGTGGCAGTCTGCGATTAATAATAATAAAATAAAAACTTATTTTACACCCTTTGAGGGGGTGCCGATTATCTTGCTGGGGGGAGGGGAGACTGATCCGCAATGCCGGACCTCGTTCTCCTCCTCCTTAGTTCAATTGCATTATTTTTCTTCTCTTAAATATATATAGTATAAACTTCCTATGTTACCTTCCCTATTCCACATATGAAGTAAATTTCCTTATTTTCCCCATCCTGCATTTTGTCTCCTCCCTCCCTGTGCAATCTTTCTTTTTATTATTTCTCTAACATGTTATTTATGTATCAATTGTGTATTTTCTTTTGCTGTTGTATTGTTATGTGTGTACGGCGGGATCTCGAGGAAGAGTAGCGTAGCTTAAATGAAGACTACAGGGGAAAAACAAGGAATGTCAGTTAAAATTCAAAATAAATGTAATAATGCCATCTAGCGGCATTTGTACGTATCTATCCACAGTAAAATTTTCATATTCAAAAAGCATGTGTGTCATCGACTATGGCCAGATAATCGATTGCTAATTGCTAAGAAATGTATAGACTTTGATTAGCTTTATTCTCAATTTATTCAAATTAACCTTCTACTGACATTCCTTGTTTTTTCCCTGTAGTCTTCAAATGTGGTCTGGGTTCCCCATGGTTGCAAATATACATTTTTTTTTAACGCAAGTCCCGCATGGACGGGGGACGTGCCTAGGGAGCGCATGAGTGAAGCTGGCAAAAAATGGATGAAAGAATATGTATTAAATTTTGCGTTAAAAATGGAATAAAGTGCTCCAACGCACTTAAAATGTTGACTGTGGTACTTGGCGAGTCTACTTTGTATCAAAAAAGTGTTTATAAGTGGTACAAGCGCTTTACAGAAGGCTGAGAAGATGTTAATGACGATGAGCGTCCTGGAGTTGCAACCACGTCAACAAACGAAGGAAACAACGAAACACCGAAGAAAATGGTTTTGGAAAATCGTCGAATCACTATTAAGGAAGTTGCAGAGGATGTTGGCATATCAATCGGCTCATGCCATGCAATTTTTTCGGGTGTTTTGGGTATGAAACGTGTGGCAGCGAAGTTTGTTCCGAAATAGTTAAATTTTGAGCAAGAGCAACGTCGCATTAGTATCGCTCAGGAGTGATTATTTGGCCAAAAACAACACCGTAATCATGCCTCAACCACCGTATTCACCAGATTTGGCTCCTTGTGACTTTTTCCAATTCCTGAAACTGAAGAGACCAATGAAAGGAAAGCATTTTGCCACAATTGATTAGATAAAGTCAGAATCGAAGAATGAGCTGATGGCCATACCGAAAAGCGCATTCCAGAAGTGCTTTGAGGATTGAAAGAGGCGCTGGCATAAGTGCATTATATCTGAGGGGGATTACTTTGAAAGGGAGAAAATGGATATTGATGAATAAATAAATGCTTTTCGAAAAAAATCGAAATTCACCTTTTCTTTTGAACAAACCTCGTATATAAAAAAACACCATTATATAGTCCGTTTACCCTTGTGGGACGGCCATATAGCGAGGACTACGGATGATCGGTGGACAAGACGTACCCTGGAGTAGCGACCAAAAACCGGCCATAGAAATCCTGGCAGACCACAAGCCAGATGGTCTGATGACACCAAGAGAGTGGCAGGAGGTCAATGGCACAGAGCGGCGAGAGATAGAGAGTTGTGGAAGTCGGGAAGGGAGGCCCAGCACTGGATGACTAAAGGCTGATGATCATGATGATCGTCCGTTTACTACAGGGAGAGTCCTTTATATACATACAGATCAAGGGTGGTAAACATGATTCAATACAAAAATAATCTTAAAAAATAATCTTAAAGTTTATTTTATTTTATATCATTGTATTTTATATTATTTGTTTTAGATTTATTTTGTGGATGTTTTACGATCGAAGTGTGCGCGGGAGATGCCTATTGGTGGCGATGAGGTTCGCAACGCATCACACCGCGTCTCCCGCGGGGCGAAAAGAGAAGGATGGAGTGCCGCATCGATTTAAGTGTGACAGTCCATTCTTTCTGCCTACCCCTTTGGAGAGATGGCGTGATGCTTAGTTTTTTTAGTTGTATCTTTATAATATGTATCACTGAAGAAGGACTGGTTATCCAAAACATGTCTGATATGTAATTTAAATAGTGTTGTATATACGAGTTGTATATACGAGATGTTGGTGGACGTGCGCTGCTCATCATATGCAGATCTCAAAAGAACCGCACAAGACAGGGAAAAATGGAAGAGAATAATGGAGGAAATTGCTACAAACCAATCCCAGGATTGAAACCAGAGAAGAAGAATACGAGAATATAAAAAAAATAAAAAGACAAATTAAATATTGGTATTTAAGGACGATAGCAGGCAAGACGCTGAGAGATCGCGTGAGGAACACCTGAATAAGAGAGTTATGTGAGGTTGAGGATATTATAAGATGGAGCAGACAGCGAAAAACGACTGATACGGTCATGTTCAAAGAATGGAAACCACCAGACTCCCCTATATTGCACTACATAATCAATCTCATGGGACTCGTCCTCGTGGAAGACCTCCTAAAAGATGGAAGGACAGCTGGGAGTCTACCTCACAGGAGGAGCAACACTCTGGAGAACTGACCACATAGAACAAGGAAGAAGAAGAAGAAGTTATTTAAGAGGATTCGTGTTCAATATAAAATATTTTTAATTTTATTATAGCTGACATATTTATGTATAACGTTTGAAAATTTGATATACTCGTATTTATTTGTACATTTTAAAATGTCACGAGCCGCTAATGATGTGCAAACACCCATGATTGCTTTCAATTATTCGTTTCATGATAAATAGACCTTATGCAGAACTACAATGTATGTTATTATGCTCACTAAAAAATATTTCTTTAATATTAAGAAAAGACTCAGAGCTCTACGATCTATACCAGGACTTCAGCGTGGTCAAGTTTATAAAGATTAACAGACTTGGCTGGCTAGGGCACTTGCACCGCATGGGAGATCTGAAGCTCCTCAAAAGAGTGTTGTATGACAATCCAGTAGGGCGAAGAAGCGTCGGCAGGACGAGACTGCGATGGTTGGATGGTGCCGTGGCAGACTGTCGGGTCCTGAAGCGGCAAGACTGGAAGGTGGCGGCTAGAGACAGGACGGGATGGAAACGTTTTTGGAGGAGGCTAAGACCACCAAGGGTTGTAGCGCCAGAGAAGAAGAAGAAAAAAACACACATGTTTCGATTTAAGACATGTACGATTATATTTTAATTGTATTTATGTACTTTTTCTTCTGGGACATGTGAATGACAACGAAAGCTTAAGAATACGAGATAATCACGAGGTGTATAATATTTACCAAGCTCCCAGTCTTTTCACATACGTGAGACTGAACAGATTAAGATGGGCCGGCCCTTTTAAGAACCAACCCTTAAAGACTAGATTTCCACTGACCACAAAAAGAATTAGAAGATATTCCTTTAACTGTTTAAATAAAAAAAACTTTGTTTTAAATATCACAATTGCTATTTCGCTACCGAAGTTAGCATCGTCAATGACCTACTGAATATAGTTAATAATTCCGGAGAACAATTGGGCTTAACTATTAATGTCAGTAAAACTAAGTGGATGACATTCGGACGACTGGATCATACTGATTCGGTATGCAACTGAACGGTTAGAATGTTGAAAAGGTGGAAAAGTTCAGATACCTCGGCAGCATGCTTACAGACACCTATGACCCAGATGTCGAGTTGAAATGTCGGATTGAAGCAGCAAGATCAGCATTTAACAAAATGAAGTCACTCTTTTGCAATGGCAATGTCAACTTAAAACTAAGATAGAGGATGTTAAGGTGTTATGTGTGGTCTGTTCTGTTATATGGGTGTGAGACATGGACATTAAAAGTAAATACAATGAACCGGTTAGAAGCATTTGAAATATGGCTTCACCGAAGAATGTTCAGGATCCCATGGACAGACAGAGTGACGAACACAGAAGTCCTGAATCGTGCAAGAGTAAAAAAAAGAGAGCTGCTGACATTGATCAAAATCCGCAAGATTTCATATCTGGGTCACGTTTTACGAGGAGAAAAATATCGCCTACTACATCTAATTGTGAAGGGAAAATAGAAGGCCGCAGGGGGGCAGGGAGAAGGCAGATCTCTTGGCTGCGCAATGTGAGGGAATGGACGGGAATCGAAACAGTGGAGGAGCTATTCCGGACAGCGCAGGATAGGGAAGAGTTTACCAGAGTGATCGCCAACGTCGAGGGGACTTGACAGGGCACTTTAAGAAGAAGAAGAATCGATACCAGAAGATATCCCGTTACATTTAGTGATAGTCTTTTACGAAAGCGTTTACAAATGTTGTATTTTGCATAGTCGGGATGCCAATAGATGCAAATCCACTTATCTCCGACACAATCAACAAGATGAGCCATGACCGGGCTCTGAAAACACGAATAACAAATTCCCGATTGAGTTGTTCACGATAAATTTGACGTTAAAAAGGTTATAAAATCTCGACCAATAAAAATAAATTATGCGAATATTAAAGAGAAAACGCGGTAACATGAGCTATCAGTTAATGACAGCGATGTGTCTAGTCTTGTACGGAAAAAGGTGTTTATATTATACACGTTTTTTACTAGACAACCCACAAGATGTAAACTGCCTGTTGATGATATGCCTGTGGAAGTAATTAGTTACAGATATTTAGGAGTAGAAGTCTGCAACCATAATGATCTTTATACTGAATTAGATGAGAGTAGTGATGTCAGGAGTTCCACTAAAGAACACCAAGGAGTTTGTCTACCTCGGGAGCAAAATAACATGGAACGGTCGTCGGTCTAAGAGCAAGGTCGACAACCGTATACATCAGGCTATGCTTGCATTTAATGAAAGGTCGAAAATAACAGAATCGAATAATATAGACCTAAAACTGAGAATACTCCTCATGAACACCTATGTATGGAGTATCTTGATGTACGACTGCGAGACACGGTGCCTATCCAAAAGAGATAAACGGAGACTAGAGATGTGGTCCTATAGAAGACTATTAGGATTTTCTTGAAGAGACCGCATCACAAATGAGCAGGTTCTCCAAAGAATCGAAAGAGGAAGGCACCTGCTCAGGACCTTGTCTGAAAGGCGTGCAAGATGAATCGGTCATGTAATACGACAAGAAGGTCTCATGCATACCATAATGGAGAGTATGACCGAGGGGACAAACTCTGGGGGACGCCCACGCCGAGAGTACCTGGAAGACCTGTTGGTGGACGTGTGCTGCTCATCATATGCAGATTTCGAAAGAGCCGCACAAGACAGGGAAGAATGGAAGAGAAGAATAGAGGAAATTGGTGCAAACCAATCCCAGGATTGAAACCAGAGAGAGAGACTGAATTAAAAGAACAAGGCAATAAAACCTTTGCCGTGTTCTTCTCAGGTTTCAATCTAATGATTGGTCTGCAGCAAGGCGTTGATTTACATACACCTTCTTCACCATTCTGTCTACAATCATTCTTTACATGTATCTAAACCATCTTAACGACGCTTTCATTATTTTGTTTACAACACTTTCATTCGCAGCGCATTCACTTTTTATATTTGCATTTGACACTCCATCATATACAGATTTGCCACGCATTGATATTAGAGATTTATTTGGGTAGTATGTTTACAAAAGTTGGGCGAGTGGTTAGGGATATTGAAAGAAGGGTTGGGACAAGCAACAAAGTGAATCGTGCACTTAAAGATGTCTTAGCAAAGAAAAACCTATCCAAAATAGCTAAATGGCAGTGCACAATGGTGTTCTTGTACCGACCCTTATGTATGGAAGCGAAGCATGGAACTGGCAAATGAAGGATGAAAGTAGAATATATGTAGTAGAAATGATATCTCTTAGACAAATGTGTGTGTGATAGAGTGTCGAATGAAAATATAAGAATTGAAAGCGGTGCGAATGACGGTGTTATAAACAAAATAATGAAAGGATCATTATGATAGTTTTTAGACATGGAAAGAATGAATGAAGAAAGAATAGTAAAAAAGTATATGTTAACGATGTAAATGAAACGAGAAATAGAGGAAGACCAATGAAAACGGGGCACTATAAAATTAATCAAATATTGAATGTCGGTCACGTGAGGAGTCAGAGAAATCGACGCGCGTGCGTGATTCGTTGTATGAATGTTGAGGAAGCGAGAGAACTATGCCAGGAAAGAAAAATGTGGCAGTATACGGCGTAATGGTTAGTTAGTTAGTTAGTTAGAAAGACATTATGAAAATTAATAACACAGGTATATGGATTGTTAAAGTATATAAAGGAGAAAGTTTGTAAAAGTGTCACCAGTCTGTCGATGCTAGCTATCCTGGCGAAACTGGTCGCTATCGAAATAAAGACAAATGAGGAAGTAGTTAAAAAACATCGTTTTATTTGAGCATTTTTTAAATATAAAATACATATATCATTAATTCGTCACATAGCTGTCATATATTTAAAATTGATTTCAAATAAAGAAGTAAATAATTGGAAATAAAATAAAAAATAGACACTTTAACTGCGTGGCCTCAAGACACGGCAGACTTAATGACTTCAAAAAACGCTATTAGACAGATTTGACATGCTCCAAAAAACTACGAGTTAAGAAAACGTGAAAATATTTGTGCTTCAAACCTATCGCGCACACACTCAAACACTACACACACAATAATACAAAATAAAATGCACACACACTCATATAATTGTTATCTATACATACACGATTCATTCATTCAAGCTGACATTACAGATGTATTGTAGGAGACCCGGCAAAAACAATCAAGAATCTAACGATGTCTATTCTTCTCTTCTCTGGTTTCAATCCTGGGATTGGTTTGCAGCAATTTCCTCCATTATTCTCTTCCATTTTTCCCTGTCTTGTGCGGCTCTTTTGAAATCTGCATATGATGAGCAGCGTACGTCCACCAACAGGTCCTCAGGTACTCTCGGCGTGGGCGTCCCCTAGAGTTTGTCCCCTCGATCATACCCTCCATTATGGCATGCAAGAGACCTTCTTGACGTATTACATGGCCGATCCATCTTGCACGCCTTTCGGACAAGGTCCTGAGCAGGTGCCTTCCTCCTTCGATTCCTTGAAGAACTTCCTCATTCGTGATGTGGTCTCTCGAGGAAATTCCAAAGAGTCTTCTATAGGACCACATCTCAAAAGCCTCTAGTCTCCGCTTATCCCTTTCGGATAGGCACCATGTCTCGCAGCCGTACATCAAGACACTCCATACATAGGTCTTGATGAGGAGTATTCTCAGTTTTAGGTCTATATTATTTGACTCTATTATTGAAAACAATAAATAATTTACATATTATGCCGATGAATTTCTGTCAAGCTTTATTTTATTAAAATTTAAAACACTTATAATATCACAATTTCTTTTTATTCATAGACAGTGTCGCGACAGCTGTTTCGCCAACCGATGTTGGCTTCATCAGGTGTTACAATAAACTCATATTTTTAACGGTTTATTTTAACACCTAACTGTAAAATTCCTTTTATTTTAGCAAAGAAGGGGTTGTAAAATAAAAAGTTAGGGGTGAAAAAATTTCTCGGTAGTTCCGACGAGAATGACATGTCTTTAGATTAAGAAATTTTCAAATTTTTTTGATTTCAGATAACATCAGGAGCCAAAATCACCGGGGCCACCCACGCGCTTTTTTTTTCGAGTATAATAATAATAATAATAAAATTTAAAAAATTTTCAAAAATCTTTAAAATGTAAATAAAATCATCCTAAATATCCAAAACGATTCATTTTTATTTTCCTACAAAAAAACGCCCTCCAAAAAAGACATGAATATCGGCTTAAGTTACCAGACTACCTTAAGTGTACCATTCACTTCGTTGCCTGCCCCAACCCTTCTTTCAATATCCCTCTCCACTCTTTTGTAAACATACTAACCAAATACACGAACTCATCTACTTGCTCAAAATTTTCACCATTCACGCTATGTTGCAGACTGTCATGATTTTTTCTTTTACAAAAATCATTACCTTGGACTAATTCACATTCATCATCAGAACATTTCGCATGCATACCTCATACATGCTATTCACCAGGACTTGTAGTTCATGCTCGTTGTCTGCAAGTAGGACAGCGTCATCCGCATACAAGAGACAGCTTACTGACACTCCGCTCATTATGGCACCTACATCCAACCCTTTCAGCTCTTTCATACATTTGTCCATAAACAGATTAAATAACCACGAGGACATTACGCAACCCTGTTTGGCACCTTTATTGATATCAAACCAGGCTGTAAGATCTCCATTTACTCTGACACTAGCAGTGCTTTCCGTGTATAGCGACTTAATTGCCAACTTAATGCTCGTTGTCTGCAAGTAGGACAGAGTCATCCGTATATAAGAGACAGCTTACTGACACTCCGCTCATTTTGGCACCTACATCCAACCCTCTCAGCTCTTTCATACAGCGTCCCTATGCAAACACTATATATAAGAAAAATAAATAAATTCCATTGTGTATAAGTCATGACACTGTGCTATTTCAGAAAAAGGGGTGTCCAATGTACATTATACATAATAAAAAGAGATGCTGTCTTCCAATGCTTACCATATATCGACAGGAAGAGTAAACACGTATCTAATAAAGTTAAGCATTTTATCTGAGAGCAGCTTACGCACTCACACAGCATATCATTATGCAAATTTCTTAAAATCATTTGAAGTTTATTAGTACTTAAACAGAACGCTTCGAGCTATTCAATGACTCACAACAACAATATTAAACATGTTTATGTATTTAAAAAAAAAGAAATAATTTTAAACTGTTAAATTAAAAATCTTTGTTTTATGTAGCACAAATTTTATGCGACAGCTGTTTCGTCAACCTATGTTGACATCATCAGGTTTTACAATAATATATATTAGTAGAATAAATGCGGTAGAGATGAGGTCCCTAAGACGTATGTGTGGTAGAACGATATACGACAGAATCTCAAATGCTGATATAAGAAAGGAATGTATGTAAGAAAGGAACATATGGAATGTGGAAACTACAGAGCTATTAGTATTTTGAGTGTTGTTGGTAAAATCTATGGCAGAATTTTAATAGAAAGAGTAAGAAAGACGACGAGTGATAGAGTTTGGGATGTGCAAGGCGCTTTTATGAATGGCAGAGGATGCATGGATCAAATTTTTGCACTTCGTACAGTGACAGAGAAGTTTATGGCCAAAAACCGTAAACTCTTCTGTGCGTTTGTCGATTTGCAAAAAGCATATGATCGCGTAGATAGAGGTAAACTGTGGGAAATATTGTCGGAATATGGAATAAACACAAAACTGATCACGGCAATCACATCGCTGTACACAGAAAGCACTGCTAGTGTCAGAGTAAATGGGGATCTTACAGCCTGGTTTGATATCAATAAAGGTGTCAAACAGGGGTGTGTAATGTCTCCATGGTTGTTTAATCTATATATGGACAAGTGTATGAAAGAGCTGAAAGGGTTGGAAGCAGGTGCAAAAATGGAAGATGTTTCAGTAAGCTGTTTGTTGTATGCGGACGACGCTGTGCTACTTGCAGACAACGAGCACGAACTGCAAGCCCTGGTGTCTAGGATGTATGAGGTATGCAAGCGATACGATTTGATGATGAATGTGAATAAGTCTAAGGTAATGATTTTCGAAAAAGAAGGAAGCATGACAGTCTGCAACATTAGTGTAAACGGTGAAAATCTGGAACAAGTGGATGAATTTGTTTATTTAGGAAGTATGTTTACAAAGGATGGGAGGGTGGAGAAGGATATTGAAAGAAGGGTTGGGGCAGGCAACAGAATAAATGGTGCACTTAAAGTTGTCATCGCAAACAAAAGCCTATCCAAAAAAGCTAAGATGGCAGTGCACAATGGTGTTCTTGTGCCGACCCTTATGTATGGAAGTGAAGCATGGAACTGGCAAAAGAAGGATGAAAGTAGAATAAATGCAGTAGAAATGAGATCTCTAAGACGAATGTGTGGCAAATCTGTTTATGATAGAGTGACAAATGCAAGTATAAGAAGTGAATGTGGTGCGAATGAAAGTGTTATGAACAAAATAAGGAAAGCGTCATTAAGATGGTTTGGACACATGGAAAGAATGAGTGAAGACAGAATGGTAAAGAAGGTATATGTAAATGGCGTGAACGGAGCTAGAAATAGAGGAAGGCCGAGGAAAACGTGGCACGATCAAATCAATCAAATATTGAATGTCGGTCACGTGAGGAGTCGGAAAAATCGACGTGCGTGCATGACAAGATGTATGAATGTAGAGGAAGCGAGAGGCGTATGTCAGGACAGAACAGTGTGGCGTTCCATTCTTTCTGCCTACCCCTCCGGGGAGACGGCGTGATGGTAAGTTAGTTAGTTTAGAAAGGAATGTAGAGCGGAAGAAGGTATTAGGAACAAAATTATGAAAGGATCGCTGCGTTGGTTCGGACATATGGAACGCATGGATGGAGAAAAAGAATGGTTAAGAAAGTATACGTTAATGATGTAAATGGGGTACGAAGTCGAGGCAGACCGAGGAAAACATGGCATGACCAAATTAATCAAATTTTAAAGGTTGGTCATGTTAGAAGTCGGAGGAATCGACGTGCGTGTATGACTCGTTGTATGAATGTGGAGGAAGCTAGAGAGGTTTTCCAGGATAGAGTAGTGTGGCGGTCCATTCTCTCTGCCTACCCCTAAGGGGAAACGGCGTGATGGTTTGTTGTGTATTGACGAAACACCGCGTTATTATTTTTACTGCGGACGTTATTGGAAAACTCCAAATTTTTATAAATAGGTGCCTTTGCTCAATATTCAAGATCAATTGGCCCAAAACAGTGTCAAATACCGTTCTCTGGACCATGGCAGGCGAATAGCCAATTAGAAAACAAGTCGCTAGACGCAAATGGCAGTGGATCGGTCACACTCTGAGAAGGAACCCGGCTTGCATCACTCAGGGCGCACTAGACTGGTCCCCTATGGGGGGAAAGAGGAAGCGAGGCAGATCGAGAGCCACCTGGAGAAGAGCCCTGCAGGACGAGGTTAAGGCAGCAGACCTCACTTGGGATGATGTTAGGCATCAGGCATGCGATAGAATCGGGTGGAGAAGGTTCCTTGAGGCCCTATGCATCACGGAGGTGCGACAGGACAAAAAGAAGAAGATTTTTAATAATGCCACACTAAAAATTAAGTGCTTCATACTTAAGTATAAAAAAATGATGAGTCTAACTTTAATTCATTTAAAAACCTTGATAAATATAATACAATACAATTTTTCTTTAATATTATATTGCATTATCGACACTCTTATCGCAAAAGCCTTTAAGATGTTATAAAAATTAAGATTTTATACTTCGATAATCATTTTTTATACGTCATAATATAAAGGAGGTATCTTATATATACAAGGTGTATCAAAAGAAAGTTTATATTAAGTGGATATATTAAAAAATATATATTTAAGTATTTGATTTATTTGATCGTGCCACGTTTTCCTCGGTCTTCCTCTATTTCTAGTTCCATATACATCGTTAGCATATATACTTATTTTACCATTCTTTCTTCATTAATTCTTTCCATGTCTCTAAACCATCTTAATGATCCTTTCATTATTTTGTTCATAACACCATCATTCGCACCGCATTCACTTCTTATATTTTCATTCGACACTCTATCATACACAGAGTATCCACACATTCGTCTAAGAAATCTCATTTCTTGTGCATTTATTCTACTTTCATCTTTCTTTTGCCAGTTCCATGCTTCGCTTCCATACATAAGGGTCGGCACAAGAACGCCATTGTGTACTGCCATTTTAGCTTTTTTGGATGAGTTTTTTTATAGGATAGGATAGGATTTTCCATTAATGTAGAATATTTTCGGTGCGAATGATGGTTTTATGAACAAAATAATAAAAGGATCATTAAGATGGCTTGGACATACGAAAATAATGAATGAAGAAAGAATGGTAAAAAAATTATATGTTAGATTATATAAAGATGTAAATGGATCCTGAAATAGAGGAAGACCGAGGAAAACGTGGCTCGATCAAATAAATCAAATATTGAATGCCGGCCATGTGAGTAGTCAGAGAAATCGACGCGCGTGCATGACACGATGTATGAATGTTGAGGAAGCGATAAAAATATGTCAGTAAAGAAAAGTGTGTCAGTCTATTCTTTTTGTCTACCCCTTGGGGGAGACGGCGTGATGGTTAGTTAGTTATTTAGTTAAAGTACCCAATTTGAGAATTTATTTATTAAAAATAATAGAAATGTAAACCCTCGCGTTCGCGGCACTTATTTAATCGAACAGTAAAATTTCTTATGACGGCTCGGCAGGTAGACTTCGTGATGGCTGCCATTTTGCGACGGATATTTAATTTCAAATACGCAAGCGAAGTCGGTATATTAGCGTAAACATTAGATTTGAGATAAATCCACAGAAAAAGTCCATAGACGCTAAATCAGGAGGCTAATTTATGTCACCTCTCCTGGAGATCAACTCGTGGCAGAGACGTATTGGACGTGTGTGACATTGCTCCGTTCTGCTGGAACCATATTATTTGGTTATAGCCAGCAAAGTTTTGCAATTCAGGCACCAATAAGTCCTCTAGCATCTCCGCCTAACGTTCTGAATTCAAACATTAATATCTTCTTAGACACCTTGTATAAAAATCATTTGACATATTGTTCTAATCTGGAAACTGTTCGCTGCGCCCATCAATCACATCGATTCACCCATTATCGTAAATTTAAAAAATACATTGGAGAGATAGTTTTTTCGCCCAACGCAAAAAAGCGAACGGATCAGAAACGAATGGGTCGTTATTTTGATGTATTTCGCACTGTTCTATTTTTTCTACGGGAGAAAAGCAGTTCGTTCGCCCGCAGTCATCGACTGTAAATCACAATAGTACTAATGCTAAGAGGGAATCAGGTATCATGGTACAACGAGGCTGGGCAATATTCGTTTTAAGAAAAAAATTAGTATTTTTAATCTTTTAAGTGGCGTTGCAATACAGTTAGAGTGAACACCTTTTAAGTAGCGTTGAAGCACGGTTAGAAGATAAACCTTTTACGTGGCGTTAAAATGCAGTTCGAAGGTTAACTTTTAATGTGGCGTTGACATACACAGTTAAATTTAGAACCTTTTACGTGGAATTTTATATAGTTAGAAAGAGAACCTCTTACGTTATGTTGAAGCACAGTTAGAAGAAAAACCTTTTACGTGGCGTTAAAACGCATTTCAAAGGATAACTTTTTACGTGGCGTTGACATACAGTTAAAATGTGAACTTTTTACGTGGCGTCGTAATACAGTTAGAATGAGAACCTGTTATGTGGCGTTGACGTACAGTTAGAACGAGAACCTTTTACGTTGCGTGTAAGCACGGTTAGAAGAAAAACCTTTTACGTGGCGTTAAAACACAATTCGAAGGAGAAACTTTTATGTGGCGTTGATACACAGTTAGAAGGTGAACTTTTTACGTGGCGTTGCAATACAGTTAGAGTGAGAACATTTTATATAGCGTTGAAACACGGTGAGATTGAGAACCTTTTACGTGGCACTAACATACAGTTAGAATGAGAACATATAACGTAGCGATGAAGCACAGTTGAAAGAAAAACCTTTTACGTGGCGTTAAAACATAATTCAAAGGAGAACCTTTAACCTGGCGTAGAAACACAATTATGGCATAGAATCATGGATGATAACAAGAAAAACTCTTGCCAAGTGAGACACTCAGTATCTTTTGTAACCCTGACAAAGCTCCGGCGAAAGTGAAACCGGTGAACATTACTTTGTTTTGGAGAATGCACGTGGTCACCGTTTTAAGATGTATCGCAAGAACGAACTGGCCCGTTGGATGCATTGCCCCGGTTTCCCCTGCTAGAACCGGATGGAAGTTGGAAAGTCGTGATAGTAACGGCCTACCCATTGTTCCCAGGTTTATATGACCATTGTGATTGCCCGAGTTCCAACTGGCGCGGTCAGGTCTTCCAATGCACTCGCCAAATATTAAATCTACAAAACAGGATTAAAACCTACATTAACAACACATTGACTGCGTAGCACTGACCAAGACAGTTAATAATAATAATAATAAATTGGATAATTTATAAAGCGCCATTTTTATGAATTGCTCATCTCAAGGGCGCTGTAGAAGATGCTCCGTTTTGTCAACTAGATAATAATAACAATAATAATGATAAAAAATATATATAAACATATTTAGTATGAGGGCTGCACCCGACGAAATCGATCAGCCCTTCCTGTCAGGAAATGATAATTTGAAAAGGTGCGTTTTGAGTCTCGATCTAAACTCTGATTGATTCTCAATGTGCACTTAAGGTCTGCTGGAAGACTGTTCCAGGCTGAAGGGCCGGCTACCGCGAAGCCTCGGTCGCCAAAGTTTGTGCTTGGACAGCGTTTTGGCACAGTCAATCTACCGATCGCAGAAGACTTAGCTGATCGCAATGTAGACTGTCTAGCATTCAGGTTCTCGTTGATGCAGAGTTCAGATATATAAGCTGGTGCCATTCCATGCAATGCCTTATAGACCGTCCAGCAGAGCTTGTATTGTATCCTTTCTGGATATTTCAGCCAGTGGAGCTCCAAACGAAGTACCCCTGTTCAGGTCAGACCCTATACCGTTCGGTTTTAAGTAAGTAGAAACTGGAAGTAATATAAATGAAAACGTCTGCCTTCTAGGAATTTTATTAAATTTTATATGGAATAATATGTTACGCCCTTCTAAGGCATTATCGAATCTTATATTTTCATTCTACACACTCGTATATCATACACAGTTTTTTATAATGAATACGAATTTCTAGAAGTTTTATAATATTTTTTATTATGAATGACATGTTTCGTCGTTCTCGAGCATTATCAAATGTTTATATTTGTGTAAAATGTTTTAAAGGCATTTGATAATTAACGCCTTAGAAGGGCGAAACATGTCATTCACATAAAATATAATAAAACTTCTAGAAAACTGAAGTTTTCATTCATATAAATTACTTAATATGGAGTATTACATCAATGTTCTAGAAACAATAAATACACAGTTTTAATCATTAATACAAATGAAAACGTCAGTTTTCTCAAAGTTTTATTATATTTAATGGGAATGACATGTTTCGCCCTTCTAAGGCATTATTAAATGTTAATATTTGTGTAAAATATTTTAAAGGCATTTTTTGATAATGCCTTAGAAGAGCGAAACATATCATTCCCATAAAATATAATAAAACTTCTAGAAAACTGACGTTTTCATTCGTACAATTATTTAATATGGAGTTTTACATCACTGTTTAAGACACAAAAAATTCACAGTTTTTCTACACATTCGTCTAACTAAGCCTAGGTTCTCAAAGTGGGCGATAACGCCCCCTTGTGGGCGTTTGAGACCTTATGGGGGTAGTAGAATACCCAAAAAAATAGAGAGCGTGGGCAGATAAAAAAATATAGTCTAAAAAGACTAAAAAAACACACTAATCATTTCTTCCATTTTTTCGTTCGGTATTCTACCATATTTAGTTTTCAGATACATAAAAGATTTAATAATATTTTTGTTCGGTATTCTACCGTATGTAGTTTTCAGATACATAAAAGATTTAATAATATTTTTGTTCGGTATTCTACCATATGTAGTTTTCAGATACATAAAAGATTTAATAATATTTTAAAATTCAACTACGTGTTTCTAAATATTTGGAATAACTTTTATGGGAGGGTTGAACGTTTATTTTTCTTGTAAAGGGGGCGGTAACCCAGAAAAGATTGGAAACCTATGGTCTAAGAGATCTCATTTCTACTGCATTTATTATACTTTCGTCCTTCTTTTGTCTGTTCCATGTTTCGCTTCTATAAGGTTCAAATGAGGTTTTAATCTGCCTGTTTAATATCTATTCGACATAGTAACCTACAGACGCAAAAGGAATTTAGTGCAATAAATAATTTTATTATAATTTTAAAACCCTGGGTAAATGCAACTGTATACGCGGCGGAGTGCTGTAGGACAGTGGTCGCCAACCTTTTTGTCGCCGCGGACCAGTCAACGTTTCATAAATTTACCGCGGCCCACTGGGGGGAAGAGGGGGGGGGGGACACATTGAATGTATTTAAAAAAAAATTAATAACAATATATTTGTACAATATATAATAATAAAATATACATCTGTGGTACATAAGTTATAGTGACAAATAATAGTAGAGAAAACGCAAGGTTTGTGAGAAAAATTAAGAAATAATATATAATAACAATGAAGGATTATTATGTTTCAGATAATTTTTAAATTTTATTATGGATTTATGGGTATTTTCAATATTTTTAAGGTTCAACGGATGTATGGAACCCTCATGTATGGAAGTGAAGCTTGGAGCTGGCAAAAGAAGGATGAAAGCAGGATAGAAGCCGTAGAAATGAGATCACTAAGAAGAATGTGCGGGAAAATATTGTATGATAGAATACCGAACGATGAAATTAGAGAGAAATGTAAGGCAGATGACTGCATCATGGATAAAATTAAAAAAGGATCCTTGAGATGGTTTGGACATATGGAACGAATGGATGAGAGAAGAATGGTTAAAAAGTTGTACACAAGCAGCGTGAGTGGAAAAAAAGCCGAAAACCGCCGAGGAAAACATGGCATGACCAAATTAATCAATTACTAAAAGGCGGCCACATTCGAAGTCGGAATAATCGACGTGCGTGCATGGTACGATGTATGAATGTAGAGGAAGCCCGAGAGGTATGCAAGGACAGAGCATTGTGGCGATCCATCCTCTCTGCCTACCCCTCCGGGGAAATGGCGTGATGGTTAGTTTGGTAGTTAGTTCAACGGAAGGTTGAAAGTATTTTTTCCAAGATAGAGAAAATAATTTTGAGAATGCTTAGGGTTTTATATTTGGATTTTAATGTTATTCTGATATCTTACAGATAAATTAACTTGAAAGTTATTTAAAGCGTGAAGGGGTTTTCAACGGAATAAGTATTTTAAGCTATAATTTAGTTTTATTGGGTATGTTCGATTTTTCCAAGGTCATTTTTATTTTTAACCTTTCTTTACGGTGCTAAAATAAAAACGCGCGTTCCTGTGTTGGGGAGTCGGTACCCAATCAAAAATGAGCTATTTTAAATCGGAAAAATAAGAAAATTCATAGCTATTCCCCTTAATTTATTATAATTGAAGTAAAAATTCAGATAATTGAGATTTATTTGCTAAAAACATTAAAAAAAAATCTGACAACGCTCACGGGACGGGCATAGGTCCACTCTGGTTGCAAGCCCGAGAGCTACTACCGGCGAATGGGCAGTGAGAACATTGAGCTCCTCGCGCTTCCACAGTGAAGTATGCAAGAGTGAGATGCGAATATAGTGTCGCGCACTCAGCCCTACGAATTTCGTTTCCGATTTCACAAAATATCTCGGATGCACCCGTTAAATTTTGATTGTTATTAATATTATTTTTTTAATCAATGCGTAAATATATTATAGAGGAATACCTAAAATCTTAACCTTGTATTTATTGTATTTATAAAGATATTGATGGTTATTAGAAGCAACGTATAGAAGATACCCATCACAGGGAAGGGAGGGTTAACCTTTCCCTTACGGTGCTAAAATAAAAACGTGCGTTCCGGTGTAGGGTAGTCAGTACGCGTTAAAAAATTAGCGATTTTAAATCGGAAAGATAGGAACATTCATAGCTAAAACCCTTATATAATTATAATTGAAATCAAAAATTATAATAATTGCGATTTAATTGCTAAAACATTAAAAAAAACATCTGGCAACGCTCACGGAACGGGCATAGACCCGCTCTGGTTGCAAGCCCGAAAGCGACTGCCGCCACTGCCGGCGCGGCGGGACGGCGAGAGTGAGAACATTGAGCTAGAACATATGCAAGAGTGAGATGCGAATATAGTGTGGCGCACTGGAAGCGCTGTTTATACGCGACTTTGTTTTCGATTTTCACAAAATACCTCCGATGTACCCGATACATTTTGATTAATATTAATATTATTTTTTTAATCAATGCGTAAATATATTTTGGAGGAATACCTCAAATCTAAACCTTGTATTTATTATATTTATGAAGATATTGATGGTTATTAGAAACAACGTGTAGAAGATACCCATCATAGGGAAGGGAGGGTTAAGTAGGCCCTTGCGCGGCGCAGTTCCATTTGGTCCACGGCCCGGGGTTTGGGGACCACTGCTGTAGGATTTGAAACACTCGTTAATTTCTTGGCATAATTCTGCATTATACCTGTAAATAGGCAGGTATATCTGTTGGCCGTTACGAATTTAGAATTAGTCAAAATTTGCCGCATAATTATATACTGTACATTTATAATGTCTTTGTCCCAGTTCGCTTGGATATTTAATCTTGCCTTAGTTAGCTTTAAACAGAGTTCATAATGCCTTTATATTATGATAAAACATTATGTTTTAAACTAAATTTCAAAACATCATCATCATCATCACCACCAGCCTTTCAAATCAAATTAAATCGAATAAAAAAAAAAGCCAAATCAGTTTATTTCCTCAAAAGATATTACAAACAATTATTATAGATTAAGACATATATTGAGAACAGGTCACGTAGCCAGAAACTCAGATGAAAAGTGGACAAGAAGACTGCTGACTTGGAGACCGTGGACGGCGAAGAGAAGTGCAGGGCGACCGCAAATACGGTGGAAGAATGATCTAAACAGACACGTCGGAATAACCTGGATGCAGTCTGCACAGGACAGAATGACATGGAAGCAAATGGAGGAGGCCTTTGTTCAGGTGTGAACGGGAATAGGCTAAGGAAGAAGAAGAAGAAGAAAATATAATAAATATACAATATAATACCAGTATGTATGACTCGCTGTATGAATGTAGATGAATCTAGAGAGGTATGTCAGGAAAGAGTAATGTGGCGGTCCATTCTCTCTACCTACCCCTGCGGGGAAACGGCGTGATGGTTTGTTGTTGTTGTTGTTAGGAACGCATGAGAGATGGTTTGAGATTAGGAATACAAGATACTCTCCAAAGTCAAAAGTATTTGTCTTCTAAACATACTTTCATGAATATGAAAGACATCGATCTCCGAAGCGATCATGTTCAGCAGTTCGATTGCTCTCCCCACCGGCATCACCAGAGGCAGGTTGGTTCTGCATGCTGGGAGATAAAACAGTCTGTTTTGACGCTGTCGAAGATAACCATTCGAAACCTAAAGATGGATAGCCTCAAAGATGACGGAATTCTCAAAGAATCCCCTGATAAGTCTGATGAAATGGGTAAGTGTGAACCCATCCCTCCTTATCTGCAAACTATTGGTCCCCAGCATTCCCATGAGGAATGTAGTCGGATAAGGTCACGGGTAGCTAGCAAAGATATTGCTCTACCTACTGGCAAAATCATTGGCAGGTTGGTTCTGTATCTTGGGAGATAAAACAATCTATGGCCCCATATATTGAGCGAACGCATTTAAAAACACCTAGAGTAAATAATGATTGTTACTAATATTTAATAATTCATTTCTGTTGAAAACACATCAACAATGTTCAGTTTTACATATTGTGTATTATATCGTATCGCAAAACTAGTTTTGTGTAAAATCCTAAAAATGTTGTCCTTGATAAATGTTATACGATTTAATGATTGTTGAAACTTGTTTTCGCCAGAAACAAAAAAAAGTAATATTTATGAACCAATATTACAAAGTTGGCACGATTTTTTTCTATACGTTTTTCATTACCTAAAATATTGTTCCTAGCTGTGTGTTAGAGCACAAGAGGCGTGAAACAGTAGCTTTTCCTATGCGATAAATACTTTGTATTTATACAACACCTCTTCTTCTTCTTCTTCCTTGATGTAGACCTATGTGGTGTGTTCTCCAGAGGTTGCTCCTCCTGTGAGGTTGATTCCCAGCTATCCTTTTATATTTTAGGAAGTCTTCCACGAGGACGATTCCCGTGAGGCTGATTATATACTGCAATATAGTCTATTTTGAAGAGACTACGTGGACCGCAAGGAGAATACAAGAATTGCAAAAACTGTTAAAGATGAAAATCCAAGCAGCAAGAGATTACCAGGAAGGCCGCCAAAAAGATGGAGAGATGGCTGGACATCATCATCCAAAGACAGTTCATCGCCATAAACAGGTTATATGATCAAAACTAAGAAGAATAAGATTTTTAACACCAATTGGGATCAAAAACGCATTTTGACTCTTTTCGATTCGAAGTAGGAAAATTCGACGAGGGTGCATGTTATGATGTATGAAAGTAGAGAAATCCAGACAGGTAGGTATGTCAGGATATAGCGGTCCATCCACCCCTCCGCGAAAACGGTGTAAGTTAGTTTTTTATTTTAAGGTATGTGCTAGTATGATGGATAACGGTATATATAAAAGGTCTCCCCAAAGGGGTATGCAGAAAGAATGGACTGCCACACTTTTCTTTCCTGACATATTTCTCTCGCTTCCTCAACATTCATACATCGTGTCATGCACGCGTGTCGATTTCTCTGATTCCTCACATTGCCGACATTCAATATTTGATTTATTTGATCGTGCCACGTTTTCCTCGGTTCCTCTATTTCTGGTTCCATTTACATCGAAAACATATAATTATTTTTACCATTTATTCTTCATTCATTCTTTCCATGTGTCCAAACCATCTTAATGGTATTTTCATTATTTAATTCATAACACCATCATTCGCACCGCATTCACTTCTTATATTTTCATTCGACACTCTATCATACACAGAGTATCCACACATTCGTCTAAGAGATCTCATTTCAACTGCATTTATTCTACTTTCATCCTTCTTTTGCCAGTTCCATGCTTCGCTTCCATAAACAAGTGAGTTATTATGATTATTTAATCCGCATAAGCTGGTGTTTGGCAGCCCTGGGGTTGCCGAAAGTCGCACGTTCGTACGGTATTATTTACGACATTTTTCTCCGCTCAAGGTCACGGGGCTGTCCCCGCCAAGGTCGTGCCGGCCACGTGACGTGACACACGTGGGTGGGGCCGCCATTTCACATTGTCGGACGGCCATATTACCATAGTTATGCGCTGTATACACGCACGTTATATTATAAACTTGCTACACATTACCGACATTTAATTGGATCTACATACATAAATATATTCTTACGTGTTTAAAATAATATACTTGTATTTTATTGTTAGATACAGCAATGGCCGCTAGAGACACATTAAAACTATTAATATATTGGTCTCTAGTTAATTCTACATAAATAAATTAAATATAAATAATTGTAGATATATTTCTGTGATATTTAAATGATATAAAACTCCATATTAAATAACTAACACGAATGAAAATATATGTTTTCTAGAAGATTTATTACATACAATTGATAATGCTCCATTAAATATTAAAAAAAAAAAACTTACTAACTAACCCCGAAGGGGTAGGCACAAATTATGAATAGCCACACTGTTCTTTCTTGACATACTTATTTCTCTCGCTTCCTCAACATTCATACATCGTGTCATGCACGCGCGTCGATTTCTCTGACTCCTCACATGGCCGACGTTCAATATTTGATTTATTTGATCGTGCCACGTTTTCCTCGGTCGTCCTCTATTTCAGATTCCATTTACATCGTTAACATATAATTTATTTACAATTATTTCCATGTGTCCAAACCATCTTAATGATCCTTTCATTATTTTGTTCATAACACCATCATTCGCACCGCATTCACCTCTTATATTTTCATTCGACACTCAATCATTCACAGGGCATTCACACATTCGTCTAAGAGATCTCATTTCTACTGCATTTATTATACTTTCATCCTTCTTTTGCCAGTTCCGTGCTTCGCTTCTATACATAAGGGTCGGTACAAGAACAAGATCTTAGATGTCTTAAACTATAATTGTTGTTGTTTTTTATTTTTTTATTATAATTTTTTTTATGTATACCACAGGTCATTTGAACCCAATTACTATACAAAATTTATTTTTCTTGCTATTATATTGATTCTCGTGACATGTAATAGGTAGCCAATCTATCGCCATTTTATTGTCACGTAAATTCTACACCAGAGCAAAGACAGTGTGACAATCACACTGTCATCGCCGGGAATCGAACCCGGGACCTTCGGTACGGAAGTCAGAGCTATTACCACTCTGCCAGGAAGGTCGTCGTTAATATCTTTTACAGAATAAACTGACTTGATTTTATTTGATTTGATTATTAGATACTCTGTCATACATATTTTTCGCATATTCATCATATGGCATTTATCCTATTTTCATTCTTCTTCTGCCAAAAACTAGAACTCCATTGTGCACTGCCATCGCTTCAGTCAATAATTTCTATATGATTATATTAATGTATTATATTATATGAACTAATGTATTATACTATATGAACATAAATGATTCTATATGAACATAAATGATTCTTTTATAAATCATTGCTTCGATGCGTCGGATTTGGCATTTCTCGTTAGAGTAGCGTTAGAGTAGAAAGGCTATCGGATTTCGTCAACCAAAGGGTTAAATATTTTATTTAACCTTTTTTTTTTCAACGAAGATCAAAACGCCAATATAACTATTTAAGTGTTTACTTGACGGCAAATTAAAATAAATAACACATAATTGTAAAACGAGCAGACATCGTCACATGAATAAATGCAGCATGGAATGGTTATCGCCGATATAACAGGTTCCTCGCCATATCAATTATCGTATTAGGCGGTGGGACAATTTTCTTTAATAACCATCGACTGGACCAATATGGATATTTAGAGACATACCATTCAAGAAACCCGATACAGCGATTATCCATTTTGAATTTATTCAATTAATTATATGGATGATTTCGTTTTACACCAGTGGCAGAGGAAGATATTTGAAATGCTAGATAACTGTTATTTTTAGAAGAAAAAAAAATGTGTATGTATGTATATATTATATTTTATTATTTGTTGAATCGCTCTTAACATCATTACAGCGCGAGCCAAATCGATGTAAAAAGTAAAGCTATCATATTGATTCCCATGCACAGTTTGTTTTATTTGCCGCGCTGCAGAACCAACCTGCAAATAGTTATGCCTGTGGGTAGGGAAATCTTATTGCTTAATCGAGTCGCCTCAGAGGTCGACATATTTCGTGATAGTGTGAGTTGCCTCAAGGATGCAATATCAATTTTATGATTATTTCTAATTCTTAAGCTTATTTTTATTTTTAATGCTTCTCTTTTAAATTCTCATAATGTAATTGCAAACGATCTGGAAATATGTCTGTAATGTTTGTAATTTTTATTATAATAAATGAAATTAAATAAATATATCTTGTGATAGGTAGCTACCCTATTGCCATTTTATTGTCACGTGAATTCTACACTAGACTAAATCGCACAAAATGTGACAATTACACTGCCATCGCCAGGAATCGAACCCGGTACCTTCGGGGTGGTTGTCAAGGCACTTACCACTCGGCCACGAAGGTCGTCGACATATATTATTATTATTCTTATATTATTTTGTTGAATCGCTTTTTACATCATGACAGCATGAGCCAAATCGATGTAAAGGGTATTATAGCTATCATAGTGATTCCCATGACATGTGATAAGAAGCTACTCTATCGCTATTTTATTGTCACATGAATTCTACACCAGACCAAAGACAGTGTGACAATCGCACTGCCATCACCGGGAATCGATACCGGTACCTTCGGTGTGGTAGTCAAAGCACTTTCCCACTCATTGGTTTTAATAATATATAAAAATGTGGAAAGCAACGGGAAACTACCACATCAAAAAGGTCCTAGTGGCACCCCAAGAACCAGCATAGATAATAATAATAATAATATGCTAAATTTTAAAGCACCGTTTTTGTGATGTAATCACCTCAAGGGCGCATTAAGACGTGTTTTAAATCTAAAAATCTAAGTTTTCGCGATCGGTTAAAAAGTATAGTAGAACAAAGTATAAATGTTTGAATTGGGTATGAAATATGAAAAATATGGGTTTTCAGTTTAGATCTGAAATCTGTCGGATCATTTATGCATCTGAGGTGTGAAGGGAGATTGTTCCAAGCTGATGGACCGGCTACCGCGAACACTCGATCCCCGATATTTGTACTGGGGCAACGCTTCTTCTCAACTAATCTTCCTACTGCCGAGGAGATCACCGAACGAAGTGTGGATTTCCTTGTTTTTAGGTTGTCCGTTATACAGAGTTCAGATATACTCGTATTATATAACTTGGTGCCATTCCATGTAGCGCTTTGAAGACTGTCCAGCAGAGTTTAAACTGGATTATTTCTGGACTTTTAAGCCAGTGAAGTTCTTTGAGATGTTTTGTTATATGGGTCTTTTTTGGAATGCCTTTAATGAGTCTTGCTGCTGCATTGAAAGCAGATTGAAGTTTGTTAATTTGTTGTTTTGGAATGTTTGCATAAATTCCATTACAATAATCAAGTCGTGACACAACGAAGGAATTAACAAGAGTTTTGAAAGTGTTTTGGGAAATACTCCTGAAACGATGAAATAAGAAAGAAATGTAAGGCAGATGACTGCATCATGAATAAAATTAAAAAAGGATCCCTGAGGTGGTTCGGACATATGGGACGAATGGATGAGAGTAGAATGGTTAAAAAGTTGTACACAAGCAGCGTGAGTGGGAAAAGAAGCCGAGGACGACCGAGGAAAACATGGCATGACCAAATTAATCAATTACTAAAAGGCGACCACATTCGAAGTCGGAACAATCGACGTGCGTGCATGGTAAGATGTATGGATGTAGAGGAAGCTCGAGAGGTATGCCAAGACAGGCCAGTGTGGCGATCCATCCTCTCTGCCTACCCCTCCGGGGATATGGCGTGATGGTTAGTTAGTTAGGTATATTAACTATTAACTAATAACTTTGCTGCAAACCAATCCCAGGATTAAAACTAAAGAAGAAGACGATGCATATAGTCGAATATAGCGATAGCGAAGCGTTGTAGAGTCCGTTAATGTTATACATTTCAAGTATTCCTCATCAAAGCATACTTCAGTGTGTGAATACAGCACCTAAAGTTAATTAAAAGATTTTTAAAATAACTTCTAATGGAAACCAATTATCTGAATATTTTTTTATGCATACAACCGGTATTGGTGATCAATTCCCTTAAATAGAAGACAGTTTTATAAACGGTAACGATCCAATCTTTTGGATTAACGCTTTCGACATCTTGTCTTGAATGGTCTAACAAAATGGCGGCTGTCACATAGGTATTTTTAATATTATTTTCTTGTGCTTTTCTTATAATAAACTAGAAAGATAGAGATACGAGTATTTGGGAAACATACTCCGCAACGAGAAATACGGTCTGCTTCATCTCAACTCATCATGAAAGGGAAGATTGTAGGTAGGCGTGGTGTTGGAAGACCACATATCTTGGGTATTCTGCGAAAAAGCACTAAGTCAAAATTACTACTTCTGAGATAATTGAAGTTCAAAGTTTGTAAAGTTATGACAATTTTTATTTATACTAGGGTTCAAAAGGGTAGTAGGGCTACGACGGGGTATGTTTTGTTGGAAAGTATGCCTCTAAAAAATGTCGTAAGGCGCCATGTTGCATTTACAACAGCAACACTACTATCAAGTCCGAATCTCTAGCGTCTACGAGAGGTCCTTTTAAAGACCCCGCGAACCCCGGGCAATGTGGCACATATTACTTAGTGCCATAGCAGATAGAGAGAGGACGAATGGCGAGCTTCCAGCGCTGGATTCACCAAGCTATGGGAAGGTAACCCCGACAGAAAATCCTCCAGAGAAGGCAAGGGGATACTACCTGGATATTTTTCCCCAGGTCATCACTATGAAGGGTGATAGTCAACGTTAGGGAGACCTGACAGGACACAAATAGAAGAAGAAGATTTATACTTAACATTACTAAGCCAATTTGAAAATATATTATTTTGATATATTAATTACATTTTATTTAATGGTTAAATAAATAATAACTGAACTATCAGCACATTTTTTTTCAAAATAAATAAATACAAAATTATTTAAATTAACACAGGAACAAATACGAGTACTCGTACATATAAAGGTTCGAAAAATCACGAAAATTTGACATTTGATATATTATGTAACACCTGATGATGTCAACTTAGGTTGACGAAACAGCTGTCGCGTAAAATAAAAATATAATTGTGATACACGAAACATGTATTTTATTTAAATTTAACAATTTATTAATATTGTGTTTTATAATAAAAGCTGTGATTATTTATTGAATTATAAATTGCTGAATAACCACGTTATAAAAAATAGTTTAAATTACTTTCAAACACATGGGAAAACCCTGTCAATAAATCACACAATCAAAACCGCAAACCATAGATGTTAAAATATCATAGATAATTATTATTCCAAACCACAGATGATAATTTTATAACGAATTATACGTATATGAGGGACCTACCTGTCAACTATGCATTTTTCATTTTAATTCTCCTTGGGATATGCTTCATGCAAAAACTCCGCTCCATAATATGCTTCAATCCTCTTCGGTTGTGTCCATTCAGGCATCTGAAATAACCAGAGAAAAAAATGTAATTTATACAATTAGTGTGTTGATAAATGTGTTACAAGTCGGTGTAACTATACGAGGTCTGTTCAAAAAGTATCGCGAATTTTATATTTTTTCAAAAAGTATTTATTTATTCATGAATATCTATTTTGTCCCCTTCAAAGTAATTCCCCTCGGATATAATACATTTATGCCAACGTTTTTTCCAATCCTCGAAGCACTTAAAAAAATCATTTTTTGTGATCTTGTTCAGCTCCTCCTTCGATGCCGTCTTTATCTCCTCAATCGTGGCGTAGTGTCGTCCTTTCATGGGGCTCTTCAGTTTTGGAAACAGGAAAAAGTCACAGGGGGCCAGGTCTGGGGAATACGGTGGCTGCGGCACCATTACTGTGTTGTTTTTGGCCAAATATTCGCGCACAAGCAACGATGTGTGAGCAGGGGCGTTATCATGGTGCAAAAGCCAGTTTTTGTTCTTCCACAAATCCGGGCGTTTCTGGCGGATTGCTTCGCGCAAATTGCGCATAACTTGCAGGTAATATTCCTTATTGACCGTACTACCCTGTGGCAAGAACTCATGATGCACCACGCCCCTGCAATCGAAGAAAACTGTGAGCAAAACCTTCACGTTCGACCGAACTTGGCGCGCTTTTTTTGGTCTTGGCTCATGCGGCAGCTTCCATTGGGATGATTGAGCTTTGGTTTCCACGTCATAACCATAAACCCATGATTCGTCACCAGTTATGACCCTCTGGAGCACATTTGGGTCGTCACGGACCGAGTCCAACATCTCCTGAGCAATGTTAACGCGATGCTGTTTTTGGTCGAAATTGAGCAATTTTGGCACGAATTTCGCGGCGACCCGACTCATGCCCAAATCATTGGTTAAAATCGAATGGCACGAGCCAATCGATATGTTTAGGTCCTCAGCAACTTCTCTAACGGTGATTCGACGATTGGCTAATACTATTTTCTTCACTTTATCAATGTTTTCGTCTGTTGTTGACGTGCTCGGGCGTCCGGCACGCTCTTCGTCGTTCATATCTTCTCGGCCCTCTGAGAACATTTTGTACCACCGATAAACGTTGCTTTGGTCCAAGGTAGCTTCACTATATGCCACAGTCAACATTCGAAATGCGTCCGCGCACTTTATTTTGTTTTTCACACAAAATTTGATACAGATTCTTTGATCCATTTTTTGGAATAGGCAAAAATCGAAGACGAGCCAAAACACATCCAAGCAAAACAGCTGTCAAAAATTAACTAAACATTCAAAATGGCCGACCTTGTCAGCATAAGTAAGGGACATGAGTACCAACATAACGCTACAAAAAAATCAAAAATCAAATATACGTAGCCAGCGGAAATTCAAAATTCGTGATACTTTTTGAACAGACCTCGTATATAGAATGTCGAGTTTTGCCATATTTTAACATCGGTGTTTAAAAAATATATATAAATATTACAATGTCGTCAAATTATATAAAATACTAGCGGATCCGACAGACGTTGCCTTGCTCGAACGTTGGCATGCCTGTTATTAGTTAGAACAACAACAACAACAAACCATCACGCCATTTCCCCGCAGGGGTAGGCATAGAGAATAGACCGCCACACTACTCTATCCTGGCATACCTCTCTAGATTCCCCCACATTCATACATCGTGTCATACACGCACGTCGATTCTTCCGGCTTCTGACATGACCAACCTATAATATTTGATTAATTTGGTCATGCCATGTTTTCCTCGGTCTACCTCGACGCCTTACTCAATTTACATCGTTAACGTATACTTTTTTAACCATTTTTTCTTCACCCGTGCGCTCCATATGTCCGAACCAACGCAGCGATCCTTTCATAATTTTGTTCATAATACCTTCTTTCGCTCCACATTCCATTCTAATATCAGCATTTGAGATTCTGTCGTACATCGTTCTACTACACATACGTCTTATAAAAAAATCGATATTCGAATTTTCGATAAACTATTCACTTAATGTGGAAGCACACTAAATACATAATAATAAAGAAATTTTGTAAATATTTTTTTTTTTATTATTTAAAATCAAATCAAATCAGTTTATTTTATTAACAGACATTACAAAATTATTTTTTAAGGCATCTATTGAGAACAGGTAAAATAATATATTATGTATAGTATACTATCAAAAACGCATGAGAGATGGTTCAACGTTAGGAAGACAGGATACTCTCCAGAATTAAGAGTATTTGCCTTCTGAACGTACTTTCACTAATATGAAAGACGTCGATCTCCGAAGAGACCGTGTTTAGCAGATTAATTGCTCTTTCCAGCGGTGTCACCAGAGGCAGGTTGGTTCTGGTGGCCGGCAGGTAAAACAATCTAAGCTATCGCTGTCGGAGATATCTGTCAGGGATACAAAGCCGAACACCCTCCAGCACGGCAGAGTTCTCGAATTATAACTAACTCACTAACTAACCATCACGCTGTCTCTTCGAAGGGGTAGGAAGAAAGAATGGACTGCCATACTTTTCTTTCCTGACATATTTCTCCCGATTCCTCAACATTCATACATCGTGTCATGCACGCGCGTCGATTTCTCTGACTCCTCACATGGCCGACATTCAATATTTGATTTATTTGATCGTGCCACGATTTCCTCGGTCTTCCTCTATTTCTGGTTCCATTTACATCGTTAACATATAATTTTTTTACCATTCTTTCTTCATTCATTGTTTCCATATGTCCAAACCATCTTAATGATCCTTTGATTATTTTGTTCATAATACCATCATTCAAAATATCCCCTGAGTAATCTAAAGTAATGGGTTATGGATTAATTTAATTAAAAACATTAATTATATATAGGCTTCTTTATTATTTTAATTATATTCCTTATTGTATTTATTTATTTATTTTTCTTATACACAGATCAGACATAACAAACGAAAAACATTTAGAAGACTGAACACAAAACGGTTAACATAAATACAATATCGAAATGAAACTAGGAAATACCATACAAGTATCTCAGTAGGAGAAGAAATGCGAAATATGCCATTCCCATAAAACACAAAAACCTTTTAGAAAACGTTTATGGAGAATACAAGAATTGAAAGAATTGTTAAATATGAAAACCCAAGCAGCAAGAGATTACCAGGAAGGCCGCAAAAGATAGAGAGATGGCTGGACATCATCATTCCAGGACAACTCACCGTCATAAACAGGTCATACGACCTAAACTAAGAAGAAGAAGTAGAAGTAATACCTTACACAAGCGAAACATGTAATTTCCATCTTCTTCTTATTATCTTATTATCTTATTCTTATTATCGCAAACAAAAACCTATCCAAAAAAGCTAGAATGGCAGTGCACAATGGTGTTCTTCTATCGACCCTTATGTATGGAAGCGAAGCATGGAACTGGCAAAGGAAGGATGAAAGTAAAATAAATGCAGTAAAAATGAGATCTCTAAGACGAATGTGTGGATATTCTGTGTATGAAAGAGTGTCGAATGAAAATATAAGAAGTGAATGCGGTGCGAATGATGGTGTCATGAACAAAATAATGAAAGAATCATTTAGATGGTTTGGACATATGGAAAGAATGAATGAAGAAAGAATGGTAAAAAAATTATATGTTAATGATGTAAATGGTACCAGAAATAGAGGAAGACCAAGGAAAACGTGGCACGATCAAATAAATCAAATATTGAATGTCGGCCATGAGGAGTCAGAGAAATCGACGCGCGTGCATGACACGATGTATGAATGTTGAGGAAGCGAGAGAAATATGTCAGGAAAGAAAGGTGTGGCAGTCCATTCTTTCTGCCTACCCCTTCGGGGAGACGGCGTGATGGTTAGTTAGTTAGTTAGTTTTTCTTATTGTCCTGTCACACCTCCGTGGTGCATAGGACCTCAAGGAACTGGGAAATAATATACAAGTATCTCATAAGGAGAAGAGAGGCGAAATATGTCTAACTAACTAACTAACTTACCATCACGCCGTCTCCCCGGAGGGATAGGTAGAAATAATGGAACGCCATACTGTTCTGTCCTGACATACGTCTCTCGCTTCCTCTACATTCATACATCTTGTCATGCGCGCACGTCGATTTTTCCGACTCCTCACGTGACCGACATTCAATATTTGATTGATTTGATGGTGCCACGTTTTCCTCTATTTCTAGCTCCGTTCACGCCGTTTACATATACCTTATTTACCATTCTGACTTCACTCATTCTTTCCATGTGTCCAAACCATCTTAATGACCCTTTCCTTATTTTGTTCATAACACTTTCATTTGCACCACATTCACTTCTTATACTTGCATTTGTCACTCTATCATATACAGATTTGCCACACATTCGTCTTAGAGATCTCATTTCTACTGCATTTATTCTACTTTCATCCTTCTTTTGCCAGTTCCATGCTTCACTTTCATACATAAGGGTCGGCACAAGAACACCATTGTGCACTGCCATCTTAGCTTTTTTGGATAGGCGAAATATGTCATTCCCATAAAGCACAAAACCCTTTTAGAAAACGTACGATTTCATTCATATTTATCTCATATTTATAGAATATTTTTGTGCAGTAAAATTCGGCACGGTATCACGGTTAGACGCTCGTTTTATCCACGTCATAATTATATTAATTTTCGCTCCACGAAAATCATGCTTCGCTCAACACACGCCGCCAAGGCGGATTTCCCAGCGGCCGAACGAAAATAAAAATCAACAAAATTAGCCGAAAAAAGCACATCCAACAATAACATAAATCAACGGAGTAACAAAAGAGTTGCGAATATTCTCTTTTTGCATCTCATATTCAGAGAGAGAGAGAGAGTTACTTTCTAAGGCGGGCAGATATGGGACCCATTTGAGCACAAGTGTAAATGTGCAGCGGCGGCTCGTACGCTTTAAGAGCAAAAAACACAATTAAAACTTGTTTCTTGAAAAATTATGTAAAACCTTACAAATATTATAAATTATTTTTGTTATATTGATTAAAGTGTCCTTTGTGTCACGAGTACCTATATTGTATTTTATAATTGTTAATGCAAAAACTTTGTTTTATATCACAATTGTATTTATTTTACTTTACGACAGCTGTTTCATCAACCAATGTTGACATCATCAGGTGTTACAAAAATATATATCAAATGTCAAAATATATATATGTATATATATATATATATATAAAAAAATTACATTTGATATATATTTTTGTAGCACCTGATGATGTCAACATTAGTTGATGAAACAGCTTTCGTAAAGTAAAATAAATACAATTGTGATATAAAACAAAGTTTTTGCATTAACAATTATAAAATGTTAAAATATCAGAGTGTTTCGGCCAAAACAATGGACTATTGTATGAAGGTTCCTTGAGGCCGTTTGCACCACGGAGGTGTGACAGGATAAAAATATGAAGAAGACCACTAATATTTTTTGGCTATTTGCAAACTATTTATTAAATGGCTATCCGCGAAATCTGCAAGTTGGAAGATGTCTTGAGATGGGGCAGACAACGCAAAAGATACTGGAATGCGCACGTGCAGAGGATGGACCCCATCAGAATCCCACACGCTTCTTCTCCACCTGACTCTGTCGCATGCCTGATGCCTAACATCATCCCAAGTGAGGCCTGCTGCCCTTAACCTTGTCCTGCAGGGCTCTTCACCAGGTGGCTATAGGTCTGCCTTGCTTTTTCTTTTCCCACCCATAGAGGACCAGTCTAGTGCGCCCTGAGCGATACAGGCTGGGTTTCCTTCTAAGAGTGTGACTGATCCACTGCCATTTGCGTCTAGCGACTAGTTCTCTAATTGGCTTTTCGCCTGCCATGGCCCAGAGAACGGCATCTGACACTGTTTGGGTCAATAGTTCTTGAATATTAAGCGAAGACACCTATTTATAAACACCTGGAATTTTCCAATAACGTCCGCGGTAGATTTCCAAGTCTCACATCCGTACAGCAGTACGCTTTTAACGCTACTTCTGAATATTTTGAGTTTGAGCTTTCTCGAAATGATACTGGAACGCCATACAGGGCGAAGCATAGCGAAAGCTCCTCATACCTTGCTGAGCCTGCTGGCTACATCTTCCTCCGTACCTTCCGAGCCTGCTATTAAAACTTAATTAATTATTTAATATTGAGTTTTACATCATAAAAACAAAACGTAAATCTAAAATAATTAACTATTTTCACTCACGAGTCGCACATGCTCAATTGACTTCTTATATTTCCATCTACATGCTCGTATACAATAGCAATTCAACAGTGCTGAATAAATTAATAGGGCACTTGTATCATTATCGATTCGCCGTCTATTCAACGTTCAACGCTCAACGGCTGTAACAACACAATCGGAGGCCGGCCGCGTTGAATTATGAGAACGGGCTTTATCCCGGCCATACAATGAAACGTTTCGAGTGCATATTTTACTATTTTCACGCTTATTTGGTTGATTCTAATGAGTGGATAAGCAGCGATGATGGAAGCAAAAGTAACTGAGAAATCAATTCGCCGTACTAAGCCGCGTGATACAATTCACTTTTAATATTCTTCTAATCATAACTAAGTAACTAAATTGAACGTGGAATTCCATAGTAATATACTTAGGAAATTAAAAATAACTTTGTTTAATCCACTAAATTATTAAAAATATATTAAAAAACACGAAATGTTTCGGAGGATGCCTCCATCTTCAGGTGTAAAAATATAATAAAATCTAGCCGAAGAAAGACGCATAAAACGCATTTTTATTTTATTATTTTTTATGAATACAACAGGTCGTTTGAACCCTATTTCTGTATACAATTAATTTTTTTAGCTATTACATTGATTCTCATGACATGTGATAGGTAGCCAATCTATCGCCATTTTATTGTCACGTGAATTAATTGTCACAATCTGCAAAGACATTTTTATTGTCACAACCAGACCAAAGACAGTGTGTCAATCACACTGCCATCGTCGGGAATCTAACCTGTGACTTTCGGTATGGAAGTCAGAGTTTTTTCCACTCTGCCACGAAGGTCGTGAATTTAAAAAACGATAAAATAATTCAAATTTAAAAATTAACCTGGGTTAATTGTCATAAGTAGCAAATTGCCCGGGTTAATATTTAAATTTGAATTATTGTATCGAATTTTAATTGCGTTTTTTATTAGTCTTTCTTTTTTTAGTCTTTATTATATTTTTACATCTGAAGATGGAGGTATCCTCCGAAACATGTCGTGTTTTTAAATATATATATATTTTTTAAATTAGTGGGTTAAACAAAGTAATTGTGATAAAAAATTTCATTTTGTTCATTAAGATGGTTTGAATACATGGAAAAAATGATTAAGAAAATATATTATAACGATGTAAACTAAGACAAGAACTTAAGAAAAAAAAATAATCCAGAAAAACGTGGCACTCATAAATGAATATAGTATTAAATATGTGTAGTAATATTAGTTTATTATACAATACCAACCTGCCTTTGGTGATGCCAGTAGGAAGAGCAATTCGGACGCTGAATCTAATCATCTCGGATTTTGACATTTTAAGTGTCAGTGAGGCAGTATTTATAAAAAAATATTGCAAATTCTGGAAAGAGTACCTACTGCCTCACTGACGTCGACATATTTGGATTCCTTCTGATATGTATGATTTTTTGGTCTCATGTTGTTTTGTTTTATTTTATCTTTGTAATACCGTTTTGTGTCCAAATGAGTCGCCTAAATGCTTTTTCCTTTGTAATGTCTCATTTGTGTATAATGTATACATAAATAAATATATAAATAAATTAAATATGACCAGAAAATAACTCATCATGAAGAAGAAGGATCTGTGTCGTGGACCAAGGACACATGATCGTGTCCAGGCTTAAACCCAAGTCGCCTGAATCAAAAGCCAAGCATTCTGTCCCTGCCGGTACTCAAATCAAGAAACGTACACAGGAAAACCAAAATGACCCCGGGTCATTTTGGTTTTTTCAGACAATCATCCGAACAGTGGTGACCTATGGGTGTGAGGCGTGGACAATGACAGCGAAATCCGCAAAGCGACTGGATACTTTTGATAGAAGGGTGTTACGCAGGGGACTACCCTTGGACCTGTGAATGAGAGTGAAGGCTGGAGAGTGCGGCATAATGACGAGCTGTACAATATTTACAAAGCTTCCAATCTCTCCACACTGGTCAGACTGAATAGACTGAAATGGGCCGGTCACGTGCAGAGGATGCCGTCATCGCGAACCCTAAAAAAGTTGCTGGAGTGGTACCCAGATGGTAGAAGACTTACTGAACGACAAAGGCTGCGATGGGAAGAAGAAGTTAGGAGAGGTGGGGCGAAATTGTTACGAGTGTCAGATTAAAGGGTCGAAACGGAGAACATGAGGAGTTGGAGTCGAAGAATACTGGAGGCTAAGGCTCGATATGGGCTTTACGACCATCGAAGAAGAAATAGACCACCACGATAGTTAGTTAGTTGTTGTATTTTATTTATTTAAATGCGAATTATTGATTGAAACATGTTTATAGCATTTGCCAGATGTTGTTTATATTATATTAAATTATAAACTGAAGAAATGGGATGCTAATTAAAGTTTTACGACGTGAGAATTACAGCGATGTGTGAAATTTAGATATTATACATTATTCGTACAAGTATAAACATAATTATAAAATAAAACACTTTTATTGCAGAAAATTACTTCGATTGTTCTTGCCGTTCGCGTCATAATAAAATGAAAAAAGCTGTTAACCTACCGGAAAAAACATTTTTTTCACATAACAGATGCAGTAGTGAAGAACACGATTAATAATAATAATAATAATTAGGCTAATTTGTATAGCGCCGTTATCGTGAATAGCTCACCTCAAGGGCGCTTTGACAATGTTTTTAGTCATGAGAGCTGCATGTGACACCAGCAATCAGATAACCATTGTTTACATTTTATGGGAAATTTTGAAAAGGTGGGTTTTTAGGTAAGATTTAAAGTCTGTCGGATAGTCAATGCATCTGAGGCGTGCAGGAAGCATATTCCAGGCGGACGGACCTGCCACTGCGAAGGCTCGATCTCCGAAATTTGTCCGGAGGTTGCGCTTTGGCTCAACTAATCTGCCTATTGCCGAGGAGTTTGCTGATCGAAGCGTAGATTGCCGCAAGTTAGGGCTATCAGCAACACAAAGTTCAGATACCTACATAGGCTGGTGCCATTCCGTGAAGCGCTAAGAATAAGAAAAATATAAACTACTAAAAAGTAAAACTAAAAAAACTAACTAATCATCACTCCGTCTCTCCGAAGGGGTAGGCAGAAAGAATGGACTGCCACACTTTTCTTTCATTTCGTCATGCACGCGCGTCGATTTCTCTGACTCCTCGCGTGGCTGACATTCAATATTTGATTTATTTGATCGTGCCACGTTTTCCTCAGTCTACCTCTATTTCTAGTTCCATTTACATCGTAAACATATAATTTATTTACCGTTTCTACTGGCAAAAGAAGGATGAAAGTAGAATAAATGCAGTAGAAATGAGATCTCTTAGACGAATGTGTGGATACTCTGTTTATGATAGAGTGTCGAATGAAAATATAAGAAGTGAATGGTGTCATGAACAAAATAATGAAAGGATCAATAAGATGGTTTGGACATATGGAAAGAATGAATAAAGAAAGAATGGTAAAAAAATTAAATGTTAATGATGTAAATGGAATCAGAAATAGAGGAAGACCGAGGGAAACGTGGCACGATCAAATAAATCGAATATTGAATGTCGGCCATGTGAGGAGTCAGAAGAAATTATTATTATTATTATTTATTATTTTGTTGAATCGCTCTTTACATCATGACAGCATGAGCCAAATCGATGTAAATGGTATTATAGCTATCATATGTGATAGGTAGCTAATCTATCGCCATTTTATTGTCACGTGAATTATACACCAGACCAAAGACAGTGTGAGAATAACACTGCCCTCGCCGGGAATCGAACTCGGAACCTTCGATTCCCGGCGAGGTCCCCCGGAAGGTCGTCAATCGACGTGTTTGCATGACACGATGTATGAATATTGAGGAAGCGACAGAAGTGTGTCAGGCTTTCCAGACATACTTCTGTCGGATGTTGCATACTTCTGTGGATAAGTATGGCAGTCTTTTATTTCTGCCTACGCCTTCGGGGAGACGGCATGATAGTTAGTTAGTTAGTTGCGAATGAATTATTTCGCCTGTCTAAGGCATTATCGAATTTTGCAGCATAAAGAATGCCTTGCGTAATTTTATATTTTTTTACGTAATAAATTATTCTGGAGGGTCCGAGAACCCGGGCCCAAAGCGACCCCATTCCTAAAAATAAATTCCGGTTTCATTTAATGGGGTCACAATAAAAAATACAGGGGTCAGGTAACATTCAAAACCGATATGCGTGTACGAGTATATTGTATTTTCAGTCGAAGACTTTCCCCAGATCGGGTTGCGAATCTGTCTGAGCGTTGATGTCACACGATATTCTTGGCTCAAGTCTACCGAGAAAATTTCAATAAAAACTTAATTACTAACCATCTCGCCGTCTCTCCGAAGAGATAAGCAGAATTGATGGACCGCCACACTCTACATTCTAGACATATTTGTCTCGCTTCCTCAACAATCATATACTGCGTTATGCACGCACGTCGATTTCTCAGACTCCTCACATGACCGACATATAAAGGATGTTTTTTTTAGAGGTTTGTTTTTTAAACTGGCAACATTGTTTCTACAGACTGTAAATTTTACAGTTAACAGTTGATTTGTAGCCAGTACGTTATGCCATTTTACCACGAATAGATTGACGTCAGAACAGCGCTTGCAAATTGAAAAAAAAAAAATTAAAATCATGGTTCGGTTCGTCAAACTTATCGTGCACTACGTCCATTTTACGGTCGACATAATCGTCCATCCAAGCAAGTTATTCGGAAGGCCATGGATCTTTTTCGCACCACGTACGCTCTAGTGGATAATACGCATTCACAAAGATGACAATGGTTGAAAATTGGACTTCACGATTGCGCTTCATTCGAGCTAGCCGTGGCGCTCATATGCCCGAAATCATATTTAAACAATAATGGCATAAAATTATCTATTAAATAAAGCCAACATCATAGACATTAACATTATTTTAATGTGTTTTTTTATATAATTTTTGAATATGTATTGTATACCTCTAAAAATAACACCCTTTAGTAGTATATTGATTTAATCTCGTGCCACGGTTTCCTCTGCTTTCCTCTATTGTTAAAACTCTTTTAAAGTTATCCATATATCCAAACCATCTTAATGAAGCTTACATTATTTTGTTCGTATAACTTTAGTTCGCGTTGCAATTACTTCTTATATTTGTATTTGACACTTTGACATACATAGATTTACAATCATTTATCTAAGAGATCTCATTTCTACTGTGTTTATTCTACTTTCATCCTACTTTTGGTAGTTCTATGCTTCACTTCCATATATAAATATTGGTACAAGAACACCATTGTGCACTGCCATCTTGACTTTTTTGATAGGCTTTTGTTTAAAATGAAAACTTAAAAAATGGATACTAAAATCTATAATCTAATTCATTTTAATATCTGTCAAAACTGACCATATTCACGAAAAAATGGTTTAATTTGTTTCTTTGTATGTACAATAAATAATAACACTGATGAAGGGTTTCTGTATCCGAAAAATATTTGTGATAATTTAATTTAAATTCTTAAATAGTCCATTGTTTTGGCCGAAACACTATGATACTTCAACATAATTACTATTAAAATTTAAAACAATGTTATAATATCGCAATTTATTTTTATTCACTGAGAGTGTCGCGACAGCTGTTTCGTCAACCGATTTTGCATCATCATTTTCTTGTAACACCTGATGATGCCAACATTGGTCGGCGAAACTGTTGTCGCGACACTCTCAGTGAATAAAAATAAATTGTGATATTATAACGGTGTTGTAAATTTTAATTCTTAATAAAGTGTTGTTTACAAATAAATGAAAATTGTTTAATCGGGTGGTGGTCTAGTGTATAGAGCGCTTGGCTCCTGATCCAGGGGACTTGTGTTCAAGAGATTCCTTTTTCATAATAATGAGCTATTTTCTGCTCATATTCAAGATTGTAAATCAAATTCGAATATCATTGATTTAAATCTTTGGTTTAAAGGGGAGTAAGGGGGTCCTTTTGACCCTTCGTGCGGTGCATGGCCATCTCCGTGGTGATGGCCATGCTACGCTGGTGGATTGATCTGATCCCAAGTACCTATCCACACCTCCTCGACTCTGGTCTCCCCTGGAAACTATGCGAAATGTTAGAGATCGAGTAATTAACCTCGGTGGATAATATTGATGCATAGGCTAACGTGGAAGCACACCTCGCCAACCCGTCTGGCTAGCGTGGCGTTGTAATGCCAACCACCCCCATATGACATGTCATACGTAAAGAAGTATGGGGGAGGCCTATGTCCAGCAGTGGACGACAACGGCTGTTAAAGAAAAAGAAGAAATCTTGGTGTTAGACTTTAAAAAAATGTTTCCGGAAAACAAAGTTATGGTGAATATATTATAGAAGAAATAATAATTGTAATCATACCTACAGAATAATAAGAAGAAGAGGACAATAAGTGATACAATTCATCAAGGAAATACCAATTTATAATAAAAATATCGAACTAGGAAAAAATGTAGTATACGAGTACTTCCCTTAAACCACGCAGCGTAGAGTTTCTTCGAACAGAGAAATTAAGTCTGAAATATCCTTGAAAATTGCGGTTAAGTAATTTGATACGAAAATACTTTTTGCCCCATTTTTTTATACCAGCAGTCATAAAATACCGCCATGACTAACTAACTGTACCTGGTATATAAAAAATGATCAAAAAACCACTTTTTTTAAATTGTCATTTTATTTTTAGTAATTGTTTTTATTGTGTAAAGTTTCCTGGTGTACTCTATTCGTTTTTGGATAAAAATACATTTTGTAAGGTAGAATTTACGTGACAATATACTCGTATATGGCGAAAAACAACCTTCCTATCACATGTCATGAGAATCGAAATATTTAATTTATTTAGATATAAACCCTAAAGGGGTTCAAATGGGTAGTAGGGCTACAATGGGGTATGTTTGCTGGAAAGTATACCTCTACAAAAGTCGTAAGGCGCCATGTTACATTTACAACAGCAACACTACTATCAAGTCCAACTCTCTAGCGTCCATGAGAGATCTTTTAAAGACCCCGCGAACCCCGGGCAATGCGGCACATTCGTATTACTTAGTGCCATAGCAGATAGAGCGCCATAAAACTGAATACACCCAGCTAAGGGAAGGTAACCCCGACAGAAAATCCTCCAGAGAAGGCAAGAGGATACCACTCTGGATATTTTTCCCCAGGTCATCACTATGAGGCCTACTCAAGGGTGATAGTCAACGTTGGGGAGACCTGACAAGACACAAAAAGAAGAAGAAGAAGATATAAACCCAATTGGTTATGGGGCAACAAAAATACCGTCAAATCACGCAGCTCCTATAGGAACTTCTTCTTCTTCCTCAGCCTATTCCCGTCCAATCCTGGACAACGGCCTCATCAATTCGCTTCCATGTCACTCTGTCTTGTCTAGACTGCATCCAAGTTATTCCGACGTGTCTGTTCAGATCACCCTACCACTGTAGTTTCGATCGCCCTGCACTTTTCTTTGCCGTCCACAGTCTCTAAGTCAGCAGTCTTCTTATCCATTTTTCATCTGAGCTTCTGGCTACGTGACCTGCCCATTGCCATTTTAGAGTCGCCAACCGGTGGATGATGTCAGTGACCTTTGTTTTTTCTCTCACCGTATCGTTTCTGACTCTGTCTCTTAGACTTATTCCTTGGCTCTTTCCATGAGAGCGAATATAATACATATTGTGTTTGACAGTGTTTAAGGCTTGACACCAGAGAGCGCCAGCGTATATTTCGGACCTCTGTGTCACACCCATGCCAACGGTAAGTCAGACCAGTAGAAAAAAATGCTAATAACATAACAATTCCAGTCAGAGCCAATAAAGCAAGTTTCTAAGATCGTGCTTTTAGCGTTGCGGATCCGTTGGCGTGGAATAGCCTCCATGTTAGTATTAAGTGTGATGATAGTGACGTTAAATTTAGGAAACTTCTAAAGAATGCACTGTTCAGTCAGTCTTTTCCTTGTGAACCTTGGGAGTAATTGATTTTACAAAACGGCACACTTAAAATATAAGTCATCAAAAATAATAAAAATAATAATAATAAACCACAAACATTACAGATATACAAGTCCAGATCATTTGTAATTATTATATGTATTAATAATTTATTAAAGAAACTAAAATATATTTAAAGAGTTAGGATAAGAACTAGAAAGAATCATAACATTGATTTTGCATTCCGCTGTCACGAAATATGTCGACCTCCAAGGCTATCCCATTTAGCAAATAAATTGCTCTACCCACAGGCTTAAACATTGGCAGGTTGGTTCTGCAGCGTGGCAAATAAAACAGTATTTGCTGTCTTTGACGATATATCATATAACCACCACCCGAGACTGTTATAGGACGCAGCGACGCCCTTTCGTCAGTCTCGCTGCACTATCTAGGCCTGTTCCTTGTCCATCCGGGACTTACGTTCATTTAATTTAGCCTTTTCTTGTCATCAATCAAAAGGGTGACAGACCACATTTAATCTATTCTATATACCAGCAAAAATATGTGGAGGTTTTAGAACAAATCCAGAAAAAGCTGTAGCTCTGCCTGACCTCTTCACTTTTCTTTTCGTTAATTGGCGCCAAATTTAAATATCGAATTATCGTCCATCTTGCGCATAATTTAAAAAAATTGTTATGTTCTCTTGTTATGGTTTGGGATATCAAGTTTTTTATATTTAAGACGTAAAATTTAACTGCGCAAATAGATTTATGTGAAAATGTTTGATCTCGATTCGCACCGCTTCTCGCGGGCAGCAATATCAGGGAGAAAGTAGATTTTTTTTTCTCTAAAATTCATATTAAATCAAAATTTTAATAGATGCGGCACCGCCCATATTTCTGTTCGTATCATTCACGCGAAATTTAATTTCAAAACGATCAAAACATGCTGACAGATTAACCATCACGCCATATCAATAGTACCTACGTGGGGGCTTACAGATAAGAAGTAACGTGACCATTTTCCACCAAACCGAGACACCAAAAAAAAGGTACAAAGGTACTTAACAATAATTATAAATTTGGACAACATATATAGTGCTGTTTTTGAGAAAATTCCCAATATCAGCATTTTTGATGCTAAGGGTTAAACCAACAAAGCGACAGCCGTGGCTGGCTGCTTGCGAGACACCATATGGAGGAACAAATACATGCTAACCGAAAGTAAAGTCAAGATATACAAGGCATGCATTTGCCCCATCATGACGTATGGAATAGAGGTCAGAGCCGATGCCAATAGAAATAAAAACCTTCTTAGGGTAGCAGAAATGCGAACCCTACGCCCCATGGCAGGCAAAACCCTCAGAGATCGGATCAGAAATGAAACGATTAGGTCTGTCTGTGATGTTGAGGACATAGTGAGATGGGGAAGAAGAAGAAGGGGCTTTTGGAGAGACCACGTGGACTGCATGGAGAATACAAGAATTGGAAAAATTGTTAAAGATGAAAACCCAAGCTGCAAGAGATTACCAGGAAGGCTGCCAAAGAGATGGATAGGTGGCTGGACATCATCATCTCAGGACAGCCCACATTCACAAACAGGTACGATCTAAACTAAGAGGAAGAAGAAGAAGAAGATGCTAAGCGTACACACACAAGACATCATTTCATTTTTAAGGCATCTATTGAGTACAGGTAAAATATTATAAAAATACAATAGTACCAGAACTCTTCAAGTCAAGAGTATTTGTCTTCTTAACGTACTTTCACTAATATGAAAGACGTCGATCTCCGAGGAGACCACGTTCAGAAGACTAATTGCTCTTCCCACCGGTGTCACCAGAGGCAGATTGGTGAGGCCTCCGGTAGGTAAAACAATCTGTACAATCATGAACCACGGTTGGCATATTTAGGGTGACGTTTGAACTACACTATATTATTCAATCATTTTGCATTATTTCTCTAACATATTTATGTATCAATTGTGTGTTTTCTCTTGCTGTTGTATTGCTATGTGTGTACGGCGAGACATCGAGGGCTTAAATGTGGTCTGGGTCCCGCATGGTTGCATATATACATATATTATTATTTTTTAACGTAAGTCCCGCGTGGACGGGGGACGTGCCTAGGGAGTGCACGAGTGAAACTGATGAAAGGCGCCGCTGCGCCTATAACAGCTTCGGGTAAGCGGAGGGAGCCCTTTATGGCTCGGTCATATATAATATATGGGTGGTTCAGAATATTATGGATCAAGTCCATCGATCCTGATTCTGAGATAATTAGACATAAAGTTGAAAGACTTTTGAAAAATCCAGGGATGTTTTCACTGCAAACACTTAATTTATTTTGATAGTAACTAACTAACTAACTAACCATCACGCCGTCTCCCCGAAGGGGTAGGCAGAAAGAATGGACTGCCACACCTTTCTTTCCTGACATATTTCTCTCGCTTCCTCAACATTCATACATCGTGTCATGCACGCGCGTCGATTTCTCTGACTCCTCACATGGCCGACATTCAATATTTGATTTATTTGATCGTGCCACGTTTCCTCGGTCTTCCTCTATTTCTGGTACCATTTACATCATTAACATATAATTTTTTTACCATTCTTTCTTCATTCATTCTTTCCATATGTCCAAACCATCTTAATGATCCTTTCATTATTTTGTTCATGACACCATCATTCGCACCGCATTCACTTCTATATTTTCATTCGACACTCTATCATACACAGAATATCCACACATTCGTCTAAGAGATCTCATTTCTACTGCATTTATTCTACTTTCATCCTTCCTTTGCCAGTTCCATGCTTCGCTTCCATACATAAGGGTCTTTTGATAGTACATGAATCAATTTAAATAAATAGACAAAAAATAAGATACACAAAGGCTTTATTAATATTAAAAGTACAAATAAAAGAAAATAAAATGGACATGATTAACTATTATTCTGAATTTTTTTAAATGAAACACATTTAAAAAAAATCAAAATAGAGGAACATTAAAATACAACATTAATCTTAAATAACTTTATCGTTTTCAAAACCTTCCTCACTTTGGTCATGGTCACTTGGTTCTGACTTCCCGGGTTTCATTTGTCACTGAATTTAGACTTGTTTTCTTCAAACACCTGTATAAACGCCCAACACTAATTTGTAAAGTCTCATGCACTGGACGAACTAAAGTCTTCACCTGAACTCATTTTTAGCAATCAACAGTCAATATAATATTCCTCTGATGGTGAACGAGCTGTTGAAATGGACATGATTCACTAATATTCTGAAAGGTTTCAAATTTTGACCTCTAATCAATAGTAGTATTGTCATTTATGGAGAAAATTGAAAGGCTACTATTATGTTATTAACACACAACATAGAAATCTGAAACCTGTAGAAAAACTTCAAATTTATAAAATTTGGACTTGATACATAAATATTCTGACCCACCCATAGATGTAACGCACTTTTGCACAGTATTTGGATTTTATGTTTAAGACCAATTGGCATCAAAAAAATTTGTTTTGATTTTGTACATTTGGCATCATTAAGATGGTTTGGACATATGGAAAGAATGAATGAAGAAAGAATGGTAAAAAAAATATATGTAAATGATGTAAATGGTACCAGAAATAGAGGAAGACCGAGGAAAACGTGGCACGATCAAATAAATCAAATATTGAATGTCGGCCATGTGAGGAGTCAGAGAAATCGACGCGCGTGCATGACACGATGTATGATTGTTGAGGAATCAAGAGAAATATGTCAGGAAAGAAAGGTGTGGCAGTCCATTCTTTCTGCCTACCCCTTCGGGGAGACGGCGTGATGGTTAGTTAGTTAGTTTTACATTTGGCACCTTTGTAATGTCCAATCTTTATTTCGTATTGAGGCATGCGTGTGGCTCTGGTTGTACATTGTACAATCCCATCTTGCAAAATACTCTCATACTAGGCGCACGGGTCATTATTCTCAGTTGAATCGAAGGTGAATATGTTCTTACCAATTGGTTGTTCCACAGCTAGAGTCACGCTCCAATTCTCTCGTATTGAAATGAAGAAGGTCCGGGGACACGTACCGGTCCGGGAATCGTTTGGCACAGGCGTGCCCAACCCACGGACCGCACGCGATATGCGGCCCAACTTATAATACGAATTTCTGATTACCGGCTTGTTACAAGAATACATCTGAAATTTATGATCAGAATCGTTTTATATGAACACATAAATAATTATTGAAAAACTAACTAACTAACTAACCATCACACCTTAACATCTTCCCGCCTCTCTCATACACCATCTTCTTCTTGTTTTAAAATTTAGTTTGTTATATATTTGTCCTATTGTGTATTGTGAATTAATGTGTGTTTTATATCATTTTAATGTGTTGTTTTTTTTTTTTACTAATTTAAGGTGTGCTTTATATAATATTTACTTCTGATTTTATTTCATAATAAAGAGATGTGAGGCCGCGCGGGAGATATATAAGGTAAAAAGAATAGATTAAATGTGGTCTGTCACCCTTTTGATTGATGACAAGAAAAGGCTAAATTAAATTAACGTAAGTCCCGGATGGACAAGGAACAGGCCTAGATAGTGCAGCGAGACTGACGAAAGGGCGTCGCTGCGTCCTATAACAGTCTCGGGTGGTGGTGGGAACCTTATATAACCATCACACCGTTTCCCCGAAGGGGTAGGCAGAAAGAATGGACTGCCACACTTTTCTTTCCTGACATATTTCTCTCGATTCCTCAACATTCATACATCGTGTCATGCACGCGCGTCGATTTCTCTGACTCCTCACATGGCCGATATTCAATATTTGATTTATTTGATAGTGCCACGTTTTCCTCGGTCTTCCTCTATTTCTGGTTTCATTTACATCATTAACATATAATTTTTTTACCATTCTTTCTTCATTCATTCTTTCCATATGTCCAAACCATCTTAATGATCCTTTCATTATTTTGTTCATGACACAATCATTCGCACCGCATTCACTTCTTATATTTTCATTCGACACTCTATCATACACAGAGTATCCACACATTCTTCTAAGAGATCTCATTTCAACTGCATTTATTCTACTTTTATCCTTCTTTTGCCAGTATTGTGAAAATATAAGTATTATTCTATTTATTCGAATGTGAATCCACATCACAAAGTGAAGGCGAATATAGAAATTCACTTTTATCTGTTTACCGACGATTTATCAAGCGTTTTTTGCGATGAGCTATTCACATTAATGGAGCAAAAACAGTAATAGATTAACAATATTAATTGCTCTAATTATGTAGCGGAAACCAAAAGCTTGGACGCCCATGGTTTAGAAAAATCTATCTACCTGCTAGTAAATAGTAATATATTGTACTCACACATGTAATTTCACGGCATATCAATAAAGGACCGATATAAATGACGTACGTTTAACGTTGTTTTTTTAATCTACGTAAACACGTAAAAAAAACATTGATTTTTAGCTTTCCCAGGTATCCGACAGATGTGCATTTATATTCTTCCTTTTTTGTATATAAATAATGATCGTTGATAAATATTTGATCTGTCTTTTTCCAACGATTTATCAGGAAGTCATTTTGTAATTATCTTAATGTCTATAGCATTATACGTAAAATAAAAATAAAAAATAGAAAAAACTAACTAACTAACTATCACGCAGTCTCTTCGAAGGGGTAGGCAGAAATAATGGACTGCCACACTTTTCTTTTCCGACATATTTCTCTCGATTCCTCAACATTCATACATCGCGTCGATTTCTCTGACTCCTCACATGGCTGACATTCAAAATTTGATTTATTTGATCGTGCCATGTTTTCCACGGTCTTCCTCTATTTCTCGTTCCATTTACATCGTTAACATATAATTTTTTTACCAATCTTTCTTCATTCATTCTTTCCATATGTCCAAACCATCTTAATGATCCTTTCATTATTTTGTTCATAACACCATCATTCGCACCGCATTCACTTGTTATATTTTCATTCGACACTCTATCATACACAGAGTATGCACACATTCGTCTAAGAGATCTCATTTCTACTGCATTTATTCTACTTTCATCTTTCTTTTGCCAGTCGGTAGAAGAACACCATTGTGCACTGCCATTCTAGTTTTTTTGGATAGATTTTTGTTTGCGGTGACAACTTTAAGTGCACAAATCACTTTGTTGCCTGCCCCAACCCTTCTTTCAAATGTAAAATTAAATGTATTTTTTTTAATACAGTAAAACCTCGATATAACGGACTTATTGGGGGAGGGGATGTCTGTTAAAGCCGAAAGTCCGTTATATAAAATAGGTTTAAAATAAAGCAAAAATATTTTTTTTCTATGTTCGCCATACTTTGTGTTGTACTTGTTTAATATTTTTCTTTTTTTTATATACTTTTTATACAACACTCACTTTTTAACTGACAAAACTGACCATATTTGTAAACAATTTTATAATATTTTAAACAACAAATACAAACAATCACGCCGTTTTCCCGTAGGGGTAGGCAGAGAGAATGTACCGCCACACTACTCTATCCTGGCACACCTCTCTAGATTCCTTAACATTCATAATACAGCAAGTTGTACACGCACGTTGATTCTTCCGACTCCTAACATGACCAACCTTTAAAATTTTATTAATTTGGTCATGCCATGTTTTACTCGGACTGCCTCGACTCCGTACTTCATTCACATCATTAACGTATACTTTCTTCACCATTATTTCTCTAACCATGCGCTCTATGTGTCCGAACCAACGCAGCGATCCTTTCATAATACCTTCTTCCGCTCTACATTCCTTTCTTATATCAACATTTGAGATTCTGTCGTACATCGTTATACCACACATACGTCTTAGGGACCTACCTCATCTCTAACCGCATTTATTTTGCTCTCATCCTTCTTCTGCCAGTTCCATGCTTCGCTTCCATACATTTGGAATGGGACCAGAACTCCACTGTGAACGGCCGTTTTCGCTTTCATTAATAGATTCTAGTTTCGCTTTCATCGATAAATCTATGAACTGTTTAAATAAAAACACTCTTATAGATTATCACAATTGAATATATTTCTTTCGAAATTGTTGGGACAGCTGTTTCGCTAACCGATGTTACAATAAACTAAAAATTCTTTTACGATTTTTTTTAATTTTTATGTTTTAATTTATTATTATGATATTTTTATGATTTCAAACACTACCTTTTCCACTTTTGAGTTTATTTTTGTCGACATGTTTCGAATGTTTAACACCTTCGTTCTCCTGATGATGAAGGTGTGAAACCTTCGAAATTTGTCGAGAAAAACAAACTCAGAGACAGAAAAGTGTGGCAGTCCATTATTTCTGCCTACCCTTTCGAAGAGACGGCGTGATGGTTAGTTAGTTAGTTTGTTGTATTGCACGAAATATCTAATTCGGAATCTCGCATGCAGAATTCCAATTAATTTGATGAATAGCAGAGATTACTTCTAATAAAATTGTAATAAATCTGCCGACTCTGGGCACCATCCATTCGTATGAAAGAGAAATGATTTTATTAGCTGGGAGCGCCAGCCAGAGCGAGATGGCAGACACTTTCTCTCGCATGCACCAGAAGCTGTCGAGATCACATATTATTACTAAAAGGCCGAGCCACACTGTTTGAAACAAGCTCTCCACAGGGGTGACCTTGGTGGAGAGCTGTGGAGCCCACGGTTGGTGTAACGTCCACATACTGTTTTAAACAAACTCTCCACATGTGGAATGCGTGTTTAAACGGTGGATCCACACGCATACTATGCGCGTCCGTCCACAAAGTTTGTTGAAGGTCAAACGAATTTTGGTTTCAAACAAGTGTCTACACAGTTTTAAACCACCGGTGGAGACCGATGTGGAGAGCTTGTTTAAAACAGTGTGGCACGGCTTTAACTATATTCGATATGTTATCTTTAAAACACAGATAGGTTCTACGCGGAATGAAAAACCCTTTCTTCGCCCTTGTTTAATCTATATATAGACAAGTGTATGAAAGAGCTGAAAGCGCTGGAAGCAGGTGCAAAAATGAACAGTGTGTCAGTAAGCTGTTTGTTGTATGCGGACGACGCTGTGCTACGTGCAGACAACGAACATGAACTAAAAGCCCTGGTGTCTTAGTATGTATGAGGTATGCAAGCAGTGGCGGTACTTCCATACAAGCCGAAAAGCCGGGATTGCCTTAAAAAATCTATAATAAATATATTTTTTAAGTGTATTCCCCACTCATACTCGCCGTATTTTATTTCAATCATACGTACCGTAGGTGAGATGCCTGCAAAATCGCCTACGTCCACATGTTTTGTTTCATGTTTTCGATGGGCTTCATTTTGGGCTTGCAAAATGTAAAAGGGTCATTGTCGCATTTATCTATTTTTGGCTTGTAATCATATAGCCACAATTTTGTGTATGGATTTGAAGCCGGGCTTTATCACTCTGAAGTTCTCGTATGTTACTATTCGATGTGTCATGAACTTCATTTCTATTGTCAGAATGTTATCTGTCATTTACGTTATGTGCAGAAATGAAAAAAAATATTATGTAATTTCTTTACGAACATTTATTTATAATTCATATTTCGGTGTTAACAAATTTATTATTATTGTCTATTTACAGCTTATTTATTATTAAATGTATTTCTTTTTGCATTTGTAAATACATTATTATCATAATGTATTTACTTGAGTTTGATGACGTAGAAAATTATTTTTTGTATAGATTTACAATGCGCCTAAAATGAGATTTATAAAATCAATTAATGTAGAATGATAAAACTCTTGTAATCCCAAAAAATACATTATCATGACCCTCTACTAATATTATAACATAAAAAGTCGGACGGGCTTGCCTTACTGGTTGACCCTAGGCACGCCACTGTATGCAAGCGATACGATTCGATGATGAATGTGAAAAAGTCCAAGGTAATGATTTTCGAAAAAGAAGGAAACATGACAGTCTGCAACATTAGTGTAAACGGTAAAAATCTGGAACGAGTGGATGAATTTGTTTATTTAGGTAGTATGTTTACAAAGAATAAAAGAGTGGAGAAGGACATTGAAAGAACGGTTGGGGCAGGCAACAGAGTAAATGGTGCACTTAAAGTTGTCATCGCAAACAAAAGCCTATCCAAAAAAGCTTAGATGGCAGTGCATAATGGTGTTCTTTTGCCGACCCTTATGGATGGAAGTGAAGCATGGAACTGGCAAAAGAAGGATGAAAGTACAATGAATGCAGTAGAAATGAGATCTCTAAGACGAATATGAAATAAATCATTGTGTATGATAAAGTGTCAAATGCAATGTTCCATTTCTCTTAAGTTGTTATTATTTTTTTATTGTAGAAAACAGTAGACGTGTATTTTTTGCCTAGCTGTCATGTTAGGGTACGACTGCCTATTACTCTTCGTATTAATATTGAGTATAGAATTGAAATGTTATGAAAACACAATAACATCTTCGGTCCATCAGGCAGCCTCCGAGAAGCGTGTAGGTCAGAATCGTGAATGTCCGTAACCTCACTAACAATGCTGTTTTTTTTATATATACAGGTATTTATTTATGTGCCGTTACAACAAACATTTGAATTATTTTAATCTTGTTGTGATTATTATTATTGTTCTGATGACTTATATTTTAAGTACGCCGTTTTGTAAAATCAATTACTCCAAGGGGGCATTAGGAAATGACTGACCTAACAGTGTAGTTTTTAGAAGTTTATTAAATTTAACGTCACTATCCTCATACTTAATACTAAGATGGAGGCTATTCCACGCCAACGTATCTGCAACTCTGAAAGCACGACTATAGAAACTTGCTTTATTGTCGGTCATTTCCTAGGGCACCCTTGAAGTAATTGATTTTACAAAACGGCGCACTTAAAATATAAATCGTTATAAATAAATATAATAATAACTAACTAACTTACGAATGGACTGCCACACGTTTCTTTCCTGACATTTCTCTCGATTCCACAACATTCATACATCGTGTCATGCTCCTCACGTGGCCGACAATTAATATTTGATTTATTTGATCGTGCCACGTTTTTCTCGGTAATTTTCTACGACTACGACTAGTTTCATTTACATCGTTAAATTTAATTTTTTTGTCATTCTTTCTTCATTCATTCTTTCCATATGTCCAAACCATCTTAATGAAAATAATTAAATAAAACGGTATTTTTTAACTATAAAATGTGAACATCTTAATGATCCTTTCATTATTTTGTTCATAACACCATCATTCCTTCCACCCTTCGGGGAGACGGCGTGATGCTTAGTTAGTTAGTTAGTTAGTTAATAGATTAATTTACCATTTTTCAAATTGGCTTAGTAATGTTTAGTATAAAAAAAATTGTTATATCCGTACAAACTTTGAACTTCAATTATCTCAGAAGTAGTAATTTTGACTTTGCTTTTTCGCAGAATACCCACGATATAGATTAAATAACACCTCTCTAATTACGACCCAAACACTTCCAGCCGCCACAAGCGCCCAAAATCGATTCTCCTTCAGAGGAACACTCCGGGCCACACAAATCATGCCGCCGAATAAACTAACAACCCACCAAATCACCTTCCAACAATGTTCCCATCAGACGTAAGAGGAATAGCCACATGAGCTGAACCTCTGTAAGCCAGAAGATCCAAGTCCAAGTCCAAGATTAAATAACCAATAATAATAAATAAATGCGAAGCAGATTTGATTGATTTGATCGTGCCACGTTTTCCTCGGCCTTCCTCTATTTCTAGCTCCGTTCACGCCGTTTACATATACCTTCTTTACCATTCTGTCTTCACTCATTCTTTCCATGTGTCCAAACCATCTTAATGACCCTTTCCTTTTTTTTGTTCATAACACTTTCATTCGCACCACATTCACTTCTTATACTTGCATTTGTCACTCTATCATATACAGATTTGCCACACATTCGTCTTAGAGATCTCATTTCTAATGCATTTATTCTACTTTCATCCTTCTTTTGCCAGTTCCATGCTTCACTTCCATACATAAGGGTCGGCACAAGAACACCATTGTGCACTGCCATCTTAGCTTTTTTGGATAGGCTTTGTTTGCGATGACAACTTTAAGTGCACCATTTATTCTGTTGCCTGCCCCAACCCTTCTTTCAATATCCTTCTCCACCCTCCCATCCTTTGTAAACACACTTCCTAAATAAACAAATTCATCCACTTGTTCCAGATTTTCACCGTTTACACTAATGTTGCACACTGTCATGCTTCCTTCTTTTTCGAAAATCATTACCTAGACTTATTCACATTCATCATCAAATCGTATCGCTTGCATACCTCATACATCCTAGACACCAGGGCTTGCAGTTCGTGCTCGTTGTCTGCAAGTAGCACAGCGTCGTCCGCATACAAAAAACAGCTTACTGAAACATCTTCCATTTTTGCACCTGCTTCCAACCCTTTCAGCTCTTTCATACACTTGTCCATATATAGATTAAACAACCATGGAGACATTACACACCCCTGTTTGACACCTTTATTGATATCAAACCAGGCTGTAAGATCCCCATTTACTCTGACACTAGCAGTGCTTTCTGTGTACAGCGATGTAATTGCCGATGTAATTGCCAAATCAAATCAATCAAATATTGAATGTCGGTCACGTGAGGAGTCGGAAAAATCGACGTGCGTGCATGACAAGATGTATGAATGTAGAGGAAGCGAGAGGCGTATGTCAGGACAGAACAGTGTGGCGTTCCATTCTTTCTGTCTACCCCTCCGGGGAGACGGCGTGATGGTAAGTAAGTTAAGTTTATAAATAAATGCTGAGGGAGGAGCGACTTTCTTTCACGTTAAAGACTGTGCCAGTGGACCCTATGTGTTATTCAACAGTGCTTGAAGTTGAATAACTCAATGGTTGGGTGAGACAAATCGGATAACAACGACGGTACGCACGTAAAAACAGCGTTGTGGTCTAGTGGTCGCGACCTTGCAAAGTCTCGGGTTCGAGCACCCTGCCTCTTCCGCATAACCCAACATGTACTCGGCGGATAGACGGCCAGCGTTTCCGTTCATAGATTAAATCACTCACTTAATTGCGTGTAATTGATTATCGATGTTATTTCAATGTCTTTTGTATATAAAAAAATACATTTTTTTTTAGATATTTCAATGTCCGGGTGATGATTTAAATCTAAAATACGCTTAGTCTTATTTAATGAGTTGCAGGTTCAATCCCGCATTAATGACTCCTACTTCAAAAACTCACTGTTAACGTTAAAATGTCGACTACGTAAAGTACCTAGGACTAACAATGGACAAACAACTAAAATAGACAAAACACATAGACAACCTAACAGACAAGTTAGCATCGCTATACTCCCTCTTCTACAAAATACAGAATTACATACCAAGAAGGGGAAAAGTTATGATGTACGAAGCGTATGTTAAAAGCCGACTGACATATATGATTCCCTTCTGGGGCACAGGAAACCAAAAGGACATCTCCAGACTCCAAAAACAACAAAATAAAATAATAAAATTAGCATTTAACATTAACTACCTTACCGCTTGTCCGAAAGGCGTGCAAGATGGATCGGCCATGTAATACGTCAAGAAGGTCTCTTGCATGCCATAATGGAGGGTATGACTGAGGGGACAAACTCTAGGGGACGCCCACGCCGAGAGTACCTGGAGGACCTATTGGTGGACGTGCGCTGCTCACCATATCCAGATTTCAAAAGAGCCGCACAAGACAGGGAAGAATGGAAGAGAAGAATAGAGGAAATTGCTGCAAACTAATCCCAGGATTGAAACCAGAGAAGAAGACCTTACCCCAACCATACAAGTTTACAGGCAAACAAAACAAATGGACATATCAGACCTGACCAAATATGATACCTTAAAAATTGTACACAGAATGACCACGGAAAAGACAACAGACAGCAGCTACAAATTAACTAAAAATTCAGACATACACAGACACTGGACCAGGAACTGTGACAGAAATCACTTACCGATTGCACGAACTAAGACAGGACAATCAAGGATATTGAATAATGGACTGAAACATTACAATGAACTACCAAAATACACAAGGAGACTCACTACAACTCAATATAAAATATATCTGAAACAATACTTAATTAATAATAAGATCTAAAAATGTATCCATATAACCCAATTGGGTTTTTAAAAAAAAAAATTAAATGAAAAAAAAAAAATTAAATGTTAAATTAGGGAATTCTTTGAGAATTCCGTCATCTTGGAGGCTATCCATCTTTATGTTCCGGATGGTTATCTTCGACAGCGTCAGCACAGACTGTTTTATCTCCCAACATGCAGAACCAACCTGCCTCTGGTGATACCGGTGGGGAGAGCTTTCATATTCGTGAAAGTGCGTTCAGAAGACAAATACTCTTGACTTTGGAGAGTATCTTGTATTCCTAATGTCGAACCATCTCTCATGCGTTCCTGGTATTATATATTTTTTTATGTTTTACCTGCTTCAATATATTACTTAAACTATTATATAATTGTTGTTTGTAATATTTTTGAGAAAATAAACTGATTTGATTTGATTTAGATGGGCTGGAGATCTGGTGCGAATGGAGGAGCTGTCAATACCAGCACGGTTGACATTTACAAGACCAGAGGGAAGACGCATCGTGAGAAGACCGCCGCTTCGTTGGCTTGACGGTGTTCTGAAGGACCTGCAATTGTTGGACGTTAGCCCTGAGGAGTATATTCGAGAGCTCAAGAACGGGTCGGTTGGAGAAACTTGTTGGAGGCCGCTGAGGTCCACACACTGTAGAGTCAGAAAGAAGAATATTTAACTCTGTACTCGTACATGTCTGTAAAAAAAAGGTATTGTGAATATTCTTATCCGCAAGGGATTGGTTTGCAGCAAAGTGTTTATTGTATACGTTATGCTATCATTTACTAGAGCATTAAGAACTGCATATCATAGATACACAATGAACAACCAGCAACTGGCACATGTATCTACGATGAGAGATCTCGGAATCATCTATGAGAGTAGGCTGACTTTTCGTGCACATATCGAGAGGATTTGTGGCATTGCACTGAGGATGTTGGGGTTCATCGTCCGGACCGGAAGAGTTTTCAGGGATCCCAATGTGCTCAGAGTCCTAAACAACGCATTGGTTCGGAGCAGACTCGAAGGTGGTTCTGTGATATGGAGTCCTCACGAAGCGAGATATTCCGTTATGCTGGAGAGGGTTCAGAAAATTTTTCTGAGGTATCTCTACATGAGGGAGTATGGTAGTTATCCATGGCTCTATCCCACGGCATTTCTTTTGGGAATGCTCGGAACCAATTCTCTACAGCTTCGAAGGGATGGACATCTAATAACCCATTTCTTCAGATTAATTAGGGGATACTTCGAGAACTCGGTCGTACTGGAGGATGTTGATATTTTTGTCCCCGATAGATATCTCCGACAGCGACAGCACAGATTGTTTTACCTACCGGCCGCCAGAACCAATCTGCCTCTGGTGACACCGGTGGGAAGAGCAATTTGTCTACTGAACGCGGTCTCCTCGGAGATCAACGTCTTTCATGTTAGTGATAGTACGTTAAGGGGACAAATACTCTTGACTTTGGAAAGTATATTGTCTTCCTAATGTCGAACCATCACTAATGCGTTCCTGGTATTATGTTGTATGTGTATAATATCTTACCTGTACTCAATAGATGCCTTAAACATTTATACTGTTTGTAATGTGAGTAAATAAACTGATTTGATTTGATTGTATTAGAAAAATAATTCTGTAATGCTTTGGATATATTTAAATAAATCAATGAAATTAAATAATTATGAAAGACTCATTTGCCAGAGTCACTTCCAGTGATTTTACCTGAACGGTTAGTTGAATTTTTTGCGTTGTTATTGTTCGGCGGGAAAAAAAATTGCAAATGGCGCCCAGCCTTGCAACGCGTCAAGGACGCCGTGTTGAATGTGCGGGCAACGTAAACGCGAGGTAGAAAACATATTTAAATATATTGTAATGAAATTGTTTTCGAACCGAATTCTTTCCGCTGTCATGACACGCCCAACATGGCGTCGGTCGAGCGGCTTATTATAAGATTATATAAATAGATTTCTTGCACGAGAATTAAACACGTAAAAAAAACTTATCTAGCTTATGAATAATCATTTTTATAAACCATGAAATATTAGCCTATCCAATAAAGCTAAGATGTACATGTAATCGAAGCATGGAACTTGCAAAAAAAGGATGAAAGTAGAATTAATGCAGTAGAAATCAAGACTACAGGGGAAAAACAAGGAATGTCAGTTAAATTTCAAAATAAATGTAATAATGCTATCTAGCGGCATTTGTACGTATCTATCCACAGTAAAATTTTCATATTCAAAAATCATGTGTGTCATCGACTATGGCCAGATAATCGATTGCTAATTGCTAAGAAATATATAGACTTTGATTAGCTTTATTCTCAATTTATTCAAATTAACCGTCTACTGACATTCCTTGTTTTTTCCCTGTAGTCTTCAAATGAGATCTCTAACACGAATGGGTCGTAAATCTGTATATGATAGAGTATCAAATGAAAATATAAGTGAATACAGTGCGTATGAAAGTGTTATGAACAAAAGAATGGAAGGACCAAAATATTAATACTATTATTTGAAATTTCATTGTAAATAATGGATTAATTATATACGAGTATATTTTAGATAATTCATTGTTTTGGCGGAAACACTTTGATATTTCAACATTATTAACTGTATAAACAAAAAAAATATTATTATAAATATCACAATTGATTACATTTTGTCGCGACAGCTGTTTCGCTAACCGATGATAGCATCGTACAATCAACAGTTGATTGTAAGACCTGATGATGCTTGCATCTGTAAGTGAAACAGCTGTCGCAACAAAATATAATCAATTTTGATATATATAACATATTTTTTATTTAAACAGTTAATAATGTAATTAATACGAATAAAAAAACTTATGTTTTTCTAGAAATTTTATAATATTATTATGGGGATATGACATGTTTCGTCCTTCTAAGGCATTATCAAATGACATTTGTCATCAAGTTTTTTCATTCGTATTAATTATTTAATATGGAGTTTTACATCATTGTTCAAAAAATAATAAATATGTTAATAATGTATTTTTTATAATATACAATATATAATATATAATTTAATTCGGCTTGTTTTTTTGAAAAACCTAATTAAAATAAATACATTGAAAACTCACTGAACTGAACTGGCAAAAGAAGGATAAAAGTAGAATAAATGCAGAATAAATGAGATCTCTTAGATTAATGTGCTGAAATTTTGTGTATGATAAAGTCTCGAATAAAAATGTAAGAAGTGAATGTGGTGCGAATGAAAGTGTTATGAATAAAATAATGAAAGGATCATTAAGGTGGTTTCAACACATAGAATAAATAAATGAAGAAATAATAGTATAGAAAGTATATACTCGTATAAACGAAGTAAACGCAACTAGATATAGAGGACAACCGAGGAAAACGCGGTACTATCAAATCAATCAAATATTAGATAAGGCAACGTAAGGAGTCAGAGAAATCGACTTGCGTACACGACACGATGTATGAATGTTGAGGAATTGAGAAAAGTACGTCAGGAGAAAACTGTGTGGCGTTCCATTCTATCTGCCTATCCCTTCTGAGAGACACCGTGGGTAGTTAGTTAGTTATTTTTAATAAATATTTTAGCAAATCGCCTCCATTTCAGTTACCCAAGCAAGGTAAAAAAGTGCGAAAAACAAAAGATATATTCGGCCCCCAAATAGACCGATTTATATCGCTCTAAAAATATCCATATGGCTTATATTATGAGTCATGATCGAAAGAAATTATAAGTTATACATGCCAAATTTTCTATGAGCAATTTGGGGCGCAGTGAGCTTGGCTAAAACTCTGCGTCCAACATAAACTAAAAACGTTTTTTTTCTGGCGATTTTGTAGCCTTAGAAAAGTTATTTATAATTAATACCAAAAATTTTATTTTAGAAAATTTATAAATTTTACAAACTAACTAACTAACTAACCAACACGCCGTCTCCCCGAAGGGGTAGGCAGTAGAAATTAGATCTCTTAGACGTATGTGTAGATACTCTGTGTATGATAGAGTGTCGAATGAAAATATACGAAGTGAATGCGGTACGAAAAATGGTGTTATGAACAAAATAAGTTTGAATGAAAGGATCATTAAAAAGGTTTGGACACATGGAAAGAATGGTAAAAAAAATCATGACTGCATCATGAATAAAATTAAAAAAGGATCCCTGAGATGGTTTGGACATATGGAACGAATGGATGAGAGTATAATGGTTAAAAAGTTGTACACAAGCAGCGTGAGTGGGAAAAGAAGCCGAGGACGACCGAGGAAAACATGGCACGACCAAATTTATCAATTACTAAAAGGCGGCCACATTCGAAGTCGGAATAATCGACGTGCGTGCATGGTACAATGTATGAATGTAGAGGAAGCCCGAGAGGTATGCCAGGACAGGCCATTGTGGCGATCCATCCTCTCTGCCTACCCCTCCGGGGAAATGGCGTTATGGTTAGTTAGTTAGTTAGTTTGGTAAAAAAAAGTGTATGTTAACGAAGTAAATGGAACTAGAAATAGAGGAAAACCGAGGAAAACGTGGCACGATTAAATAAATTAAATATTAAATGTCAGCCGCGTGAGGAGTCAGAGAAATCGACGTGCGTGCATGACACTATGTATGAATGTAGAGGAAGCGAGATAAATATTTCAGGAAAGAGGGTGGCAGTCAATTCTTTCTGCCTACCCCTACGGGGAGACGGCGTGATGGTTAGTTAGTTATTTTTTATTTTTAAAAAGCTTTGTTAAAAACGCATGAGTTAAAAATTATGTAAGTATTTGATTAAAACAGTGAATAAATTATATAATCTTTACTGTAAATGCGATTTTTTAAGTGGGTACCAATTGACCTTTCAGCTATCGATAGTCTTGCTGCAGATGCATCAATGGTGGTATGAAGATAAGCAACAAGCCGGTAAAATGATGCTCACTGCAGCAAAAACCATTAAATGAAACGAGGCGATAACCCAAAGAGAAAAGCCATTGATTAAAAACTCACTTTGGATTACCGTACACCTCAGAAGAATTGAGCCGGCTTTTGTATGGTACGCACATATTCAGTGGCGGAATGTACGATAAGCGGAATAAACGGTAAGCAGAATAGACGGTAAGAGGAATCGACAGTAACGGAATAGACGGTAAGTGGAATATACTGTAAGTGTAATAGACGATAAGTGTAATAAACGGTAAGCGTAATTGACAGTGACGAAATAGGCAGTAAGAGTAATAGACGATAAAGGAATATATAGTAAGATGATAAACGGTAATCGGAATAGATAATAAACGGAATAGACGGTTAGCAGAATAGACAGTAAGGATAATATACGGTAAGAGGAATAGACAGTTACGGGATTTACGGTATGTAGAATATATTGTAAGTGTAATAGACGGTTAGCGTAATAGACGGTAACGGATTATACGGTAAGAGTTATAAATGGTACTTGGGTTAGATAGTAAGGGTAATAAGCGATAAAGGTTAGGGTAATAGACGATAAGAGGAATATACAGTAACGGAATAGACGGTAATTAGAATATATTGTGTGTAATAGACGGTAAACGTAATAGACGGTAAGCCGAATATACGGTAAGCTGAATAGACGGCAAAGGTAATAGACGGTAAGAGGAATATACGGTAAGCGGAATATACGGTTAGGATAATAGACGGTAAGCGGAATCGACGGTAAGCGTAATAGACGGTAACTAAATATACGGTAAGAGTAATAGACGGTAAACGGAATATATTAGAAACGAAATGGACGGTTGTGGAATAGAAGTTTACGGAATAGACGGTAAGTGGAATAGACGGTAGTCGGAATAGACGGTAAGTGGAATATACGGTAAGCGGAATAGACGGTTAGCAAAATAGACGCTAAGAAAAATAGACGGTAAGCGGAATAAACGGTAAAAGAATAGACGGTAAGCGAAATAGGCGGTAAGCGTAATAGACTGTAACTAAATAGACGGTAATAGACGAAATAGACGGTAAGCTAAATAGACAGTAATCGAAAAAAAACGGTAAGCGGAATAGACGGTAGGCGAAATATACAGTAACGGAATAGACAGTAAGTGAACTAAACGGTAAACGGAATAGACGGTAAGTAAAGCAGACGGTAAGCGGAATAGACGGTAGGCGAAATATACAGTAACGGAATAGACAGTAAGTGAACTAAACGGTAAACGGAATAGACGGTAAGTAAAGCAGACGGTAAGCGGAATAGACGGTAAGGATAGTAGTAGGACCCCAGCATGACCAAAAGGAATGCTGTGGGATGATTCCACTCAACCCTCTTCCGTGTTTTTTTCAATTCTCGAGCTTGTAGTGTTACGAAATACCCACAAGCAATGTGTAAATATAGAGTTATACATAATTGTTAAAACTATAAATATATCCTAGAAGTACTCGCTCAGTGACCGTCTTACGGTTCACCCGGAATATGACATTCCTACAACACTTTTTATACCGATACCCAAATTTGTCGTTTCGTATAAAAATAACTTTATTTTGTGATTGGTGGGTACTATTTATAAACAGCTATTCAAGGTAGGATAATTATTTGTTGTCGCTTGGCAAATGGACGCATTTTTTATCAAAGTAAAAAAGTATTTTAAAATACGCTTTGATAGCTTTCCTGGTAACTTTTTTTTATGCCCGACGCTAGAACACAGGAAAAATTCGTTTGAAATATTTCCGCCTCGGGTATTTATTTATTTATCAAACAAATTAATTCAATCAATCGCGAAATGTGGCTCCGTTGCTCAGAGTTCCCTGGACAGACATGGTTACCAATACCGAAGTCCTGAGGTGAGCTAGAGTTTACAGGGAATTGTTATCAACTATCAAGGTTCAAAAGATCTCATATCTGGGGGACGCTGAGGGCCCGGAAGGAGACAAATGTCCTGGCTGCGAAACGTGAGGGAGTAGACCAGCATCCGAAGTGTTGAGGAGCTGTTCTGAGCGGCGCAGGACAGGGACAGGTTCACCGAGGAGATCGCCGACGTTGGGGGGACCCGACAGGGCATTTGAAGAAGAAGAAATCGCGAAATCGACGTAGACAGAGGAAAACGTGGCACGAACAGATCAATACATTTTTCTTCTTCTTCGAGTGTGATGTCAGGTCCCCCGACGTCGTCGGCTTTCGCCCTGGCGTAGGCCTCTCTGTCCTGTGACAGACGGAACAACTCCCCCACCCCTCAAAAAATCGATATATTCCTTGATGTTCTCGAGCCAGGACATCTGGGGTCTTCCCACACCGTGCCTACCCTCGATCTTCCCTTTCATGATGAGGTGCAGCAGACCGTATTTCTCGTTGCGGAGAATGTGTCCCAAATATGCCATCTTTCTAGACTTCACATCAGACAACAATTGAGGGTATTATTTGCAAACCCGGCAAACACCACCAACAATCAAAAGTGAGATACTCGTATGAATTGGGTCTTAGTCATAATACATTTGCACACAATTTTTATTGATTTTCAGTTTCAAATTCGGCTTCATTATGAAGAATTTTGCTATTTAAATATAGGGTTTGTTGCAAACATGGCAACCTCCACTTGAGTGTTGCAAAGCTGGCAAACTCCAAAATGAAATTCTTTATTTTACTTTAATTATCAACATAATGATGATTATTTCATGGCTGATTCATACTTTTAAAATACTAACTGGTTGAGATGAAAAAAATAAATATCGTGAAAAAGCGCATTTTATTAGCGTATCAGTTTTTTGCAATTTACTTAAAACATCTAATGATGGAGTTTGCCAGGTTTGCAACTAATACCCTCAATTCTCTTCCTACTCTGGCTCTATGTAGCACCTCATTATTGGTGACCATATCAGTCCATGAGATCCGCAACATTTTGCCACATTTCAAGTGCTTCTATACGGTTTATTGTGTTCACTTTGAGGATCCAGGTGGATAAGGACTTAATTTAGCAAGGCCGAGGAAAAAGTAGCAGGGAGAAATCGAAGTACGTGAATGCCACGATGTACGAATGTTGACTAAGCGATAGAAGTTTTTCAGAAAAGAATAGTGTGGTGGTGAATTCTTCCAGTTACATCAATGGGGAAACGGCGTGATGGTTATTTAGTTCGCTTTTTTTATCTTTAACTAACTAACTAACTAACCATTACGCCATTTCCCCGGGGGGTAGGCAGAGAGGATGGATCGCCACAATGGCCTGTCCTGGCATACCTCTCGGAATTCCTCTACATTCATACATCGTACCATGCACGCACGTCGATTATTCCGACTTCGAATGTAGCCGCCTTTTAGTAATTGGTTAATTTGGTAATGCCATGTTTTCCTCGGTCGTCCTCGGCTTCTTTTCCCACTCACACTGCTTGTGTACAACTTTTTAACCATTCTACTCTCATCCATTCGTTCCATATGTCCGAACCATCTCAGGGATCCTTTTTTAATTTTATTCATGATGCAGTCATCTGTCTTACATTTCTTTCTTATTTCATCGTTCGGTATTCTATCATACAACTCTTGTAAACATACTACCTAAATACACTAATACTAGATTCTAGTCTTATTTAAGTTAGGTAATATTCTATTCATTTTTATGACGTTACAATATTTACTATTTCTTAGATAGCTCTTAAATATAGTGTTCTTCTTCTTTCTTCGTTTCCTCATTACTGAGGTTCGTGATCAATGGAGCTTCTTGTGTTGTCTCTTCATTCTTTCTTTCCACGTGTCCAAATCATTGTAATGATCCTTTCTTTTTATGTTCATAACACTTCATTTTCATTTTTCGGCACTATCATACACAATTTTTCAGACATTCATCTAAGAGAGAGATCTCATTTCTACTGCTTTTATTCTACCTACATCCTTATTTACCCAGTTCTATGCTTCGTTATAATACAGGGTTATTGGTTATTGAATACATTCCTTGTAGGAGGTTGTAGGAGAGGTTATTTTCGATGATTTGTGTTATGTAAGGCATTATGCAAAAGTGAACCATTTTTGAGATAAAACGAATTAAAGTTTTTTTGAAATTTATTGAGGTCACATGTTTCAAAAATTTATAAAAAAATAACTGTTAGTTATAATCCAATTTTAATTTTTGTATTATTTAGTGAACACCACAGGTTTTTATTATCAATACAAAAACTAGATCTGTCTGTCCACATTACGAAATACCAGACGGAAATATCAAACATTTTAATTATTTTTATTTACAAATTCTAAAAGAAAGGCGATTTAAAAAAAATAATTACCTTTAAAATTTTCGTGCAGATTATTTGAAAAACATCCACATATATTTAGCTTTCAAACGAAGTATTTAAACTAAACATCGGTTTTGAGATTACGAAGAAATTAACATTACACTAGAAGAAGGTAGAAAATCGTCAAATTACATAAATCATCAAAACATTGAATTGAGTTTAAATGTTACTTAAAATATTAATAAGAACAACTGACAATACACTGATTGACATAAGTCAAAGGTGTTAGTTTTTGAAAGGGGAGAGCAAATGACAGTTTGTAATATAAGTGTAAATGAAGAGAACTTGGAACAGGTGAGGGAATTTGTGTATTTAGGTAGCATGTTCACAGCGGATGGCCGAACGGACAGTGATGTTGAAAGAAGGGTTGGTGCGGGTAACAAAGTGAATGGAGCTTTAAAAGTAGTTATTGGAAACAAGAATTTATCAATGAAAGCGAAAATGGCCGTTCACAATGGAGTTCTGGTCCCAACCCTTATGTATGGAAGCAGCATGGAACTGGCAGAAGCTGGCGGGTAGACCGAGAAAACATGGCATGACCAAATTAATCAAATATTAAAGGTTGGTCATGTCGGAAGCCGGAAGAATCGACGTGCGTGTATGACTCGATGTATGAATGTGGAGGAAGCTAGAGAGGTGTGCCAGGATAGAGTAGTGTGGCGGTCCAATCTCTCTGCCTACCCCTACGGGGAAACGGCGTGATGGTTTGTTGTTGTTGTTGACAATACACACAAAGGCACAGTTATTTTCATAACTAACAGTTATTTTTTTATAAATTTTTAAAACTCATAACCTCGATAAATGTCAAAAAAACTTAAATTCGTTCATTTTTGGCATTAATGCCTCACATGATATATAATCATCGGAAATAACCTCCCCTACAACGTACTAGAAGGAATGTATTCAATAACCAATAACCCCGTATATAATGTGTAATTACCACATAACCAGAGAGCCGTTTTTATCAAATTAAGTTATAAAGCATTTTTAAAATTAACACATAAATAAGCAATTAAATTTTAGCTTGTCAATATTAAAAATAACCACAATAGAGTTATTGTTAGAATTAATAACATAGGAAATTATTAGAATGTGTCATTGAGATAAAAACACATTAAAACTTCATTGGCCGTTTTAAATTATGGTTAAATAACCCAATCGTTCACGCTGTAATCATCGCCCGGTTTGATTTACATTAAAAATATATTATTTTGATGAAATTATCAATAACCCTGCATTGCCTAATAAAGAAAAAATAATATCGAATTGTAATACCGGAAGCAAACAGATCATTTAAATAAATTTCGATAAAATATTATTAATTAGCCTCACGGGACTCATGAAAGACCTCCTAAAAGATTGAAGGACAGCTGGGAGTCTACCTCACAGGAGGAGCAACACTCTGGAGAACAGACCACATAGGTCTACAGCAAGAAAAAAGAAGAACTGTTAAATATAGAAAAATAACAATAAACCATCATGCCGTTTCTCCGCAGGGGTAGGCAGAGAGAATAGACCGCCACACTACTCTATCTGACTGCAAGTGACCCAAAGAACCATGGAAAGAGTCATGTTAGGAATAAGCCTAAGAGACAGAGTCAGAAACGATACGGTGAGAGAAAAAACAAAGGTCACTGACATCATCCACCGGGTGGCGACTTTAAAATGGCAATGGGCGGGTCACGTAGCCAGAAGCTCAGATGAAAAATGGACAAGAAGACTGCTGACTTGGAGACTGTGGACGGCGAAGAGAAGTGCAGGGCGACCGCAACTACGGTGGAAGGATGATCTAAACAGACACGTCGGAATAACCTGGATGCAGTCTGCACAGGACAGAATGACATCGAAGCAAATGGAGTAGGCCTTTGTCCAGGAGTGGACGGGAATAGGCTGAGGAAGTAGAAGAAGAAGAAGAAGCTAAATATTTTAATTAAAAGAACGGTTAGTTACTATTTATAGGATAAAATATTAAAGGTGGAAAATATAATAATAATAATAATCATAATAATAAAACAGTAATTAGAAGGAACAATTACACGTAGTATAGAGTCAAAAACGATGAAACATAATTAATTAAAAACGATAAACAATAACAGGAAGTACATAGATTACATTGTAACACCTGATGATGTCAACATTGGTTGATGAAACAGCTGTCGCGTAAAATAAAATACAATTGTAATACAAAAAACAAAGTTTATTCAGTAACAGTTTTAAAATACTAATGTTACATACTCGTATATCCTCCAAAGGGTGTTATATTTATAACTTTATATTCAATTGTGATTAAATAAATCTCGTTATTTGAGGGTTTAATGAAAAATACAAATCTCAATTGAAAAACGGACCCCGTGTGACCTTGATACACATTCTGAAGGCATTTTTTATAGTATTTTTTATAAATTGACACTTGGAATGGGTGTTCGGGTTCATTTATATTTGCGTTCAGTCATGCGGCACGGTTTTTCCATTAGAAGCTTGATCAAATAGAAAAAGCCTTCCGTTTCCACGTAACTAGGAAATTCATTTAAAGTTATTTCAGTTCATATTTACATATTTTATTATATACTTTCGTATGAAGTTATTAAATATAATATTATTACATAGTCCATTGTTTTGGCCGAAAGAAATAATTTTATTTAATTTAACAATTTATAATATTGTGATAAATATAATGGTGAAAATTTGTAGCAAGTAGGAGTGGAGAGGGATATTGAAAGAAGGGTTGGGGCAGGCAACAAAGTGAATGGTGCACTTAAAGTTGTCATCGCAAACGAAAACCTATCCAAAAAATCTAGAATGGCAGTGCACAATGGTGTTCTTGTACCGACTTTTATGTATGGAAGCGAAGCATGGAACTGGCAAAATAAGAATGAAATTAGAATAAATGCAGTAGAAATGAGATCTCTTAGACAAATGTATGGATACTCTGCAATAATATTTTCATTCGACTTAAAGTGGCGAATGAAAATATCAAAAATGAATGCGGTGCGAAAAATGGTGTTATGAACAAAATAATGAAAGGATCATTAAGATGATTTGGACACATGGAAAGAATGAATGAAGAAAGAATGGTAAAAAATATACAGGTATGTTAATGATGTAAATGGAAATATCCCCTGAGTAATCTAAAGAAATGGGTTATGAGATGCCCATCTCTTCGAAGCTGTAAAGAATTGGTTCCGAGCATCCCTAAAAAAAAGCCGTGGGATAGAGCCACGGATAGCTACCATACTCCCTCATGTAGAGATACCTCCGATTTTTTTTCTGAACCCTCTCCAGCATAACGGAATATCTCGCCTCGTGAGGACTCCATATCACAGAACCACTTTTGAGTCTGCTCCGAACCAATGCGTTGTATAGGACTCTGAGCGCATGAGGATCCCTGAAAACTCTTCCGATCCGGACGATGAAGCCCAACATCCTAATGTGACACCTTAAATGTGAACTTAACTTAGATCTAATTCTAGTTGAGTTTCCAGTATATCATAGATCCGGGTTAAGGATTACGAGAAAAACACGCAATAAATCGTATGATCGGTCTATTTCAGAAAGGTTTTAAGATCACAATGCGCAGTGCCTATGCGCACGAATCTGTACATGGTCCGGTGCATGCGCACTCCGAGTGACATCCGATTTGCTCCACTTTCACTGCATGTCCCTTTGTGTAGCGAATAAAGTAAGATCCGATTCCTGCGTGCGGAATATAGAACTAACGCTGCTCTGTCGTGACTAGCAGGGCCGCCGTAAGGACATATTTAATTCAATAATTAAAAGTTAATCACATGATTTTACTGAAACTAAGAATTAAAAATAATCCAACTAGCCATCACGCCGTCTCCCCGAAGGGGTAGGTAAAAAGAATGAACTGCCTCATTGTTCTGACACACTTCTCTCGATTACTCTACATTCATACATCCTGTCATAAACGCTCGTCGATTTTTTCGACTTCTCACGTGACCGACATTTAATATTTGATTGATTTGATCGTGCCAAGCTTTTCTCGGTCTTCCTCTATTTCTAGTTCCGTTGAAATCGTTAACATGAACTTTTTTACCATTCTTTCCATGTGTACAGAACCATCTTTATGATCTTTTCAATATTTTGTTCATAACACGTGACCGACATTTAATATTTGATTGATTTGATCGTGCCAAGTTTTTCTCAGTCTTCCTCTATTTCTAGTTCCGTTAAAATCTTGAACATATACTTTTTAACCATTACGTGTTTAAACCATCTTAATGATCTTTTTATTATTTTGTTCATTACACGTGACCGACATTCAATATTTGATTAATATGATCGTGCCAAGTTTTCCTCGACCTTCCTCTATTTCTAATTTCGTTAAAATCGTAGGCATATACTTTTTTACCATTCTATCTATGTGTACAAAACCATCTTAATGATATTTTTATTATTTTGTTCATAACACTTTCATTCGCACTCCTTTTACTTCTTATATTTTTATTCGACACTTTACACACAGATTTACCACATATTCGTCTAAGAGATCTTATACCTACTGCATTATGTATACTTTCATCCATCTTTTGCCAGTTTCATTCTTCACTTCCATGGATAAGCGTCGGCACAATAACACCATCATGCACTGCCACCTTAGCTTTTTTGAAAAGGTTTTTGTTTACAATGATAACTTTGAGTGCACCATTCACTTTGTTGCCTGTCCCAACCCTTCTTTCAATATGCTTCTCCACTATCCCATCCTTTGTTAACAAACTTCACAAAAAACAAATTCATCTATTTCTTCTAAGAACATGTCGCTAGACGCAAATGGCAGTGGATCGGTTACACTCTGAGACGGAACCCAGCCTGCATCGCTCAGGGCGCACTAGACTGGTCCCCTATGGGGGGAAAGAGGAAGCGAGGCAGACCTAGAGCCACCTGGAGAAGAGCCCTGCAGGACTAAGTTAAAGCAGCAGGCCTCATTTGGGATGATGTTAGGCATCAGGCATGCGATACAGTCGGGTGGAAAAAATTCCTTGAGGTTCTGTGCACCACGGAGGTCTGACAGGACAAATCAACGAAGAAGAAGAAGAAGTTCTAGATTTTCACCGTACGCGCCAATGTTGCAGACTGTCATGTTTTAAATCATAAAAATAAATCGATAAAACGAATGAATCAATATTTTTTTGTTCGTTATTCAAATGTTGATTCAGCCCTATTTTATAATGGCAACACCATTCACAGGCGATAGCCCGGCGGGTACCATCCGCCCACATCCACTACAGAGCCGTACCTACTCGCGTCAGAACCAAGGACGCTCGCATAACGGTACCCTCACGAGCCACTCGGCAAACGGTACGAGGAATTACAGAACGACCCATTCAAACGAAACAGTTCCGAAGACGCAGCGATGTCCCTCGTGGGTTACCGCCGGTTCGCGCGAACCGGTTCTCTCTTATACAATTGAGGGCTGATCATTACAAAAATCATCAATTTGTTTATTCGATTCTGTCGCGACAGCTTTTTCGCCAACCTTTGTTGGCAGTCAGGTATTATAATTATTTTGTTGTTTAACATTATATGAAGACTACAGGGGAAAAACAAGGAATGTCAGTTAAAATTCAAAATAAATAAAAATAATAATACCATCTAGTGGCATTTGTACGTATCTATCCACAGTAAAATTTTCATATTCGAAAATCATGTGTGTCATCGACTATGGCCAGATAATCGATTGCTAATTGCTAAGAAATATATAGACTTTGATTAGCTTTATTCTCAATTTATTCAAATTAACCTTCTACTGACATTCCTTGTTTTTCCCCTGTAGTCTTCATTATAATCTAAAATAAAATAACGCATTTATCAATAATTTGTCGGTGTATATATGCATTTGGGACCTTTTGCCAAATAAATACCGAATTACGCATATTGCAAAAAAACAAAACAAAGACAAACCATCACGCCGTTTCCCCATAGGGGTAGGCAAAGAGAATGGACTGCCACACTACTCTATCTTGGCACACCTCTCTAGCTTCCTCCACATTCATACAGCGAGTCATACACGTGCGTTGATTCTTCCGACTTCTAACCTTTAAAATTTGATTAATTTGGTCATGCCATGTTTTCCTCGGTCTGTCTCGACTCCGTACTCCATTTACATCACCAACGTATACTTTCTTAACCATCCATGCGCTCCATATGTCCGAACCAACGCAGCGATCCTTTATAATATTGTTCATATTACCTTCTTCCGCTCTACATTCCTTTCTCATATCAGCATTTGAGATTGCTTAAAGTATTGCTTAGGTTAATCGCTTTTAATACAGCAGAGTTTGATAATGCCCCATTATACCCCTTCGACTCGATATGTTCCCGTTACATCTCCTCACTCTTCAACCCTAAATATACCCCTTCCACTTTTATACATAACTCGATCTCCATTTAGTATATATTTGATTGTTAAAATTGTATACGAGTACATTGATAAAGGTTACTTGTAACCGAAACATGTCTGAGTTCAGTAAAAATAAAAAGTGTTGTAATACAGAGTGTAAGTATATTTATTCAAATGTGAATCCACAACACAAAGTGTAGGCGAATATAGAAGAAAAGATTTTTTTTAACTACTAGTAGTTGATAAAACGGAGCACTTTCTACAGCGCCCTTGAAATGAGTAATTCATAAAAATGGCGCTCTATAAATTATACAATTTATTATTATTATTATATTATGACAAGACGTATGAATGTCAGGAAAGAAAAATTTGGAAGCACATTATTTTTACCACAATGCCTCAAAACTTAAGTTTTCAACCAGTGCGTCTTGCCAGTCATGACTTACGGAGCCGAGACGTGGACACTGACAAAAAGTCTAGTCTACAGATTCAAGATCGCCCAGCGCGCCATGGAAAGAGCCATGCTTGGAATAACCTTGAGGGACAGATTTAGAAACGAATTTATTCGACAACAAACCAAGGTGACTGAGGTGACTCTGCGGTTAGGCGGGCTGAAGTTGCGGTGGGCAGGCCATATCTGTCGGAGAACCGACAGCCGATGGGGAAGACGGGTTCTGGAGTGGTAAACCGCGTACAGGATTCCATAGAGTTAGAAGTCCTCCTGCCCGCTGGGCTGACGATCTGAAGAGTATTGCTGGACATGGATGGATGGGAGCAGCAATGGATACGGGGCGGTGGCGTGCTTTGGGAGATTCCTACGTTCAGCAGTGGACGACAGACGGCTGATAATGATTATTTATTTATTTATCTATTTTTTATGTACACAACAGGTCGTTTTGGACCCAATTACTGTATACAATTTTTATTTTTTAGCTATTATATTGATTCTCGTGACATGTGATAGGTAGCCAATCTATCGCCATTTTATTGTCACGTGAATTCTATACCAGACCAAAGGCAGTGTGACAATCACACTGCCATCGCCGGGAATCGAACCCAGGACCTTCGGTATGGAAGTCAGAGCTCGTAACCACTCTGCCACGAAGGTCGTCAATGTTTACAATTATGATTAATGTTTACAAATGATGGGTCAGTGGAGAGAGATATTGAAAGAAGGGTTGGGGCAGGCAACAAAGTGAATGGTGCACTTAAAGTTGTCATCGCAAACAATAACCTATCCAAAAAAGCTAAAACGACAGTGCACAATGATGTTCTTATACTGACGCTTATGTATGAAAGCGAAGAATAAAACTGGCAAAAGAAGGATGAAAGTAGAATAAATATATATCTTAGACGGATGTGTGGATACTCTATGTATGATAGAGTGTCGAATAAACATATAAGAAGTAAATGCGGTGCGAATGATGGTGTTACGAACAAAATAATTAAAAGGATCATTAAGATGGTTTGGACACATGGAAAGAATAGTAAAAAAAGTATATGTTAACGATGTAAATGGAACTTGGTATAGTGTTTCTCGAACAACAATGTAAAAGTTTATATTAAATAATTAATTCCCATTTTATTTATTATTAATTAACACCCAATTACCCATTCGGGGAGACGGCTTGATGGTTAGTTAGTTGTTTTCTTCTTCTTCTGGAAACAGGCTGAAGAAGAAGATGTAGAAGATTACATCATTGTTCGAGAAACGAGTAATATTTTATCTCGAGGTCCCTCGTGTTGTGGCCGTGAAATTATCAAGACTCTTTGTCACATTGTATAATGTAAGGCACACACAATGGATAAAAAAAACTATATATCCCGCCTGTCAAAATATAAAAGACTCTCCACGTCTAGAGACGGTGAACAAATCTAGAAGACGAAACAAAACAAAAAAACAAATGCTCGCGGTACGCATGCGCCTACGCGTTTCTACTCGGCGTGCAAGTTCTAAGTTTTAGCCCAGTGGTTCACAAACTTACTATTCTCGCACCCCCCTGACGTATGATGTGATTCGGACGTGCAAATGTTTTTCTTCTTCTCTGGTTTCAATGCTGGGATTGGTTTGCAGCAATTTCCTCTATTCTTCACTTCCATTCTTCCCTGTCTTGTGCGGCTCTTTTGAAATATGCATATGATGAGCAGCGCACGTCCACTAACAGGTCCTCCAGGTACTCTCGGCGTGGGCGTCCCCTAGAGTTTGCCACTCGGTCATACCCTCCATTATGGCATGCAAGAGGCCTTGTTCTCGTATTACATGGCCGATCCTTGCATGCCTTTCGGATAAGGTCCTGAGCAGATGCCTTCCTCCTTTGATTCTCTGGAGAACCTCCTCATTTGTGAAGTGGTCTCTCCAGGAAATTCCTAATATTCTTCTATAGGACCACATTTCAAAAGCCTCAAGTCTCCATTTATCTCTTCCGGATAAGCACCATGTCTCGCAGCCTTACGTAGTAAAGATCTTCTAATTTAAAAAACTTGGTTTCCTGTACAATCGTAATCAGTAATAAGTTTGAACTATTAATTTAAAAATAAATAAATATTCACACGCGTTAAAAATTTCACAATTAAAAACACTAAATTGTTTTATTTTTGTTTTCTACATTTCTGTCAAACAACAATTATCACTTGCTATAATACGAGTATTATTTAATAAAATTCCCTTCGTGAAAATCGATAAGAGACGCGCAGACGTAAAACTGACACTTAATAAAAATTATCAATCTTTTTCAGGGTGTGTTTCCTTTTAAACAGATCATACTAATTATTATGTATAGAGTTTTATATCATTGTTCAAGAAACAATAAATGGACTAACAATAATAACCTAAATACACGAACTCAACTACTTGCTTCAAATTTTCACCATTCACGCTAATGTTGCAGACTGTCATGGTTTCTTCCTTTTCAAAAATCATTACCTTGGACTTATTAACATTCATCATCAGATCATTTCGCATGCATACCACATACATACTATTCACCAGGACTTGTAGTTCATGTTCGTTGTCTGCAATGTATGAAAGAGCTGAAACGGTTGGATGTAGGTGCCAAAATGAGCGGAGTGTCAGTAAGCTGTCTCTTGTATGCGGATGACGCTGTCCTACTTGCAGACAACAATAAATCATATGTTATATACGAAAGAATAATTGTATATAATTCAATTAATACTTACATACACATTAAAGCATAAAAACAGTGTTCTAGTTCATAAAATATATAGATAAATTTTCAAACAAGTGAAGTTGCATTACATTCAAACAAAAATAGATTTATATAATAAATTTCTAAGTATTTTCCTATTGTTATAAATTCAGACAATCGCATTGTTATTTTCATTTCACAGTACGTTTTTCATTGCACTGGAAGTGAATTAGTTTTCAATGCCACAGAGGTCACTCTATCATTCTGTAAGCCAGAGCCGGCAGACAAGCAAGCCGAATGTATCCAGCGGCGCGGCGTGATCTCGGATTGCGCCATGAGGTGTCAAAATATGACGTTTCAAGATCTTTGATCTCATTTGCTAAGACCTACATACGCATACTCTGTGTATTATGTGTATTTTTGTATGTAACGATACGAGGATATAGACCAGAAACTAGCACTAAAAATATTATCAAATAATCCCAATATTGAGAGCAAGAAAGACGCACTTGTTGTTCCATGGCTCTAAGGGATCGTACTTTTGACTTCGCGGAACTGATGGCTCTGGGATGATGGACTCCACCAGACTCCCCTATATTGCATTGCATAATCAGCCTCATGGGACTCGTCCTCGTGGAAGACCTCCTAAAAGATGGAAGGAAAGCTGGGAATCTACCTCACAGGAAGAGCAACTCTCTAGAGAACATACCACATAGGTCTACAATAAGGAAGAAGAAGAAGAAGGAACCGACGGCGTGGAACAGGCTGCCCTACCATATTTGCAATCAAGACAACTAAAGAGTAATCAGACTGTGTTTTAGAAATAATGTTAAAAAAATAATTATATATAGCTAGAATGGCAGTGCACAATGGTGTTCTTCTACCGACCCTTATGTATAGAATCGAAGCATGAAACTGGCAAAAGAAGGATGAATGTAAAATAAACGCAGTAGAAATGACATCTCTTAGACGAATGTGTGGATTCTCTGTGTATGATAGAGTGTCGAATGAAAATATAAGAAGTGAATGCGGTACAAATGATGGTGTTATGAACAAAATAATGAAAGGATCATTAAGATGGTTTGGACATATGAAAATAATGAATGAAGAAAGAATGGTAAAAATAGTATATGTTAACGATGTAAATGGAACCACAAAAAAAGAGGAAGACCAAGGAAAACGTGGCACGATCAAATTAATCGAATATTGAATGTCGGCCATGTCAGGAGTCAGATGTATGAATGTTGAGGAAGCGAGAGAATTATGTCAGGAAAGAAATGTGTGGCAGTCCATTCTTTCTGCCTACCCCTTCGGAGAGACGGCGTGATGGTTAGTTAGTTAGTTAGTTAATCTTTATAATATGTATCACTGAAGAAGGACTGGTTGTCCGAAACATGTCTTATTAATTTTTTAAAAAATAATGTAAGTGTTGTGTATACAAAGTATATTAAAAAAGATTACGAGGAATCTACGCAATTATTTGAGTTTTCAGAATTTCTTTTAATGCTTTCTATTTCGAGACGAAGAGCGCCCTTGAAGTGAATCTCTTGCAAAAAGGCGCAATAAAAATCATCATTATCATCATGCATGTAAGTGTTATTAAAATTATATCACCAGGCGCCCTTTAAACGACAAAAAGTCAGATATTTCACCTATATGAATGATGAACACCAAATCAAATCAGTTTATTTTCTTAAAAGACATTACAATATTTGTAGCAAAAGATATATTTAAGAATTTCTAAGTCGGTAGACTCGGGCATGGAGGGGAAATGCAGGATCTAAATACACGTAGTAAATTCAATAAAATGAGGATAATAACAGTATGCGATAATGCACAGAAGCAAAGATGGCAGTACACAGTGGAGTTCTAGTGCCAACCCTCGTGTATGGAAGTGAAGCTTGAGGCTGGCAAAAGAAGGATAAAAGCAGGATAAACGCCATAGAAATGAGATTACTAAGAAGAATGTGCGGGAAAACGTTGTATGATAGAATACCGAACGATGAAATAAGAAAGAAATGTAAGGCAGATGACTGCATTATGAATAAAATTAAAAAAGGATCCCTGAGATGGTTTGGACATATGGAACAAATGGATGAGAGTAGAATGGTTAAACAGTTGTACACAAGCAGCGTGAGTGGAAAAAGAAGCCAAGGACGACCGAGGAAAACATGGCATGACCAAATTAATCAATTACTAAAAGGCGGCCACATTCGAGGTCGGAATAATCGACTGCGTGCATGGTACGATGTATGAATGTAGAGGAAACCCGAGAGGTATGCCAGGACAGGGCATTGTGGCGATCCATCCTCTCTGCCTACCCCTCCGGGGAAATGGCGTAATGGTTATAAGTTAGTTAGTTAGTTGAAATAAAAGTGAACTTCCATGAAATGATTTCAGTCAAATCATTAGATTGTATTACAAAACAAAATATTACTTACGCACAAGCCAATTTCGTTCAAAAGACTGAATTATGGTGGTGCTTACCTGAAAATAAAATAAACAAAATAATTAGTTTAAAACAAATATAGAAACAATTTATTGTAATACGCTTTGTAATTGAAAAAAAACGTTGCTTATTTTCCACTTAAATATTAAATATCACGAGACGTTTCGGAGGAGACCTCCATCTTCAGGTGTATATATAAAAATAAAATTGGACAAAGAAAAACTTAGTAAAACGCATTTAAAAATCGATGCAATACAAAGGAACAATACATTTGAATTTAAAAAAAATACCTGGACTAATATAATTAATTTTTAACAGTAATAATACATAATTATTATAAGTGATAATATAAAATTGTAGACTGAGATGGGCCGGTCAAGTGCAGAGGATGCCGTAATCGCTAACCCCAAAAAGATTGCTGGAGTGGCACCCAGGTGGTAGAAGACCAATTGGACGACCGAGGTTGCGATGGGAGGATGAAGTTGGGAGAGATGGGGCGAAATTGTTACGAGTGTCAGATTGGAGGGTCGAAGCGGAGGACAGGAGGAGTTGGAGGCGAAGAATACTGGAGGCTAAGGCTCGATATGGGCTGTAGGGCCATCGAAGAAGAATATAAAATTGTAACTTGGAAAAAAAACATACATTTTATTTGGATATAAATAATTGATTAATTTGCATTGAAAATATTGTTGGAAATGGGAGCTAGGAAGACTAAAAGTAGAAAGGGTATTTAAGGAGAAAGGAGTAAATAGAGGAATCTAAAATAAATCGATTTATTGTTTTTTGAACATTGATAAAACTACACGTTAAATTTTTATTATTGATGGGAATGGCATGTTTCGCCTTAGAAAGGCATTTTCAATTGAATTTACAAACTAACCATCACACCGTCTCTTCAAAAAGGCAGTTAGAAATTATATACCTCCACACTGTTCTATCGACTGCTCCGACTCCTCACGTGACCATTATTAAATGATTAAATAAAAATATATTTAATAATGCTTAAGCAAGGCGATACATTTCATTCCTATAAAGTATAAAAAAATTATAGAAAAAAGGCGTTGTCATTAATATTTAATATGAAAACTTTTTTAAATAAAATAAAATACTATTAAGGATTAATTGTATCTCAATAGAGACGAAGATGTAAAATGATTTTTTTTTTTAAACAGAATATGGTGGTTGAGGCGTTTACAGGACTTGTGACCTGTGATTGGTTGGGTTAAGCGATCGCTTTATGTTAACAACATTCCCCATTCCGCCCTTCTTACGACCACCACGTCTGACAAAATTTTGAAAGATGTATTTATGTTGAGACACACTTCACTTTTTTTAGGTCAATCTACACTAGCGCCATTTATTTAGAATATACAATGGGTAAAATCCAGTCCATTTGTCTACAAGTATAATATTTGTATACATTCAAAAACAAATTGAATTAAATAAAATACTTTTTTCCACTTGTGCGTTCATTTTTCTCGGCGTGTTTCGAAGAATTTACACCTTCATCATCGAAAAAAACGTCAGTTTATATCGTTCTCTCCTTCCATTGGACGTCTGTGACGTAGCTCTGCGACACATGTCAAATAACCATATTCTTTGATTATTGCCAGGAAAGTTTTGTTCTTCTACCGACCCCTATGTATGGAAGCGAAGCATGGAACTGGCAAAAGAAAGATGAAAGTAGAATAAATGCAGTAGAAATGAGATCTCTTAGACGAATGTGTGATACTCTGTGTATGATAGAGTGTCGAATGAAAATATAAGAAGTGAATGCGGTGCGAATGATTGTGTTATGAACAAAATAATGAAAGGATCATTAAGATGGTTTGGACATATGGAAAGAATGAAATGAACGATGTAAATGGAACCAGAAATAGAGGAAGACCGAGGAAAATGTGGCACGATCAAATCGCACCGTAAGTGTAAAACCGAAACAAGTGCAAATATACAGTTTGAAGATATGGGAGTTTAAAGACTTGGAAAAACTGTTTTTTTTTTTAAATAAACCAATGATTTTCGGTTTATAGGTATATTACTTTAAACTGATAATCATTGGTTTATTTAAAAAAAAAACAGTTTTTCCAAGCAATATTAAGTCTTTAAACTCCCATATCTCCAAACTATATATTTGCACTTGTTTCGGTTTTACACTCACGGTGCGTAATAAATCAATTGTTGAATGTCGGCCATGTGAGCCAAATGTTTAATGTCAGAGAAATCGACGAGCGTGCTTGATACGATGTATGAATGTTGAGAAAGCGAGATAAATATGCCAGGAAAGAAAAGTGTTGCTGTCCATTCTTTCTGCCTACCCCCTCGGAGAGACGACGTGATGGTTAGTTAGTTAGTTAAGTTTTGCAATTCAGGGACAAAGAAGTGGTCTAACATCTCCACATAACGTCGATCCACTTAATATAAACTTTCTTTTGAGACACCTTGTATATGTTTTAATGCTACTTCCGATTCAACTCCAAGAAAGGGTTCACGAATTGAACTGTATATAATCTTGAACTATTGTGCAGCTGTGTCTAAACGCCAACCTTGAAGGTCGTCTACATTATGACCTTCCTTAAAATGACGCTGTTCTTACGAGTATTATAAGAGTACTATACTCGTATATCCAGCGCCGCAATACTCCGCGTTCGACGTCCGGTATGAATTGAGCAAAAAATATATTGCCGAGTAATTACAACACTGTTTAATTTATTCCATTTGACACTGTAATTACTCACCGTTAAAATACATATAGACCACAATATTATGCCCAATCTTATACAAAGTATTAAATAATTTGAATCAATACAATTGCACTTCGTAATGCGTTTTACTTTTTACAAAACATGTTTCAAACCAAATTAGTTTATTAACTCGATAGACGTTAGAAAACGATGAAAAATTGCATGAATTAAGCTACGAATTGCTTTTCCATCCACCGTATTCTCCAGATCTGCCCCCCAGTGACTTTTTCCTGTTTGCAGACCTCATTGCTCGCCGGGAAGAAATTCAATACTGATGAAGAGATAATCGCTGAAACTGAGGCTTATTTTAAGGCTTAAGAGAAACCTTACTATAAAAATGCAATCGAAAAATTGTAAACTAACTAACTAACTAACTAACTAACCATCACGCCGTCTCCCCGAAAGGATATGCAGAAAAAATGAACTGTCACACTTTTACTGATGCAGAACTTCATCCTTCTCTTTTCGCCCCGCGGAAGACGCGGTGTGATGGGTTGCGAACCTCATTGCCACCGATAGGCATCTCCCGCGCACACTTCGATCGTCCAACACCCACACATAATATAAAATACAATGATATAAAATAAAATAACAAAATAAAAATAATTTAACATAAAATGTTCTTTTTAGATGGTGCACGTAGTGTCTATTTATTTTATGTTCCACGTATCTACCGTTTTTTTTCATTTAGCACATAATGTATTATACAATAATAACACAATGTTTTTTTTCGATGTTGCATATGTTGACATGGACGATCCGGACTTTCGTGTTTATTTAATTTATGTTACACGTATCCACCGTTTTTTAAATTATCTATAATTAGGCACTTAACCAGCAAGAATTTTAAAATAATATTGAAGAAATTATTCAAATTGTCATTGGAACAAACGAAAAATTTATTTTTACACCTGTCAAAATTCTTTATAAAAACAAAATTGAAAAATTGTATGACCCGTATAATCGTTATTAATAATAAAATCAACTATATTTAATAATAAAATCGAACTTTACCAAAAAAATGTGTTTTACTACGTTAGCCTACGAACTTTTCAGCCCAACTGTTATACACACACACACACATACACACACACACACACACACACACACACACACACACACACACACACACACACACACATACAACATAATACCAGGAACGCATGAGAGATGGTTCGACATTAAGAAGTGATTTTTCGATGTAGCGTGCAAAATAGCTTCGTTAAAGTGGAATTGGGATTATCATTATTTTTTTGTTTTGAATCGCTCCTTACCATTACAGCGCGAGCCAAATCAATATAAAGGGTACCTATAGCTATCATATTGATTCTCAGCAGCAGAGACTGTGGACCACTGGAGACCGTAGATTGCAAAGAGAAGTGCAGGGCGACCGCAACTATGGCGGAAGGATGATCTGAACAGAAACGTCGGAATAATCTGGATGCAATCTGCACAGGACAGAGTGACATGGAACCGAATGGAGGAGGCCTTTGTCCAGGAGTGGACGGGAATAGGCTGAGGAAGAAGAAGTAGAAGATTGAAATGTGATAGGTAACTAATCTATCGCCATTTTATTGTCACGTGAATTCTACACCAGACCAAAGTCAATGCGACAATCACACTGCACACTTACCACTCGGTCACGAAGGTTTTCAAAAATATTTGTGATTTTATTTTTAATTTCTTTTAGTATCACGAAATTAGCCGAGTTTACCCTACATATAATTAAATATCAGCATAAATTACGTTTAATTATTTCGACTGACTGCTTACGCCCAAATAAAATTCGCAATTTCAATTTAACCCATTAAGATACGGACAATTACAATATTAATTTGCGATTTCTTATGTTTGTTTTGTCCGCGTCTCTCCGTAGTCGGTCCGAGCACAACTTATTCCCCGACATTTGCATTAAACTGTCATAATTGCATTCCTCGGAGAATAAAAATACCGCGCTATACAGAGCGACAAATTATACACATATAATAATTGGAAATTTCATGAATGTTTTCTAAGTAATTAGGGACATGCAAATTTTACATGCGAGTATTAGCGAATTAAGGAAAGATTCGCCGAGGTGATCGCCAACGTTGGGGAGACTCGATGGGGCACTTGAAGAAGAAGAAAGGTGAACGATACTAAGAAAATTTAAAAATAAAATCACATATATTCACAATGGAGTTCTGGTCCCAAACCTTATCAAATCAAATCAGTTTATTTTCTCAAAATACATTACAAACATTTTTTATAGTTTAAGGCATCTATTGAGAACAGGTAAAACATAATAAATATATAATACCAGGAACGCATGAGAGATGGTTCCACATTAGGAATACAAGATACTCTCCAAAGTCAAGAGTATTTGTCTTCTGAACGTACTTTCACGAATATGAAAGACATCGATCTCCGAAGCGATCATGTTCAGCAGTTTGATTGCTCTCCCCACCGGCATCACCATAGGCAGTTTGGTTCTGCATGTTGGGAGATAAAACAGTCTGTGCTGACGCTGTCGAAAATAACCATCCGGAACATAAAGATGGATAGCCTCCAAGATGACGGAATTCTCAAAGAATAAGTCTGAAGAAATGGGTAAGTGTGTACCCATCCCTTCTTATCTGTAAACTATTGATCCCCAGCATGCCCAAGAGGAATGCAGTGGGATAAAGCCACGGATAGCTACCAAACTCTCTCATGTAGAGATATCTTATATATGGAAGCGAAGCATGGAACTGGCAAAAGAAAGATGAGAGCAGAATAAATGCGGTAGAGATGAGGTCCCTAAGACGTATGTTTGGTAGAACGATGTAGAATTTGATATTTTTTTGTTTGTAGGTCACGAAACGAAAATCTCTCCGAATATTTCCATACTGGAGTGTACGAGTATAATCTGCATTCATTTTGTATCCATTCAATCATAAAGCAATTAAAAGCGTTGCCAACAATGGAATTCTCATATACACAGAGTACTGCTGTAGTTTTTATTCAATACCCAATTTATTATTGAGAAATCTGTTTCGATTTGAACATGTAACTCCGTATGGTACTAGCTGGTACAGCCAAATTATCAAATTTACTATCGATTTTAAGGGGTTAGGAGCAGTCAGAGATATGAAAAAACAAGTATTTTTAATATTTTTTCTCAGCAATTTGATTTATTATATAAAACCAACATATGATTTAAATTGATGTGACCAAAATTCGTAAAAATATAAACAAACTAACCAACCATCACGCCGCCTCCCCGAAGGGGTAGATAGAAAGAATGGACTACCACACTTTTCTTTCCGGACATATTTCTTTCGCTTCCTCAACATTCATACATCTTGCCGGCCAGAACATAAACTAACCATAATTTCATATTAATCAATTTTAAAGATTAGTCATATAAGAAGTCAGAAGAATCGACGTGCGTTTATGACTCGTTGTATGAATGTGGAGGAAGATAGAGAGGTATGTCAGAATAGAGAAGCGTGGCGGTCCATTCTTTCTGCCTACCCCTGCGGGGAATTGACGTCATGGTTTGTTGTTGCGGTTGTTGTCATGAATGTGGTCAGTTTTGACAGATATTAAAAATTGTGAAAATATTATAAAAATTAATTCAATGAAATAATCCTCTTTATGGAATTTCAGTGTTAATGCCTTAAGTTTATCAAAAAATATTAGATTTCTTTTAATTCCGCAATTTCAAAAAACAAAGACATGGCCATTAGGAGTAATATGAGAATCTATAAAGCATGCGTAAGACCAATAATAACATATGACGTCGGAGCAAGTTCAGACACAGTATGGACCAAACAAATTTTGAGGACTTCCGAGATGAAGACACTGAGGACGATAGCAGGCAAGACACTGAGAGATCGCGTGTGGAACACCATAATAAGAGAGATATGTAAGACTGAGGATATTATAAGATGGAGCAGACAGCGAAAAAGGAACTGGTACGGTCATCTTTAAAGAATGGACACCACCAGACTCCCCTATATTGCACTACATAATCAGCCTCATGGGACTCGTCCTCGTGGAAGTCCTCCTAAAATAGAAGGATAGCTGAGAGTCTACCTCACAGGAGGAGCAATACTCCGGAGAACAGACCACATAGGTATTCAAGAAGGAAGAAGAAGAACAATGATGTAAAATTTCTTTTATATTCACCATTAATTCATGTGGTAAATTCATAATTGAACAATTCTTTTTTGTAGAACAACACTAACAAACTAACTAATTATCTAACTGACCATTTCAACGTCTTGCCAAAGGGGTAGATGGAAAGAATGGATTGACACACTTTTCTTTCCTAACATACTCTCGCTTCCTCAACATTTTCTTAAAAGACAACTGGGAGTCTACCTCACAGGAGGATCAACACTCTAGAGAACAGGCCACATAAGCAGTGGCGGTACTACCATAGAAGTCCAGAAGTCCGGCTTGCGTAAGATTTTCAATCAAAACCTCTTCTGGTTTACAGAAGTTAAACTCTTGTGGCTATTCCTCTTACGTCTGATGGTAACATTGTTGGAAGGTGATTTGGTGGGTTGTTTATTTATGCGGAGGCATGATTACTTAGATTTGGGGGTTTCGATTCAAAATTTCTTACGCAAGCCGGGCTTCTGGGCTTCTATGGAAGTACCGCCACTGCACATAGGTCTACAACAAGAAAGAAGAAGAAGTTTTATTTCTTCTTCTTCAGCCTGTATTGACCGTTCACTCCTGGATGTAGGCCTCCTCTCGTATTTTCAGGCACTTCCCGCACTTCTCCGGATATCGTCGCGCCAACGCAACTGTGGGCGCCCAACTCCACGCTTTGCCGTCCTTGGCCACCAGCACAGCAGTCGCCTTGTCCACTTTTCTTCTGGATCGCGAGCGGCATGTCCAGCCCATCGCCACTTGAGGGTTGCGGCCATCTTGACAACATCGGAAACCTTTGTCCTGACTCTTATGTCCTCATTTCTGAGTCTGTCCCGTAAACTGATACCCAACATGGCTCTCTGAGTGACTCTTAGCTTGTTGGCACTTTTTTGTGACATTGTGACTGTCTCAATCCCATAAGTGAACACTGGCAGGACACAGGCATTGAAAACTCTCCTTTTCAAGTTGATGGGTATTTTCGGATTTTTCAAAATGTGACCAAGATTTTTGAATGCTGCCCAGCTTAGTCCGACTCTTCTATTCAGGTCTGCTGTCTGGTTATCTCGCCCAAGCTGTATTTTGTGATTTGAGTTTTATTTCGCAAAATTTAATATAAGCGCGCAAGAAATTAAATGCATTAGGGTTGGGATTGCAGAATCAAATAAAATGTATATAAAAACATAACGATTTCCGTCTGGTGTGAGGCGGGCGCATTGTTTCGGCCGTAATTACATGCCAAAAATTATTCTCCTCTCGATCGTGGGAACAAAAAATATTCCATAGTCAAGTAAACTGGGTTGATGAAAGTGAGAGACGGCGGGACCAGCTCGTCGCTATTTTCCATTAGCTAAGTGCCGGCCCGAGTGCAGAATCCGACGAACGGACCGCGCGTGCGCTAACGTTTTCACCGTAATATGCCAATTTCGTTTCGTCTCCAGTTTGAGATGAGTTTTAACTTACCAAATGACTTTTTCTACATTATTGATCCTAAAAGCCGTGCCACACTGTTTTAAACAAGTTTTCCACATCGGTCTCCACCGGTGGTTTAAAACTGTGCAGACATTTGTTTGAAACCAAAATTCGTTTGACCTTCAACAAACTTTGTGGACGGACGCGCAGAGTATGCGTGTGGATCCACCGTTTAAACACGCATTCCACATGTGGAGAGCTTGTTTACAACAGTATGTGGACGCTACACCAACCGTGGGCTCCACAGCTCTCCACCAAGGTCACCCTTGTGGAGAGCTTGTTTCAAACAGTGTAGCACGTCCTTAAAAGAACAATAAATAATCTACTGGTTTGAGAATATATAATATATTTTTTTAAAGGAACATAGAAATTCCCGCCACATACCCGAGGCTGTTAAAGGGCGTAGCGGCGTCCTTTTGTCAGCCTCGCTCGTACACTCCCTGGGCCTGTCCCCGGTCCAACCGGGATTCACATTTAAGGACGGCACCAACAAGGGGGTGCCAGACCACATTTAATCTACCTCATCTTACTTCTATGCTCCGCTGTACTTTATTGAATAAATAGGCATAATATATATTACATGAACATTTTAGGAACATTACATAAAAGATAAAAAGAATAATACACCACAGGAATATACAGCGGGAAGAACAGGAGAGGCAGAGGAGACAAATTTAATGCGGGATGGGAAAAAAAATGTGGAGTACAGTTTTGGCATGTAGGACCAAGAACGAGGTTTAGGAAGCATTTCATAATATTAAATAAATAAATAAAACCACTGCACATTGGTTTGAGAATAGGATACTGAGAATGATCCCCAGACCCGGTGTTGCAGCGGGAACTTGGAGGCATAGGACCAACCAAGAGATCCTGCTGACCCAACAGCCCCTTATAACGAGCACCATGAGAACAGATCACCTAGCATCAAGTTTCTTGAATAATGATATTCATATCTATTTAGGCATACCTATAGAACAGGTAAGGACCTTCAAGTATCTAGGCTTAGACCTGGTGGGAGGAGCTGATCTGCGGGAAGAAATACAAGCCCAAGTAAACAAGGCAGCTGCAATCTCTGGCGCTCTAAAATCCACAATATGGAAAAACAAAGACGTGTCCATTAAGAGTAAGATGAGAATCTATAAAGCATGCGTAAGACCAATAATAACATATGGACTCGAAGCAAGGGCAGACACAAAACATGTTTTGAGGACTTCCGAGATGAAGACACCGAGGACGATAGCAGGCAAGACACTGAGAGATCGTGAGGAACACTAGAATAAGAGAGATATGTAAGGTTGAGGATTAGATGGATAAGATGTAGCAGACAGCGAAAAAGGGGCTGGTACGGTCATGTTCAAAGAATGGACACCACCAGACTCCCCTATATTGCACTGTATAATTAGCCTCATGGGACTCGTCTTCGTGGAAGACAACACGCAACACTCTGGAGAACAGACCACATAGGTATACAAAAAGGAAGAATAATAAGAAGAAGAATATCTATTTAGCAAAAGCGAACATGTCAGTTTAATTCAGATTTTAAAGGAGAGTATTTTGAAAGGATCGAAAGTGACGTCAAAAGAAGGATTGGTGCGGGAAACAAAGTGAATGGAGCTTTAAAACTGTTATTGGAAACAAAAAATATTCAAAAACAATGGAATGTTTCAAAAACAAGGAAATTGGGTTCCATGTGTACTTACGCCTAGAAACGAATGTCGATTATTGCATGTGAAATACTGCTTTCCAGAGATAAACGAAAGAGTTTTCTGCACCGTATAGTCACTTGTGTTGTAAAATGGATCCACTATGATAATTCAAATAGGAAAAAATCATGGATATCATATGGAAATACCAAAAATTAGATCGATTGATTTGAATTTATGTCGTTCTCCCGATGATTTTTTTATTTTTTTTTTCATGTACACAACAGGTCGTTTGGACCCAATTACTGTATACAAATTTTATTTTGTAGCTATTATATTGATTCTCGTGACATGTGATAGGTAGCCAATCTATGGCCATTTTATTGTCACGTGAATTCTACACCAGACCAAAGACAGTGTGACAATCACACTGCCATCGCCGGGAATCGAACCCGGGACCTTCGGCATGGAAGTCAGAGCTCGAAACCACTCTGCCACGAAGGTCGTGATGATCAACATATATTAGCGAAACAGCTGTCGCGACAATTTCATTCAGAATATTTGTAAAATGTGATACGTTTTGTAACAGTGTTACAAAATAAAGGAATTTTAATTTAATTTAAATGAAAACTTCTGTCTTCTAGGAGTTTTACTAAGTTTTATATTGAATGCCATGTTTTGCCCTTCTAAACTAACTAACTAATTAACTAACCATCACGCCGAAGGGGTAGGCAGAAATAATGGACTGCCACACTTTTCTTTCCTGACATATTTCTCTCGTTCCTCAATTTCTTACATAGTGTCAAACACGCTCGTCGATTTCTCTGACTCCTCACGTGGCCGACATTCAATATTTGATTTATTTGATCGTGTCACGTTTTCCTCGGTCTTCCTCTATTTCTGGTTCCATTTACATCGGTAGCATATATATTTTTAACCATTCTTTCTTCATTCAATCTTTCCATATGGCCAAACTATCTTAAAGAGCCTATCATTATTTTATCAAATTATTCAAATGTCATTAAATATCATTTGATAATGTCTTAGAAGGCAAAACATGTCATAAGATATTAAACTCAATAAAACTCCTAGAAGACAGTCGTTTTCATTTATATAATTAATGTTTTTAATTGAAATTTCTTGGTAGAAGTTCATTTTAAATAATGAAAACAAAAAAATATACATACAAATTTTTTTTATTACTATGTATTTAGTGTGCTTCCACTTGCGTTTATGTTCGACCGGTTTCGGCAGCTTGCTGCCATCTTCTGGTACCTGCATCAAAATTTATTTGGTTTAGATAATAAATGATATGGTTAAACATTTTTTTCCCCATATTCTAAATAATATATTACTGTTATTAAATTGTAGTTGAAATGATTCTATATAATGTAACAAACTAACTTCAACTATAATTTAATAACAGTATAACATTATTTAGAATCAGGAAAATAAATGTTTAACCCCCACCCCTATCATTTATTATATAAACAAAATAAATTTTGATGTAGGTACCAGAAGATGGCAGCAAACTGCCAAAACCGGTTTTGACATCATTGTTAAAAAAACAATAAATGTAGCAATGTTCGTAAAAAAAACGGTAAATTTAGCTTTCTACGAATAGAAATATTAATAAATTCATACCTTATTAGATTTGAAACAATAAAATGCAGTTCTAAGCAATAAAAATATTGTAATAAACCCCTGAAGCTGTTGGAATATTTTCATTGAACCAAAATATTCTAGATATTTAATACTGAATCCGGCATGGCGATGGAAATTCGATACATTTGACCTCAATTAACAGCCTATCCCCTTTATATAAATTAAGTCGTAATAAAAAGATGCACGCGTGCATACTATTGTGTGGTGATACGACCTTTAAACCGGTTCGGTGCCTTGAGCGAGTATACTCGCTCATTGTTGCCATACCCATGGTGCCGGCTGTACAAAATGAGCGAATAAACTCGCTCAACTCGTTTCAACTTCTCAACTTCTTCATCAAAGAATTAAATTCCCATCAGGATCAAGGGCAGAGTCTACAAGACTGCAGTGAGGCCCGCCTTGCTATATGGAGCAGAGTGCTGGAAAAAGTCCACGAGCGTCGAGTCCACGCTGCCGAGATGAAATTGCTGAGGTGGGCCGGAGGCGTCACAAGGCTGGACCACGTAAGGAACGAATATGTGAGGGGTAGCTTTAAGGTTGCCCCAATAACGACCAAATTAAGAGAATCTCGACTCCGGTGGTACGGTCATGTGATGCGAAGAGACAGTGAACACATTGTCCAAAAAGCCTTCAGCATTCCCACAAAACCAAGAAGAAAAGGTCGCCCAATGGCAACATGGTGGGCCAACATGGAAAAGGAGCTCAAACGCGAGAACCTGACAGTGGAGATGAGTCAAAATAGAAAATTTTGGCGTTTTCGTATGAGGAGGGCCGACCCCAGATGATGGGAAATGGCAACGGGAAAGAGAGAGTCTCTTCTTCTTCATGTTCCTCTTCTTCTTAGTGTGGCCATGTTGCCTGTTTTTTAAGATGAATTGGCTTCCTGCGAGGTCAACTCCCAGCTGTCAATCAATCTTTAGATTAATCAGGGGATATTTCGAGAACTCGGCTGTGTTGGGGGGTGTCTGTTTGTTCCTGATAGATATCTCCAACAGCAACAGCACAGATTGTTTTACCTACCGGCCGCCAGAATCAATCTGCCTTTGGTAACACCGGTGAGAAGAGCAATTAATCTGCCGAACGCGGTCTCCTCAGAGATCGACGTCTTTCATATTAGTGAAGGTACGTACGGACGAATACTCTCGACTTTGGAAAGTATCTTGTCTTCCTATTGTCGATCCATCTCTAATGCGTTCCTAGTATTATGTTGTATATGTATACTATTTTACCCGTACTCAATAGATTCCTTAACCATTTTTGTTGTTTGTAATGTCTTTTGAGTAAATAAACTGTTTGATCTGATTTGATTTGATCTCTTTGTTGGTCTGCCCGGGGGTCGTCTACCTTGGGGTTGGCCATGCAACACAATGAGGGTGAATCTGGTTGGATCCATTCTCCTCACGTGTGCATACCAGTATCATCTCCTTTGCCTCCCAAACCTTACGAGATCCTCAACCTCGCATATCACCCTTATCGTAGAGTTCCTTATTCTATCTCGATAACATGCCGATAAAAATAAACTCAAAAGTGTAAAAAACAGTGTTTTAATTCATAAAAAAATGGCATTTTGGAATTCCACACCTTAAGTTTATCTTAAATCGAAAGAAATTAAATTGTTAAACAAGTGTTAAATTGTTAACAGTAGTTGGTATTTTTTCTCTTGAATTACTACTGTTCCCTATAAAATATTTCGTTGAATTAAGACAAGTGACATGCATACTTCGTAAGATATGCACTTCTTTATTAGTAAAATTAGTTGTAGAAATGAATATGTAATTTGACTAATAATAATAAAGCAAATTTGTTGATTATCATAAATGCAGGGGTAAAAAACTGGCGGTTTTGTGTAGATATTAAATTAATAATATAAACTTTAAACTTGTTTGAGCATCGTGAGATATAACAGAACGAGGAGACGTAAGAAACCGTATGGACACACAGAATCGCATAAGCTGCTGCAAATGGAATACCTGTAGACCAACGTCCACTGGCAGGTAGCCCAAAACATGGAGAGATAAACATGGAGTCTTCCGCATCGCAAGATCATATCAAATCAAATCAGTTTATTTACTCCAAAGACATTACAGAGAACAGGTCAGATATTATACACATACAACATAATACCAGGAACGCATTAGTGATGGTTCGACATTCGGAAGACAAGATACTTTCCAAAGTCAAGAGTTTTTGTCCCCTGAACGTACTTTCACTAACATGAAAGACGTCGATCTCCGAGGAGACCGCGTTCAGCAGACTAATTGCTCTTCCCACCGGTGTCACCAGACTTGTCTACCTTTGTTGTATATCTAATTGAAGATGAAAAATACGTTTATGACGATTTGTTAAATGAATTAAAACACATTTATTTCAATTTTGTGTGTATTGTCTTTCTTTGTTTAGTTTTTAGTATATTTTTACACCTGAAGATGGAGCTATCCTCCAACATGTCGTGTTTTTTTCTTCTTCTTCTTCTTCACTTTTGGTAGACTCAGGAGTCTGTTATTTCAGGCGGGTCCTCTTAAGACGCTGAACTCCAGCTTTCTCTCCACCGTTTCGGGGGTTTTCCTGGTCGGTGTTGTCCGTTTGGCGTTCCATGGAGAGCTACGTGTGGTATCCTATTTGAGCTCATCCTTTCTACGTGTTGATGCCAGTATCGCCGTCTTTGACGTCCCCATCTGACCACATCTTCGACCTCGCAGATTTCTTGGATTGCTGTATTCCTAACTCGATCACGTAGGGTCTTGCCAGCTATAGCGCGGAGTGTTTCATCTCGGTTGTCCTGAGCATGCTCTTTGTCTTGACAGTGTCTGCCCTTGATTCAATGCAATATGTGAGGATTGGTCGCACACAGGTCTTATAGATGCGTACCTTGCTGTCAGTTCTCATGTCCTTGTTTCTCCATATGACATCTTTCAGGCAGCCTGCAACCGCTGCAGCCCTATCCACCTGTGACCTTACTTCTCTGAGGAGGTCAAAAGAGCTGGTAACTTTGTTTCCGAGATATCTGAATACGTGTTTTTTTTAAATATTTTTAAATAATTAGTGGATTAAGTATATTGCTATAATAAAAGTTCTATAAAACATGCTGTATCAATTATTTTTACATCATTGTTCAAGAATCAATTTTTTTTTTTTTTTTAATAGTGTTACGTGTTTGCCACCCCTGCGCCGAAATATTGGGGGCAAATTAAACATCACATGACTAGCAGAAATTTAATTACCTAGAACTTTTGTTTTTGAATCAATTTACATACGTACGGCTTGAGAATCTCTTGCTTATAAACAAAAATAAGATACACGAATAAATTACGGCAGTTTCATCGCGATAGGAAGACGGGAAAACGCCGGCTACACGCCAGCCAGTTCAATTAATATATCAAATTATGCACTCTTCGACCCAATTCTGTCGGAAATTTCTCACTGCATGCCTACATTTTTGTAGGGGCATTAACATAACTAGACGCCGAATGCGGACCGTCTTCTTCTTCTGCTCTCGGTATCATATAACCTAAAGACCTTCGTGACCGAGTGATAAGTTCGAAGCGCTAAATGGAATGGCACCAAGTTATACTATATCCGAACTCTGTATAACTGGCAGGCAACAGAGTAAATGATGCGCTTAAAGTTGTCATCGTCAACAAAAGCCTATCCCAAAAAGCTAAGATGAAGTGAAGCATTGAAGAAATTGTTAGGATCCTTTACGTCAGGAGAAAACCAGAAGTTTATCTAATATACTTATTAAATTGAAAATAAAACTAAAAACAAACTGACCATCACGCTGTCTCCCCGAAAGGGTAGGCAGAAAGAATGGACTGTCACACTTTTACTTATGCGGCACTCCATCCTTCTCTTTTCGCCCCGCAGGAGACGCGGTGTGATGGGTTGCGAACCTCATCGCCACCAATAGGCATCTCCCGCGCACACTTCGATCGTCCAACACCCACAAAATAAATCTAAAACAAATAATATAAAATCCAATGATATAAAATAAAATAACAAAATAATAATAATTTAACACAAAATGTTCTTTTTAGATGGTCCACATACAGTTTATTTAATTTATGTTCCACGAATCCACCGTTTATCCGGAATGGCACCAAGTTATATTATATCTGAACTCTGCATAACAGAGTAAATGGTGCACTTAAAGTTGTCATCGCAAACAAAAGCCTATCCAAAAAAGGCATGTGCCGATGGCAGATGCAGATGGCAGTGCATAATGAAGTTTTTGTGTCGACCCTTATGCATGAAAGTGAAGCATGGAACTTTGAAAAGAAGGATGAAAGTGGAATAAATGCGGTAGAAATAAGATCTCTAAGACGAATGTGTGATAAATCTGTATATGATAGAGTGTCAAATGCAAGTGAATGCGGCGCGAATATAACCTAAAGACCTTCGTGACCGAGTGATAAGTTCAAAGCGTTAAATGGAATGACACCAAGTTATATTATATCCGAACTATGTACTCGTATAACTTGCAGGCAACAGAGTAAATGGTGCACTTAAAGTTGTCATCGCAAACAAAAGCCGATCCGAAAAAGCTAAGATGTATAAGTGAAGCATTGAAGAAATTGTGAGGTCCCTTACGTCACGAGAAAACCAATTCAAGTTTATCTAATACTCGTATACTTGGGAAATTGAAAATAACTTTGTTTAATCCACGTATTATTTTTAAAATATTTAAAAAACACGACATGTTTCGGAGGATACCTCCATATCTTCAGGTGTAAAAATATAATAAAAACTAAACAAAGAAAGACTAATAAATGTAAAAACGCATTTAAAATTCGATACATAATTCAAATTTGAAAATTAACCTGGGCTATTTGTTATAAGTACTAATAATGATTTTTTTATCAGTAAGAACTAATAAATAATATTAAATAATAATAATACATGATGATAATAAAAAAATATATGAAAAATTGTAATTTAGAAAAAACATACATTTGAAAAGACATAATTTATATAGAAAGTAAAATATAAAGAAATTAATATAATATCACATGAAAACATAATTAATTATCAGATTCCTCCTTTTACTCCTTTCTCCTTAAATACTTTGTCTACATTTTTTCTCCCAAGCTCCCATTCCCAATCCAATGCAAATTAATCTTTATTAATTTCTATACAAATTATGTCTTTCTAAATTACAATTTTATATTTTTTTACATTATCAGCATGTATTATTATTATTTATTAGTTCTTACTGATAAAAAAAATATATTAGTACTGATAAAAAACAGACCAGGTTCAATTTTAAATATGAATTATTGTATCGTGTTTAAATGCGTTTTTATATTAGTCTTTCTTTGTTTAGTATTTATTATAATTTTACACCTGAAGATGGAGGTATCCTCCGAAACATGTCGTATTTTTTAAATATTTATTTAATAATTAGTGGATAAAACAAAGATATTTTCAATTTCCTAAGTGCCTTAGCGTTCAATAAGTTTATCTAAAAATATATTTTTTTTATTATTTCTTTATATACAATTTATATAAATTAAATCCAAGTTAAACCACTAAACAATCGTGTTTAATATTATAAATTAATTATGAATGAAAACGTTTGGGTTACGTACGTATATTTTAGATGGAATGGCATGTTTCGCCCATCTAAGGCATTAGCAAATGTGCTACATCAAATCTTTTACATAATTGTACAAGAAACTAATTAAAATAATTAAACTTCTAAATAACAGAAGTTTTCATTCATATTAATAATAAAAAAAATGCTGTTGATTCTTATTAAGATAATAATTATATTTTAATTTACTTGCGTGGAAACAGTGATTTAATTAAAAATGGGTTAACCCAGCAAGGCAAATGTCAACAGTTAAGGGTTAGCAACAAAAACTTTTCATTCCTCGTTTAATGTGGCCGCAGCTAAAAGGCAAAACCGGTCCTATACGAGATGCAGGGATGACCCTTGACCTCGGCTGGTCTCTCACTAAAGAGAGGCAATTTATAAATGTTGAATTTGGCATATGAACCCATATATTAGAAGGGTCAACATTGCAGGCACGTCTTTTTTAACGGTTACGGCATTTTACGCGTACGTGCAAAGTACATGACCACCAGTACTTGTAAATGTATCGACTGATACCATAAATATTGCTGTCCTTTTAACCACCCTACGTATTTGAACGTACGTGATACGTTCACTTTGACTGTACCATTCTGCGCTATCCCGTATCACGTACGCGCTTGAGAAAAAGTAATGTACCTAAAATGTACAAAACTGTTAGGGATACGCGCGTGTGCCAACAACACTTGAGTACAAGTCTTGATAAATATGATAGTTTTACAAGGGGCAGGCGAAGTGTGCGGCCAATATTTGACGTTTCGTATTTAAAAAAAAAATTAATATTGAATTAAATTTCATTAAAATAAAACAGCTTTTTTTGCACGTGTCTCGGAAAATTACCTGTAGGTAGGGCGGTTAAGTAGGTACTGAAAATTGAAAGTTAATTTAAATACCCAATTAAAATCATTTAGAATACTTACAAGCAGAGGAAACGACATAGGAAATTAACTTCAAGATAGGATATTGCAGGATTATAGTACGCCCTAACATGGATCTTTCCATGGCTCTTTGGGTCACTCGTAGTTTCTCGGCACTTTGTTTCGACAATGTAACAGTTTTTTAGGCTTTGACACATTCATCACAAGGTCTGATTTATTGATTGTATCAAAAAATATTCTTTGTTATTTTATTTTATATCATTGTATTTTATACAATTTGTTTAGATTTATTATGTAGACGTTGAACGATCGAAGTGTGCGCGGGAGATGCCTATTGGTGGCAATGAGGTTCGCAACCCATCACACCTCTCGTCTCTCGCGATGGCGAAAAGAGAAGGAAGGAGCGCCGCATCGATAAAAGTGTAGCAGTCCATTCTCTCTGCCTACCCTTTCGGGGAGACGGCGTGATGGTTAGTTAGTTAGTTATCAAACAATATATTTCAAACACATTTAATGTATTTTTTAAAAACATGTACAGAACGCCCTGTACATCACGATGTGTTCTTATTTCAAACCGTAAAATATTAACCAAGCTAGATATTAGGTTAAATTGATTTTAATATTCTTTACACGTAATGAATTAGTCGCTTGATGGCTGCAAGATATGTGAGATGGACCGCCAGTGGATGATTGATTATTATTGGATGAAAGATACTTGATGAGAGTAATTCAAATTTAAATCATTTGCTCTTCGAGAAGAAACAATTATCAATTAAAGATGTTGGATTTTAAATAAGTAAAAAAAAAATTACATAATTAAAATAGAAAAGTATAATATGTATATTTTAGTCAAACCAAAATTTTCTATTCAATTCAGATAAACTTATAGAAATATCAGATATATATTTTTTTAAATAATAAGAAATACATTATTCTCAGTTGTTTAACTGCAGATTTGTATGTTATAGGGTCAAAGCACCAATGAATGACCGTTTAAGGTTCAGCTTGTACTGAAATCCACATGAAAGGCATTAATTTCATTATTTCAGTGTACAAAATAAAATAAAACAATTAAAAACACATTGACTTCTCTAGATTCTCTAACTTTTTACTGAAATATGAGTATTACTATTAAAATTAATATTTCTCTAAAAAAATAGCACAATCACCAGTAAATGACCACTTCAGGTTATATTGATTTTGTTACATTGTCACATTATGAAACACCCTAACATATAAAAATATGTAAATATTCAAATAATTGCATAAGAAATAACATTAAAAAACACTTACCACACTTTTCCTTATAAAAAACTACTAACAATCTCAGAACAACAACGGGAAGACGCACTTTTACCGTTTGATAAGGCACAGTTCAAAACTGATAGTTTTGTTTCTTACCAACAGTTGTCTCTGCCTACCTCTTTTGTCATAGTTTCTTGGGATTAAAGTTTTTTGACTGGACACATAAAGCAATTCTTATTATATTTTGTTTTATTAACCAACGGTCATTTACTGGGGGGCGGTCAAATACTGGTGCTTCGACCCTACTTATAAGATAACGGTTGGTAGTTTGAAAGTACGAAATAAAGTGGTGAAAAAGTGGAGTATAAATTAAAATGGAGAAATGAATAATAACGTAGGGATAGTTTGTATTTAACATATTTTTTAAAACAATAACTTTCAAAAGCATTTTATTTTCAGTTTTGTGCAATTTTCGCAAACATGTTTCAGGTCGTATACTCCCTTTATCGGTGTAGAAATTTTGACAGTAAAATAAGACAAAATCGATACTTATAATTATAATTATATTTTTTATAATTATAATTATAATTACTTTTTATGTTTGCGATTTCAAATTACGAACGAGTTGAAAAAATAATAAAACCGTTAAATTAATGTGATGTATCGCAACATGCGAACCGACAATTTTCAAGATTTTTCGTGGTAAGATGGAACAAAATACAATTAATCAAATTTAAATCTGTATATATCATATTATAAAGCCTATTTAAAATAGCAAAAATAGCAGTCAACAATGGTGTTCTTGTACCGATCCTTATGTATGGGAGCGAATCATGATACTGGCAAAATAATGATAAAAGTAATATAAATGCAATACATCTGTGATTTAGTATAATTTTTAAAAACAAGTAATTAACTAACTAAATAACTAACCATCACGCCGTCTACCCGAAGGGGTAGACAGAAAGAATGGACTGCCACACTTCTCTTGCCTGACATATTTCTCTCGCTTCCTCAACATTCATACATCGTGTCATGCACGCGCGTCGATTTCTCTGACTCCTCACATGGCCGACATTCAATATTTGATTTATTTGATCGTGCCACGTTTTCCCCGGTCTTCCTCTATTTCTGGTTCCATTTACATCATTATCATATAAATTTTTTACCATTCTTTCTTCATTCATTCCTTCCATATGTCCAAACCGTCTTAATGATCCTTTCATTATTTTGTTCATAACACCATTATTCGCACCGCATTCACTTCTTATATTTTCATTCGACACTCTATCATACACAGAGTATCCACACATTCGTCTAAGAGATCTCATTTCTACTGCATTTATTCTACTTTCATCCATCGTTTGCCAGTTCCATGCTTCGCTTCCATACATAAGGGTCGGTAGAAGAACACCATTGTGCACTGCCATTCTAGCTATAAAAACAAGTAAATACTTTAAATAGTGTTATAATATTATATTATATAATATAAGACAACTAATTTTACGTTAAACACTTTAGGATATGTGTTGCTCCCCTTGTTTATTAATTGTTTCCTTAATTTGTTATTTATATATTGAGATTATATAGAGTGCTAGGAATGCCTCCCTACAACGGGTTACCCCAGTTGGGAGGTATTAAAACCATGTACTTGGTAAATGATCAATAAAGATCTATTAGACGAATGTGTGCAAAGCTGCGTATGATATGAATGTCAAATGAAAATATAAGAAGCGAATGCGGTGCGACAAACAAAATAATGGAAAGAACATCAAGATGGTTTGGACACATGGAACGAATAAATTAAGAATGAATGGTAAAAAAAAGGATATGTTGAGGAAGAATGTATGACAGATTGTGATATAAGTGGGAACGGTGAGAAATCGGACCAAGTTACCGAATTTGTCTACCTGGGAAACATGTTTACAAGAGATGGAAAAATGGAGAAAGATATCGGAAGAAGGATTGGAGCTGGAAACAAAATAAATAGTGCACTCAAAGTCATTTCGCAAATAAAAATATATCGACTGAAGCAAAGATGGCAGTGCACAATGGAGTTCTAGTGCCGACCCTTATGTATGGAAGTGAAGCTTGGAGTTGGCAGAAGAAGGATGAAAGTAGGATAAATACCATAGAAATAAGGTCACTAAGAAGGATGTGCGGAAAAACAATGTATGATAGAATATCTAATGATGAAGTAAGAAAGGAATGCAAAGCGAAAGCAAAGGGTCACTAAGATGGTTTGGACATACGGAACGAATGGATGAGGGAAGAATGGTTAAAAAGTTATATACAAGTAGTGTGAATGGAAAAAGAAGCCGAGGAAGGCCAAGGAAGACATGGCACGACCAAACTAATCATTTACTGAAAGGCGGCCTTGTTCGAAGTAGGAACAATCGACGAGCGTGCATGTCAGGATGTGTGAATGTAGAAGAGTCGCGCGAGTTATGTCAGGATAGAAAAATGTGGCGATCTATCCTCTCTGCCTTTCCCTTCGGAGAAACGGCGTGATGGTTAGTAAGTTAGTTAGTTTAACGATGTATATTAAACTAGAAATAGATGAAGACCGAGGAAAACGTGGGATGATTCAATTATTTTAATATTGAATGTCGGCCACGTGAGGAGCGGAGAAATCGACGTGCGTACATGAGATGTATGTATGAATGTTGAAGAAACAAGATAAGTATGTGAGGAAAGAAATTATTATTATTTTGTTGAATCGCTGACAGCATTAGCCAAATCGATGTAAATGGTATTATAGCTATCATAGTGATTCTTGTGACATGTAATAGGTAGCTAATCTATCGCCATTTTATTGGCACGCGAATTCTACACCAGACCAAAGACAGTATGACAATTATACTGCCCTCGCCGGGAATCGAACCCGGAACCTTCGGGGTGGCAGTCAATGCACTTACCACTTGGGCACGAAGGTCGTCAATGTCATGTGTGGCAAATGTGGCAACGTCATGTGTGGCAGTCCATTATTTCTGCGTACCTTTTCGGTGAGACGGCGTGATGGTTATTTAGTAGTTAGTAATAAAATGGCAGGCGAAAAGCCAATTAGAGGACAAGTCGCTAGACGCAAATGGCAATGGATCGGTCACACTCTGAGACGGAACCCAGCCTGCATCGCTCAGAGTGCACTAGACTGGTTCCCTATGGGGGAAAAGAGAAAGCGAGGCAGACCTAGAGCCACCTGGAGAAGAACCCTGCAGGACGAGGTTAAGGCGGCAGGCCTCACTTGGGATGATGTTAGGCATCAGGCATGCAATAGAGTCGGGTGGAGAAGGTTCCTTGAGGCCCTATGCACCACGGAGGTGTGACAGGACAAAAAGAAGAAGAAGAAGAATAAAATAGAGGGTGTGGGGTAGGAATAAGTCACTCTAGAGAAGCTCCGGCCGAAACGAAACGGATTGGCTTTTAAAAAAAAACACACATCTGTCTAAAAGATCTAATTTGTGCGAATACAAAAAAACCTCATGGTTATTTAAAGTTAAATTTAATATTACAATTAACGTTTTTGTAATTAATACTGATTTGAGTATCGCGTGAGCACCAAACAGATCAATGTCCAATTTAATAATCTTAATAGTTTTTCGATTTCTAAAATAAACAAAAATGAAAGTGATTTTCTTCCTCGTATTTCATCAATTAACATGCAACAAATCGCCATTATTTATACACGTAGTTAGCAATAATAACCTGAACACTGAACACCAACAATTAATAGTTTATCTTTTAATCCAGGAACGAGGAACAAACATTTTTTTTATAAAAAGCGCTAAAAGCGATAACTTGTATACCTTAATAGGTAGATGGGATGCAGAGTGCAGAGTACAACAAGAATATGTATGAAATATTAATAGTTAATACGAATGAAAATGTCAGTTTTCTAGATATTTTATTATATTTTATGGGAATGACATGTTTCGCCCTTCTAAGGCATTATCAAATGTGACAAATTCAGCTCGTTGCTTTTTAAATACACTAGTAAATGGAGCAGAACATGGTAATTAACGAAAATTGATGTGACTTTGTACATTTTTAACAAATTATTATTTATTTCTCTTTTTCTTTTTTATATACTTTGTATATAAACAACACTTATATTTAAAAAAAAAAACAGTTTAGAGTTTCGGGTTCGATTCCCGGCAATGACAATGTGAAAATTAATTCTCATGCTGACATTGGTCAGGTAAAGAATCTCTGGAAAGAATCTGGAAATTTTTTGTTTTATGTACACAACAGGTCGTTTGGACTCAATTACAGTATACAATTTTATATATTTTAGCTATTATATTAATTCTCGTGACATGTGATAGGTAGCCAATCTATCGCCATTTTATTGTCACGTGAATTTTACACCAGACCAAAGACAGTGTGACAATCACACTGCCATCGCCGGGAATCGAACCCAGGACCTTCGGCATGGAAGTCAGAGCTCGTAACCACTCTGCCACGAAGGTCGTCAATTCAAGTGGCAATAAAAATGGCCATAGACTAACTACCTATCACATGTCACGAGAATCAATCGATTAAAAAACATACACTATAATTGAGATCAGATTACCTATTGCATACATATCAGTGAAAAGCAACCGGAAACTACTACAGGCTTAATTGGCATCAAAAGAAGAATAAGAAGAATAATGTTCTTAAGACCGTAAACGTTCACACATAAATAAGGTTAGCTGTATTTTGATAAATTAGATCAAATAAAATTATCCAATCGGCGTGCACTTAACATTCCTGCGGATTGCCCGAGGGTTTTCACAAACCATGGACCATTCCGATTTGATTTGTTTAACGAGAAAATAGCGTGTGGCAAAATATCATTACGTATACATTACTCAAAAGTAACAATGCATTCATCGGCGGGGATACCTTTTTTCTTAACCCTAGAAGCATTATCTATATAAGAAGTACACAAAGCCTAAACATACGTCTCAGAGACGTACACATATAAATGACAGTCTGTAGGCAAAAATATACCTATTTTAGGTAAATTATTTGAAGGAAATGTAGGTTAGGAAATAAACTAACAATAAAATCAATGTTATCAATTAAAATATGATCACAGCTCTTTATTATAAAGAAACTTAATATTATTGTTAAATTCTCAAACTAAAAAAATGACTTCTGAAAAATCAACTAAAACATATATTTTTTTTATATAAACTATTCAGTATTTTTTTTTAAATCTTCTTCTTAGGACACACATTAAACACAATCAGATTTTAAGTGACTAGTAATAATTTAAACGCAGTCTACACACACATCAACTTTATGCTCGCTACATACTGACTTTTTACATTTACGGCGCACTAATTTTGACATTATTTTTTTTTTGTACGAACAAAATGCGCAATATTTACGTTTTTTGGCTCTGGTTCTTCTAATTAGTGTTCATTACTTGAATTTGTAGGTTTTATGAGAATTTGACTTATATTGTCTCGTAAAGATCGTTTCAAAGTCGGTCCTTCAAGTCTTTTCTCCATTCAAGGCGTGACCAAATCTGTACTGAGTCGCTTTATAAATTCTCTTCTATTCAACGGTTTTTTACTGTCCCTGATCATGTTGGCCACAAATCAGAGTAGAATTTACAAAGGCCATGTTTAAAATTCCATAAAATACAGCCATAGGCCATATATTAGTCTTACGGCTGCACGACATTGAGGAGCACATTTGGTCGAATGAGTTTACCCCGCCTTTGGTTTGGTTGTAGAACATAATCATGTTAGGTTTGCCACTTGAATCATCAATTGCTGGATTTTCATCGCAGGACGATAAGAGGTAAACCATATTTGCAGGTTTGGGCTTATACGATACTAGTGTCAGGGGGCCATCAAAAAAGAACATAGAGCTACCAACAGGTTGAGATCTCGAGTTTTTCAATTGTTCTGGGATTTCTCGTAAAGTGCCCACTTTGGTCAAATTATAAGGTTGTTGTAATAAGTTTTTGGCTAGAGGAACAGACATAAACCAACTGTCGCAGGTTATGTTTCTATTCGATCCATGAATAGTATTCGACAATTTCTTCATATAATATTCGCCAAGTGGCATCCCTCCAGTATTTGTGCTCCTGCCTATATATGGATCAGCGTCAATTATATATTTGGAGGTTGCATCACACATCATCGGAAATTTGATGCCGTATTTATTCGGCTTGTTTGGTTATGTGGTCTTCAATAATCTCGATATCCTCGACTTCAGAAGCCGAATCTCCCAGAGATAATGATCTTCCTCGTTTAAAATTTGCAAAATATCGTCACTGTCTAAGTTATTAAACCGTGACATACTCGTATAGTTATCTGAAAAAAAAACCCGACAAAAATAGATATAAAATACACGAAAAAGTAACAAAAGATAAATCGCATAAACTTAGTACAAAGTTACACAAAGCCTAAACATACGTCTCGCAGGCGTGCAGTACCTCAATAAGTCAAAAATGGCGGGACTTACCTTAGCGACACAGGAACCTTCCGCTAGATCCCGTTGGCCACTGAGTTGGCTAAAAAGCACGTGGGGCTAGCTTCAACCGTTTAAAAGATACAAAGAATTTTCGAAAAAGTGTACGCCTCGCAGGCGTAGATTAGGCTTTTAGGGTTAAGCAAAGTATAATTGAATGCGTAAACTAAAAATGTCATGCTGATATAAACCAGCACCTGAGAAAAAAAGTTTCGTCCCCAATCAAATGGTTTAATGGTTGACGAAGAGGTCCATTACCGCATAAAGTCGGCCAGCGCTACCTTCGGGCGGATGAGAATGAGAATATTTGACAACCATGACCTCGGAAAGGACACCAAGGTGTTTGTTTACAAGTCCGTTGTCCTGCCAACACTCCTGTATGCCTCGAAAACATGAACCCCATACAGATGACACATAAAAGTCCTATAGCGACACCACCAACGATGTCTACGTAGGATCCTAAATGTAAAATGGCAGGACAAACGGACAAATGACAGCATACTTGCTGAGGTCAATATGACAAGTATTGAGGCTGCCATTATTCATAGACAACTGCGCTGGGCTGGTCACGTCGTCAGAATGCCTGAGACAAGACTCCCAAGGAAGATTATGTACTCCCAGCTTGCCCAAGTAAAACGCTCACATGGTAGTCAGAGGAAATGCTTTAAGGACTCCCTTAAAGGAAACCTACAAAATACTAACATCGACTGTGATTGCTGGGAAAATACTGCAGAAGACAGACCAAGGTGGTAAACAGCAGTACGTAAAGGCACGCAAGACTGCCTTTGAAGCAAAGCGCAGAGACGAAGTTGCAGAGAGGAGGGGGAGAAAGGAGAGACCACTGGGAGACGGTGGCGGCTCCATTAAAAGCGCCTTCCCCTGCCTCAGGTGCCTCAGAATTTGTGAGTCCACGATCGAGCTCTTCAGTCACATGCGGACCCACAACCGTGAAGTATCGTTCCATAACCACCGTATTCACTTGATTTAGCACCGTGCGACTTCTAGCTGTTCAACAAACTGAAAAGATCGCTTCGGCGACACCTTTTCGATTCGATTAAGGATATAAAAGCCAAATCGAAGAAATTATCGAAGGCCATCCCGAAAAATGACTTCTCTTACTGTTTCGAGAATTAGAAAAATTGCGTGGGACGGGTAGTACTTTGAAGGGGATGAAATTGATATGCAAGAATAAAACATATATAAACAAATACATCTTACTTTCTTATTACAGAATTATACATATACAGACACGAACGTCAGTAATTGCTTGATTTTTCTTCCGGTGAGAACTGGGTCTCGAAAAAAATCGATTAATTTAATTTTTAATCGAAAACTGCATTGTCCAATTATGAATTCGATGTACGCCTCTCTTTACATTTTTTTTATAAACTCTGCTTTCAAATTCAATAATTTCTCACGCAGACATCAATTAAACAGATCAGATAATCTCGGTATTTGTATTTTAAAAAAAGAAAACCCGTTCCAAATTTAAATATTTCGTTATAAAAACATCGGTGTGACTGACTTTCTTACAGAAATGCAACGGAACCTGTTATTAAACCACCGCATATAACATAAATTCGTTTATTCGAAATGTGTATATATGTATGCTGATTAGAATCTCAAAGAATTTACGATTGCATTTAATACTATCATTTCGCGTGCCAGTTGTAAATTTGTATGGAAAAAAAATATGCAAAAATCGGAAGCATTTTATGGATGTTTTTATAGCTAATATGTAGAAGCCATAAAACAGTCATGACAAAGGTGGAATGGGAGTGTTGTAATTACATAAAGCGTGCGCTTAACCCAACCAATGACAGGTCATAAGTCCTGTAAATACCTTGATCAACCATATTCAGTTTCCAATTTGCATCTTCGTCTCTATTGAGATACAATTAAATCATGAATTGATAACCCGCAATGGGTGAAATCCAGTATTCGTATACAAGTATAAGTATACATTCACAAAAAAAATATTATCATCATTCATTCATTCATTTCTCGGCGCTACATCTTGGTGTGGGACTTGGCCTCCTCCACAATGGTCCTCCACTGACTTCTGTCTCTGGCCATCTCTCTCCATTACCCAGCTCCATCCATTTTCTCCTAATCTTCTTCCACACAATCGGGCGGATCTTTTATTCGGTCTGCCTCTTGGTCTCTTTTCGCGAGGCACCCATCTGGTTATAATTTGTGGTGTTCTACCCTCTGGCATTCTTTCCACATGGCCAGCCCACTGTAGGCGTTCAGACTTACAGAATCTCACTACTGTTTCCTGGTTAATTAGTTCTTCAAGTTCAAGGTTTCGTTTAATTCTGTAAGTTCCATCCTCCAGCGTGGGTCAAATTTTTTTTCTCAGTATTATACAAATTATTATACAAAATTATCATAATAACAAAATAAACGTTAAACCATTTCTCCAAAGTGTAAACAAAACAAACCATCACGCCATTTCCCCGGAAGGGTGGGAGAGAGATTAGACAGCCACAATACTATAATCTAACATACCTCTCTAGATTCCTTTTTATTCAAACAGCGAGTCAAATACGCACGTCTGACACATGAAAATAATGAATGAAAAAGAAAGTATATGTAAACGACGTCAACGGAACAAAAAAATAAGGAATGATCGGGAAAAACTGTAATTGTAAAATTTAACCAATTTTAAATGTCGACCACGTGAGGAGTCGAAGAAATGGACTTGCGCGCTTGACATGGCATATGAATGTTGAGGAATCTAGAGAAGTATGTCAAGAAAGAACAGTGTGGCGGTGAAGTTAGGTTAGTTTTATATTGCGGATTTTGACATAATTGTTTAAACAATAATAAATTATATTTCATCATGTGTCTTTAAGAAATATATGTTTATTTTTTTTATATATAAACTAGCGGAGCCCACAGACGTTGTCCTGCCCAAACGTTGACTTACCTGCCATTAGCTTCTTGCCGAACACGGAATATCGAAACACAGCGAACAGAATTTTAAATCAACGCCACGCTACAACGCAAGTGATTTGCGCACGCTTAAATCAAATACCACAGAATTTGACATCAGCGCCATCTATGTTAAACTTTTATAATTATTCTCAGAAGAATTAGATGGCATAAACGCTGGTGCGAAAATGAACGATATGTCCATCAGCTGTTTGCTATATACAGACGATGCTGTTTTAATAGCTGACAGCATGGACGAACTACAAGTCCTAGTGTCAAGAATTTACGAAGTATGCAATAAGTATGACCTTGTGATGAACGTGTCAAAGTCTAAAGTTATGGTATTTGAAAAGGAAGAATGTATGACGGATTGTGACATAAGTGCGAACGGTGAGAAAGTAGAACAAGTTACCGAATTTGTTTATCTGGGAAGCATGTTTACAAGAAATAGAAGAAGCAAAGATGGCAGTGCACAATGGAGTTTTAGTCCCGACCCTTATGTATGGAAGTGAAGCTTAGAATTGGCAGAAGAAGGATGAAAGTAGGATAAATGCCGTAGAAATGAGGTCACTAAGAAGAATGTGCGGAAAAACAATATACGAGTATGAAAGAATATCTTATGATGAAGTACGAAACGAATGTTAGGCGGATGAATGCGTGATAAATCAAATCAAGAAAGGGTCACTAAGATGGTTTGGACGAATAGAACGAATAAATGAGGGAAGAATGGTAAAAAGATATATGAAAATAGTGTGAAAAGGAAAAGAAATCGAGGAAGGCCAAGGAAGACATGGCCAAATCTAAGTAATCATGCCCCTCCATAAACCAAAAACCCACCAAATCACCTTCTAACAATGTTCCCATCAGACGTAAGAGGAATAGCCACAAGAGCTGAACCTCTGTAAGCCAGAAGAGGTTTTGATTCAAAATTTCATACGCAAGCCGGGCTTCTGGGCTTCTATGGGAGTACCGCCACTGCCCATAGGAATTATGCCAGGATAGAAAAATGTGGCGATCCATCCTCTTTGCCTACATTTCCAGTGAAACGGCGTGATGGTGAGTTAGTTAGTTTTCTCAGAAGGTCAATTATTCGTTAACTTCTAAGAGGGTTTTAATGGTCACTAACCGGGTCCAATTGGGAATCTGAGCAATCCAGAAACCCACTTAAACACAATTTTATTTAAATAAAAATCAGTCCAGCTGTTTAGGAGGAGTTCAACTACATACGCCCGTAGAAGAATAATATATATTAAGATTGTACTAACATACGTCAATGTAATGCTAGTGGGCACTTATCGCGTACGAACTTCGTTGTTAATCACGTGCTGTCTACCTCCGCGTCCGGGGCGGGAGCGAACCCTTGACCCCTGCAACGGTAGTTTTCTCCATTACCACTGGCCACCGAATAACCGAACGCAAGAATCTGATAAATTAAAATTTCATAAACACGCCATTAAAATCTTTCGATAAACTCAAAAGCATCAAACATTAACAGAGATAAGCTTACATTTAAAATTCGTTTCGCGTATAAAAATATTTTAATTATTTTCGTATCTTGGAATTTATACAATCCTTGCAAAACAGACATGATATTGAATAAAATTTTGGCTTTATTATATATTTTTTAAAGGAGTGACTTATACGGGGTGGAGTCATGGACCCTTAAAGTCAATGTTATCAACCAATTAGAGGCCTTTGAGATGTGGATACACCGAAGGATGTTACGCATCTCCTGGACTGACATGGTCAGCAACACAAACGTTCTCCATAGAGCCAGAGTTGACAGAGAGTTGCTGAGCAACATCAAAGGCCGTAAGGTGTCCTACTTGGGCCATGTTCTGAGAGGCGAAAAGTACGCACTATTACATCTGATCTTGGAGGGTAAGATTGAGGGTGTTGGGAGAAGGCGGGTTTCCTGGCTGAGAAACATCCGAGAGTGGACAGGGCTGAGGACCGTGGGGGAGCTGTTCCGAGCTGCCCAGGACAGGGAGGCCTACTCAAGGGTGATAGTCAACGCTGAGGGGACCTGACAGGACACGGAAGGAAGAAGAAGGAGTGACAAATGTCACTTCCATAAATATAATAAAACTTCTATAAAACGTACATTTTCATTTTGATAATCTTAAGGTATTTAATTCTTAAGCTCTCTCTACTACCAGTGTTCAAATCAAGAAACGTACACTGGAAAACCAAAATCATCCTGTATAAAACAATCATAAGAACAGTAGTGACCTATGGATGTGAGGCGTGGACAATGACAGCAAAATCCGCAGAGCGACTGGATACTTTTGAGAGAGGGGTGCTGCGCAGAACTGGGATCTGTGAATGACGGCGAAGGCTGGAGAGTGCGGCATGATGACGAGCTGTACCATATTTACAAAGCTCCCAGTCTCTCCACACAGGTCAGACTGAATAGACTGAGATGGGCCGGTCACGTGCAGAGGATGCCGTCATCGCAAACCCCCAAAAGATTGCTGTAGTGGCACCCAGGTGGTAGAAGACTAATTACTATTATCTTTTTGTTGAATCACTCTTTACATCAATACAGCGCAATCCAAATCCATGTAAAGGGTATAGCTATTATATTAATTCTCATGACATGTGATAGGTAGCTAATCCATTGTCATTTTATTGTCACTTGAATTCTACACGAGACGAAAGACAGTGTGACAATCACACTGCCATCGACGGGAATCGAACTGGGATCCTTAGCACGTAGAGTACAAGTCTTCATAAATATGTTAGTTTTACAAGGGGCAGGCGAAGTGTGCGGCCGAGTATTTGACGTTTCGTAATTAAATATAATTAAATTTCATTAGCGAAGCATGGAACTGGCAAAAGAAGGATGAAAGTTGAATAAATGCAGTAGAAATGAGATCTCTTAGACGAATGTGTGCATACTCTGTGTATGATAGAGTGTCGAATGAAAATATAAGAAGTGAATGCGGTGCGAATAATGGTGTCATGAACAAAATAATGAAAGGATCATTAAGATGATTTGGACATATGGAAGGAATGTATGAAGAAAGAATGGTAAAAAAATTATATGTTAATGATGTAAATGGAACCAGAAATAGAGGAAGACCGAGGAAAACGTGGCACGATCAAATAAATCAAATATTGAATGTCGGCCATGTGAGGAGTCAGAGAAATCGTGCATGACACGATGTATGAATGTTGAGGAAGCGAGAGAAATATGTCAGGAAAGAAAAGTGTGGCCGTCCATTTTTTCTGCCTACCCCTTCGGGGAGACGGCGTGATGGTTACTTAGTTAGTTAGTTAGTTTAAACTTTAAAATTAATAAAATACATAACCTAGTTAAAAAAATAATCATAATCAGACATGAATTCGATAAACGAAAAAAATTCATTAACGAAATCCAATCATCTTCTTCCTTGAATCTGTATGCGTCGTGCCACGGTTATGATTCAATTATTATCCAATTAAACGAAATGTACAACCAATTTCGCAAATCAAATGAGTTAAAGCGACCTCAATCACCTGGCAATTTATTTTGAAGGTGATAACGTTAACGTATGAGAAACGCGAAAAGAAAAAAATGGAATGCAATCGGCTTCTGTCTTCCGGCTGTTCGGATTTTGAATTTCCCGCCTTAAACTGAAGAGATAATGGAATGGAAGAGATTCGAATTCAAATTCAAATTTATTTATTTATTTACGAGTATATTGTGGTGTGGCATTATTGATAATAATTAAAAACATATTTTATTATAATAAATATAATTACACTTTTTGTAATTATATTGGAATAAATATATAATAATTACAAAAAGTGTCCACAGGCTCAAGTGTACACAGAGATCCATGGAAAGACAGATACTTGGTGTGAGCTTGCGTGACCGCATAAGGAATAAAGAAATCAGACGCTGCACCAGGGTTGCTGACGTCATGGACCGAGTGGCAAAATTGAAATGGCAATGGGCTGGACACTTGGCTAGAGACAGGGTGGTAACACATGGCCACCCAGGATACTCAGTTGGAGACCATGGGCAAATAGGCGAAGTGTCGGAAGGCCACCGATGAGATGGACCGATGATATTGTCAAAAGGGTTGGAAAATCTTGAATACAAAGGGGGCAGGATAGAGACGAGTGGAAGAAATTGGAAGAGGCCTATATCCAGCAGTGGAGGGAAGAAGGCTAGCAAAGAAGAAAAATATTTTTTTTAAACTTGTGTCAATGTTCATTTGTTTTGTCTTAAAATATAGACTGTCCCTTTTCTTAATCAATAGCCTTCAAAAACACCCTCAAACACCCTAAATTCAATACTTCCATCTAAAAATCCTTTCAAAATTTAACCCATTGATATGTCTATTGTTATCTCCCTAGTACTAGCCAAGTTAACTAACACATGTTATATATAATTCTAGGTTCTTCCACTCAGTTTGTAATAATTTACTAACTAACTAACCATCACGCCATTTCCACGGAGGGGTAGGCAGGGAGGAAGGATCGCTACAATGCTCTGTCCTGGCATACATTTCGGGCTTCCTCTACATTATTCATACATTGTACCATGCAAGCTCGTCGATTATTCCGACTTCGAACGTGACCGCCTTTTAATAAGTAATTGATTAATTTGGTCATGCCATGTTTTCCTCGGTCGTCTTCGGCTTCTTTTTCCCCTCACGGGGGATCCATTAATTAACGCCATCTATGAAGATTGTATTTTTAAGCATTATGAATATTTGAATTTGAATCTCGCCTCTAGATTGGAAGTTATTCCATCACATAAATCCTCATCTGAAGGATAAAACATAAAATTGGTGTCAAAGCGGTGAGATCTTTAATAAAACATAAAATAGGACCCACGTATACAGTAATGGACCCTCGAATAGCCCGCGGCAAGATGGCCGTCCGGCGAGAGCAGAGATGCGAGATAAGCCGTACTTAAAAATATTTGCACTCCCCGATATCATTATCAGTGATTAATGGAGCCCTGTAAATTATGGCCCCCGTCAACCGGACAAACACTCACTTAATAAAACCAGCATCGGGGCGAACAGCCCGCAGTAATAACTTAATCTTTATACATACAAAAATCTCCTTTCGCATTTCCAATTATACGCTTTCGTACCGCCGTTACTTCAATTTTCAGTCAATAATCAACCAAACCATTAATAGCGACAATATAAGTTACATTTGGGTCATGTGCGATTTTTGTTAAATTCAGCGATCGGTCTAAAAATAATGGGTGTCTGCAATTTAAGATGGCCCCAAATTACAGCACAGAAGCATTTCAAATCTGTCATACTTTAAACATTATCAAAGAACATTTAATAATTCCCTAACAAGTCGAAATAGGTCACTCCTATAAAAACATGGGTTTTAATTAGTATCTATTATTTATAATATAACACCTTAGCATAAGGTGTTATGTGTGGTCGGTTCTGTTATATGGGCGTTAGACATGGACATTTAAAGTAAATACAATGAACCGATTAGAGGCATTTGAAACGTGGCTTCACCGAAGAATGTACAGTATCCCATGGACAGACAGAATGATGAACACAGAAGTACTGAATACTGCAGGAGTAAATAGAGAGCTGCTGACATTGATCAGTCCGCAAGATTTCATATCTGGGTCACGTCCTAAGAGGAGAAAAATATCGCCTGCTGCATCTAATTTTGAAGGGCAAAATAGAGGGTCGCAGGGGGGCAGGGAGAAGGCAGATCTCTTGGCTGCGCAATGTGAGGGAATGGACGGGAATCGGAACTGTGGAGGAGCTATTCCGGACAGCGCAGGAAAGGTAAGAGTTTACCAGATTGATTGCCAACGTCGGGGGGACCTGACAGGGCACTTTAAGAAGAATCAACCAAACCATTAATAGCGACAACAAAAATTACATTTGAGTCATGTGCGATTTTCGTTAAATTCAGCGATCGGTCTACAAATAATGGGTGTCTGCAATTTAAGATGGCCCCAAATTACAGCACAGAAGCATTTCAAAACTGTCATAGAACTGCAAGCGAATCGTTTTAACTAGGTGGATGCGATGGCAGTGTTATAAACCAGACCAAAGACAATGGCAGTGACATTGTCTTTGGTCTGGTGTAAAATTCACATGACGATAGATTAGCTACCTATCACATGTCACGAGAATCATTATGAAAGCTATATACTTTACATCATTCAACAAAATAAAATAAATAAAATAAGATAAAGAACTTCTTAGATATAGCCAGTTGAGAAAATCTTTGGATTATAAAATTAATCGACGCTCTTCGTGGCAGAGTGGTAAGAGCTACGACTGGCACCCCGAAGTTCCCGGGTTTTATTTATCAGCAATGGCAGTGTGATTATCACATTGAACTTCACTTACGAAATTGAAAATAGTCTATAATCCACAAAATATTTAAAAAAAAACAGGACACGTTTCGGAGGATACCTTCATCTTCCGGTGTACTGATTGTAATGATACTAGCAGTGGCGTGCCTAGGGTCAACCAATAAGGCATGCCAAGGAATTATAAATAAATTTTCGAAAAGAAATCACATAATCTTTCTTTTCATAACATTTCTGCACATAACGTAAATGACAGATAACATTTTGACAATAGAAATGAAGTTCGTGACACATCAAATAGTAACATACTTCAGAGTGATAAAGCCCGGCTTCAAATCCATACAAATTTTTGTAGATATCTTCTGGCATATATGCACCTAGCTATATGATTACAAGCCAAAAATACATAAGTGCGACAAGGACTCTTTTACATTTTGCAAGCCCAATAGGAAGCCCATTGAAAACATGAAACAAAACATGTGGACGTAGGCGATTTCGCGGGCGCCTCGCCTACGGTACGTATGAGTGAAATAAAATACGGCGCGTATCAAAAAAAAAATCAAAATATTATTTTATTCGTAGACGGCTCAAACGAGCAAAAAACATCGTTTTATTATAGATTTTTTTGAGCAAGCCCGGCTTTTCGGCTTGTATGGAAGTACCGCCACCGCCACTGGATTGAATGAAGTGTCTTTCTTTGTTTAATTTTTATGATATATTTACACCTGAAGATGGAGGTATCCTCCGAAACATGTCACAAAATAATCCCCAAAATATTATAACACATTTTTCGTATTAATTAAATAACTGAAGGATGAAGGATGAAAGTTGAATAAATGCAGTAGAAATGAGTTCTTTTAGACGAATGTGCGAATACTCTGTGTATGATAGAGTGTCGAATGAAAATATAAGAAGTGAATGATGGTGATATGAACAAAATTACTGATTTACTTTGTTTAATTTTTATGACGACCTTCGTGGCAGAGTGGTAAGAGCTCTGATTCCCATTCCAAAGGTTCTGGGTTCGATTCCCGGCGATGGCAGTGTGATTGTCACACTGTCTTTGGTCTGGCGTAGTATTCTCGTGGCAATAAAATGGCGATAGATTGGCTACCTGTCACATGTCACGAGAATCAATATATTAGCTTAAACAAATTGTATACTGTAATTGGGTTCAAGCGACCTGTTATATACGTAAAAAAATAATAATAATAATAATAATGAAAGAACCATTAAGATGGTTAGGACACATAGAAAGAAGAATGAATAAAGATTGGTAAAAATATATATATATATATATATATATATATATATATATATATATATATATATATATATATATATATATATATATATATATATATATATATATATATATATATATATATATATATATATATATATATATATATATATATATATATATATATATATATATATATATATATATATATATATATATATATATATATATATATATAACGAGTATATGTTAACGATGTAAATGGAACTAGAAATAGAGGAAGACCGAGGAAAAGGTGGCACGATCAAATAAATCAAATATTGAATGTCGGCCACGTGAGGAGTCAGAGAAATCGACGAAGGTGTTGAGGAAGCGAGAGAAATATGTCAGGAAAGAAAAGTGTGGCAGTCCATTCCTCTGTCTACGATCAAATAAATCAAATATTGAATGTTGGCCACGTGAGGAATCAGTGAAATCGATGCGCGTACATGACACGATATATGAATGTTTAGGAAGCGAGAAAAATATGTCAGGAAAGGAAAGTGTGACAGTCCATTATTTCTGCATACTCGTTCGGGGAGACGGCGTGATGGTCAGTCAGTTAGTTTTATTGAATAACTATTTTGCATATGTTTTTTCAAATCAAATCAAGTTACATATTATGCTAATTCATAATTTTACATTGCTATACCCATATTTTGATAATGTGCCTTTGTATTGCGAAACCCGTCAGCCGGAAAAAATTTTAAAACATTATTTGCAAAGTGTTAAATAGTAACGAAATAAATTATGTAAATTTATTCGGTATGTTAAATTATTATATCATTATAAATTAATTAGAAAAATTAATTGTGACCTTCCAACTAATTCCTTCCACGTACTTACTAAATACATATACGGATAAATGATTTATTTATCACATATGAGTGGATGCATTTTTAAATAAAAAATTTCATCTCCTTGGAAAGTATTTAAAAATATATTATAAGTCACGCATCTGGTATCCTGGTTAACCGTCGCGTTGCCATGTGGTCAATTGAGTTTCCACTGCCAATTTAAAGTTGATTTTCTTAAAACCTATGGACCCTTATATTATAAAAAAAATTGTAATCCTCCATTGAAGTGTTCTCAATATTTCGTAATAAAAAAAAGCAAAAAATTACTTCCTTCATCCCAAAAAAAAATATTTTCTAAGACTGCCCTCACCTTCATTCGTGTTAAGGTAGAATTTGTTTTGCTAATATTTACAACTTTATCAAAAGTGACAAATACTTACTCGCTGTTTTGAACGTATTATAAATTATATGTTTGACCTTTTCAATAGGTACATAATAATACCGACTGTGGATGGAAACGCAGCAAGCAACTTAATAATATCAGAACTGTGAAAATATTAACACTTTACCAAAAGGGACAAATATTAATACGTACTCGTTGTCTTGAACGTACTATACATTTTGCCTAGGTGCCTTTATCATACGTAAAATCTCGTAAAGTCTCGCCCCGCCGGCCGCGGCGCGGAGACAAGTTTATACTTGGTGTCCAGTTGCTCGTATGCTGTGTCGCATTCCATATCAGAAATCGCATGGTTCCAGAAAAAAATTAATAATGATATGTTTTTCAAATAATCCATGTATGTTATAGATATCAATCTATTCCTAATAAAATTCCCTACAAGATGACATAAATTAAATTTTGATTCATCGAGTCATATGCTTGATATTTAGATAAAGTTAACGGTAAACTGAATTTACCACATGGGAGCGAGCGTTTTGTTTTGAACACGGTACGTTAAGGGTTAAATTAAATTATAACTAACTAACTAATCATCACGCCATTTCTCTGGAGGGGTAGACAGAGAGGATGGATCGCCACAAAGCTCTGTCCTCGCATACCTCTCTAGATTCCTCTACATTCATACATCTTGTCATGCACGCACGTCAATTTCTCCGACCGCCTTTTAGTAATTGATTAATTTGGTCATGCCATGTTTTCCTCGGTCGTCCTCGGCTTCTATTTCCACTCACGCTGCTTGTGTACAACTTTTTAACCATTCTACTCTCATCCATTCGTTCCATATGTCCAAACCATCTCAGGGATCCTCTTTTAATTTTATCCATGATGCAGTCATCTGTCTTACATTTCTTTCTTATTTCATCGTTCGGTATTCTATCATACAACGTTTTCCCGCACATTCTTCTTAGTGATCTCATTTCTACGGCGTTTATCCTGCTTTCATCCTTCTTTTGCCAGCTCCAAGCTTCACTTCCATACATGAGGGTTGGCACTAGGACTCCATTGTGTACTGCCATCTTTGCTTCTGTGAATATATATTTCTATTTGCAGTAATGACTTTGAGTGCGCCATTTATTTTATTCCCAGCACCAACCCTTCTTTTGATGTCTTTCTCCATGTTTCCATCTCTTGATTAAAATATATGTGTTAATAGAGTTTGTAACATAAGTGTGAATGAAGAGAATTTGGAGCAGGTGAGTAAATTTGTGTATTTAGGTAGCATTTTCACAGCGGATGGCCGAACGGATAGTGACGTCGAAAGGGTTTCAAAGTGAATGACGCTTATTACTCCACTCCATTTACATCATTACGCAGCGATCCTTTCATAATTTTGTTCATAACACCATCTTCCGCTCTATATTCCTTTCTTTTATCAGTATTTAAGATTCGGTCGTATTTCGTTCTAGCACACATATTGATGAGATGTGAAAGGTTGAAGACTGAAAAAGTCCATATGACACAAATTGTGTTCGAGATGATAGATAGCTAGAGAAAAGCTTGAGCAGATTGTCACTAACAGTGAGTGTCAGTAATAGTTTTCATCCAGAGCTGGCTGTCATCCAGAATAAACAAATTGAATAAAAGTATGCGGGATGTACAATAGGAATGACTTCTGATGTATCGGACGTATGCGAGTAGTTTTTAATTTTATTAATTTTTTATTATATTATTAATTTTTTATTATTTTTAACTATGCTAATTTTATTATTTAATTCATGTTTGCTATTTTGTATTAATTTAAGTTTAATTCGTTTAAGTTTAATTTGTTTATGTTTTTGTTAAAATAAATAAGGCAATCGGTAGTCGCGTGAAAGCGCATAGCAACGAGATTATGCAGTAGCTCAATCGAGATTATTCTTGGAATAGTTTTGCGGTTGCTCGCGTGATGTTAACAGCCAATCACAGAGGCCGTAACAACACAGCGGCTGCGACTAAAATTCTCCGAAACTGGAAAAAACGTTAAATAACCGTCATTGCTAGTTTGCGGAGACTATATAAGCGGGTCTTATAAAGACTCGGCCTTCTCTCTTCCTTCAAATTCTGACACGCGTGGACACGCTGCGCGTAAGAGGCTTGGCGCTCATAATTACGTGAAAACCAGTATTTGAGCTACTGTAAACTTCTCTTCGCTTCTACCCTGCACTGATTGCCGCATATAATAAAACTTTGTTTTATTACACAATCATCATCACGCCGTATTCTCCGTTTTACCATCCACACCACATCGGAGACGAGCAGCAGTCAGCGGCCAAAATAAATATTAATAGTACGGGGGGAGCAATCTGTCCCGTACATCTGACTTCCTTGCTAGTTATCATCCAAAACCTGCTATTTGTCTTCAAGAATGTTAGAGACAGTCAAGGCTGTGTGATGATTATTTTTTCATAAGTAGATATGCGCCTAATTAAATCTACACGTGTATACATACATTATAACAAAATACTTTTGATTAATCACCTGCGAATATATCTGTTTCTATGTCAATCATCCACCAACATTATGACATATCCTGTGTTCAGACACATACTACGGTAACTTACAGATAACGTATCTAAGTTACAGCAATAAACATGTATGCCTTGTTTATTAATCACTCCATATAAAGCATTTCATATTGATGAAACCATACGTTTTCTAGATGAATTGCAATGTTTTATGGGAGTGACATGTTTGCCTTGCTAGGGCATTATCAAACATTTTATAATGTTCTACGTAGTGGTAATATCGATAAAATCAACAGATTTTTGACTGGCGATTTTTTTATGAATTGAAACATAGTTTTTTTTTTCACTTTTAAGTAAAATTATTGTACCTTTTATACGTAAAATTTCAAGGTTCTTTAATGTTATATTTCTATATTCACAAAGTAAAGTCAAGATATACAAGGCATGCGTTCGCCCCATCGTGACGTATGGAATAGAGGTCAAAGCCGATACCAATAAAACTAAGAACCTTCTGAGAGTAGTAGAAATGCGAACCCTACGCTCCATCGCAGGCAAAACCCTCAGAGATCGGATCAGAAATGAAACGATAAGGTCTGTCTGTGGTGTTGAAGACATAGTGAGATGGGGAAGAAGCAGAAGAGAGACCACGTGGACCACATGGAGAATACAAGAATTGTAAAAATTGTTAAGGATAAAAACCCAAGCAGCAAGAGATTACCAGGAAGGCCGTCGAAGAGATGGAGAGATGGCTGGACATCATCGTCCCAGGACAGCCCACCGTCACAAACAGGTCATACAACCTAAACTAAGAGGAAAAAGAATAAAAACACATTAACGATGTTAATGGAGTAGGGAATTAAGGGAGACTGAGGGAAACTTGCCATGACCAAATTAATCAAATTTTAATTTTCGGTCATGTTAGAAGTCGGAAGAATGTCGAGAAAGCTAGGGAGGTGTATTAGAAAAGAGTCGTGAGGCGATCCATTAGCTCTGCCTACCCCTTCAGGGAAACGAAAAGTGTGGCAGTCCATTCTTGCGACGGCGTGATGGTTGGTTAATTAGTTAGTTTTAAATATAAGTGTCGTTTCTTCATATAAATTTCACTCTACATTTTTATATCAATTCTTATTTGTTTTTTAATCACGATTTACCAGAAATATCGGTTTGGAATTAACCTGTTTTATTGGCTAATGATATGATTGACATATTGGCTGACCGGAGACAAAAAAATAATTTAGTTATGACGTCCTAGAGAATTAATCAAAATGGTGTTGGGTGTTTGTCAACCGACCGGTTAGACACAATATCTATAATATTAATAAAATATCTAAGGCGCATATAAATAATTTTTTAAATTCTGAACAAAGAATTCATAAACTAACTAACTAACTAACCATCACGCCGTCTCCCCGAAGGGATAGGCAGAAAGAATGAACCGCCACACTTTTCTTTGCTGACATATTTCTATCGCCTCCTCAAAATTCATACATCGTGTCATGCAAGCGCGTCGATTTCTCTGACTCCTCACATGGCCGACATTCAATATTTGATTTATTTGATCGTGCCACGTTTTACTCGGTCTTCCTCTATTTCTAGTTCCATTTACATCGTTAACATTGAATTTTTTTACCATTCTTTATTCGTTCATTCTTTCCGTATGTCCAAACCATCTTAATGATCCTTTCATTATTTTGGTAATATTACCATCATTCGCACCGCATTCACTTCTTATATTTTCATTCGACACTATCATACATAGAGTGTCCACACATTCGTCTAAGAGATCTCATTTCTACTGCATTTATTCTACTTTCGTTCCTTCTTTTGCCAGTTCCATGCTGCAGTGAGAAATTTCAGCATTGAAAAATACATTTTTGTTACTGGCCTCTTAGTATATATTACCGCAAGGCGAGTGTTAAAAAGGAATATGTCACTTAATTATGATTGTCAATGTATATTATTTGATAACTGTTAACCTCTGGGGACAATACAACCCCCTGGATCTACAGAGTGTCACTGGAGAGACGTTTTAGCTTTAGAAAATACTGCGCGTTACTGGTCAATTGGTATCCATCACCGTAAGGTGAGTGTTAAAATGACACGAAAACAATAAGGAATTGGTTATTTCACTTGATTACGAATAATCCAATCTTAATAGATGGCGCTAGTGTAGGTTGAACTTAAAAATGTGAAGTGTTGTCCGACATTGTAGCATATATACATCTTCCAAAAAATTGTCAGACGTGGTGGTCGTAAGAAGTGCGGAATAGGGAATGTTGTATTACATAAAGCGTACGCTTAACTCTACCAATGACAGGTCGTAAGTCCTGTAAACGCCTCGAACACCATATATTCTGTTTTCAATTTGCATCTTCGTCTCTATTGAGATACAATTAATCCTTAAAAATGATAACCTGCAATGGGTAAAATCCAGTATTCATCTACAAGTATTTGTATACATTCAAAATGTTACGAATAACTTATAACCTTATTTGATAAGAGACTACTGAAGACTGCAATGTTTTGAAAGTCTTTGCATAGTGCGCCCTTGAGGTAATTGATTTGACAATATGCCACGCTAAAAAATAAATACCTGTGAATCTCTGAGATCTATACAGCTTTTTGGAACTTCAGAGCGCCCCCTGGGGAGACGTTTCAGCTTTAGAAAACACATCTCTAGTGTCCGTTAGGCAGTGTTTTTGGTCGAAATTATAATCGAATGTCATTTTCTTGCGAGAAGAGAAGAATTCACCACGGTTAAAAAGCGAACAGCAAAAATCGCGCAGCGCAAAAAGTGTCTGTCATTTCGGTGACATTAATCGGATAGTGGTTTTATGTTATGAAAAGAAAACCGTCGGAATTTGATATTAACTTTTTTAACAGTGTTGTTTATTTTACTCGTTTAAAAAATGGTTCTTATCAAACGAGTCTTAAAATAGTTTTTATTTATACATTATATATACACACAAAAAATACGACCGCCTACGATTTTTTGCACGTGACCCACAATCAAGAAGTGGCGAATTCAAACTTTATATTCTTCTTCTTCTTCTGCTTTATTTAGGACTGTGTCCTGTTATTTCTCGGAGCCTGTTCCTGGGATGCAGATGTCCAACTGTCTCGCCATCTTTTAGGCGGTCTTCCTGCAGGTCGATTTCCTGTTGGTACTTTATTTGCGGTTACATTTATCACTCTTTCAGAACATGCTCTTTCCACATGATTTCTTCAGTAGCGTCTTCTCAGTCTTCCCCATCGCAAGACATCTTTCACATTGCAGATCTTTCTTATTTCAGAATTTCTTATTCTGTCTCGGAGTGTCGTTCCCGCAACATATCGTCAAGTGGATGAATTTGTATATTTCGGAAGAATGTTTACAAATGACGGGCGTTTTGAGAGGGATCGCGCGAGACGAAACGCTGGAGAGAAAGAAAACGGTTGGTTCTAAAGAAGAAATTAAGCGGTGTATAAATAAATTAAAGGAAAGACATATGGAATAGAAATGATAGCTGATACCATCAGAACAAAAAGTCTCATAAGAACCACAGAAACGAAGACTCTCCGATCCGTTGCGGGAATGACACACATGTGGAAAGAGCATGTTCTGAAAGAGTGATAAATATAGCCGCAAATAAAGTACCTTGACCTGCAGGAAGACCACCTAAAACTGGCGAGACAGTTGGACATCTGCATCCCAGGAACAGGTTTCGAGAAATAGCATGACACAGTCCTAAATAAAGCAGAATAAGAAAAAGAAGAAGAATACACTACAAATTAAGTGCTTCATACGAAAGAAAAATATATATTTTAGTTTTTTGTGCATATTGATGAATAAATTTATTTTAAATTTGAGCTGTCACCTGTCGTGGATGAAAATCTTGATATGTATTTGGTATCATACTTAAAACTCATCTTAAGATTCTGACAGAGGAAATGCAACCTATTTTACATACTAATTGATACAAAGAAAGAACCCATTGAAACAAAAAAAAAGTAAAAAAACGGTACAATGCACCAATTAAAGATGTTATCGTATCATTTTGCACTACATATTATTATAATGGTGATGTGTTTTACTCCCATCTTCCCTCTGCAGTGGCGTAGGATATTTTTTATATCCACAACACAATGGTGTTCTTGTACCGACCCTTATGTATGGAAGCGAAGCATGAAAGTAGAACAAATGCAGTAGAAATTAGATCTTTTGTATACAGCAGGTCGTTTGAACCCAATTACTGTACACATTTTATTATAACTAACTAACTTTACATATCAGACTTGACCAAATTTGAGATCTTAAAAATTGTACACAGAATGACCATGGAAGAGACAACAGACAGCAGCTACAAATTAACTAAAAATTCAGATATACACAGACACTAGACCAGGAACTGTGACAGATATCACTTACCGAATGCACGAGCTAAGACAGGACGATCAAGGATATTGAACAATGGACTGAAACTTTACAATGAACTACAACTCAATTTAAAATATATCTGAAACATTACATAATTAATAGTAAGATCTAAAAAGTTATCTATATAACCCAATTAAGTTTTTTAAAAATTAATAAAACTAAAACTAACCTTTCTTTCCTGACATATTTCTCTCGCTTCCTCAACATTCGTACATCGCGTCATGCACGCGCGTCGAATTCTCTGACTCCTCACATGGCCGACTTTCAATATTTGACTTATTTGATCGTGCCACGTTTTCCTCGGTCTTCCTCTATTTCAGGTTCCATTTACATCGTTAACATATAATTTTTTTACCATTCTTTCTTTATTCATTCTTTCCATATGTCCAAACCATCTTAATGATCCTTTCATTATTTTGTTCATAACACCATCATTCGTACCGCATTCACTTCTTATATTTTCATTCGACACTCTATCATACACAGAGTACCCACACATTCGTCTAAATGTCGACCTTCGTGGCAGAGTGGCAAGAGCTCTGACTTCCATACCGAAGGCCCCGGGTTTGATTCCCGGCGATGGCGATGCGATTGTCACACTGTCATTGGTTTGGTGTAGAATTCACGTGACAATAAAATGGCGATAGATTGGCTACCTATCACATGTCATGAGAATCAATATAATAGCTAAAATAAATTGTATTACATTAAATGGGTTCAAACGACCAAGAGAAAAAAATAAAGTTAATGCGCTTTTCACCATTCTTTCTTTCCATGTGTCCTAACCATCTCAACGATCCTTTCATTATTTTGTTCATTACACTTTCATTTACACTGCATTCACTTCTTATATTTACATTAGACACTCTATCAGCAGATTTTTAATACATTCGTAAGAGATCTCATTTATACTGCATGAATTCTACTTTCATCCTTATTTTGCAAGTTCCATGCTTCACTTCACCATTTTGTACTGCCACTTATTTAAATATCCCTTTGGTAAAACAGGTAAAACAGAGAAATATTTTAAACAGTTAAATTAAATAACTTGTTTTATGTATCACAATTGTATTTTATTTTACGCGACAGCTGTTTCGTCAACCTATGTTGACATCATCAAGTGTTACAATAATATTGTAACACCTGATGATGTCAACATAGGTTGACGAAACAGCTGTCGCGTAAAATAAAATACAATTGTGATACATAAAACAAATTTATTTATTTAACAGTTTAAAATGTTAAGGTATCATAGTGTTTCGGCCAAAACAATGGACTACAAAAATATTTTTTAATAATTTTGCACACATTGAGACAGATAGCTTTTTACCGCCTGCCACTGGTCATGCCAGCCGCCCATGTGTCATGTCATCCCGTCTCCTATTGTATTGTAATTCTCACCGTGTCATTATTCACCGATGAAAGCTGCCGGCATAGAACACATCACTCTCACTTCACGAGACTTGGATCGATTCTAAGTTTTTTTTTTTCATTAATCCGTACGTATTTTTTACACCGAGTTAAGTTTATTTAATTGGTTGAATTTATTTTTATTATAACCAAACCGCAGAGCTAAAAAGAAGAATTGGACTAAGCTGGGCAGCTTTAGGAAACATGGGTTACATCCTTAAAAACCGGAAAATGCCGATCAACCTGAAACGAAAAGTCTATGAAGCCTGCGTTCTGCCAGTTGGTACTTATGGTCTTGAAACTGTTACATTGTCCAAACAAAGTGCCGAGAAACTACGAGTGACTCAAAGAGCCATGGAAAGAGATATGTTAGGAATAAGCTTAAGAGACAGAGTCAGAAACGATACGGTGAGAGAAAAAACACAGGTCACTGTCATCATCCACCGGGTGGCGACTCAAAAATGACAATGGGCAGGTCACGTAGCCAGAAGCTCAGATGAAAAGTGGACAAGAAGACTGCTGGCTTGGAGACCGTGGACGGCAAAGAGAAGTGCAGGGCTACCGCAACTACGGTAAAAGGATGATCTGAACAGACACGTCGGAATAACCTGGATGCAATCTGTACAGGACAGAGTGACATGGAAGAGAATGGAGGAGGCCTTTGTCCAGGAGTAGACGGAAATAAGCTGAGGAAAAAGAAGAAGAAGAAGATTATTATTATTATTTATATTATTATCTCGTGACCCAGATGAAAAGTGGACAAGGCGACTGCTGTGTTGGCCACAGTGAGGAATAGTCACAAGAGCTGAACCTCTGTAAGCCAGATGAGGTTTTGATTCAAAATTTCTTACGCAAGCCGGGCTTCTGGGCTTCTATGGAAGTACCGCCACTGACCACAAAGCACCACTAATGGAACACGGTCCAACAAATATGGCGATAACTTCATATATAATTTAAATATTTTATTCAAAAATAGGTCAAATCAATTTAAAACATAATAAAATAAGGATTAATTGTATCTCAATAGAGACGAAGATGTAAATCGTTCTCTGGGAACAGAATATGGTGTTCGAGGCGCTTATGTACATATAAGGGCCTCGGCCACCATATTCTGTTCCCAGAAAACAATTTACATCTTCGTCTCTATTGAGATACAATTAATCCTTATAAAAAAATAATTTATCCTCAATGGGTAAAATCCAGTATTTGTCTACAAGAATTTGTATACATTCAAAATGTTGTATGATGTAACTAACTAACCATCACGCCGTCTCCCCGAAGGGGTAGGCAGAAAGAATGGACTGCCACACTTTTCTTTCCTAAAATATTTCTCTCGCTTCCTCAACGTTCATACATCGTGTCATGCACCCAAGTCGATTTCTCTGACTCCTCACATGCCCGACATTCAATATTTGATGTATTTGATCGTGCCACGTTTTCCTCGGTCTTCCTCTATTTCTGGTTCCATTTACATCATTAACATATAATTTTTTTACTATTCTTCCTTAATTCATTCTTTCCATATGTCCAAACCATCTTAATGATCCTTTCATTATTTTGTTCATGACACTATCATTCGCACCGCATTCACTTCTTATATTTCCATTCGACACTCTATCATACACAGAGAATCTACACATTCGTCTAAGGCATCTCATTTCTACTGCATTTATTGTGTTTATGTCTATTGTTATATTGTAATTTTTAAATTTCACAATTGTATATTATGTTTAAAATGTTTTTTGTATGTTTTTGTATTCTATAGTCATAAGCGCTTTGGTTATATACTGTATTCTTTATGATTAAAAAAAATTGAAATTCAAGATTCCCTTAAGCCGAGTCACCAGCTTGGTCGTATAATAGAAATCTCTTTTCAGCACTAATGAGCTACCGCCGAAGAGGTTTCAATTTGCCGACACATTCGAATATAAGCAGAGAATGGGGTTAAGTATTGAAAAAAATGGTATATATACGTAGTCGTATACACGCGGCCACGACCAGACACAAAAGCTACAAATAAAGGAATCAAATACGAATTCTCGGCCATAGAAAAGGCTGAAAACAGACCTCTGTTTGTACTATTTTACATTTCTATTGGGCCAACAGAGCTAGTCGCTGCGGGCGATACATTGACATTATTATGAAGAGCTGCCTATTCATAGTGTTCTTTATAAAACTCAAGAATTCAAGATGTACGAGTATCTTATACTTTAAGGGAAATATAATATAAACTAATTAACTAACTAACTTATTATTTTGTTCATAACACCAGGGTTGCTGACGTCATGGACCGATGGCTGGACACTTGGCTAGACAGGGTGGCAACAGATGGGCACCCAGGATACTCAGTTGGAGACCATGGGTAAATAGGCGAAGTGCGGAAGGCCACCGATGATATTGTCAAAAGGGTTGGAAAATCTTGGATACAAAGAGAGCAGGATAGAGACGAGTGGAGGAAATTGGAAGAGGCCTATATCCAGCAGTGGAGGGAAGAAGGCTTACAAAGAAGAAGAACAAACTAACTAACTAATACGCCGTCTCCGCGAAGGGGTAGACAAAAATAATGGACTACCACACTATTCTTTCCCGACATATTTCTCTCGCTTCCTCAACATTCAAACATCATTTTAAGCCCGCACGTCGATTTCTCCAACGTGGCCGACATTCAAAATTTTATTTATTTAATCGTGCCACGTTTTCTTTGGTCGTCCTCTATTTCTAGTTCCATTTGCATCATTAACATATAGTTTTTTTTTCCATTATTTTTTTCATTCACGATTTCCAAGTGTCAAAACCATCTTAATGATCCTTACATTATTTTATTCATGTCACTTTCGTTCCCACCGCATTAACTTTATTTTTTTACCTTGTATATAACAGGTCGTTTGAACCCAATTATTGTATACAATTAATTTTAGCTATTATATTAATTCTCATGATATGCGACAGGTAGCTAATCTATCGCCATTTTATTGTCGCGTGAATTCTACACTAGACCAAAGACAGTGTGACAATCACACTGCCATCGCCGGGAATCGAACCCGGGACCTTCGGTATGGAAATCAGAGCTCTTACCACTCTGCCACGCACGCGATTTCTCTGACTCCTCACATGGCTGACATTCAATATTTGATTTATTTGATCGTGCCACGTTTTCCTCGGTCTTCCTCTATTTCTGGTTTTTATTTACATCATTAACATATAACTTTTTTACCACTCTTTCTTCATTCATTTTTCCATATGTCCAAACCATCTTAATGATACTTTCATTATTTTGTTCATAACACCATCATTTGCACCGCATTCACTTCTTATATTTTCATTCGAAACTCTATCATACACAGAGTATCCACACATACGTCTAAGAGATCTCATTTTTACGGCATTTATTCTACTTCTATCCTTCTTTTTCCATTTCCATGCTTCGCTTCCATACATAAGGGTCGGCACAAGAACACCATTGTCCACTGCCATTGTAGCTTTTTTGGATAGGTTTTTGTTTGCGATGACAACTTTAAGTGCACCATTCACCTTGTTGCCTGCCCCAACCCATCTTTCAATATCCCTCTCCACTCGCCCACATTTTGTAAACATACTACCCAAATATACTGTCTACAAATTTTCATCTACTTGCTACAAATTTTCACCATTCAATCTAATGCTCTTTATAAATATTAACTGCTTTAATTTTGAAAGCCTATCCAAAAAAAGCTTAAATAGCAGTGCACAATGGTATTCTTGTACCAAAGCATGGAACTGGCAAAAGAATCATAAAAGAAGAATAAATTAATCTCGTAGACGAATGGAGGAAAAATCTGTGTATGATAGAGAGTGTCGAATGAAAATATTAGAAGTGAATGCAGTGCGAATGATAGTGTTATGAACAAAATAATTCTAGGATAATGAAGGTGGTTTGGACACATGGAAAGAATGATTGAATAAAGAATTGTAAAAACTAGAAATATATGAAGACCGAGGAAAACGTGGCACGATCAAATAAACTAAATATTGAATGTCACCACGTTGGAGAAATATACGTGTGTGCGTGACACGATGTATTAATGTTGAGGAAGCAAGATAAATATGTCAGGAATGAAAAGTATCATAGTGTTTCGGCCAAAAAAATGGACTATTCAATAAGCGAAATGAATCCTGGGACATGATTGCGGCAGAAAACACTTGTGTTGGGGACATGCGAACAGATTAATTAGACTAAGCAATTAAACAAGCGTACAGTCACGACTCTCGAGTGGTCCATATCTTACTTTGTCCAGGTAGACATGAACTGAGGTGTAGCTCTTAAGATAATATCTGTGGTTCGGCCAGGATCGTATGAGGATTCAACGCAACTAAAATCGCACTCTCTAACGAAGGCCATCATCGTGTAATTATTAATTTGGATTAACATTAATTAAGGGTTGGTGGTTTGGATACATGGAAACAATAAATGAAGAAAGAAATCAACGATGTAAACGGGACATGACATAGAGGAACACCGAAGAAAACATGGCATAATCAAATCAATCAAATATGTTATTTCGCCCCCTTGAAGAGTCGGAGAAATCGACGTGCGTGCATGACACGATGATGTGCCACGACGGTCGTATTAATAACAAACAAAAATATATCACGCCGTTTCCCCGCAGGGGTAGGCAAAGATAATGGACCGCCACACTACTCTATCCCGACACACCTATCTAACTTCCTCCACATTCATACAACGAGTCATACACGCACGTCGATTCTTCCGACTTCTAACAAGACCAGACTTTAAAATTTGATTGATACGGTCATGCCGTGTTTTCCTCGGTCTACATCGACTCATCGTTCATTACATCGTTAACGTAAACTTTCATACATACATTCTTTCTCCATCCATGTGCTCCATATGTCCGAACCAACGCAGCGATCCTTTCGTAATTTTGTTCATAATACCTTCTTCCGCTCTACATTCCTTTCTTATATCATATTTATTAATTAATATACTTTGTGCAGATATATTAATTAATAAATATGAATTAAAACGTCTGTCTTCTAGGAGTTTTATTAAACTTTAGATGAAATGACATGTTTCGCCCTTCTAATGCATTATTAAATGGCATTTGATTTTAAGGATGTTAACGGGACATGACATAGAGGAAAACCGAAGAAAACGTGGCATAATCAAATTAATCAAATATAATATAATGTCGCCCATTTGAATAGTCTGAGAAATCGACGTGTAACGAGTCATACACGCACCCGATTCTTCCGACTTACGTGACCAACCATTAAAATTTTATTAATTTGGTCATGCCATGTTTTCCTCGGTCTACCTCGACTCCGTACTCTATTTACATCGTAAACTGTTAAATTATAAATCTTTGTTTTATGTATTACAATGTATTTTTGTATTTTTATTTTTCGCGACGGCTGTTTCGTCAACCTATGTTGACATCATTAGGTGTTACAATGATCGAATGTCGCGAAAACTAAAAATGCAATTGTGATACATAAAATATGTTTTTTTTTTAATGCAACAGTTTATAATGTTAAAGTATCATCAAGACACGTGTCAGACCCATAATGACTTATGGTATAGAATCGAGGGCTGACACAAATAGAACCAAAGCACTATTACGAATCGCGGAAATGAAGACACTCCGCGCTATTCTGGGCAAAACACTGAGGGACAGAATCAGAAACACACTAATACGTGAGACCTGCGGTACCGAAGATATTGTCAGATGGGGCAGGAAAATAAGACGCTTCTTGCGCGACCACGTAGAGTACGAATGAGCAACGATAGACTCCCCCAAGCAGCCGCAAACAACGTGCCAATGGGAACTCGCCAACCCGGAAGACCTACGAAGAGATGGCGAGACAGTTAGAGTTCTGTGTCCCAGAAGACCTCGACGCCATAAAAACAGATCTACTATCTATTAAAAGAGGAAAAAGAAGAAAGTATCATAGTGTTTCGGCCAAAACAATGGACTTATTTATATCGTTAACGTTTCCTTTTCAACCATTCTTTCTCCATCCAAAGGAAGAAACCATGACAGTCTGCAACATTAGCGTGAATGGTGAAAATTTGGAGCAAGTAGTTGGGTTCGTGTATTTAGGTAGTATGTTTACAAGAGATGGCCGAGTGGAGAGGGATATTGAAAGAAGGGTTGGGGCAGGCAACAAAGTGAAGGGTGCACTTCATCGCAAACAAAAACCTATCCAAAAAAGCTAGAATGGCAGTGCACAATGGTGTTCTTCTACCGACCCTTATGTATGGAAGCGAAGCATGGAACTGGCAAAAGAAGGATGAAAGTAGAATAAATGCAGTAGAAATGAGATCTCTTAGACGAATGTGTGGATACTCTGTGTATGATAGAGTGTCGAATGAAAATATAAGAAGTGAATGCGGTGAGAATTATGGTGTCATGAACAAAATAATTAAAGGATCATTAAGATGGTTTGGACATATGGAAAGAATGAATGAAGAAAGAATGGTAAAAAATGATATGTTAATGATGTAAATGGAACCAGAAATAGAGGAAGACCGAGGAAAACGTAGCACGATTAAATAAATCAAATATTGAATGTCGGCCATGTGAGGAGTCAGAGAAATCGACGCGCGTGCATGACACGATAAAGAAAAGTGTGGCAGTCCATTCTTTCTGCTTACCCCTTCGGGGAGACAGCGTGATGGTTGGTTAGTTAGTTAGTTAGTTTCTCCATCCACGCGCTCCATATGTCCGAGTCAACGCAGCGATCCTTTCATAATTTTGTTCATAATACCTTCTTTCGCTCTACATTGCTTATTAATAAATTTGACAATATCATATATGCGTTCAACATACATTTGTCTAAAGTACGGACCTGCAAAACAATACTAGCCAGCGATTGCAGATACGATCTTGCAGTAGACATTCAAGAAGCAAGTGCAATTACCTATGCGCCAGAAACTAATGATTTATCTCTTAGTGCCTACGTAGAACGGACAAGGATACGTTTTATCTTTTATTGCAACTGTTAAACCGCTGCATCTTTACCTACGTACACAAATATTAAGCAGTCCATTCACGTTGCGATTCCACACGACGCAAGTGTCTGACACATGGATACATAAACGAGTTTTTTAAGGGGCGCTTTATATTTATTGTATTTTGAAATATGATTTAACCTCTCCTTGAGTATGGACGCACGGGAGCGTCCAGTAGAAAAAAGTCTCAAAGGGGTATTGAACATCCGTTCGAAAAGTAGGCCACAACGGCAAACGCACGCTCCTCACGGTTCCTGCTAACCTTGCGTTTTCATCAAACGTTTTTATTGAATGTTTTGATAATGTAAAATAATAATACGCTTGATAGTGAGTTCGCAAGGCGAAATTTATCATTAGCAAAAATATAATAAAACTTCTTGATAACAGACTTTTTTATCAAACATTTTTATTAAATGTTTTGATAATGTTAAATAATAATAAAATTTTATATCAAATGTAATTATTTAGCAGGCATGGCTTATGCATTTACAAATGTTTTGAATATGTAAATTAACAATAACATTTGATAGTGAGTTAGCTAGGCGAATTATGTCATTCCCAAAAACTTACTAAATTGTAAAAAATCTTTTAACCTATTTAATTAAATTCCACTTAGGGTCCCTAAGTGGAATTTTACTAAATATATATATTTTTTAATTAATTCCTAACTATTTTTATTTTCATTATTAACAATATCAACCTTCGTGGCAGAGTGGTAAGAGCTCTGATTTCCACACCGAAGGTCCCGGGTTCGATTCCCTGGGATGTCTTTGTTCTGGTGTAGAATTCATGTAATAATAAAATAGCGATGGATTGGCTACCTATCACATGTCATAAGAATCAATATAATAGCTAAAATAAATTGTATACAGTAATTGGGTTCAAACGACCTGTTGTTGAATTTTAAATAATATTATAACATTATTTTTAAGGCAAGGTACGCATCTATAAGATATGTGTGCGACCAATCCTCACATATGGCATTGAATCGAGGGCAGACACTGTCAAGACAAAGAGCATGCTCAGGACAACCGAGATGAAAACGCTCCGCGCTATAGCTGGCAAGACCCTACGTGATCGAGTTTGGAATACAGCAATCCGAGAAATCTACGAGGTCGAAGATGTGGTCAGATGGGGACGTCAAAGACGGCGATACTGGCATCAACACGTAGAAAGGATGAGCTCAAATAGAATACCACACATAGCTCTCCATGGAACGCCAAACGGACAACGCCGACCAGGAAGACCCCCGAAACGGTGGAGAGAAAGCTGGAGTTCAGCATCTCAAGAGGACCCGCCTGAAATAACAGACTCCTGAGTCTACCAAAAGGGAAGAAGAAGAAGAAGAACATTATTTTATTAAATAATAATAACAGTGAATAGTGAGTCATGAAATATAATCAAACTTCCATAAAACAAATGTTATCATTTGTATATTTGAGTTTTACTTCGTTGTTCAAGAAATAATAACAAAAAAATAATAAGTTATTGTTTATGTACGTGGGCAGGGCAATAATACTATTAAACCGCATCTCTTCGGATGTGGATATTTTTCACGATAGTGAGGCTACCCTCAGAAAGCATCTATCTCTCATGTATTAAATTACTATTTGCTTCTCTACTTATTGTACAAAAATGTTAATCTTTACCAAACTGTTCTCGAATATTTTTTATTTTTTTTTATTTTTTATTTTTATTTTTTTAAATTGTCTTCTGTTTTTCTTTTTTCCGACTTACTCTTATTTGTTTTCTTGTTATACTATTTGTAAATATGTTTTTTTAAATTGTTAATTTTATTTTTGTGATTATAAACGATTTGGATGTGTTTCTGTAATGTTTATAATTTTTTTTGAATAAATTGAATTGAATTGAATGTACGTGAGTGTGTCGCTTAAATAATATCTATGGTCCGCGCATGTAGGCACCTTAAGGTATCAGAAATTCGTTCTCACGATGCCCAGAGGTATGCGAGTAGGTACTTAAATATATTGAGAAAATCAGGTTAACCTGAAACGGAGCAGACCGATTGTGAAATAGTCACTACCTGTAAAATAGTCGCTACCAATATATTATATTATACGTTTATTAAGCTATAACATTTACTACCGAACGGTTCGATTGGTACTTCCAAACAGTTCTATAGGTAATCAGAATTACATTTATGGGATTACAAATGGTAAATCCTTCTTATTCTTCTTTTTCAGCCAATTTCCGTCCACTCCTGGACAAATGCCTCCTCCATTCGCTTCCATGTCACTCTGTCTTGTGCAGACTGCATCCAGGTTATTCCGACGTGTCTGTTCAGATCATTCAACTCATTTCTTCAGATTAATTAGGGGATACTTCGAGAACTCGGACGTACTGGAGGATGTTGGTCTGTTGGATGTTGGACAGAAGTCCCCGATAGATATCTCCGACAGCAACAGCACAGATTGTTTTACCTACCGGCCGCCAGAACCAATCTGCCTCTGGTGACACCGGTGGGAGGAGCAATTAGTCTGCTGAACGCGGTCTCCTCGGAGATCGACGTGTTTCATGTTAATGAAAGTACGTTCAGGGGACAAATACTCTTGACTTTGGAAAGCATCTTGTCTTCCTAATGTCGAACCATTACTAATGCGTTCCTGGTATTATGTTGTATGTTTATAATATCTTATCTGTACTCAATAGATGCCTTAAACATTTATACTGTTTGTTATGTCTTTTGTGTAAATAAACTGATTTGATTTGATTTGATTTTGAATTGATCATACTTCCACCGTAGTTGCGGTCGCCATTGTCGAATTGCAAATCATCTAGCGATGCCCTAGCAAAGCGAAACATGTCACTTCTATTATTTAATAAGATTAAACTAATTTTAAAAAACACTGTTTGTTAGTTTTATAGAGCTGCCTAAAGCTGTTGACAAAGTTCTGCTGGAGAATACAATATCCCTTCATCAATGATCAAAACTATCCACAGTATGAATAGAAATGGTAAGAGACGCGGAGTAGAACAGGTGGAGATTTAACAAAGGAGATACACACCGTACGAGTAACTGGCATTAAACAGGGAGACAGTCTAAGTCCTTTTTTTATTTACCATTATTATGAATAAAATAAACATAAATTAAATAAACACAATAGTCCGGATCGTCCATGTCAACATGTGCAACATCGAAAAAAACATTATGTGTTATTACATTATGTGCTAAATTAAAAAACGGTGGATTCGTGGAACATAAATTAAATAGACAATATGTGCACCATCTAAAAAGAACATTTTGTGTTAAATTATTTTTATATTGTTATTTTATTTTATATCATTGTATTTTATATTATTTGTTTTAGATTCATTTTGTGGGTGTTGCACGATCAAAGTGTGCGCGGGAGATGCCTATTGGTGGCGATGAGGTTCGCAACCCATCACACCGCGTCTCCCGCGGAGCGAAAAGAGAAGGATGGAGTGCCGCATCAGTAAAAGTGTGACAGTCCATTCTTTCTGCCTACCCTTTCAGGGAGATGGCGTGATGGTTAGTCAGTTAGTTTTATGAATAAAATAACATAATAGATGTCTTCATTGGACCTAGGTAACAAAATGGGAAAAAATGTTATCAATATAGTATGCTATGCTGACGACGCTCCAATACTAGCAGAGAATGAAGATGACCTTCAGAGAATGCTCTACAAATTTCACCTTGCATCTAAAAAATATGACATGACGATTTCTTTCAGTAAAACAAAGTGCCTAACGATATCAAAAGAGCCGCTCAGATGTAAACTGATCATCGATTACACACCTATTGAGCAAGTCATGCGATTCATTTACGTAGGCATAGTGATCTGTAGCTACAGTAACTTTACATACATGACGAAGTGCGAGCACAAACCAACAAAGCGACTGACTTGGCTGGCTTCTTGCGCGACACCATATAGAGAAACAAATGGTAAAGTCAAGATATACAAGGCATGCGTCCGCCCTATCATGACGTATGGAATAGAAGTCAGAGCCGATACCAAAAGGACTAAGAACCTTCTTGGAGTAGCAGAAGTGCGAACCCTGCGCTCCATCGCAGGCAAAACCCTCAGAGATTGGATCAGAAATGAAACGATTAGGTCTGTCTGTGGTGTTGGGGACATAGTAAGATGGAAAAGAAGCAAAAAGCGTTTTTGGAGAGATCACGTGGACCGCATAGAGAATATAAGAATTGCAAAAATTGTTAAAGATGGACCACCGGACCATGTCCGGACACAGCCCACCTGGAAGACCGCCTAAGAGATGGAGGGACAGCTGGATCTCATCATCCGACGAGATATGATTTCTGTGTCACAGATCGTCAGATCTACTAAAAAAAGAAGAAGAAGTTAAATATGATAACTAAAGCAGCAAGAGATTAGCGGGAAGGCTACCAAAAAGATGGAGAGATGGCTGGACATCATCATACTAGGACAGCTCACCTGTATAAACAGATCATATGACCTAAACTAACAGGAAGAAGAAGAAACTACTAGATAACAATAGTTTTTATCATTATTGAATATTTGAAAACGGAGTTTTACATCATACTTATCTGGATTAGTCAACATTCATTCATCATGTCATGCACGCACGTCGATATCTTAGACTCCCGTGGCCGATTTTTAGTATTTGATTGATTTGATCACACAGCGTTTTCCTCGATCTTCTTGACAATTCTTCTCCCAGAAATCTCCAGATGAAAGCTTGTATTAAATAATAATGAAATAAATCGATGTTTTTTAAATAACTCCTTGCACTTTTGGGCAAGCAGTTATCAAAAAAACATCCTGGCTTGCTGGTATCGACAGGCTGGTCAACTGAGATCATTGATAAGAATGTACTGGAAAACGATATATGATAGAATCATCATCATCGGCTGTCCCTCGTGTCCCGTGAGTTGCTGCTCATGGATGTTGCCACTGGCTCCTGTTCATTGGTTTTGTTTTGACCGGAAGTCTACACTGCCCCTTGGTGGGTGTGTTCTGATCTACTTTTCTGTTTATAATGTGTCTTTTATATATACTGTTTTTTTTTATTCATTTCTGCTCTTTCTAAAACCTGTCCTCCATCCATCCCATCCCAATTTATTCATTCTTACTTAACATCTTCCCGCCTCCCTCATACACCATCTTCTTCCTGTTTTAAAATTTAGTTTGTTATATATTTGTCCTATTGTGTATTGTGAATTAATGTGTGTTTTATATAATTTTAATGTGTTTTTTTTTTTACTAATTTAAGGTGTGCTTTATATAATATTTACTTCTGATTTTATTTCATAATAAAGAGATGTGAGGCCGCGCGGGAGATATATAAGGTTAAAAGAATAGATTAAATGTGGTCTGTCACCCTTTTGATTGATGACAAGAAAAGGCTAAATTAAATGAACGTAAGTCCCGGATGGACAAGGAACAGGCCTAGATAGTGCAGCGAGACTGACGAAAGGGCGTCGCTGCGTCCTATAACAGTCTCGGGTGGTGGTGGGAACCTTATATATGTCCCTCGTGTCCGAGGAAGACTGTCCTTCACGGTTGTGGGTCCGCATGTGACTGAAGAGCCCGATCCTGGACCCACATATTCTGGGGCGTCTGGGGCAGGGGAAGGCGCTTGTCATGGAGCCGTCACTGTCTCCCAGTGGTCTTTCCTTTCTCCTCCTCCTCTCAGCGGCGTCGTCTCTGCGCTGTGCTTCAGAGTCTTGTGTGCCTTTATGTACTGCTGTTCTCCACCTAGGTCTGTCCTCTGCAGTCTTTTCCCAGCAATCACAGTCGATGCCAGTCTTTTGTAGGTTTCCTTTAAGGGAGTCCCTAAAGCGCTTCCTCTGGCCACCGTGTGAGCGTTTTCCTTGGGTAAGCTGAGAGTACATTATCTTCCTTGGGAGTCTTGTCTCAGTCATTCTGACGACGTGACCAGCCCAGTACAGTTGTTTTTGGATAATGGCAGCCTTAATACTTGTCATATTGACCTCAGCAAGTATGCTGTCATTTGTCCGTTTATCCTGCCATATGATAAAATACCGAACGACGAAATAAGGAAGAAATTTATGACAGATGATTGCATCATAAGTGAAATTAGAAAAGGATCCCTGAGATGGTTTGGACATATGGAACGAATGGATTAGAGAAGGGTTGAAATGTTGGGTTCAAAAAGTGTAAGAAGAAAAACAAGCCGTTGATGTTCCAAGGAAAGTTAAAAAAATAATCAAATATTGAAAGGCGGCCACATCTAAAGTTGGAAAATTCGGCGAGCGTGCATGTTACAATGTATGAATGTAGTAGAAGCTACAAGGTAAATCAGGACAAAGCAGTTTAGCGGTAGATCCTCTCTACCTATCACTCTGTGGAAACGGGGTGATGGTTAGTTACTAAAATTACTAAAGTTACCCAATTTAAACATTTATACTTTTTCTACTATACTTTTTAACCGATCACGAAAATCAGATGCAGCGTTCACATTTAGATTTAAAACACGTCCTAATGCGCCCTTGAGGTGATTGCATCACAAAAACGGCGCTTTAAAAGGTAGCATATTATTATTATTAAAAGGCGGCCATATTTTAAGTCGGAAAAGTCGACGAGCTTGCATGTAACGATGTATAATTGTAGAGGAAGCTCGAGAGGTATGTCTGCCTACACCTCCGAGGAAACTGCGTTATGGTTAGTTAATTTTATTTAATTTTCATTTAAGAAGATGATAGTTGGATTATATTCAATATTTCAGGAATGTTTGTTACACCGCAATTTACGTAAAAGCCTTATTTTTCAGCGCGGCTCGTGAAACGGTTTCAGGCTAACCAGTCCCGGGTTCAATACCCGATGCGGTCGCCGTCCCAAGCCTAGTGGAACAGCCCGCGCGGTGTATGAGTGTAGCCGAAAACACCGAATACGTATAATTAGTGCGAGACCAGCAGCGTGACGGGGAAAGCCGGGTTACACGTCACAACGGGGTAAAAGTGAACGATTATAAAAAAGAAAAATTGTTAACACATTTTTTAGATTATATCTTCGTAATGCTGTAGGGTAAGATTTCATTGTGGCAAGGGAATATACGAACAGAGGTGACAGAGAGTTCATAATACATAATAATAAAAAAATTGATAATTTATAGAGCGCCATTTTTATGAATTACTCATCTCAAGAGCGCTGTAGAAAATGCTTCGTTCGTGAGGGCTGCAACCAACGCATTCGGTCAACCCTTCTTAACTGGAAAGGAAAATTTGAAAATGTGCGTTTTGAGTCTCGATCTAAACTCTGATTGATTCTCAATGCACTTAAGGTCTTCTGGAAGATTGTTCCAGGCTGAAGGGCCGGCTACCGCGAAGGCTCGGTCGCCAAAGTTTGTGCTAGTAAATCGTTTTGGCACAGTCAATCTACTGATCGCAGAAGTCTTAGCTGGCCGCAATGTAGACTGTCTGGCATTCAGGTTCTCGTTGATGCAGAGTTTAGATATATAAACTGGTGCCATAATAAATAATAATAATAATAATAATAAATTGGATAATTTATAAAGCGCCATTTTTATGAATTGCTCATCTCAAGGGCGCTGTAGAAGATGCTCCGTTTTATCAATCTTAATGTTTTGGCACATAGTAAAAGTTCACAAATTATTTCCAAGAATTTGGGCGTTCCCTCATAAATCATCCTGTTGCACTTCACACAATTCACTGGACACTCGGACACTCGGATACACATGTGGCAACCATCTTTGAGGTCTCGACTCGGAAATAGCCGTTTATAGACGTTTACACGATGCACTTTATATTTAAAACTTTCACGTATTTCAACTTAATTTGTTCTTTTCACTGAAACTATACGTAAATAATTAATTTTGGATACACAGATTTGTTTGATTCATTAAAAGGTGATAAAAGATGTTAAATAGACGCAAATGGAGTACTCAGACCCTCAAAATTTTATTTAAATGGGGAGCTATTTGAAAAAACGTCCGGCAGCTACAGAGCGCCAGGACTGTATACCCTGCCATACCATGCAACACCTTGAAGACCGTCCAGCAGAGCTTGTATTGTATTCTTTCTGGACATTCCAGCCAGTGGAGCTCCTCAAGATGCTGTGTTATGTGACAACTCTTCGGCACACCTCTTATCAGTCTTGCTGCTGCGTTAATATAGTATATTCCCCAGGGAATAACGTTTGCTTGGACCATCTGAATCAGGGTTTCGCAAACTATTTCCCTGGATCACAATTGTAAGCTAAGCCCGAAAGAAGGTATATTAAATGTGGCCAGGGTCCCTCATGATTTGTCAATATGTATTTTTATTTATACTAACTTAAGTCCCGCAAGGACGAAGGACGGGCCTATGTATTGAAAGAGTGAAACTGACTCAAGGCGCCTTCTAACAGCTTTGGGTACACGGTAAAAATCCTCTGAAGTGGACAACATGCACAAGATTCCACATTTGAACGTCCCCCTGCCGACAATATTATAAAAGGATTGCTGGATGTGGATGAATGAGAATGGCAATATACACGGGCAATGGCATACTTTGAAAGAGGCTTACGTTCAGCAGTGAACGACAGAACGTATTAGAAGAATAAAAAGAATCCGCTAATATGGAAAGATACATCGTATGGAAAGATACACTAAAGAACACCAAGGAGTTTGTCTACCTCGGGAGCAAAATAACATGGGACGGTCGGTCTAAGAGCGAGGTTGACAGCCGTATACATCAGGCTAGGCTTGCATTTAATAAAAGGTCGAAAATAATAGAGTCAAATAATATAGACCTAAAACTGAGAATACTCCTCATCAAGACCTATGTATGGAGTGTCTTGGTGTACGGCTGCGAGACATGGTGCCTATCCGAAAGGGATAAGCGGAGACTAGAGGCTTTTGAGATGTGGTCCTATAGAAGACTCTTTGGAATTTCCTGGAGAGACCACATCACGAATGAGGAAGTTCTTCAAGGAATCGAAGGAGGAAGGCACCTGCTCAGGACCTTGTCCGAAAGGAGGTCTCTTGCATGCCATAATGGAGGGTATGATCGAGGGGACAAACTCTAGGGGACGCCCACGCCGAGAGTACCTGGAGGACCTGTTGGTGGACGTACGCTGCTCATCATATGCAGATTTCAAAAGAGCCGCACGAGACAGGGAAAAATGGAAGAGAATAATGGAGGAAATTGCTGCAAACCAATCCCAGGATTGAAACCAGAGAAGAAGACATCGTATCTCTAATGATAGGAATCTTAGTATAAAAGTGTTCTATTGCAAATTTCCCCGTGTTAACGCTTGCCCCGTATCTCCTTTGTATTAAATATCTCAATGTTACCATGTAAGAATAGCGACAGCATAGCACGAGACCAGCCGAGCAAATCTTTTCCTTCTTTCTTCACAAACATCTACCTCGGCTATAACTGCAACTGACATGGTATTATAATATGCAAAATATTTTAATAACTGTTCACACGTTAGTGTATACATTACATAACATTAAAAAAACAGTCAACAAAAAATATTGATGTTCATACCGACAAATATAGTTAATACCTTTTGCAAACTAATCTGGAGTGCCTCAGGGATGCAAACTTGGTCCACAATATTCATCAACGAAGCTGCAAAGATTATCAGCTTTACGCGTTTCATTTCTTTAAATTGTTTAACTACTTACTTAAATAATGAGCTAAAAAGCTAACTAAAAGACTCGGGACCAGTGGCGGTACTCTCATAGAAGCCCAGAAGCTCGGCTTGCATAAGAAATTTTGAATCAAATTAATAATAAGACCTATAATGACATATAAAATAGAAACGAGAGCTGCCACCGTCAAAACAAAAAGTATCCTAAGAACCACAGAAATTAAGACTCTCCGATTCGTTTCCGGAACTACACTCCGAGGCAGAATAAAAAATTCTGAAATAAGAAAGATCTGCAATGTGGAAGATGTCGTGCGATTGGGGAAGACTGAGAAGACGGTATTAGAGAGATCATGTGGAAAGAGCATGTTCTGAAAGGTGATAAATATAGCCGCAAATAGAGTACCAACAGAAAATCGAACTGCAGGAAGACCACCTAAAAGATGGCGAGACAGTTGGACATCTGCATCCCAGGAACAGGCTCCGAGAAATAACAGGACATAACTAACTAACTAACCATCACGCCGTCTCCTCGAAGGGGTAGACAGAAAGAATGGACTGCCACACTTTTCGTTCCTAACATATTTCTCTCGCTTCCTCAACATTCATACATCATGCCATGCACGCGCATTGATTTATTTGACTCCTCGCGTGGCTGACATTCAATATTTGATTTATTTGATCGTGTCACGTTTTCCTCGGTCTTACTCTATTTCTAGTTTTATTAACATCTTTAACGTATAATTTTTTAACCATTCATTTTTCGTTCATTATTTCCAAGTGTCTAAACCATCTTAATGTTCCTTGCATTATTTTGTTCATAACACCATCATTCGCACCGCATTCACTTTATTTTTCATTCGACACACTATCATACACAGAGTATCTACACGTTCGTCTAAGAGATCTCATTTCTACTGAATTTATTCTACTTTCATCCTTCTTTTGCCAGTTCAATGCTTCGCTTCCATACGTAAGGGTCGGTACAAGAACACCATTGTGCACTAATAAAAAATAATAAATAAAAAACTGGGAAATATCTTCTTTGGCATCTTCTTTGCATCCACGTGTGGTCTAATTATTAAATACATAGAAAGATGTGTTATGAAGATAAATGCACTTTTTCTTAGGACACTCGGTCCACTGAACAGCTCAGCATGGATGCTAGCAGACTATACAGAAATTGAAAACGGATATTCATAAACATGCAAGCGCTGATCACGCTATTCTCAGTGAAACTTGCTGAAAGAGAGATGATTAATATGAAGAAGCATCTGTTTTTCTCAGTCAACCAACACTTCACACCTTTGCTTACGTTTTTATTTATTTAACATTACTATCGAAGGTTCTGATCATGAAGATTTTACTAATAATTAAATAAAACGATGTTTTTTAACTACTTCCACTTTCGATAGCGACCGGTTTCGCCAGGCTCACTGGCAATGGCAGACTGGTCTGTCGGTTGGACCAGTCTGTCGCTGCCAGCGAGCCTGGCAAAACCAGTCGCTGTCGAAATAAGACAAAAGTGGAAGTAGTTAAACCCATGGTTTTATTCAATTATTATTTAAAATGAACTTCCATGAAGAGATTTTAGTAAAATCATTTGATTATCTTAAAGAAGATTTTACTCTTTGTATTTATAATTATAAAAGAGCTGAAAGGGTTGGATGCAGGTGCCAAAATGAGCGAAGTGTCAGTAAGCTGTCTCTTGTATGCGAATGACGCTGTCCTACTTGCAGACAACGAGCATGAAATACAAGTCCTGGTGAATAGTATGTATGAGGTATGCATGCGAAATGATCTGATGATGAATGTGAATAAGTCCAAGGTAATTGATTTTTGAAAAAGAAAAAATTATAACAGTTTGCAACATTAGCGTGAATGGTGAAAATTTGGAGCAAGTAGATGAGTTCGTGTAATTGGGTAGTATGTTTACAAAAGATGGAGATACCGAAAGATGGGTTAGGGCAGGCAACAATGTGAATGGTGCACTTAAAGTTGTCATCGCAAACAAAAACCTATCCAAAAAAGCTAGAATGGCAGTGCACAATGGTGTTCTTCTACCGACCCTTATGTATGGAAGCGAAGTATTGAACTGGCAAAATAAATATGAAAGTAGATAAAATGCAGTAGAAATGTGATCTCTTGATGTATTGATACTCTGTGTATGATAGTTTTTGTTCATAATTATGGTATTATGAACAAAATAATGAAAGGATCATTAAGATGGTTTGGACACATGGAAAGAATGAATGAAGAAAGAATGATAAAAAGTATATGTTAACGATGTAAATGGAACTAGAAATAGAGGAAGACCGAGGAAAACGTGGCACGATCAAATAAATCAAATATTGAATATCGGCCAGGTGAGGAGTCAGTGAAATCGACGCGCGTGCATGACACGATGTATGAATGTTGAGCAATTGTCGTGGACCCCCTGGGGATCTATATAGACCACTTTGGGAATCACTGATCTAGACCATCCAGAGACCCACTTAAACACACAAAAAATTTCGCCAAAATCGATCCAGCCGTTTAGGTGGAGTTCAACTACACACGCATGTACAGAAGAATTCTACATATAAAGACTTGACCTGTTCACTTGTTTGTAATCTCTTTTAAGAAAATTAACTGATTTGATTTATTTTGACACGTCCCTCTAGCTTCCACCACAATCATGCAGCTAATCAAACATGCACGTCGAATACAAATAACATTTTATAATAAATTTCGTATGATTTAAAAATCCATTCCGGATAAAGATATTTTTTTAAATTTAATTTGAAATTAAAAATGAACCAAATTAATTACTTAGCAGCGAAGGTCAGACACAAAATCGTTTAAAATTTGTGAGAAGGAAGGATTAATAACATATTCAGCATGTTTATGAAGGAAGTCCTCTGTACCTGCTTATCCTTGAGAAAGAGGCATAAACAATGTATTGTACATAGTTTAATTATTCCATCAATTATTGTTCAAGACGTAAGTACAATCAACTGCATTCAAAACCAGACAAAACTACGTTATTTTATATATTTTTTTAAATAAGCGTTCTAAAGAATAATTTTAGAAGTTAATTGATTTTAAGGATTTAATTGTAAGGAGGAGCAGATATGCCAGGATTCAAGTGATGCAGAAAGAACTAAAAATTATGTCATTTAAAAAAATAATAACATACAACGTTTTATTACTAACTAACTAACTAACTAACCATCACGCCGTCTCCCCGAAAGGGTAGGCAGAAAGAATGGACTGTCACACTTTTACTGATGCGGCACTCCATCCTTCTCTTTTCGCCCCGCGGGAGACGCGGTGTGATGGGTTGCGAACCTCATCGCCACCAATAGGCATCTCCCGCGCACACTTCGATCTTCCAGCATCCACAAAATAAATCTAAAACAAATAATATAAAATACAATGATATAAAATAAAATAACAAAATAAAAATAATTTATCACAAAATGTTTTTTTTAGATGGTGCACATTTGTCTATTTAATTTATGTTCCACGAATCCACCGTTTTTTAAATTTAGCACATAATTTAATAACACATAATGTTTTTCCGATGTTGCACATGTTGACATGGACGATCCGGACTTTTGTGTTTATTTAATTTATGTTACACGTATCCACCGTTTTTTAAATTAGCTGTTATATGATTTAATTAATGTTCCACGTATCCACTTTTTTTATTTGGCAGTAATTAGGCACTTAAAACCAACCAACACCAGCAAGAACTTTGAAAGAATATTGAAGAAATTATTCAAATTGTCATTGGAACAAATGAAAAAATTATTTTTACACCTGTCAAAATTCTTTATATAAACGAAAAAACTTGTATAATTTTGACACAAAATACACAAAACTAATACACAAAATTGTTAATGGGCATACCTCCCAAGAATTTTTAAGGAAAATGATTAATATTTTAATGACATGGTTAAATTTTATCAAATATCATTATATTGTAATATGACATTGCTCTAGCCAGTTGAAACGGATAATTATAACTAACTAATTAACCATCACGCCGTCTCCCCGAAGGGGTAGGCAGAAATAATGGACTGCCACACTTTTCTTTCCTGACATATTTCTCTCGCTTCCTCAACATTATACAACGTGTCATGCACGCGCGTCGATTTCTCTGACTTCTCACGTAGCCGACATTCAATATATGATTTATTTGATCGTGCCACGTTATCCTCGGTCTTCCTCTATTTCTAGCTCCATTTACATCGTTAACATATTATATATAATAATTTTTTTACCATTCTTTCTTCTTTCATTCTTTCCACGTGTCCAAACCATCATAGTATAACGAGTAATTATTATTATTTTATATACAAGTACTACAAGTATTTAATTTAGAGTTTTTATATTAATACATCATTATTATAGAATTTTCGTTCTATTTATTATGATATACAATTGTATACGATGCAAGTATATGTTGATATAAAAAAAATACAGTTTGTAAATCAAATCGTTATCTTATTTTGAATTAGTTATTCCACTATTATATTAACATATTAATATTTGTAACATAATTATTTTATAAAACAAACGAACAAGCAAATCATCACGCCGTGTTCAAAAAATTTACTATTAACTCACCAAATTATTCAGAACAAATTTAAAAATAATTGAGAAACGTTCTCGAGCAAGCGCATCGTGTGCATTTCGAATTACTTTCGGAGAGAATCGAAGTATTCTCGCTCTCTTGTATTCAAAATATTATCGTACACTTTCTTGGTGACTTCCGGATTTTGTTTATTTATATTACGATATTCATTTTAGAGCCATTTTTTTTTAACATATTAATATTAGTTATAATTAAAAATTATATTTAAAAAAAACTTACCAATTCTAAGGCGAATATCTCCCAACTGCAATCACTTGTAGAAAAATCGCATTGGTTATAAGAACGAAGCACTTTTATTCAATAGATTAATGTTAAAACTTTGATTAAATTTACACTTAAATACGTTATATCACAGGCAATTTGTTCGAGTGTAGGAGTGAATGCTGCAATATCCTGGTTAACCTTTATGTCCTTGTGAGAGTCCTGAAACGAAAAAAAATCTATTAAATTATACCACTTCGGTCAACCTTCTCCAGGATACCACTATGGAGAGAAATCAAACACCGAGACCCGGAGGTCCTTAAATGGAACAGGGGTGAGAAGAATCTCCCGGATCGATAAAGTGAATGACAGGCTGAGGATTGGATCATGGCATGATAGACAAATACACCGAACTTCAGGTTGTCTTGAAGGGGAGCAGCTTTCGGAAACATGAGCTACATCCTTAAAAACCGGAAAATACCGATCAACCTGAAACGAAAAGTCCATGAAGCCTGCGTACTGCCAGTTGGTACTTATGGTCTTGAAACTGTTACATTGTTCAAACAAAGTGCAGAGAAACTACGAGTGACCCAAAGAGCCATGGAAAGAGCCATGTTAGGAATAGCCTAAGAGACGATACGGCGAGAGAAAAAACAAAGGTCACTGACATCATCCACCGGGTGGCGACTCTAAATGGCAATGGGCAGGTCACGTAGCCAGAAGCTCAGATGAAAAATGGACAAGAAGACTGTTGACTTGGAGACCGTGGACGGCAAACAGAAGTGCAGGGCGACGCAACTACGGTGGAAGGATGATCTAAACAGACACTTCGGAATAACCTGGATGCAGTCTGCACAGGACAGAGTGACATGGAAGCGAATGGAGGAGGCCTTTGCCCAGGAGTGGACGGGAATAGGCTGAGGAAGAAGAAGAAGAAAAAAAATGTTTTTGGGAAAATTTTGTGAGTGCGTCAGAACTGTAGGGGGCTGTTTCGCGCCGCCCAGGACAGGGAAGCTTTCTTCCAAATGGTCGTCAAAGTCGGGGGGATCTGGCAGTACACGTGAAGAAGAAGAACAAAACGAAGAAATTATATTACTAGATAAGAGCCGACCCCAAGTAAATGTGACAAGTGCATACATAAATATATAAAAATGATGAGCAATCTATACCTACGTTTCAATTTCAAGATATCAATTAATATTCTTTCGATATGCTTTGTATTGTGGGGAGACTAGAGTTTATTTTTATAATGTTCGCAGCGCGTTACATAATTCTGACATTATGCATATCCCGCGCGTATAATAAACGAATAAACATGTCGGATCCTAAATTATTGAGCGCTGGAACCCAAATGCCACAATTTCACTAGTGTACAAGTGTCATTGTCAAGGTCGGCCCGGCACGTATGCTTCATATGTGCGGAAGGGCTGGCAAACCGGTAGGTTCGCGTCTGAAATTGCAAGTGAATAAACAACAAACACTAAGTTACACTGTGGAATTCCATCGTTAAAACTTTGGAATTTAAAAAATATAATATATAAAGATAAAAGTATTAAAATGTGACAATGTTTCGGAGGTGACCTCCATCTTCAGGTGTAAGTCTTCTACTTATTCTTCTTCCTTATTGTAGACCTATGTGGTCTGTTCTCCAGAGTGTTTCTCCTCCTGTGAGATAGACTCCCAGCTGTCCTTCCATCTTTTAGGAGGTCTTCCACGAGGACGAGTCCCATGAGGCTAATTATTATTATTATTTTGTTGAAAAAACTCCTTAGAACCTTATGAATAGGAATATGCCCAGTTATTTCCTTGCTGCCCTTGTCGTAGGGGTATTCACGAATTCGCCATAATTGCATTCAAAGAGGTCTATCTCTTTTGCAACCTCATTTAAAGGACGAATCGCTTTCAATATAGGAGAACTTCGATGTAATGTAATATAGGGAGTCTGGTGGTGTCCATTCTTTGAACATTACCGTACCAGTCCCCTTTTCGCGTAAGGTGTAAGAATATAACAATAATATAAACTAAGAAAGACTCATTATGTATATCTATAAATAAAATAGTTTGACTAATCACCAAAAATTACGAGGACTAATAATAACAGTGGATAATTATTGTTTTTTAATAGTAATAATACACAATTACTAGTGAATTCATAAAATATACATTAGAAAATAACTGGATGAAATTAACGCAGAATCCAAATGGCTAAAACTCCCTTTACAAAGCTCACCAAGATATGGCAAGACAAAAATATCTCCAACAAGACCGAGATGAGACTGGATCAAACCCTTGTTTTCTTCATATTCCTTTATGATTGCGAGTATTTGATTATAGTAACAATTGATGCTTTCGAGATGCTGTGCTGGCGGCAAATTCGGCGTATACCCTGGACGGGAAAAAGAACAAACCAGTCAATCATTGGCCAGCTGGGTATCAGGGCAAGACTCTCGCGGATGTGCTCTCAGAAAGTGTTAAAATATTTTGGACACATAGCCCGGAGAGATCAGGCAACCTTGAAAAGCTCATCGGTAACAAATTAACAAACCTAACGACTGTCTTCGCCTCCAGTCGGAGATTGATAATATTGTTAACTGGAGTCACAGTAATAAAATGCAATTCAATGTTTCTAAGTACGCTATGCTATCTTTTACTAGAGCATTGAGTACTATGTATCATAGATACACAATGAGCAACCAGCAACTAGCACATGTATCTACGTTGAAGGATCTCGGAATCATCTATGAGAGTAGACAGACTTTTCGTGCACATATCGAGAGGATTTGTGCATTGCACTGAGGACGTTGGGCTTCATCATTCGGACCGGAAGAGTTTTCAGAGATCCCAATGTGCTCAGAGTCCTATTCAACGCGTTGGTTCGGAGCAGACTTGAAAGTGGTTCTGTATGACAAAATTAATCAAATACTGAAAGGCGGTCACATTCGAAGTCTGAAAAATCGACTAACGTGCATGTAACAATGTATGAATGTGGAGAAAGCAAGTGAGGTATGTCAGGACAGAACGGTATGGCGGTCCATCCTCTCTGCCTACCCCTCCGGAGAAACGGCGTGATGTTTAGTTAGTTAGTAAGTTCATTCTGATAATAAAAAAATATAATAATTAAATAAAACGATGTTTTTCAACTACTTCCACTTTTGTCTTTATTTAGACAGAGATCGGTTTCGCCAGGCTCACTGGCATCGACAGACTGGCTAGTTTGTTGATGCCAGCGAGCCTGGCGAAACCAGTCGCTGTCTAAATAAAGACAAAAGTGGAAGTAATTAAAAAAACGTCGTTTTATTTAATAATTATTTTAAATGAACTTTCATCAAGAGATTTCAGTTAAATCATTTTATTATCTTAAAAAATATATAACTTTGTTTTTTGTATCATAATTGTATTTTATTTTACGCGACAGCTGTTTCATCAACCTTTGTTGACATCATCAGGTGTCACAATGATATATCTAATATTTGTATTATATTATATTTGATATATTATTGTAGCATAGGTTGATGAAACAGCTGTCGCGTAAAATATAATACAATTGTGACACAAAAAACAAATTTATTTAATTTAACAGTTTAAAATGTTAAGGTATCATAGTGTTTCGGCCAAAACAATGGAATATTTAAAAAAATTCGAATCTGGAAAGGTTACGCGCCGCTGGAACCAGAAACGACTTCTGAATATCAATTCAAATAAAACCATACGATGGAAATGTCATCACTGTCCTTCGGGCCAAAGCGGTCGCTATTCGTCTCTTCGGAGAGGCTGGAATGGCGTGGCCGGCAACGGATCAGGTTTCGCAAATTAATTGCCTATTATAATTTAAGGTAGGATAATGTTGCTAAGTTCATCAGTACAGACTGGTCGTAATTAATTATATTTGATTAACAAAAAACATGTGAAAAGGTCCGTCACGACCGACCATACGGATGAAGATGCTATTATATGTCTCCATCCAAGGGAGAGGCAGCTCAATGAAAGAGAAAATCTTGTATTATTTCTTTTTTTGTTACCTCTAATTGCTTGGAACTTATCTTATCATTTGTCCCCTTGTACTATTTATTAACTCTTCTCGGTTGTCACTTGTACTATCTCTTTATTATTATATTTTTATCTCTAAAAGCTTGTACTTTCTTATTATCACTGTCCCTTCGTACTTTTTGATAACCCTTTCGGTTTGCACCTGTTCTATTCCGTTATTATTATCATATGTTACCTCTAAATGCTTGTGTTTTTCTATTAATATTGTATCTTTTAACTCTTTGATAACTCTTTCCGATAGGCACTTGTACTATTTCTTTTTTAACCTCTAATTGCTTGTACATTCTTATTATCATTATCAATTTTTTCTATTTTATAACTCTTTCCGATAGGCACTTGTACTATTTCTTTTTTTACCTCAATTTCTTGTACTTTATTATTATCATTATCACTTTTTTCTATTTTATAACTCTTTCCGATTGTCACTTGTACTTTATCTTTATTATTATTTATTGTTACCTCTAAATGCTTGTACTTTCTCGATATCATTGTTCCTTAATAATATTTAATAATTCTTTAATATTGATACCAAAAGCTCATAGGCCAAAATGTTATAAATAAATATATATACAAAATACTTTTTTTTAAAAACTATGCGTTAATGAATCAAATAATTCGCTAGAGAATCCAACAGATAATATCCAATCATTTAAAATTTACAACTGACAGAAAAAATAATTTAATTATGTGTTCATAGCCTATAATAAAGTTCTATTTATAACTCGAAGAATCCAATTAATTTGCATTTTTCATTTAAAATCGTGAGCACGTCTCATAATGTTTAACTAAAAATAAGATTAAATAAAATCACGTGAACTTTGGTATAATAAGTTAAACCGTGTTGAGTGTCTATTTTAATTTTTAAAATAAGAAGACACTCTATTTTATTTCGGTTAATATGTTTTTTAGACCGGTTATGGCAGCATGAAGTCATTCTATATTTAAAAATAAATTTAATAATGCGATATTTATATTGTTGACCTGTCTGGTGGGATGCCAGTAGAGGTACTGTTCCGCCTAAAAATAGGTTATTATTCAATTTTTCCCGAATTGGGAACAATACTGGCATCTGTGAACCATTTGTCACCAATGTTATGTATCTCTAATACCGACGGAGTGCTTCACGTGTTTAATATTTCGTGACGTCAGCCCTCTCCTGTTGGTTGACAACCTTTTAAGTTTTATGTGTATTAACCGTTTTAGTACCGTGATGTTTTAAGATGTAAAAATATACTGTAATTTCGTTTTTTTTACAACAAGGTCGTCTGAACGCAATTGCTGTATACACTTTTTTTAGCCATTTGTATTGATTTCCTTGACATGTGATAGGTAGCTAATCTATCGCCATTTTATTGTCACGTGCATTCTACCAGACCAAAGACAGCGTGAATTTTTGATAATACCTTAGACAGGCGAAACGCGTTTCATGAAATAAAATAAAACTTCTACAAAATAGATGTTTTCATTGTTATTAATTGTTTAATAGAATTTTAACTGTCATCATAAATAAATAAAAAGAGAGAGAGAGAGAGAGAGAGAGAGAGAGAGAGAGAGAAGATAAATAAGAACAAAACATACTCACTCATTAAAAAAAACTTCCAAAAATTATTCGTGAGAAAATGTCCGTTTATATATTCACCATAACGAAGTGCACAGACAAATATTTTGTCATTTAATTAAATAAATGCAGATTGCTAGTTATTTATGAATATCTCGGTAGGAATCCGGTTTCCTATATTTTGACCTAGATGTTGTTGTATTCAAAGCGTACAAAGGTTCGAACACACTGTCATTGACACGCGACGAAATTTCGTTTAAAAGTAAATTTTGAAACATCACTACACGTTACCTCAAAATTCATCCACCATCGTGTCACGGACGCACGTTTCTCCGACTCCTCACGTTGACGACATTCAATATTTGATTTATTTGATCGTGTCGCGTTTTCCTCAGTCTTTATCAATTTTAGTTCCATTTACCTCGTTAACATATACTTTTAAATTTTAAATAAACTTTAGGCGTTAACACTGTGGAATTCCATAATGACGATTTTTTATAAATTAAAACACTGTTTTTTCCACTTTTGAGTTTGTTTTTCTCGACATGTTTCGAAGGCTTACACCTTCATTATCGAACGATATAATCGTTCTCCCGATGATGAAGGTGTAAACCTTCGAAACATGTCGAGAAAAATAAACTCAAAAGTGGAAAAACAGTGTTTTAATTCATAATTTTTTTTTTATATATATGAAAATTTGGGTTTGCAGTTATTTCTTATAAAATTTTGGGTTCATTTGAAGCTAAATGTCATTAAATATAATAAGCATACTGTGGTTAAATAAAAAGGGTTTTTAATATGTTATATCTTAAAATTGATTATATTAAAATTCGCTTCTCCTTTCTATATTCTTAAATTGTAATATAAACAGAAACCCAAGAGGAATGAATAATGTCGTACGATGTCGCGTCTTCAGATTTTGTGTATCGGATTCAGTGTGAATAAACCCTAAGTCCACGATACTCAGAAATAAACGTTCAAAAATTCACCGCGCTTTTAAGTAATTGCCGATTGATAAAAACGCCATTTTAAGTTGTGTTATTGAAATATACAGCTTCAAAACGGGGACAACTATTTATAGAATGCCCAAAATAGAAGCAAATTCAAATATTTAAATAATTCTACGAAAGATTTGAAAAACGTTATGAAAACGGAATACTGTCTAACCGTTACTAATTTAAAAACAATGTAATACCTTCGTGGCCAAGTGGTTAGTGCAATCGGGTACCCCAAAAGGATTGCCACTCCAGAAATTCTTTTGGGGTACGGGATGACGGCATCCTCTGCACGTGACCGGCCTATCTCAGTCTATTAAGTCTGACCTGTGTGGAGAGACTGGGAGCTTTTTAAATATAGTACAGCTCCTCATTATGCCGCACTCTCCAGCCTTCACCGTCATTCACAGGTCCCAGAATTCTGCGCAGCACCCTTCTCTCAAAAGTATCCAGTCGCTCTGCGAATTTCGCTGTCATTGTCCACGTCTCACACCCATAGGTCACTACTGTTCGGATGATTGTTTTATAGAGGATGATTTTGGTTTTCCTGTGTACGTTTCTTGATTTGAGCACTGGTAGAGAGAAGAACGAACTACAACTCGACACCTTCAACGACCTTCGTGGCAGAGTGGTAAGAGTTCTGATTCCCATTCCGAAGGTTCTGGGTTCGATTCCCGGCGTGACAATCGGCGTGCCCAGTGTGACAATCACACTGCCATCGCGATGGCAGTTTGATTGTCACACTGTCTTTGGTCTGGCGTAGTATTCTCGTGACAATAAAATGGCGATAGATTGGCTACCTGTCACATGTCACGATAATCAATATATCAGCTTAAACAAATTGTATACTGTAATTGGGTTCAAGCGACCTGTTGTATACAAAATAATAATAATAATAATAATGTTTTGTTGCCAATTGTGATCTTTCTTTCGATTTCATTGTGATCTTCGTTTTCTTTTGTTATAGGAAGAAGATATGAGAGTGAACCAAATTTTTAAAGGGTAGAAAATCTTTACTTTCGTGAATATTTCACGGGTTGCAATTAGTCGATATTATTAAACAACTTCAAGGTAATTAAATCCGCAAAAGTTTCCAATCTGCAAATGTAACCTAAATTATATTTGTTTCGCCCGTTTCATACTCCACATAAGGAAATAGTCAAGTCTCAATATGTTTTTCCCACTTGCACTGGCGAATATCTCCTTAACTCGGAGTAGGCAGACTTTTATGTGATCTACATTCTGCTTTATGGGTATATTCGATAAAACAAGGATCAACGAACTCTTGACATACTTTATTAATATTACTTCTATGCTAATTTACATTTCAATAAACGATTTCGTCGATCTGATATTCGTAGTTCAAAACAATAGCTATTTAATTAATACGAATGAAAGCATATTTACGTATCTGGGAAGTATGTTTACAAGATACGGAAAAATGGAGAAAGACATCGAAAGAAGGGTTGGTGCAGGGAATAAAATAAATGGCGCACTCAAAGTCATTACTGCAAATAGAAATATATCCGCAGAAGCAAAGATGGCAGTACACAATGGAGTTCTGGTGCCAATCCTCATGTATGGAAGTGAAGCTTGGAGCTGGCAAAAGACGGATGAAAGCAGGATAAACGCCGTAGAAATGGGATCACTAAGAAAGAATGTGCGGGAAAACGTTGTATGATGGAATACCGAACAATGAAATAAGAAAGAAATGTAAGGCAGATGACTGCATCATGGATAAAATAACTAACTAACTAACTAACTAACTAACCATCGTGACATTTCCCCGTAGGGATAGGCAGAGAGGATGGATCTCCACAATGCGCTGTCCTGGCATACCTCTCGGGTTTCCTCTACGTTCATACATCGTACCATGCACGCACGTCGATTATTCTGACTTCGAATGTGACCACCTTTTAATAATTGATTAATTTGGTCATGCCATGTTTTCCTCGGCCGTCCTCGGCTTCTTTTTCCACTCACGCTGCTTGTGTACAACTTTTTAACCATTCTACTCTCATCCATTTGTTCCATATGTCCAAACTATCTCAGGAATCCTTTTTTAATTTTATCCATGATGCAGTCATCTGCATTACATTTCTTTCTTATTTCATCGTTCGGTATTCTATCATACAACGTTTTTTCGTTCTTCTTAGTGATCATCCTTCTTTTGCCAGCTCCAAGCTTCTCTTCCATCCGTTCGTTCCATATGTCCAAACCATCTCAGGGATCATTTTTTAAGTTTATCCATGATGCAATCTCTGCCTTACATTTTTTTTATTTCATCGTTCGGTATTCTATCATACATAAAATTTTAAATAAAAGTGCAATTATATTACGATCAAATCTGAACTCATTTCGCGTATTTAAAGATAAACATTTCAGCGCTTGGCCTCTTCGAACAATTCAAACTAGTAAATAAAGCGTTTCAATAAAATAAATTTCGGATTTACAATGGACAATGGCAGCAATTTCAAATAAAAAACAAGAAGCGGAGTCGCTCAGAAATGAATCGCCCATAAATGGAGTCCATTAGTGATGCGAAAACCCGCCCGCTCCTCAATTAAGTAGGTACTAATTGATTTTTTATAACATATTCCGGGTGTTTTAAAGTTTGATACGATTTATACTACAACACTGGAAAATAGTGATGGGATGCTATCATTTAAATTATTTTCATCACAACGATATTCTTATGCCACAAAATTATAATATTTTTTTTATTTTTAACCGCCCTTACCTTCAGGTAATTTTCCGAGAAACGTGCAAAAAACAAGCAGGTTTTTATTAATTAAATTTAATTATACATTAATATTATTAGTCAAATGATTTAATGATGAATGTCGGAAAGTCAAAGGTGATGGTTTTCGAAAGGGAAGCGCAAATGACAGTTTGTAATATAAGTGTGAACGAAGAGAACTTGGAACAGGTGAGGGAATTTGTTTATTTAGGTAGCATGTTCACAGCAGATGGTCGAACGGATAGTGACGTCGAAAGAAGGGTTGGTGCGGGTAACAAAGTGAATAGAGCTTTAAAAATAGTTATTGGAAACAAGAATTTATCAATGAAAGCGAAAACGGCCGTTCACAATGGAGTTCTGGTCCCAACCCTAATGTATGGAAGCGAAGCGTGGAACTGGCAGAAGAAGGATGAGAGCAAAATAAATGCGGTACAGATGAGGTCCCTAAGACGTATGTGTGGTAGAACAATATACGACAGAATCTCAAATGCTGATATAAGAAAGAAATGTAGAGCGGAATAAGGTATTATGAACAAAATTATGAAATGATCGCTACGTTGGTTCGGACATATGGAGCGCATGGATGGAGAAAGAATGGTTAAGAAAGTATACGTTAATGGTGTGAATGGAGTACGGAGTCGAGGCAGACCGAAGAAAACATGGCATGACCAAATTAATCAAATTCATGTTAGAAATCTGAAGAATCGACGTGCGTGTATGAGTCGTTGTATGAATGTGGAGGGCGGCGAGAAACGGCGTGATGGTTTGTTGACATTACAAAATTTAAGATCTATTGAGTATAGGTAAAATATAATATATATTATACAATATAATACCAGGAACGCATGAGAGATGGTTCGACATTAGGAAGACAAGATACTCTCTAAAGTCAAGAGTATTTGTCTTCTGTACGTACGTTCACTAATATGAAAGACGTCGATCTCGAAATATCCCCTGATTAATCTAAAGAAATGGATTATGAGGATGTGGATAAAGCAGTGATACGCAAAATAGGATATTACAACGATATTCTTATTTCACATAAAGTATATTATTTATTTTTGAGTCTGTGTTAAAAGTTTGACAAAAACATTTTAAATTTTGTCTCTTTAGACGAATATGTGTTAAATCTGTATGGGATAGTGTCAAATGCAAATATAATAAGTGAATGCGGTGCGAATTAAAGTGGTATTAACTAAATAATAAAAGAGTCATTAAGATGGTTTGAACACACTGAAAGAATGAATGATGAAAAAATATAATAGTAAAGAAAGTATACATCGCTATCAAAAACTCAACAAAAAAATGTGTTTTCATCTGAAATCTTTATATACATAATTTTTCTATACGGGCGTTTGTAGTTGAACTCCTCCTAAAATGCTGGATCGATTTTGATTAATTTTTCTGTGTGTTTGAGTGGGTCCCTGGATGGTTTAAATTCAAAAGAAGTTCATGAATAATTCTGACAATTCTGGCAATGCAAATTTAAGAAACCAACTTGCAAATAAAAGTCACGAGCAACGCAACGAACGACTTCAAATGTTATTTAATAAAAAATACGACTCTCCAAAAAACTGAACCATCTAATAGCAGGCAAGCCAACGTTCGGGCAGGACGACGTCTGTCAGGTCTGCTAGTATTTTATTAAATTTCATAAGAATCCATCTTTAACAGGTTATTTAATTATTTAATTTCTAATTTTAATTCAACTAAACATGTAACACCTGAAAAAACAATGAATCGCTTAATGCCGTGGCAAAATTGCTTCTGCAATTACTTACAATTTCCAAGTACGAAAAATTCACGCAAATAAAACACATCACCGAGCACGAACGCGCACGAACATGGAAAAAAAAGATCGCGTGCGGCCAGCACTATCGGCGCAGATATCGAAAGTGCGGCTCGCCCATCTCTAGCGATGCAAATATGGCCGCCTCGCGCATGCGCGCCGAATGTGGGTTAATGGAGGCAAAGCGGGTTATGGCGGGAACCGCTGACAGAACACCGGTTTACTATGGCCACTGGCCGAGAGAACGCGGCGCTGTGACGTAACGCTTGGGAATAATACGTTGCTATCGGGAAACTCTTGATCCGCTTACAATGTAAAGCCGTTTCCTCGTTAACCCTTAACGTACCGTGTTCAAAACAAAACGCTCGCTCCCATGTGGTAAATTCAGTTTACCGCTAACTTTATCTAAATATCAAGCATATGACTCGATGAATCAAAATTTAATTTATGTCATCTTGTAGGGAATTTCATTAGGAATAGATCGATATCTATAACATACATGGATTATTTGAAAAACATATCATTATTAATTTTTTTCTGGAACCATGCGATTTCTGATATGGAATGCGTCACAGCATACAAGCAACTGGACAACCAAGTATAAACTTGTCCCCGCGCCGCAGCCGGCGGGCGAGACTTTACGAGATTTTACGTATGATAAAGGCACCTAGGCAAAATGTATACTACGTTCAAGACAACGAGTACGTATTAATATTTGTCCCTTTTGGTAAAGTGTTAATATTTTCACAGTTCTGATATTATTAAGTTGCGTGCTGCGTTTCCATCCACAGTCGGTATTATTACGTACCTATTGAAAAGGCCAAAGATATAATTTATAATACGTTCAATACAGCGAGTAAGTATTTGTCACTTTTGATAAAGTTGTAAATATTAGCAAAACAAATTCTACCTTAACACGAATGAAGGTGAGGGCAGTCTTAGAAAATATTTTTTTTTGGGATAAAGGAAGTAATTTTTTGCTTTTTTTTTATTACGAAATATTGAGAACACTTCAATGGAGGATTACAATTTTTTTTATAATATTAGGGTCATTAGGTTTTAAGAAAATCAACTTTAAATTGGCAGTGGAAACTCAATTGACCACATGGCAACGCGACGGTTAAAAGTGGACGCGTAAGAATTTTTACTTTTCAATTGTCTCATTAAAAGACAAGAATCAGATTTATTGATTTTAAGAAATTACGTTCTACCTGTAAATTTAATCAGTAATATGGAAACCCCTGACATGAAGATCAGCAGCAAAGTAAGAATTTATAAGACTTGTGTGGGACTCATTATGACATATTGGAACGAGTGCAGGGTGGACATTTATCATAGACAAGGCTATTTCGTGTCTGTAAATTCATAATTTGTAGAATGGCAGTGCACAATGGTGTTCTTCTACCGACCCTTATGTATGGAAGCGAAGCATGGAACTGGCAAAGGAAGGATGAAAGTAGAATAAATGCAGTAGAAATGAGATCTCTTAGACGAATGTGTGGATATTCTGTGTATGATAGAGTGTCGAATGAAAATATAAGAAGTGAATGCGATGCGAATGATGGTGTCATGAACAAAATAATAAAAGGATCATTAAGATGGTTTGGACATATGGAAAGAATAAATGACGAAAGAATGGTAAAAAAATTATATGTTAATGATGTAAATGGTACCAGAAATAGAGGAAGACCGAGGAAAACGTGGCACTATCAAATAAATCAAATATTGAATGTCGGCCATGTGAAGAGTCAGAGAAATCGACGCGCGTGCATGACACGATGTATGAATGTTGAGGAAGCGAGAGAAATATGTCAGGAAAGAAAGGGGTGGCAGTCCATTCTTTCTGCCTACCCCTTCGGAGAGACGGCGTGATGGTTAGTTAGCTAGTTAGTTAAATTCATATTTTTTTAAATTTGAAATTCAAAAACATACCCACTAACACAAACATGTCCTTCTGCCGTCAAAATAAATTAAAACTATCTAACTAACTAACCATCACGCTGTCACCCGAAAGGGTAGGCAGAAATAATGGACTGTCACACTTTAACCGATGCGGCACTCCATCCTTCTCTTTTCGCCCTCTCCTTTTTCTCTTTTTTTTAAATAAATTTATTTTCCTAATTTTGAGATGGTATTAATTTATTAAACATCGAGTATTTTGGAATCCAATGCTATACGCTCCGCCTACTAAGACCCGGGAACCAATCAGATAGCGTTCTATCACCAATTTAGCAGGTGTTACTAACACAAAAGTCCGGATCGTCCATGTCAACATGTGCAACATCGAAAAAAACATTATGTGTTATGACATTATGTACTAAATTAAAAAAACGGTGGATACGTGGAACATAAATTAAATACACAATATGTGCACCTTCTAAAAATAACATTTTGTGTTAAATTATTTTTATTTTATTTTGTTATTTAATTTTATATCATTGTATTTTATATTATTTGTTTTAGATTTATTTTGTGGAATTTTTACGATCGAAGTGTGCGCGGGAGATGCCTATTGGTGGCGATGAGGTTCGCAACCCATCACACCGCGTCTCCCGCGTGGCGAAAAGAGAAGGATGGAGTGCCGCATCAGTAAAAGTGTGACAGTCCATTCTTTCTGCCTACCCTTTCGAGGAGACGGCGTGATGGTTAGTTAGTTTATAGTTTACTAACACTCTTGCAAATCATCTCGACGAAGTGAATAAACTTTACGCGGCACATTCTTCGTAGACTTGTGCAAGCAATACATAATATTATTCTCGTATTATGCGTCACGCTGCTGTCCTTAAAGTATAATATCAGTTTTAAAAAACCAAATATGGCATTAATATTTTATCTTAATCCGAAATACATATCTCGAAAGCTACCTCCGAACCGCCATGGGATAAGACAACTTGTCAGATAAATTAAGATCAATATTGGTGTATATTTGTAATGCGTGCCGTGTGGTTCATGATTCAAAGAACAAGCCAATAACTTAGTTTCGTTCAACCACAAACAAACGAGGGCCCAGGTAAACTTGTAATTTTAAAAAACATGACATTAAATAATATAAAAATTTTAGAAACTAAAAAAGCCATAATAACAAATGAAGATATAATCAACAACCAATTCAATTCAAATTCAATTCCCAAATTGGAAATGTTCCTGTTACATCCTCCCTCTCCTCAATCCTTATTATACCCCCTCCACCTTTAATAAGTAATAACTCTCTTCAACCCTAATTATTTATACATAACTCTATCTCCATTTAGTATATATGTTACCGCTCTGTTTTAATTGATTGTTAAAATTTTATACATTGATAAAGGTTACTTGTAACCAAACCATGTCTAAGTTCAGTAAAAATAATTTGTATTGCCATAGATTTTATTAAAAGCGCTGGCGAAGTGATTTCTGCATGGTTATGCAAGTTATTTAACCAGTGCTTGGAGGAGGAATATACGCCGCTAGACTGGAGGAGAGCAGTAATTATGCCCCTGTACAAAGGAAAAGGATCGCGTATGGAATGTGGAAACCACAGAGCTATTAGTCTTTTGAGTGTCGTTGGTAAAGTCTATGGCAGAATTTTAATAGAAAGAGTAAGAAAATTGACGAGTGACAAAGTTTGGGATGTGCAAGGTGCCTTTATGAATGGCAGAGGATGTATGGATCAAATTTTTGGACTTCGTACATTGACACAGAAGTTTGTGGCCAAAAACCGCAAACTTATATGTGCGTTTGTTGACTTGTAAAAAGCATATGATTACGTTAATAGAGAAAAGTTGTGGAAAATATTGTCTGAATATGGAATAAGTACAAAACTGATCACGGCAATTAAGTCACTATATACGGGTGAAGGCGAATATATAAGAAGTTTTACATAATTGTTCAAGAAACAATAAATTTAATAATATTTAGTAAAAAATATTGTTAAATTCTGAATCCGCAACAAAAAAGAATGTTACATCAATATACGTATTATAAGAAGTTACAATATTTGTGAAATGTATACTAATATCTGTATACGAATCCTGGAATTCGTATACAGATATTAGTATACATTTCACAAATATTTGTAAATATTCTGGTCAATTCTTTGGCGTATAAAATATGAGTGATACTCCAGGCGACTTCTACAGTGCGCTAGGAGGCGGTAGCCTCTTCGCATTGTGTTAATAAAGTAGTTTGCTAAATGCTAAACAATCATTCTTCATAGATGGCGTTAGTGGGTGGATTGTATAGATTAATCTTAAAAAATTAATTAGTACAATCAAATCTACATAGATGGCTAACTGGAACTGACACGTGAAGATAGGTATGGATTTAGAGTATATATACAACTTCCAAAAATGTATCATGCATGATCATAATAACAATGGTGGAATGGGGAATGTTGTAATTACATAAAGCGTGCGCTTAACCCAACCAATGACAGGTCATAAGTCCTGTAAACACCTTGATCATCCATATTCAGTTTCCAGTTTGTTTCTTCGTCTCTATTGAGATACAATTAAATTTAAAGTTACAATATTGCTCATTGAGTCAGCAGTTAAAACTCGTATGCTACTAGCAGTATTCAAAACCACAGCGGTAAGCATTCATAATGTCATAATCAGGCAGTAAAAGAAATCTTAATGTCCCCGCATTACAATAAAGATTAAATTTCTCCATAAACAATAAAACTTTTTCCAAATAAACAGGGTTACGAGCTCATTGTAACGTAAATTATCTTAGAAACTAGCCCATGTTAATGTATTAATTCTGTGTATGAAAAATTAAACAGCCGTTGTAAGAGGGGAGATTACATTGTTTCGTCTGCTACAAGTTTCGAATTCAAATCAAATCAACATTTTGAATGTATACAAATACTTGTAGACGAATACTGGATTTTACCCTTTGCGGGTTATCATTTTAAGAATTAATTGTATCTCAATAGAGGCGAAGAGATATCTTCGTCTCTATTGAGATACAATTAATCCTTGAAATGATAACCCGCAATGTGTAAAATTCAGTATTCGTCTACAAGTATTTGTATGTGTCACCGCCACCTAGTTAAATACGCCGCTCAATTGAACGGCTAGGCTGATAATGAAATGGCGGCATTCAATGAAGTGACTAGGCCGGTAGTTTTAGTGTTTTAATTTTGTTCTAATTTTTACCACTGCAACACTCCACCCGGATTTTATGTAAATTGTAAAATAAACACAAAAGTCCGGATCGTCCATGTCAACATGTGCAACATCAGAAAAACATTATGTGTTATTACATTATGTGCTAAATTCAAAAAACGGTGGATTCGTGGAACATCAATTAAATAGACAAATGTGCACCATCTAAAAATAACATTTTGTATTAAATTATTTTTATTTTGTTATTTTATTTTATATCATTGTATTTTATATTATTTGTTTTAGATTTATTTTGTGGATGTTGGAAGATCGAAGTGTGCGCGGGAGATGCCTATAGGTGGCGATGAGGTTCGCAACCCATCACACCGCGTCTCCCGCGGGGCGAAAAGAGAAGGATGGAGTGCCGCATCGGTTAAAGTGTGACAGTCCATTCTTTCTGCCTACCCTTTCGGGGAGACGGCGTGATGGTTAGTTAGTTTTTTTTTTAAATAAATTTCAATTAAAATTATTGTGACTTTGTTTTATTGTGAATTAATTTATTTATTTGAACACAAATAAAATAGGGATTTTGCTAAACAAGTTTTAAGCGTTTACGTTAAAATTTGATGAGTAGATAGGGGATGTGGGATGTATTATTCTTTTAAAAACTAACTCTAACCTAATGGTTCGATTCTCGGTGAAATCAATAATAATTAAAAAGTGTTTTTTTCTGAAGTCTGGGTGATTGTGATGTAATTCCTCTCTGTAATTGGGTCTTCCGGTCTGATGGGGTGGTTAAAGTAAAATACAACAAAATATAAATTAAATAAAGATATGTTTTTTTAACACGCTTTGCGTCAATATGAACATTATAACCGTACAAGCGCTAAGCCAATGTCAAAACTCGTACGATACCTAGTAAAGAAAACAGTACGTTTAGGTTAGAGTTAGTTTTAAAAAAAATAATACATTCCACATCCCCTATACGCATGCTCTCTCTCTTTTTTGTTTGAAAATCGTGTTACTTTTTACAAAAACACATGTTATCGAATGCCGACTGACAGTTGAACATTGTTACATGACTGCTAGCGTTGCAGTGGTAAAAATTGGAACTAAAACGTTGAGCTATCTTATATTATTCAACTACCGCCCTAGTCACTTCATTGAATGCCGCCATTTCATTATCAGCCTAGCCGTTCAATTGAGCGGCGTATTTAACTAGGTGGCGGCGACATATGCATTCAAAATGTTGTAAAAAAACTGGTCCAAGTTAAAAAGTATAAAAATTGGAGAGAAATCTCCAGGCATTATCAAGCAATGTATGTTAATGGCGGTAGCCTTTCACATTGCGTTAATAAAGATCTTCTACTTAATGCTTATATCCAATCTTAATAGATGATGCTAGTGTGGATTGAACTAAAAAATGTGAAGTGTTCCAAAAATTCGTCAGACGTGGTGGTCGTAAGAAGGGCGGAATGGGAAATGTTGCATTACATAAAGCGTGCGCTTAACCCAACCAATGACAGGTCATAGGGTCGAGGTAAACACCTTAATGGCGGTAAAAATTTCAAAATTTTCTAATTTCTCTAATTTTTGAGGATTATTTGCGATATGTAAAAATTTGGTATTTTTGGTCTCAAAATGATGGTCAAAATTCACAAAATGATTGGCCATTTCAAATATTGGAAAGACGGGTCGATCATATTTGAAGAGGTTATACGAACACAAAATTTCATACAAAAACAGAAACATCTTTTCGGAAATGGTTGATGAATCAGCTGTCGTAAAAAAAATACGATTGTGATACATGAAACCAAGTTTTTTTTAATTTAACAGTTTATACTGTTAAAGTATCATAGTGTTTCGGCCAAAACAATGGATGATTTCTTTTGTTTGATTACTCCGGTCTTAAGAGACGAGCATGAACATGGACGGTTGGAATGAGAGGCAGTGATTAAATTTGTATTTGCAGAGCTTATTAACACATTTATAACTGAATTTCGTATTATCATAAAAATTCAGAAACTACCTCAAGTGGTAAATGTTTATTTTTAATATACCTATATCACATGAATATTGTTGTATGCATACAAATTGAATGTTTTTAATCATATTAATGAGTAATATCGTGGAAATAATCATGAAATAAATAAAAAAAGACTTTGTATTTAACCACAGTATGGTTATTATAAACGATGTCAACTAGTTTTGTTTGGACCCAAGCTTCATCAGACCAGTATAACAACTCTCAGTTATTATACTGCCTTGGCAAAGTCTTCATCATCAGCCGTCTGTCATCCACTGCTGTCAGCCTCTCCCAAAGCACGCCACCACCCCCTATCCATTGCCGCTCCCATCCATCCATGTCCAGCAATCCTCTTCAGATCGTCGGTCCAGCGGGCAGGGGGACGTCCAACTCTACGGAATCCTGCACGTGGTCTCCACTTCAGAACCCGTCTTACCCATCGGCTGTCGGTTCTCCGACAGATATGACCAGCCCACCGCTAGCCTGCCTATCCGTAGAGCCACCTCAGTCACCTTGGCGAAGCTTGGGTCCAAGCAAAACTAGTTGGCATCAATTCTCATATGTAAGAGTGGCATTCTTATTAATACTAAAAGGCATTCAAAATATATTAATATTTTTAATTGAAAGTTTTTGGTAGAAGAAGACCCGTTTCGGTAGCAATAGAAGAACAAGTGGAATCAATCTGAATAGATAATATAAAAGCCAGGGTGTCTGAAGAATCTGGTCTGGAAGAACAAGCACATGCGTATTGGCAGCAATGTCAGAATTAACAAGACATGCGTTCGACCTATCATGAAGTATGTTGTAGAGACGCAGGCTGACACTATACGAACCAAGGGTCTACTAAGATGAATGTCCTAAGATCCATTACAGGAAAAACTCTCCGAGATCGTGTCCGCGATGCAGACATAAGAAAAATTTGCGAAATATAGGATATTGTTCAGTGGAGTAGATCCAGAAGAAGATTCTGGAAAGACCATGTATCCAGAATGGATAGTGACAGACCCGCATATACAGCTGCTTACGAAACCCCCTCGGGACACCGTCCATCTGGAAGACTATTTTTTTAAGAGGTATAGAGACAGTGAGCCTCATCAGCCCAGGATTTCATCCCATCATTTCTGTGCAACAGATCGTCATATATATTAAAAGAAGAAGAAGATGCAATGTAAAAAATAGATTTAAGAGATTATCAAATTATTTCGTCCCACCTCAAATAACTTATTTTTGATTTATATATTATCATTAAGTATCCCCTAACTATGTAAACATTGTCATAAAATTTCTTAACGAGTTCCAAAAAACACTTTCCAATATTTCTGGACCTACCGAAATAATTCTTTTTTAAAAATGTATTCTGCTCCATTTACTAGTGTATATAAACTGCAACGAGTTGAAGTTTCGTCACATTTGATAATGCCTTAGAAGGGTCAAGAAACATGTCATTCGCATAAAATATAATAAAACTTCTAGAAAACTGACATTTTCATTCGTATTAATTATTATCATATGATTTTACTTTAATCTCTCGATGGAATCATAGTTTCGACAGCTGTCAAAATAAAGGCAAAAGTGGAAGTAGTTAAAATAACATTGTTGTATTTCTTTTTTTTATTTTATTATTATTTTCATGATCCACTCAAACGCCACGATTTGTGAATGAAAAGAATTCGAGCGATGTATGTCAGTATAATGTATAGCAGCGTGGTGATTCATTCTATCTGCTAAACGGCTTGAAAATCCTTAACCATTTGCAATTATTTCAAAAAAAAAATGTAGCTCCAATAACATTAAATAAAATGGCGGTCTCGAGGTATCACTTAAGATGGGCGAAGAAATGGATTGATATCGTATTTAATTTTATTATATAAAAGGCATCACATGACACGATTGCCGAGTATTCCAGTTACGGAGCGAGTAGACGTCTGATCATTCCGATTTCACGTTGCAAGGTGTTGTTCACACAGAAGTAAATACATTATTCATCACTAAGTCTGTAGTCTCATTAATTCGAGGATTAGCCACTTCCAGTCAGACCGGCTCTCCGCTGGCTAAGATATTCACGTCCGCTTCGCCCCGTAGTTCTGCGCTAATCAAATTGTATCCAACAATAACATACTCATAAATCAATTTTTATAAATATACGCGAGCACTAAAAATATATCTTTAATATATATTTTTGAGAAATGAGCATACAAAATTGGCTAACTAACTAACTAAAAATCACGCCATTTCTCCGGAGGGGTAGGCAGAGAGGATGGATCGCCACAATGCTCTGTTTTGGCATACCTCTCGGGCTTCCTCAACATTTATTCATCGTGTCATGCATGCGCGTCGATTTCTCTGACTCCTCACGTGGCCAACATTCAATATTTGATTTATTTAATCGTGTCACGTTTTCCTCAGTTTTCCTCTATTTCTAGTTCCATTTATATAACTAACTAACTAAACATCACGCCGTCTCCCCGGAGGGGTAGGCAGAAAGAATGGAACGCCACACTGTTCTGTCCTGACATACTCTACATTCATACATCTTGTCATGCACGCACATCGATTTCTCCGACTCCTCACGTGTCCGACATTAAATATTTGATTGATTTGATCCTGCCACGTTTTCCTCGGCCTTCCTCTTTTTCTAACTCCGTTCACGCCGTTTACATATACCTTCTTATCGTTTAAATATATGTTTTTTACCATTATTTCTTCATTCATTCTTTCCATATGTCCAAAGCATCTTAATGAGCCTTTCATTATTTTGTTCATAACACCATCATTCGCACCGCATCCACTTCATATATTTTCATTCGACACTCTATCATACATAGAGTATCCATACTTTCGTCTAAGAGATCTCATTTCTACTGTATTTATTCTACTTACATCTTTCTTTTGCCAGTTCCATGCTTCGCTTCCATACACTGCCATTGTGCACTGCCATTCCAGCTTTTTGGATAGTATAGCCCTAAGAATATTCCTTTAATATATCTTATTGAGAAATGAGCATTACAAAATTGGCAGGAATTGAAAAACTTGTGTCTATTAATGTACTCACGTAAGATCTCACCGAAGATAATTTAAATCTCACCTAAAAACCCACCTTTTCAAAATATCGCATAAAATGTAAACAACGGTTGCCTGATTGCTGGTGTCAGATGCAGCTCTAATAACTAAAACATTGTCAAATCGCCCTTGAGGTTAGCTATTCACGTAAACGGCGCTATATAAATTAGCCTAATTATTATTATTATTAAAGAAGTTATGCTTATTTGGCATAAAAAACAAATTTTACTCTAAGATAATATTATAATACGCTACAAAAAAGATATAACATCAAAAATACTTACAAACACTTAACCAATTTTTTTAAAACACTGAGCATGTTTATAATAGAAATATATTTTTGAACAATCTCGAAATTTTAGAAATTAAAAATAGAAAATATTATAAATAATCAAATAAATTTAACGTCAATCTTTGATTTATTTCCTGTGTTGTAAGTTAATGCATGGACCCCAATAAGATCTTTAAATTATTATTTTTAATTTATTCATAATATTTGTTATAACAAAAGCATAAAAACGTTCCGAAATAAATCATTTCAATATCTGTTAAAACCGACCACATTCGTGATTTTTTTCTTTTAATTTTTAATATTCATATAATATCACTGATGGCTTGTGTCTCCGAAAGATGTTTCGTATTTAATTTAAATTTTTTTTAAATAAAGGGAGTGTATACTAAGTATTATACAATTTGTAATATTCCTTTGTAAACAACACTTTATTTTTAAAAAATCAAATGAACACAAACAAGTTTCGGACACAGAAACTTTTCATCTAAGTAGTATATTATTATTGTGTAGACAAAAAAAAATTTAAATAAAATTTTCATGAATGTGGTCAGTTTTAACAGATATTAAAACGAAAAAAATTTCACTCTGCTGATGAAGGGATTCTGTGTACGAAACATGTTTGTTTTAATTCAATTTACAAAGCAATATAGGTATATTGTTTATAGAAATAAACAACAAATTTTAAATGAATCGTTAATTTTATTAAACTTTTTTTTTATCATGTGTCAAAACTGATTTTCATGATATTTATTTTGTATACATTGTATAATATTTAATTACACTGATGAAGGACTTCTTTGTCCCGAAATATGTTTGTGTTAATGTTTAATTTCTAATTTTATTTATATTTTAAAATAAAGTGTTGCTTTACAATGTAAAAAATATTGTTGAATTATGATTCCGTGCCGCAAAGTAAATGTGAATATTGAAGATAATCGTGTATTCTTACGATGGTACCTTCATTATTACGCGTTGAATGTACGCATATGTTAAGTTGTAAGTATAACTGTTAATAATCAAACATTACAGAGAGCCAGGTCTCACTGACCTTGTGAAATAGTTCTCAGAAGATTAGCACCAATAAAAAAACAGAAGAAAAATAATCTCTATGCGAATTCAAGTCGGATTCTTTTTTTTACAAGTGTAAAAGCTTCAAGCCATTAATGATAACCATTAGATTATAGCGAGAACTTGCCAGAGCTGTTATAGCAGGTGTTATAAATTTCTTCCAATGATGTTCAAAAGAAATTCTTGAGAGCCCTCTACATGAGAGAGTACGGGGTATATCCTTGGCTCTATCCAACGGCATTTCTCTTGGGTATGCTGGGGTATAACTTCCTCGAACTAAGGAGGGAAGGATTACTAACAACACATTTTTTCAAACTGATTCGGGGCTCTATTGAGAACCCCTATGTTCTGGAGCGAATAGGTCTTTTTGTTCCTGATAACTACCTGCGATAGCGCCGACATCAATTGTCTTTACTCCGTCACGCAGAACCAACCTGCCTTTGGTGATGCCAGTAGGAAGAGCAATTCGGACGCTGAATCTAATCATCTCGGATTTGGACTTTTTCAGTGTCAGTGAGGCAGTATTCATAAAAAAATAATTGCAAACTCTGGAAAAAGTACTGCCTCACTGACGTCGACATATTTGGATTCCTTCTGATATGTATGATTTTTTTTGGTCTTTTGTTGTTTTGTTTTTTTATCTTTAGAACACCGTTTTGTGTCCAAATGAGTCGCCTAAATTGTTTATCATTTGTAATTGCTCATTTGTAAATTTATAAATAAATAAATAAATAAATTACATCATGTCCGACACTCCTGTTCTGGCTCTAATGGTGGTGTTTCACACCCTGTCCGCTATACTGATTCAAACATTGCATTTTCCATAGATCTATGGACAATTCTCAATTTTTTGCGCTTTTCCTAGACACTATTATAGTTACAAACCCATAAGATAACCCATAGGAGTGACCCAAAGAGCGATGGAAAAATCCATGTTAGGAATAAGTCTAAGAGACAGAGTCAGAAACGATACGGTGAGAGAAAAAACAAAGGTCACTGACATCATCCACCGGATGGCGACTCTAAAGTAGCAATAGGCAGGTCACGTAGCCAGAAGCTCAGATGAAAAGCGGAAAAGAAGACTGCTGACTTGGAGACCGTGAACGGCGAAGAGAAGTGCAGGGCGACCGCAACTACGGAGGAAGGATGATTGACATGGAAGCAAATGGAGGAGGCCTTTGTCCAGGAGTGGACGGGAATAGGCTGAGGAAGAAGAAGAAGATAACAACGGTAGGACGCAACGGTAGGAATTGAACCCGGGACCTTCGGCGTTGAAGTCATAGCTCTTGCCACTCTGCTACGAAGGTTGTCGATAAATTTATTTCCTCTGAAAATCGGAATTTAAGATATACGTAATATTTCTTACACATTATAAACAATTGGTTTAACGTAATCTGTTCAGATAAAAACTAATAATTAATTTCTTTTCTTCTCTAGCCTAAAGCAAGTTTTCTAATTTTCACCTAAATTCATTTGCCCTGTAATCCAAAAGGTCGAACTATCGTTTACTGGACTTACTTAAACTCATCAGTGGCGCCGCGTTTTTATTTTATAACTTCTAAACTAACTGACTGATCATCACTCCGTCACTGCGAAGCAGTAGCCAGAAATAATTAATCGTCACAATGTTATTTCTTGAAATACTTCTTCCGATTCTTCATCGTGTCATGCATATACGTTGATTTCTCCGACTCGATTGGCCTGATTGGCCGACATATTAATTTTATTATTCTTTGGCATACAGAATGGAATAATACTCCTAGCGGCTTCTAACAATATGTTGGTCGACAGCCTTCACATTGTGTTAATAAGGTAGTTTGCTAAATGCCGAAAATCATTCTCCATAGATGGCGTTAGTGGGTCGGTTGTATAGGTTAATTCTTGAAAAAATTCACTAGTGCAACCAAATCTACATAGATGGCTGACTGAAACTGCCACGTGAAGATAAATATGGATTTTGAAGTATATATACATCTTCCAAAAATTTGTCATGCATGATCACAAATAACAAAGGTGGAATGGGGAATGTTGTAATTACATAAGGCGTGCGCTTAACCCAACCAATGACAGGTCATAAGTCCTGTAAACACCTTGATCATCCATATTCAGTTTCCAGTTTGGGTCTTCGTCTCTATTGAGATACAATTAAAAAAAATATTATTATTTTGTTGAATCGCTCTTTACATCGTTTCAGCGCGAGACAAATCGATGTACAGAGTTATCTCTGATTTTCATGACAGTTGATTGGTTGCCAACCTATAGCTATTAACTGTCACGTGAATTTTCACGTCACCAGATAAAAGATAAGTCAGTAAAACCAAATGGATGACATTCGGACGGCTTGACTACAGTGGGTCAGTATTGCATTTGAACGGCCGTAATGAAAGGGTGGAAAAGTGTATATACTCGTACCTCGGCAGCATACCAACGCAATCTCTTGACCCGTATGTAGAGATAAAATGCAGAATTGAGGCAGCAAGAGCTACAAATATTTGTGAAATGTATACTTACATCTGTATACGAATCCTGGATTTTCACCTGTGGGTGGTTAATTTAAATTTTTAGTTGTATCTCAATAGAGACGAAGAAACAAACTGGAAACTGTCATGGATACATAAAGCGTGACAATGACAGGTCATAAGTCCTGTAAACACCTTGATCATCCATATTCAGTTTCCAGTTTGTTTCTTCGTCTCTATTGAGATACAACTAAAAATTTAAATTAACCACCCACAGGTGAAAATCCAGGATTCGTATACAGATGTAAGTATACATTTCACAAATATTTGTAAATATTCTGGTCAATTATTTGGCGTATAAAATAGGAGTGGATACTCCAGGCGACTTCTAACAGTGCGATAGGAGGCGGTAGCCTCTTCGCATTGTGTTAATAAAGTAGTTTGCTAAATGCTAAACAATCATTCTTCATAGATGGCGTTAGTGGATGGATTGTATAGATTAATCTTAAAAAAAAATTAATTAGTACAATCAAATCTACATAGATGGCTAATTGGAACTGCCACGTGAAGATATGTATGGATTTGGAGTATATATACAACTTCCAAAAATGTATCATACATGATCATAATAACAATGGTGGAATGGGGAATGTTGTAATTACATAAAGCGTGCGCTTAACCCAACCAATGACAGGTCATAAGTCCTGTAAACACCTTGATCATCCATATTCAGCAAGAGCTACGTTTAATAAAATGAAATCACTCTTCTGCAATGATAACGTAATCTTGAAACTCCGCCAGAGAATGATCAAATGCTTTGTGTGGTCTGTTTTATTGTACGGGTGTGAAACGTTGAACTTGAAAGTTAACTCAATGAACAGACTGGAAGCATTTGAAATATGGTTCCATCGCCGAATGCTCAAAGTTCCCTGGACAGACATGGTTACCAATACCGAAGTCCTGAGGCGAGCTAGAGTTGACAGGGAACTGTTATCAACTATCAAGGTTCGAAAGATCTCACATCTGGGTCATATACTGCGTGGGGAAAAGTACCACATTCTCTATTGGAGTGGAAAATTGAGGGACGCCGAGGGGCCGGTAGGAGACAGATATCCTGGCTGAGAAAAGGGAGGGAGTGGACCGTCATCTGAAGTGTGGAAGAGCTGCTCCGAGCGGCGCAGGACAGGGACAGGTTCGCCGAGGTGATCGCAAACGTCGGGGGGACCCGACAAGGCACTTGAAGAAGAAGAAGAAATATTAAATATTGTACCTTTGGAATAACCATGCGAAAGAATTTTCTTCTATCTTCTTTGTACATCGATAAGAGAGATTTCATAATTTCCTAAGTATATTATAATACTAAGTATATTATATAATTAATATGTTAGCGTGAATTATACATTAGCGTGAATGGTGAAAATTTGGAGCAAGTAGTTGAGTTCGTGTATTTAGGTAGTATGTTTACAAGAGATGGGCGAGTGGAGAAGGATATTGAAAGAAGGGTTGGGGCAGGCAACAAAGTGAATGGTGCACTTAAAGTTGTCATCGCAAACAAAAATCTATCAAAAAAAGCTAGAATGGCAGTGCAAAATGGTGTTCTTCTTCCGACCCTTATGCATGGAAGCGAAGCATGGAACTGGCAAAAGAAGGATGAAAGTAGAATAAATGCAGTTGAAATGAGATCTCTTAGAAAAATGTGTGGATACTCTGTGTATGATAAAGTGCCGAATGAAAATATAAGAAGCGAATACGGTGCGAATGATAGTGTCATGAACAAAATAATGAAAGGATCATTAAGATGGTTTGGACATATTGAAAGAATGAATGAAGAAAGAATGGTAAAAAAATTATATATTAATGATGTAAATGGAACCAGAAATAGAGGAAGACCGAGGAAAACGTGGCACGATCAAATAAATCAAATATTGAATGTCGGCCATGTGAGGAGTCAGAGAAATCGACGCGTGCATGACACGATGTATGAATGTTGAGGAAGCGAGAGAAATATGTCAGGAAAGAAAAGTGTGGCAGTCCATTCTTTCTGCCTACCCCTTCGGGGAGACGGCGTGATGGTTAGTTAGTTAGTTATTATAATACTATGGAATTTCACAGTGTTAATGCCTTAGCGTTCAATAAGTTAACTAACTAACCATCACGCCGTCTCCCCGAAAGGGCTAGGCAAAAATAATGGACTCCCACACATTAGATGAGTGATCTGTCTGTAAACTGTCTGCTTTACGCGGACGATGCCGTTCTCGTTGCGGATAGTGCGGACGAATTACAAGTCTTGGTGTCGAGAATGTATGAGGTATGCAAGTCGAACGATTTAATGATGAATGTCGGAAAGTCAAAGGTGTTAGTTTTTGAAAGGGAAGAGCAAATGACAGTTTGTAATATAAGTGTAAATGAAGAGAACTTGGAACAGGTGAGTGAATTTGTGTATTTAGGTAGCATGTTCACAGCGGATGGCCGAACGGACAGTGATATTGAAAGAAGGGTTGGTGCGGGTAACAAAGTGAATGGAGCTTTAAAAGTAGTTATTGGAAACAAGAATTTATCAATGAAAGCGAAAATGGCTGTTCACAATGGAGTTCTGGTTCCAACCCTTATGTATGGAAGCGAAGCATGGAACTGGCAGAAGAAAGATGAGAGCAGAATAAATGCGGTAGAGATGAGGTCCCTAAGACGTATGTGTGGTAGAACGATGTACGACAGAATCTCAAATGCTGATATTAGGAAGGAGTGTAGAGCGAAAGAAGGTATTATGAACAAAATTATGAAAGGTTCGCTTCGTTGGTTCGGACATATGGAGCGCATGGGTGAAGAAAGAATGGTTAAAAAAGTATACGTTAACAATGTAAATGGAGTAAGGAGTCGAGGTAGACCGAGGAAAACATGGCATGACCAAATTAATCAAATATTAAAAATTGGTCATGTCAGAAGCCGGAAGAATCGACGTGCGTGTATGACTCGATGTATGAATGTGGAATAAGCTAGAGAGGTGTGCCAGGATAGAGTAGTGTGGCGGTCCATTCTCTCTGCCTACCCCTGCGGGGAAACGGCGTGATGGTTTGTTGTTGTTGTTTACACTCAATCCTTATCTAAGAACAAATGTAACTTGTAAAAAATGAAATGAATAAATAAATGTTAGTATTCTGCTAATCATTGCGTGCCGCAACTGTTTAACACCAGCCACTAGAGACGCCGTTGTAACGATCTTGGACCTACTCAAAGGCAGTAATTAAATATTAATCTGAGACACAAAATGCCAGGGACAGCCGATGGTGCGAGCTGCTTAATAGATTCCCCAGAACACCCGCTAACGACCGGCTGTAATTAATCCAAGTTTTGTATGAAGATTCATTAACATCTTTTTTTTACGTTGATGTACCGACGAAAAATACTGTTATACAAATATTTCGCAACGCTATTTAGTCTTGAGATGTCTAACGTAACTAAAAGTCACTCTGTATCTCTGAAGTAGTAAGCAGGGACGATTAATCGGCGAAGGTTTTTCGCAAAAAGGATTAATTTATATTTTTAAGACATATTACGCTTCCGTTTGAAAGGCCATATCAAACAAAGAACACATGAATAAGTTCGACGCTTATAAATAATATTAAAACTAATTAACTAACTAACCATCACACCGGCTTCCCCAAAGAGTTGGTAGTAAGAATGAACTGCCACACTTTAACCGATGCGGCACTCCATCCTTCTCTTTTCGCCCCGCGGGAGACGCGGTGTGATGGGTTGCGAACCCATCGCCACCAATAGGCATCTCCCGCGCACACTTCGATAGTCCAACATCCACAAAATAAATCTTAAGCAAATAATATAAAATATAATAACACAATAAAAATAATTTAACACATAATGTTGTTTTTAGATGGTGCACATATTGTCTATTTAATTTATGTTCCACGTTTCCACCGTTTTTTTTATTAGATGTAATTAAATAATATTAATACATTGCATAATTTATGTAGCTCTTATTTTATGAATTACTCATCTCAAGGGCGCTGTAGAAAATGCTCCGTTTTATATCAAGGGGTAGGCAGAAAGAATAGATTGCCACACTTTTCTTTCTTAACAAATTTCTCTCTCTTTCTCAGCATTCATACATCGTGTATGCACGCGCGTCTCCGACTCCTAACGTGGCCGACATTCAATATTTGTAATTAATAAGAATGAAAACGTCAGTTTTTTATAAGTTTTATTATATTTTATGGGAATGACATGTTTCACCCTTCTAAGGCATTATCAAATGTCATTATCAAATTATCATTATCAAATGCCTTAGAAGGGCGAAACATGCTATTCCCATAAAATATAATAAAACTTCTAGAAAACTGACGATTTCATTCGTATTAATTATTTAATATGGAGTTTTACATCATTGTTCAAGAAACAATAAATTAAATATTTGATTTATTTTATCGTGCCACATTTTTCTCGGTCTTCCTCTATCTCTAGTTCCATTTACATCGTTAACATATACTTTTTTATCATTCTTTCTTCATTCATTCATTCCATGTGTCCAAACCATCTTAACTATCCTTTTATTTTTATGTTCATAGCACTATCATTCGCACCGCATTCACTTTTTATATTTTTATCCGACACTTTATCATACAGATTTTCCGCACATTCGTGAGAGAGAGATATCATCAGTGATGGTACTCCCATAGAAGCCCAGAAGCCCGGCTTGCGTAGAAATTTTGAATCAAAACCCCAAATCTAAGTAATCATGCCCCCGCATAAACCAACGACCCACCAAATCACCTTCCAACAATGTTCCCATCAGACGTAAGAGGAATAGCTACAAGAGCTGAACCTCTGTAAGCCAGAATAGGTTTTGATTCAAAATTTCTTACGCAAGCCGGGCTTCTGGGCTTCTATGGGAGTACCGCCACTGGGTATCATTACTGCATTTATACTACTTTCATTATTTTTTGCCATATCATTAGGTATCATTACTGCATTTACACTACTTTCATTATCCATGCTTCGCTTCCATGCATAGGGGTCGGTACAAGAACACCATTGTGCACTGCCATTTTAGTTTTTTTGGATAGGCTTTTATTCTAAAAAAAATGTATAATATTACAGTGACTCGATTTCCATGAGATATTTCTGATTTTGAAAATTTGATTTGGTTCATTTGGTGCTCCTGTAAATTTGGAGATATTTCGTGTATAAGTGAATTGTTTCGGTCAATTTAACTGTTACCGCACTTTATAATAGTTAATAGGCGTGATGGTTAGTTAGTTAGTTAGTTAGTGACTCGATTTCACTCAAAATGTTTTGAATTAAGTACAAATCAAATATAGGTCTAATCCGTAAGATACCAAATCACGAATTCACATTACAGATTAAATTTAATGTTACTTCTATATTTAGAATAACGCTTATGTAAGCAGGGGCACACCACGCGCTGCTCGGGTTTGCCGCTTGCCCAACCGCTCATGTCCCCGGGCGTGAAGTTTTCCATACACCGAAGCACGGAGTTGAATCAAGAACAAGTACCCACATAAACCGATGATTTCCAACATATAACCATACATAATAGGTTAAGTATGTTCTTATTTCAAATATTTCAATATTTTTCTAAAAACCGAAACATGGATTTAAAAAAATATATGAAGAAAGGAATGTAGAGCCGAAGAAGGTATTATGAACAAAACTATAAATGGATCGCTGCGTTGGTTCAGACACATGGAGTGCATGGATGAAAAAAGTATATGTCACTTCGTGGCCGAGTGTTAAGTGCTTTGACTGCCACCCCGAAGGTCCCGGGTTCGATTCACGGCGATGGCAATGTGATTGTCACACTGTCTTCGGTCTGGCACAGAATTCACGTGACAATAAAATGGCGATAAATTAACTACCTATCATATGTCACAAACTAACCATAAAAAAAATCACGCCGTTACTCCGCAGGGGTAGGCAGAGAGAATGGATCGCCACACTTCTCTATCCTGATATACCTCTCTAGCTTCTTCCATATTCATACAGCTAGTCATACACGCACGTCGATTCTTCCGGCTTCTGACATGACCATATTTTACAGGTACGTCGCGTCCTGACTGAGGTTTTCCATGGTTCCCTCAGTTGTAAGGCAAATGTCGGGATGCTTATTAGCTAGTCCATGGAATCCCATATATAGGAACTCCACTTCAATTAGTTTCATTTCTTATTTCTCTTTCTTCTCACCCCTCTCACTTTTCTAACTTCTTTTTGGCAATCTCTGCCACCCTAAAGCTATATTACTTCGCAGAACTGCAAATTAAACAAGTCCACACCGCCTTGACAAATAAAATGCAGGGCATCACACAATAGATTCAACTCAAGTTAAAAAAAAAATTAAAAAATTAAATTTTTATTCACGCGGTCATGCCAAGTTTTCCTCGGTCTACCTTGACTGCGTACTCCATTTACATCGTTCACGTATACTTTTTTAACCATTCTTTCTTCACCCATCACATGTCATGAGAATCACAATGATAGCTACACTCTTTACATCGATTTGGCTTGCGCTGTAATGATGTAAAGAGCGATTCAACAAAATGATAATAATACGTTAACGATGTAAATAAAGTATGGAGTCGAGGTACACGGAGAAAAACATGGCAGAACCAAATTAATAAAAAATTTAAAGTCGGTCATGTTAGAAGTCGGAAGAATCAACTTGCGTGTATGTCTCGTTGTAAGAACGTGGAGGAAGCTAGATATGTGTCAAGATAGTAGTGGGGCGGTCCATTCTCTCTGCCTACCCCTGCGTAGAAACGGCGTGATGGTTTGTTTGTTTTTTAAAAAACAAGTACCCACATAAACAGATGATTTCAATCATATAACCATAGATAATATAGTCTGTTCTGATTTCAAATAATTTAAAAAAAAAGTTCTTACGGAATCAAAAAAAATTGTATCATTTGAAATAAAAGAATTGTGTGGTAAAACATTGCACGACCTTTTTTTAGGAACGCAAAACATAGTTATTATTTATTTATATGAGTTTGCCACGATAGCTGTTTCGCCAACCTATGTTGGCATCACAACAGTTTGTTGAGTTGTTTTGTAACATCTGATGATGCTTACATAAGTTGGGGAAACAGCTGTCGCGACAAACTCATATTAATAAATTATAGGAAGATGATGCCAGTAGGAAGAGCAATTCGGACGCTGAATCTAATTATCTCGGATTTGGACATTTTCACTGTCAGTGAGGCAGTATTCATAAAAAAATATTGCAAATTCTGGAAAAAGTACTGCCTCACTGACGTCGACATATTTGGATTCCTTCTGATATCATGTATAAATAAATAAATAAATGATACAGTATAATAGTGTTAATTTAAACATTTAAGTAAACTAACTAACTAACTAACCATCACGCCGTCTCTCCGAAGGGGTAGGCAGAAATAATGGACTGCCACACTTTTCTTTCCTGACATATTTCTCTCGCTTCCTCAACATTCATACATCGTGTCATGCACGCGCGTCGATTTCTCTGACTCTCACATGGCCGACATTCAATATTTGACTTATTTGATCGTGCCACGTTTTCCTCGGTCTTCCTCTATTTCTGGTTCCATTTACATCATTAACATATAATTTTTTACCATTCTTTCTTCATTCATTCTTTCCATATGTCCAAACCATCTTAATGATCCTTCATTATTTTGTTCATGACACCATCATTCGCACCGCATTCACTTCTTATATTTTCATTCGGCACTCTATCATACACAGAGTATCCACACATTCTTCTAAGAGATCTCATTTCAATTGCATTTATTCTACTTTCATCCTTCTTTTGCCAGTTCCATGCTTCGCTTCCATACATAAGGGTCGGTAGAAGAACACCATTGTGCACTGCCATTCTAGCTTTTTTTGGATAGGTTTTTGTTTGCGATGACAACTTTAAGTGCACCATTCACTTTGTTGCCTGCCCCAACCCTTCTTTCAATATCCCTCTCCACTCGCCCATCTCTTGTAAACATACTACCTAAATACACGAACTCAACTACTTGCTCCAAATTTTCACCATTCACGCTAATGTTGCAGACTGTCGTGGTTTCTTCCTTTTCAAAAATCTTTACCTTGGACTTATTATTTATTTAACATTTAAACATTTAAGTACATGTATTAAAAATATTATAGGAATATTATAAGAAGGGTTGGGGCAATGGCGCACTAAAAGTTGTCATGGCAAACAAAAGCCGATCCAAAAAAGCTAAAATGGCCGTGCACAATGGTGTTCTTGAAGGGTCGGCCTTATCTATAGAAGCGAAGCATGAATCTGGCAAAAGAAGGTTGAAAGTAGAACAAATGCAGTAGAAATGAGACGTCTTAGACGAATCTGTGGAAAATCTGTGTATGAAAGAGTGCCTAATGCATAATTAGAAGTGAACGCCGTGCGAATGTGTTATGAACAATATAATTAAGATGGTTTGGACCCATGAAAATAATTAATGAAGAAATAATGGTAAAATAGTATAACTCAACGGTGTAAATGGTACTAGAAATAGAAGAATACCGAGGAAAACGCGGCTTGATCAAATAAATCAAATATTAAATGTCGGTCACGTGAGGAGTCGAATAAATCGACTAGGAACATGAATTAAGCGAGATAAGTTTGTCAGGAAAAAAAATGTGGCAGTCCACTATTTCTGCCCACCCCTTCGGAAAGAAGGCGTGATGGTTATTGAGTGATTACATAAAAGAAGTGTTTGAAATTTAAACAATTCAAAATATGTACAGTAGAATGTTGTTTATCCTGACTAATTGGGATCAGAAGTGTTCCGGATACCAAATTTCCGGATAATCACACGAAATCTCGAATTAATAATGACGGGGTAAAACTAACGGGATGACACGTTAAAACTCAAAAAGAGCGGGGGACTGACTATCCATATTAAGATAAAAACCTAACTTTTTTTTTATGCATACAACAGGTTGTTTGAACCCAATTGTATACAATTTTTTTTTTTTTTTTTTAGCTATTATATTGATTCTCGTGACATGTGATAGGTAGCCAATCTATCGCCATTTTATTGTCACGTGAATTCTACACCAGACCAAAGACAGTGTGACAATCACACTGCCATCGCCGGGAATCGAACCCGGAACCTCCGGTATGGAAGCCAGAGCTCTTACCACTCTGCCACGAAGGTCGTAAAATATAACTTTTGCTAAGTTTGACATCGTTTTCAATCAATAATTAACAACAATTATTTCACTATAATATCGGCAACTTGAACACGTGTGCACAAGGTAGATTAGCCTATTACCAAGGTGTGAACCAACCTACCCCGGAATTTCTAATAATAACATATTAATTATAAGTGCAGGCAACACCGACAACACTTCTTGTGGGCGGGTAGGTACTCTTATTGAACGAGTTGGCCTTTGGGCCAGTGCATTCGGCGCGGTTCAAGGTCCCCTTGTCTTCGGTAGGTACTAGCGCATGTTAGAAATATGAGTAATTAACGATTTGAAAAATAAAAGAACGCACAAAAAATGGAACAGGAGAATTCAAATCTGCACATTACGTTCTAAGCTGAATACTCGTAATATTATAATATGTTCTGGTAGCAAGCGAGGTATGAGGTATGCAAGCGATACGATTTGATGATGAATGTGAATAAGTCTAAGGTAATGATTTTCGGAAAAGAAGGAAGCATGACAGTCTGCAAAATTAGTGTAAACGGTGAAAATCTGGAACAAGTGGATGAATTTGTTTATTTAGGAAGTATGTTTACAAAGGATGGGAGGGTGGAGAAGGATATTGAAAGAAGGGTTGGGGCAGGCAACAGAATAAATGGTGCACTTAAAGTTGTCATCGCAAACAAAAGCCTATCCAAAAAGCTAAGATGGCAGTGCACAATGGTGTTCTTGTGCCGACCCTTATGTATGGAAGTGAAGCATGGAACTGGCAAAGAAGGATGAAAGTAGAATAAATGCAGTAGAAATGAGATCTCTAAGACGAATGTGTGGCAAATCTGTATATGATAGAGTGACAAATGCAAGTATAAGAAGTGAATGTGGTGCGAATGAAAGTGTTATGAACAAAATAAGGAAAGAGTCATTAAGATGGTTTGGACACATGGAAAGAATGAGTGATGACAGAATGGTAAAGAAGGTATATGTAAACGGCGTGAACGGAGCTAGAAATAGAGGAAGGCCGAGAAAACGTGGCACGATCAAATCAATCAAATATTGAATGTCGGTCACGTGAAGAGTCGGAAAAATCGACGTGCGTGCATGACAAGATGTATGAATGTAGAGGAAGCGAGAGACGTATGTCAGGACAGAACAGTGTGGCGTTCCATTCTTTCTACCTACCCCTCCGGGGAGACGGCGTGATGGTAAGTTAGTTAGTTAGTTTTCTGGTAGCAAGTCCGTTTTATAATACAAGTTTTATTATATGACATGTTTCGTTTGCAAGAACATTGTGACCTAGGGATTTAATGGTTGGAAAATTATAAAAACAAACAATAAATCGGACAAGAGAATCAAAATTTTTAACTAACTAACTAACTAACCATCACGCCGTCTCCCCGAAAGGGTAGGCAGAAAGAATGGACTGCCACACTTAAATTGATGCGGCACTCTATACTTCTCTTTTCGCCATCGCGAGAGACGCGGTGTGACGAGTTGCGAACCTCATCGCCACCAAAAGGCATCTCCCGCGCACACTTCGATCGTTCAACGTCTACATAATAAATCTAAAACAAATTATCTGAAATACAATGATATAAAATAAAATAACAAAGAAAAATAATTTAACACATATTGGTATTTTAGATGGTGCACTTGTCGTCAGCTGGACGATCCGGACATTTGTGTTTATTTAATTTTTATTCCACGTTATCCACTGTTTTTTTTACTGAAATTAGGCACTTAAAACAATCCAACACCAGCAAGAACTTAAAAATATTATTGAAGAATTTATTCAAATTGTCATTGGAACAAACGAAAAATTTATTTTTACACCTGTCAAATTATTTTTATAAACGAAAAAACTTTAACACCAAAACAGTGAAAACGTATTTTTTGTCACAAATAACTATCATAAAGAGCGGCAATAATCAAATGGACCAAAACAATTCACTTATACACGAAATATCTCCAAATTGACGGGAGCACCATATAAACCAAACCAACAACAACAACAACAAACCATCACGCCGTTTCCCCGCAGGGGTAGGCAGAGAGAATGGACCGCCACACTACTCTATCCTGGCAAACCTCTCTAGCTTCCTCCACATTCATACAACGAGTCATACACGCACGTCGATTCCTCCGACTTCTAACATGACCAACCTTTTAAATTTGATTAATTTGGTCATGCCATGTTTTCCTCGGTCTGCCTCGACTTCGTACCCCATTTACATCATTAACGTATACTTTCTTAACCATTCTTTCTCCATCCATGCGTTCCATATGTCCGAACTAACGCAGCGATCCTTTCATAATACCTTCTTCCGCTCTACATTCCTTTCTTATATCAGCATTTGAGATTCTGTCGTATATCGTTCTACCACACATACGTCTTAGGGACCTCATCTATACCGCATTTATTCTACTCTCATCCTTCTTTTGCCAGTTCCATGCTTCGCTTCCATACATTAAGGTTGGGACCAGAACTCCATTGTGAACGGCCGTTTTCGCTTTCATTGATAAATTCTTGTTTCCAATAACTATTTTTAAAGCTCCATTCACTTTGTTACCCGCACCAACCCTTCTTTCGACGTCACTATCCGTTCGGGCATCTGCTGTGAACATGCTACCTAAGTACACAAATTCCCTCACCTGTTCCAAGTTCTCTTCGTTCACACTTATATTACAAACTGTCATTTGCTCTTCCCTTTCGAAAACCATCACCTTTGACTTTCCGACATTCATCATTAAATCATTTGACTTGCATACCTCGTACATTCTCGACAACAAGACTTGTAATTCGTCCGCACTATCCGCAACGAGAACGGCATCGTCCGCGTAAAGCAGACAGTTTACAGACAGATCACTCATCTTAGCACCAGCATTTATACCTTTAAGTTCTTTCATACACTTGTCCATATACAGATTGAACCAAACCAATTTTTCAAAATCAGAACCAATTAAAAAATTTACATTATGTTTATATTACTAATTGCAGCCCGTGAAATATTTACGGAAGTAAAGATTTTCTACCCTTTTAAAACTTGGTTCACTGCACAATTGTAATCAGTAATAAGTTTTAAGTTTGAATATAAGACATTTTTTCAGACACGTTCAAATTTTCACAATTAACAACACTAAATTGTCACGGGGGTCCACGAGATGGTTAAACTAAATTGAAGACAAATATTAAAACGCAAAACGAATATCGAAATCGTTGGCGACCTTCGTTTTTTTTAGCTGATTTGGGAAAATTTTACGATTTTACAATTTTAGGAAAGCAGGGGGTCTACACAAAATATAATAGAAGAAATCGGCAAGGGGTCTACGGGACATAAAAGAGTTTGGTAACTTCTGGTTTATACTAACATGGGGAGGGCATTTTATAGGAATTTACGGGTGGGATTTTCCAGAATTGTAATACCCCCTAAGATTGATCTATAGTCATAGTAAAAAAGCGCAATAGTGACCCAATTTCTAGGAAATGGCGTTTAAACTTTTTGTAACTAACTAACTAACTAACCATCACGTCGTCTCCCCGAAGGGGTAGGCAGAAAGAATGGACTGCCACACCTTTCTTTCCTGACATATTTCTCTCGCTTCCTCAACATTCATACATCGTGTCATGCACGCGCGTCGATTTCTCTGACTCACATGGCCGACATTCAATATTTGATTTATTTGATCGTGCCACGTTTTCCTTGGTCTTCCTCTATTTCTGGTACCATTTACATCATTAACATATAATTTTTTTTCCATTCTTTCTTCATTCATTCTTTCCATATGTCCAAACCATCTTAATGATCCTTTCATTATTTTGTTCATGACACCATCATTCGCACCGCATTCACTTCTTATATTTTCATTCGACACTCTATCATACACAGAATATCCACACATTCGTATAAGAGATCTCATTTCTACCGCATTTATTCTACTTTCATCCTTCCTTTACCAATTCCATGCTTCGCTTCCATACATAAGGGTCGGTAGAAGAACACCATTGTTATTATTATTATTAAGTATTATTATTAAAATTATTTCTATAAACTTTTTATAGAAATAATCAATTGATTAAAATAAAAATTAGGGTATAAAATTAATTTAAAAAATAAAGATGTGACGCGGGATTTGAACTGGAGCCAAGGAATAGAGTCAAGTTCATAACACTGGCAGCACATCTATCGTGTAACACTCCTCAATTATAAACAACCGTCAAACAAAACAAGACATTAATGTAAAATAAAAAAACATACAAATTAAGTAAAACAAGGCAATAGCAGTGTGATTGTCACGCTGTCTTTGGTCTAGTGTAGAATTCACTAACTAACTAACTAACTTACCATCACGCCGTCTCCCCGGAGGGGTAGGCAGAAAGAATGGAACGCCACACTGTTCTGTCCTGACATACGTCTCTCGATTCCTCTACATTCATACATCTTGTCATGCACGCACGTCGATTTTTCCGACTCCTCACGTGACCGACATTCAATATTTGATTGATTTGATCGTGCCACGTTTTTCTCGGCCTTCCTCTATTTCTAGCTCCGTTCACGCCGTTTACATATACCTTCTTACCATTCTGTCTTCACTCATTCTTTCCATGTGTCCAAACCATCTTAATGACCCTTTCCTTATTTTGTTCATAACACTTTCATTCGCACCACATTCACTTCTTATACTTGCATTTGTCACTCTATCATAAACAGATTTGCCACACAATCGTCTTGGAGATCTCATTTCTACTGCATTTATTTGCGATAATTATACAGCGATAGACTAGCTACCTATCACATATCATCAGAATCAATAGTTAAAAAGTTGTTTACAGTTATTGGGTTCAAATAACAAATGTGAAAAGCAATGGGAAACTGTCGCATTTAAGGCTTAAGTGGCATCTCAAGAACTATCAAAAATGTTACAATTTGCGGCAAACCAGAAGATGTTTGAAGGATATCATTACTGTGGTATTTATTCTGCTCACATCTTTCTTCTGCCAGTGTTACGTTTCGCTTCCACACATAAGAGTTGGAACTAGAATTCATTGTGAACGGCCAATTTTCGTTTTCATTGGTAAATTATCGTTTAAGATTACTGTGTTCAAAATATTATGATAAATAACTTGTTTTAAATGTGTTTTACCATTTGATTTTGTGTGAAATTAGGTTTGAAACGTACAATGATTATAATGTTTGATCCATAATCTTGTAATAAGGAAATCGTTAAAGAGACCTTCATTGTAATGGTCGCTCGATAGTACTGAACAAGCTTATTTGATTGACATTTAAGTATCGACTTGTTACCCTAGATACTATGCACACGAAAAATTACATATTATGTTTAATATTCACGACTACAAAGGTTAATTTGTGTACTTAAGGTAGCAAGCGCGCTGAGAAAATGTGTTCTTTTTCCTACATATTCTTCTTCTTCCTTATTGTAGACCTATGTGGTCTGTTCTCCGGAGTGTTGCTCCTTCTGTGAGGCAGACTTCTAGCTGTCCTTCCATCATTGAGGAGGTCTTCCACGAGGATGAGTCCCATGAGGTTGATTATGCAATGCAATATAGGGGGGTCTGGTGGTGTCCATTCTTTGAACATGACCGTACCAGTCCCTTTTTCGCTGTCTGCTCCATCTTATAATATCCCCAACCTCTCACATCTCTCTTATTCTGGTATTCCTCACGCGATCTCTCAGTGTCTTGCCTGTTATCGTCCTCAGTGTCTTCATTTCGGAAGTCCTCAAAACTTGTTTGGTCCTTACTGTGTCTGCCCTTGCTTCGACGTCATATGTTATTATTGGTCTTACACATGTTTTATAGATTCTCATCTTACTCTGAATGGCCATGTCTTTGTTTTTCAGCAGCTGCCTTGTTTATTTGGGCCTGTACTTCTTCCCGCAGATCAGCTCCCCCTACCAGGTCTTTGCCTAGATACTTAAAGGTCCTGACCTGTTCTATGGTTTGATTTTCTGTAACCAGGTTACATCATCCTACATATTGAGTATAATAATTTTCTCTCTTCCTCTTCTCCTTAGCCATCTCTCCATTGCCGGATTTTGCCTTTGCCCTCTGCCTTTGGTGATGCCAGTAGGAAAATAAATTCGGACGTTGAATCGAATCGTCTCGGATTTGGACATTTTCAGTGTCAGTGGAGCAGTGTTCATAAAAATATATAAAAATTCTGGAAAGAGTACTGCCTCGCTGACGTCGACATATTTGGGTTCCTTCTGATATTTTGGTTTTGTGTCTAAATGAGTCGCCTAAATGTTTTTCGTTTGTTATATCTTATTTGTGTATTATGTACAATATAAATAAGTAAATAAATAAATAAAATAAAAAAGATAATCCATTGTTTTGACCGAAACATTATTAACATTATTAATTGATCAACCCGGGTCCCAACCTTTATGTGGTCCCAACCCTTAAGAACCTGTGGCAGAAGAAAGATGAGAGCAGAATAAACGCGGTAGAGATGAGGTCCCTAAGACGTATGTGTGGTAGAACGATGTACGACAGAATCTCAAATGCTGATATTAGGAAGGAATGTAGAGCGAAAGAAGGTATTATGAACAAAATTATGAAAGGTTTGCTGCGTTGGTTCGGACATATGGAGCGCATGGGTGAAGAAAGAATGGTTTAAAAGTATACGTTAACGATGTAAATGGAGTAAGGAGTCGAGGTAGACCGAGGAAAACATGGCATGACCAAATTAATCAAATATTAAAGGTTGGTCATGTCAGAAGCCGGAAGAATCGACGTGCGTGTATGACTCGATGTATGAATGTGGAGGAAGCTAGAGAGGTGTGCCAGGATAGAGTAGTGTGGCGGTCCATTCTCTCTGCCTACCCCTGCGGAGAAACGGTGTGATGGTTTGTTGTTGTTGTTGTTAATTGTTCAAACTGAGATTGTCGCGACAGCTGTTTCGTCAACCTATGTTGGTATTGTAACACCTAATGATGTCAACATAGATTGGCGAATAAGCTGTCACGACAATCTAAAGAAAATAAATTTTGAATTATAAAAAATTATGTGTTTTCGTGTCTTAAATATTTAAAAATCTTTCTCCGTCTTTATTCACACCGAACTGGTACATATTTATTCTACGTATTATTCAGTGTGGGTGCCAAAATTCTGTTATAAACAAATTTAACACCCACAGCGCTAATAAAATATCGCTGATAACGAGTTACATACTAAAGGTATAAATAATAATTTAATAATTTTCTAAATTGTTTTTTAATTGACGTGAACACTTATTGATTCAAATGATATTTAATCACTTGGTTTTGAAAGTATGCTAGAAGAGAATCATTAAACTGGCAAAAGGAGGATGAAATTAGAATAAATGCAGAAAAAAATATATCTCTTAGACAGTGGCGTGCCTAGGGTCAACCAGTAAGACAAGCCCGTCCGACTTTTTTGTGTTATAATATTAGTAGAGGGTCACGATAATGTATTTTTCCGGATTAAAAGAGTTTCATCTTTCAAAATTTTTCTGTGTATGATAGAGTGTCGAATGAAAATATAAGAAGTGAATGCGGTGCGAATGATGGTGTCATGAACAAAATAATGAAAGGATCATTAAGATGGTTTGGACATATGGAAAGAATGAATGAAGAAAGAATGGTAAAAAAATTATATGTTAATGATGTAAATGGAACCAGAAATGGAGGAAGACCGAGGAGAACGTGGGACGATCAAATAAATTAAATATTGAATGTCGGCCATGTGAGGAGTCAGAGTGTGATTTCGCATGATTTAAAACGATTTAATTCGTTGCGTTGCAAATGACTCGCAGAAATTTTTTGGTATTGATTTATGCGCCTTATATGGGATTTAAAATCAATGAATTCACGAAATTAATTTAGAAAGATACTAACTAACTAACTAACTAACCATCACGCCGTCTCCCCGAAGGCGTAGGCAGAAAGAATGGACTGCCACACTTTTCTTCCCTGACATATTTCTCTCGATTCCTCAACATTCATACATCGTGTCATGCTCACATGGCCGACATTCAATATTTGATTTATTTGATCGTGCCACGTTTTCCTCGGTCTTCCTCTATTTCTGGTTCCATTTACATCGTTAACGTATATTTTTTTTACCATTCTTTCTTCATTCATTCTTTCCATATGTCCAAACCATCTTAACGACCCCTTCATTATTTTGTTCATAACACATCCTTATACTTGCATTTGACACTCTATCATATACAGATTTAACACACATTCGTCTTAGAGATCTCATTTCTACTGCGTTTATTCTACTTTCATCCTTCTTTTGCCAGTTTCATGCTTCGCTTCCATACATAAGGGTTGGTAGAAGAACACCATTGTGCACTGCCATTCTAGCTTTAAAAGGTTATGAACATTGTTAAAAATTATATAATTCCAATAAAATATTATGATCAATTAAAGCGATTATCCTATTGTATATAAAATAGTTAATTATACTTGGAATAATCAAGTATTACATATTAAGATTTATACATTTTCTTCGGCCTTCCGCATTTTTGCACTCTGTTCGCGTCATTAACGTTTACTTTCTTCGTGATTGCTTCATCGTTAAGACGTTACATGTGTCCGAACCATCTCAGTGATCAATTCATTGTTTTTTTAATATGCTTATAGTTACGTTAATATGCTTAAATTTGTCATCGCAAACAAAAACCTATCCAAAAAAGCTAGAATGGCAGTGCACAATGGTGTTCTTCTACCGACCCTTATGTATGGAAGCGAAGCGTGGAACTGGCAAAGGAAGGATGAAAGTAGAATAAATGCAGTAGAAATGAGATCTCTTAGACGAATGTGTGGATATTCTGTGTATGATAAAGTGTCGAATGAAAATATAAGAAGTGAATGCGGTGCGAATAATGGTGTCATGAACAAAATAATGAAAGGATCATTAAGATGGTTTGGACATATGGAAAGAATGAATGAAGAAAGAATGGTAAAAAATTTATATATTAATGATGTAAATGGAACCAGAAATAGAGGAAGACCGAGGAAAACGTGGCACGATCAAATAAATCAAATATTGAATGTCGGCCATGTGAGGACTCAGAGAAATCGACGCGCGTGCATGACACGATGTATGAATGTTGAGGAAGCGAGAGAAATATGTCAGGAAAGAAAGGTGTGGCAGTCCATTCTTTCTGCCTACCCCTTCGGGAAGACGGCGTGATGGTTAGTTAGTTAGTTAGTTAGTTACGTTCTTATAATCGCTGACAGTAAAAAAAAAGTGCAAGTCTTAGTGTCAAGGATGTATGAGGCATGCGAAAAGAGTGACTTGGTGATGAATGTTTCTAAATCTATAGTGATGGTTTTCGAGAAAGAAGAATGTATGACGATTTGTGATATAAGTGCGATGGGCGAGAAATTGGAGCAAGTTACTGAACTTACGTATCTGGGAAGCATGTTTACAAGAGACGGAAAAATGGAGAAATAGATCGAAAGAAGGGTTGGTGCTGGGAATAAAATGAATGGCGCACTCAAAGTCATTACTGCAAATAGCAATATATCCACAGAAGCAAAGATGGCAGTACACAATGGAGTTCTAGTGCCAACCCTCATGTATGGAAGTGAAGCTTAGAGCTGGCAAAAGAAGGATGAAAGCAGGATAAAAGCCGTAGAAATGAGATCACTAAGAAGAATGTGCCGGAAAACGTTGTATGATAGAATACCGAACGATGAAATAAGAAATGTAAGGCAGATGACTGCATCATGAATAAATTTAAAAAAGGATCCCTGAGATGGTTTGGACATATGGAATGAATGGATGAGAGTAGAATGGTTAAAAAGTTGTACACAAGTAGCGTGAGTGGGAAAAGAAGCCGAGGACGACCGAGGAAAACATGGCATGATCAAATTAATCAATTACTAAAAGGCGGCCACATTCGAAGTCGGAATAATCGACGTGCGTGCATGGTACGATGTATGAATGCAGTGGAAGCCCGAGAGGTATGCCAGGACAGGCCATTGTGGCGATCCATCCTCTCTGCCTACCCCTCCGGAGAAATGGCGTGATGGTTATCAAGTTAGTTAGTAGTACGTTCTTATACGTCTTACAAATAATAGCACCATTTTTTGATATCAACAAAAAAAAAGGTGTTCTATTATAAATTGTAATTTGAAACACAACACTGCAAATACCACATTAGTTCATTCAATATCTTTATAAAATAATAATAAAAATATTAATACACGACAATTTTTCAGAGATGAACTCCATCTTCAGGTATAAGTACCTATACAGCTTATATATTATGTATGGAAGCAAAGCATGGAATTGGCAAATCAAAGATGAAAGTAGAATAAGTGCAGTTAAAATGAGATCTCTTAGACGAATGTGTGGATACACTGTGTATGATAGAGTGTCGAATGAAAATATAAGAAGTGAATGCGGTGCGAATGATGGTGTTATGAACAAAATAATGAAACGATCATTAAGATGGTTTGTACGCATGGAAGGAATGAATGGTAAAAATACATATGTTAACGATGTAAATGAAACTAGAAATATAGGAAGACCGAAGAAAACGTAGCACGATCAAATAAATCAAACATTGAATGTCGGCCATGTGAGGAGTCAGAGAAATCGAGGCGCGTGCATGACACGATGTATGAATGTTGAGGAAACGAGAGAAATATGTCAGGAATGAAAAGTGTGGCAGTTCATTATTTCTGCCTACCTCTTCGCGGAGACGGCGTGATGGTTAGTTAGTTAGTTATTGGTTATATATAGGGTGTTGTTTTAGAGGTATACAATACATATTTAAAATAATCTTAATGTCTATGATATTGGCTTTATTCAATAGATAATTTTATGCCATTATTGTTTAAACATGATTTCGGGCATATGAGCGCCACGGCTAGCTCGAATGAAGTGCAATCGTGAAGTCCAATTTTCGACAATTGTCGTCTTTGTGGATGCATATAATCCACTAGAGTAAACGTGGCGCGAAAACGATCCATGGTCTTCCGAATAACTTGCTCGGATGGACGATTATGTTGACCGTAAAATGGACGTAGTGCACGATAAGTTTGGCGAACCGAATCACGATTTTAAAAATAAATTTGCACAATTTGAAAGCCCTGTTCTGATGTCAGTCTAATCATAGTGAAATAGCAAAACGTACTGATGACAAATCAATTGTCAACTGTTAAATTGACAGTCTGTAGAAACAATGTTGCCAGTTTAAAAACTAAACCTCCAAAAAAACATCCTTTACCTCCGAAACATTGTCACGTTTTAATATTTTTAATTATTATTTTATAAAAATATTAAATAAACTACAGTAGTATATACAGTGTAGTATTTCAAATTCTAATTTACAATGTAATTCCACAGTATTAACGCCTTAACTTTCAATGAATTGTTCTGTTACACATTTTATATTTCATTGATTTTATCATGCCACGTTTTTCTTGGTCTTCCTCTATTTCTTGTTTTATTAACATCGTACACATATGATTTCTTGGTCATTATTTCTGACTACCTTACTAATCATCGTGCCTTTCAATACTAATAATAGCATTGAAATAACGCTAATTAAAGGTTGGTCATGTCAGAAGCCGGAAAAATCGACGTGCGTGAATGACTCGCTGTATGAATGTTGAGGAAACTAGAGAGGTATGTCAGGATGGAGTAGTGTGGCGGTTCATTCTCTCTGCCTACCCCTGCGGGGAAACGGCGTGATGGTTTGTTGTTGTTGAAATAACAAAAATTTTCGGTTTAAAATATTTCAACGAACAGGCAAGCTGGAAACCCTACATTCGAATAAAAAAAAAATACTACTTTCAAGGTATTTATTTTTAACAAAATAATTTTACATACTTATCAGTACCACAAATCCTTATTTTTTTTGTTCTTCTTTTTCGTATTTATGGTTAACTAGTTTGGTAGGATACTGGGGTAATATGTCCTATTCTCAATTAATATGTATAATCTATAGTTATATCTATAGTTATCTTAATATAGGTACTAGTTGTATAACGTTTACGTCAAAATTTTCGACTTATTATATATTTTTTAAAGAAACAAAGGAAACTAATGAAGCTAAAAAATCGACGTGCGTACATGACACAATATATAAATATTGAGGAAGCGAGAGAAGTAAGTCATTAAATAACAGTGTGGCGGTCCATTCTTTCTACCTACCCCTTCGGAGAAACGACATGAAGGTTTGTTTAAATAAAACATTAATAATAACAGAAGATGTTCTTATTCTTAACTTATAGGTGGAATTGTAATATACACGTATTTTAATAAAATAGAGGACCGAGGAAAACGTGGCAAGATCAAATGAATCAAATATTGAAAGTCGGCCACGCGAATAGTCGGAGAAATCGACTTGCGTGAATGACACGATGTATGAATGTTTAAGAATCGAGAGAAGTATGTCAGGAAAGAAAAGTGTGGTGGTCAATTCTTTCTTCCTATGCATTCGGGGAGACGGCGTGATGGTTAGTTAGTTTAGTATTTATATTTGATTTGCCTTGGCAGGATATAATTTAAATTACATTGTTATTTATTTAAAAAATGGTAAAATGTAAAAATAAAAATAAAAACATGATAATTAATAATAATTATTTTTATTCATCAATTAACGTTGTTCATAATTTAATTTAAGATTTAAATAAATACTTTAATAAAAAGAATTTTCGGTCGGAAAACTCGAAATGGAGGAAAGAAAGAGTTAGGGGCGAGGAATAATGGAGGCTAAGGCTCTATAAGGGCTGTAGGGCCATCGATGATGAAGAAGAAATGATTTCACTATGAAACAATTGATAAGGAATTATGAATTATCCGAAAAAATATGTGAGATAAAATAAGATTAAGTTTTTTTGGCTTAAAACAGTGTTTCATGAATTAAAACAGTGTTTTATAAATTAAAGCAGTGTTTTATGAATTAAAACACTGTTTATCAGCTTTAATCGGTATTATTAGAATGTACTATTTTTCGATATTAAAGAATAATATTTATTTATTTTATTTTTAATATTTTTATTTGTAATTTCTTGGTAGAAGTTCATTTTAAATAATGAAAACAAAACAATTTGTATAATTTTTTTTCATTTTCATTTTTTCATATAATATAAATTTATATGTTTTTATCGTGCTCCTGAAGTTGGAGGTATATATTACATTTAAAATATGTGTATATAAATTTGCTCAATTGAAAAAAATAACAGTGTTTTAAAGTAAGATTTGTAAATTTCAGCTCACATTGTCAGATTCTTTGCAGAATATTATTGTATAATAATCGTATATCTCTCAATTCCTCTACATTCGTACATCGTATCATGCACGCACGTTGATATTTCAGACTCGTTACAAGGCCGACATATAATATTTGATTTATTTGTCGTCCCACGTTTTTAATAAAAATAATAAAAATAGATTTAAAAATGCCTTATATATTAGTCAAATAATGTACGAAATATATTTTAACACGTTGTTATAACTCACCCGGTACAGATGTGAAGATATAAGTCCAAAAATGCACCGGTTAACATGTATACGGAATAAAACAATATCGAATGGAAAAAAAATCACTTCACTGAAACCGTAACACACTCGAACAGAGCTGTGTTCCAATTTCCAATTTCAAATTTGACATTTCCCACGGAGTGTTCCGTTCGCAAACTCCGAAACAGTGACACCTCGGATGCGGCACTCGAAAATGGCTATATCTTGCGTTGTTTGCTTAAATAATCACCGTTTTGAAATAAATTACGATAGTTTTCGGACATGCATAATGTACACAAAGGGATAGGCTAAATGTCACACTTGTCTTTTTAATAATTCAATACACAATAAAATCACAATCACAATGAACTTCAATTCCAATTATAAATAGATTCAATTGTTTTTATTGTATTTTAAATCGGATTCGAACTTGCCACGAAAACGAAAATAAATGTATTATGTTGTTACTTTAATAATAAGTACTTAACACTACACTAATTCGTGTTTAACAACATTAAAATATAGTTTAAAAATAGAACTAGTTAATTTTATTCGATTAGATAAATGTTTTAACGGTTTCAAACGTCACTGTTGCGTGTTTTTTTATTATTTAAATATTGGAATCTGCGGTGTTTTGACGTTCGGGTTAATGCCACGCCGCACGATTGGGTAAATTTCTCTAACGGCGGGAATGCTTTGCACATGCGCGCCAGAGAGCGGCGGTGCGCGTGCGTCAGTCAGCTGCACCGGGCAACGGTAAACTGCCGAAGACATTTCACATAACCTATAAGTTTTTCTTTTTTCTCCTCTCCGAACCAAAGTAGGCGGATGAATTCGCGGCGGCAGCACACCGAGAGCTTCCTACAATGCAATGCTAAGCGACGTTCGTGGCAGTGGCAACAGCTACGACCGCCACACTGAATCGTGGGTTCGAATGGAAAAATTAACTAACTAACTAACCATCACGCCGTCTCCCGGAGGGATAGGCAGAAAGAACAAACCGCCACACTGTTCTATCCTGTCCATACTTCTCTCACGCACGCACGTCGATTTCTCCGACTCCTCACGTGTCCGATATTCAATATTTGATTTGATTTATCGTGCCACGTCTTCCTCGGCCTTCCTCTATTTCTAGCTCCGTTCACGTCGTTTATATGTTATACCTTCTTCACCATTCTGCTTTCACTCGATCATTCCATGTGTCCAAACCATCTTAATGATCCTTTCATTATTTTGTTCATAACACTTTTATTCTCACCGCATTCACTTCTTATATACAGACTTATCACACATTCGTCTTAGAGATCTCATCCCTACTGCATTTATTTTACTTTCATCCTTCTTTTGCCAGTTCCATGCTTCACTTCCATACACGTCGGCACAAGAACACCTGTATGCACTGCCATCTTAGCTTTTTTGGATAGGCTTTTGTTTGCGATGATAACTTTGAGTGCACCATTTACTCTGTTGTCTGCCCCATCCCTTCTTATAATATTCCTTCTCCACTTTTCCATTCTTTTGTAAAGATACTTCATAAATAAACAAATTAATCCACTTAAGTTTAAAGGGTAAAAATCATTACTTCTTATTAATAATATTATAATTTTTTGACAAGCTCTTTACATCATTATAGCGCGAGCCAAATCGATGTAAAATGCGAAAAAAGAATATTAAAGGAATTATACATAGAACAATATGAATAGGAATATGCCAGTTATTTCCTTGTTGCCCTTACCGTAAGGGTATTCACGAATTCGCTAAAATTGAATCCAAAAAGGTCCATCTCTTTTGTTATATCATTTAAAAGGTGAAGGTAACAAAGTGAATGAAGCTTTAAAAATAGTTACTGGAAACAAGAATTTATCAATGAAAACGAAAACGGTAGTTCACAATAGAGTTCTGGTCCCAACCCTTATGTATGGATGCATGGAACTGGCAGAAGAAGGATGAAAGCAGAATAAATGCGGTAGTGATGAGGTCCCTAAGACGTATGTGTGGTAGAATGATATATGACAGAATCTCAAAAGGAATGTAAAATAGAGCGGAAGAAGGTATTCTGAACAAAATTATAAAAGGATCGCTGCGTTGGTTCAGACGTATAGAGCGCATAGATGGCGAAAGAATGGTGAAGAAATTATACGTTAATGATATAAATGGAGTACGGAGTCGAGGCAGACCAAGGAAAACATGGCATGACCAAATTAATCAAATTTTGAAGTTTTTTTTTAAATGTTTTTATTATTATTATTATTTTGCTGAATCGCTCTTTACACCATGACAGCATGAGCCAAATCGATGTAAAGGGTATTATAGCTATCATAGTGATTCTCGTGACATGTGATAAGTAGCTAATCTATCGCCACTTTATTGGCACGTGAATTCTACACCAGATCAAAGACAGTGTGACAATCACAACGCCCTTGCCGGGAATCGAACCCGGAACCTTCGGGGTGGCAGTCAATGCACTTACCACTCGGCCACGAAGGTCATCATCAAGGTTGGTCATGTTAGAAGTCGGAAGAATCGACGTACGTGTATAACTCGCTGTGTGAATGTGGAGGACGCTAGAGAGGCTTGCCAGGATAGAGTAGTGTGGTGGTCCATTCTCTCTGCCTACACATGCAGTAAAACGGCGTAATGATTTGTTTGTTGTTTTAAAAGTCGAATCGCATTCAATATAAGATATCTTAAATAAATAGTAGTTTACATGTGGAAGTGCGGGACACAGAAGGAAATACAAAGTAAATCAAATCAAATCAAATCAAATCAAATCAGTTTATTAACTCAATAGACATTACAAACAGGAAAATGTTTAAGGCATCTATTAAGTACAGGTAAAATATTATAAAAATACTACAAAGTACCAGGAACGCATTAGAGATGGTTCGACATTAGGAAGACAAGATACTTTCTAAAGTCAATAGTATTTGCCCCCTGACTTTCACTAACACGAAAGACGTCGATCTCCGAGGGGACCGCGTTCAGCAGACTAATTGCTCTTCCCACCGGTGTCACCAGAAGCAGATTGGTTCTGGCGGCCGGTAGGTTAAACAATCTGTGCTGTCGCTGTCGGAGATATCTATCGGGGACAAAAAGACCAACATCCTCCAGTACGGCCGAGTTCTCGAAGTATCCCCTAATTCATCTAAAGAAATGGGTAATTAGATGTCCATCTCTTCGAAGCTGTAGAGAATTGGTTCCGAGCATTCCCAAAAGAAATGCCGTGGGATAGAGCCACGGATAGCTACCATAAATTAAATGTATGTCCCGGATGGACGGGGACAGGCCTAGAAAGTGTACGAGCGAGCTTGACGAAAGGGTGCCGCTGCGCCCTATGACAGCCTCGGGTATGTGGTGGGAACCCTTCCTCTCTTTAACCCTTAACGTACCGTGTTCAAAACAAAACGCTCGCTCCCATGTGGTAAATTCAGTTTACCGCTATCTTTATCTAAATATCAAGCATATGACTCGATGAATCAAAATTTAATTTATGTCATCTTGTAGGGAATTTCATTAGGAATAGATGGATATCTATAACATACATGGATTATTTGAAAAACATATCATTATTAATTTTTTTCTGGAACCATCCGATTTCCGAGATTTTACGTATGATAAAGGCACCTAGGCAAAATGTATAGTACGTTCAAGACAACGAGTACGTATTAATATTTGTCCCTTTTGGTAAAGTGTTAATATTTTCACAGTTCTGATATTATTAAGTTGCGTGCTGCGTTTCCATCCACAGTTGGTATTATTACGTACCTATTGAAAAGGCCAAACATATAATTTATAATACGTTCAAAACAGCGAGTAAGTATTTGTCACTTTTGATAAAGTTGTAAATATTAGCAAAACAAATTCTACCTTAACACGAATGAAGGTGAGGGCAGTCTTAGAAAATATTTTTTTTTGGGATGAAGGAAGTAATTTTTTGCTTCTTTTTTATTACGTAATATTGAGAACACTTCAATGGAGGATTACAATTTTTTTTGTAATATTAGGGTCCATAGGTTTTAAGAAAATCAACTTTAAATTGGCAGTGGAAACTCAATTGACCACATGGCAACGCGACGGTTAAAAAGATCTTCGAAGGGCCCCTGTGCGGCAATTTTAGGCATAAAATAAGCTAGTTTACTCGATGGAAGCTTCCAGTGTGTGTCGGCCCGGCGTAGTCACGACTACAGCCTACCTCAACGGGGGGGGGGAAATCAAAATGTCGGCGAGTCCCGCGGTGGAGGGGTCACTCACACACACACAGCTGGTCGTGTTTTGGCCGATAGACATTACTCACCATACCTACTCGCGGGTAGGTACCTCCGTACACGCTAATGGCTCCTATTATTACGTGCACTTGTGTTGGAGACGCCCAAGACACACATACATTCAACTGACACGTGAAAATCGTTCTTAATTCAAATTCATACAAACATCATAAAAAACTAATAAATTAAAAAAACAAAAAAAAAATGTATGTTTGTTTGAAGGGTTGGGGCAGGCAACAAAGTGAATGGTGCACTTGAAGTTGTCATCGCAAACAAAAACCTATCCAAAAAAGCTAGAATGGCAGTGCAAAATGGTGTTCTTCTACCGACCCTTATGTATGGAAGCGAAGCATGGAACTGGCAAAAGAAGAATGAAAGTAGAATAAATGCATTAGAAATGAGATCTCTTAGACGAATGTGTGGATACTCTTTGTATGATAGAGTGTCGAATGAAAATATAAGAAGTGAATGCGGTGCGAATGATGGTGTCATGAACAAAATAATGAAAGGATCATTAAGATGGTTTGGACATATGGAAAGAATGAATGAAGAAAGAATGGTCAAAAAATTATATGTTAATGATGTAAATGGAACCAGAAATAGAGGAAGACCGAGGAAAACGTGACACGATCAAATAAATCAAATATTGAATGTCGGCCATGTGGGGACTCAGAGAAATCGACGCGCGTGCATTATACGATGTATGAATGTTGAGGAAGCAAGAGAAATACGTCAGGAAAGAAAAGTGTGGCAGTCCATTATTTCTGCCTACCCCTTCGGGGAGACGGCGTGATGGTTAGTTAGTTAGTTATAATTACCCGTTTCACCTTGCTAGAGCAATGTCATATTATAATATAATGATATTTGATAAAATTTAACCATGTCATTCAAATATTAATCATCTTCCTTAAAAATTCTTGGGAGGTGTGCCTATTAACAATTTTGTGTATTAGTAATAAAACGTTGTATGTTATTATTTTTTTATTTTATTGACATAATTTTTAGTTCTTTCTGCATCACTTGAATCCTTGACGGCGTGATGGTTAGTTAGTTAGTTAGTTACAAAAAAAAAGTTGAAACATGTCTTAAAGAAATACACAAAAGTGAAAAATGAAAAAAAAAACGTCGTTATGAAATTCCAGTGTTACTTAGTTATACCTTTGGTGATGCCGGTAGGAAGGGCGATTCGGACGCTGAATCTAATCATCTCGGATTTGGACATTTTCAGTGTCAGTGAGGGAGCATTCATAAAAAAATATTGCAAATTCTGGAATGAGTACTGCCTCACTGACGTCGACATATTTGGATTCCTTCTGATATGTAGGATTTTTTGGTCTCATGTTGTTTTATCTTATCTTTGTAATACCGTTTTGTGTCCAAATGAGTCGCCTAAATGTTTTATCGTTTGTAATGACTCATTTGTATATCATGTATAAATAAATAAATAAATAAATACTGCCCTGATGAAGCTTGGGTCCAAGCGAAACTAGTTGGCATCAATATAATAACCCTACCGTGGTTAAATACAAAGTTGTTTTAATTAAATATTTTTTTATGAACGAAATCACCGTTTTCCCACCTTTAAGATTATTTTTCACGACATGTTTCAAAGGTTTTATACCTTCACAATCGGGAGAACGATATAAAGTAACCAAAAATATTTTAAACAAAATACAACCTTAGTACCTATGTTAAATTAACTTACCTAACTAACTTACTAACCATCACTCCGTCTCCCCGGAGGGGTAGGCAGAAAGAATTTACTGCCACACTTTTCTTTTCTGACATATTTCTCTCGCTTCCTCATCATTCATACATCTCGTCATGCACGCGCTGATTTCACCGTTTCGCCGGTGGAGAGAATGAACCGCCATACTATTCTGTCCTGATACACCTCTCTAGTTTTCTCCACATTCATACATCGTAACATGCATGCTCGTCGATTCTTCCGACCTCTAATTCTAGTCTTTCATTATTTAATTAATTTGGTCATACCATGCTTTCCTTGGTCTTCCAAGACTTCTCTTCCCACTCACACTGTTTGTATTCAACATTTCAACCAATCTTCTTTCGTCCATTCGTTTCATATGTCCAAACCGTCTCAGGGATCCTTTCTTAATTTTACTTACGATGCAATAATCTGCCGTACATTTATTCCTTACTTCGTCGTTCGATATTTTATCATATATCGTTTTCCCGCACATTATTCTCAGTGATCTCATTTCAATGGCATTTATCCTATTATATATTAACTTTATACTAACTAACTAACCATCACCCCATCTCACGTCTTCCGCGGGGCGAAAAGAGAAAGATGGAGTGCCGCATCGGTTAAAGTGTGACAGTCCATTATTTCTGCCTACCCTTTCGGGGAAACGGCGTGATGGTAAGTTAGTTAGTTAGTTAATTTATTTATTTTTGCAATCGTAATGCGTTAGCACTGTGTTGTTCGATAATATATAATATATTTTTATGAACGAAATCACTGTATTCCCACTTTTAATTTGAGGAAAATATCCGGGAAAACGATATACTCGTCGGCACAAGAATACCATTATGCACTGCCATCTTAGCTTTTTTGGATAAGCTTTTGTTTGCGAATTTACTCTGTTGCTTGCCCCAACCTTTCTTTCAATAACCTTCTCCACCCTCCCACACTTTGTAAACATACTTCTTAAATAAACAAATTATCCACTTGTTCCAGATTTTCATCATTCACACTAATGTTGTTGCTGACTGTCATGTTTTCTTCTTTTTCGAAGCGTTGTCGGGTCTGCTAGTTATTAATAAAACAAATGAAGCGTCCGGAGAGAAAACCATAATTTAACAAGACGCCCCGCAATATATTATCGCAAAGGCAAAAAGACTCCAACACGCTTCTTGGATTCGGGGCGATTCTCGGTTCGTGAGGTATTCACCTCAATGGCGGCATTGTTCCGGCGGGGTATCTATCATTGTCCGTTTTTTGGTTAATGTTATTCGAAGTCCGATTGCACGATCCGGTATCTCGCTGGTCCAGTTTCGGCAGATCTCCGTACGGCGATACGCGCCGCCCGAGATCGCCGATACGGGTACCGTATACAGCGGCCGGGTTTATCAAAAGCGGCTTCCCTATTGAGTCTTCTTTGGATGTCCCTCGCATCCGAGGAAGACTGTCCTTCACGCATGTGGGTCCTCGTATGTATAAAGAAACAAGACCATTATATATCAGAAGATTGTATTTCACGTATGTGGGTCCTATCAAAATAGGCTTCATAACGAGTCTTGATCGGATGTCCCTCGCATCCGAAAAAGACTGTCCTTCACGTGGGTCCTATCAAAAACGGCTTCACTAGCGAGTCTTTAACCCTCGCATCCGAGGAAGACTGTCCTTCACGCATGTGGACCTTTATATATTGGGAGACTGTCCTTTCGTATAGGAGAAGACTATCCTTCACGTATATGGGTCCTCGAATGTATGAAGACACGACACCCTCATATATCAGAAAACTATCTTTCAAATATGTAGGTCCTCGCATTTATGAGAACCCGAGACCTTTATATATCGGAAGATTATCCTTAACGTATGTGCGTCCTCGTATATATGGAGACACGAAACTCACATATGTCAGAAGACTGTCTTTCACGTATGAAGGTCCTCGCATATATGAGAACCCGAGACCTTTATATTAGGTCCTTACATATGAAATTGGCGTTTTGTATGGGAGGAACATAAAGTTGATTTTTTTTAAATATAATATATTTATTTAATCAAAGTATGTACCATTGATATCTATGCACTTTTGCCATCTCATAGGTAGTTCATCGATCCCTTTACTAAAAAAAACATTCGGACGGGAATCAATAAAATCTTTGAAGTTGGTTTGGACTGCCCCATCGGAGTTGAATTTTTTCCCTTGCAAGAAGTTATCCAAATTTCGAAAAAAATAGTATTCTGTTGGGGCAAGGTCCGGAGAGTACGGTGGATGTCTTAGACATTCCAATTGAAGCTCTTCTAATTTGGTAGCCGTCTGTTGTGCAGTATGTGGTCTAGCGTTATCATGAAGCAGCAGTGGCCTAGAGCGATTAACCAGCCTCAGTTGTTTAGCAGCTAGCTTTTCCATCATGGTTTGCAGTTGCTGACAATAGACATCTGCCGTAATCGTCTGGCCAGATTTAAGAAAGCTGTAGTGAACGACACCAGCACTAGTCCACCAAACGCTCACAAGTAACTTTTTTGGAGTCAATTTTCGCTTGGGGCATGGTTTGGCTGGTTCGGCAGGGTTCAGAAGACTGTACTTAACATATGTGGATCCTCGTATGTATAAAGATACAAGCCCCTCATATATCAGAAAAATGTCCATAATATAATATGTGGATCTTCGTATATATGAAGACATGAGGCCCTCATTTATCAGAAGACGGTTCTTCACGTATGTGGGTCCTCGCATATGTGAGAACACAGATATTGAACTTCAATTGCTTTTAATTAATACGAATGAATTTTCTAGAAATGTTATTGTATTTTATGGGAATGACATGTTTCGCCTTTTTTAGGGCATTATCAAATGACACAAGTTAATTATTTAATATGTAGTTTGCAGCATTGTTCAAGAAACAATAAATCAATCGTATTTGTTTAATTGCATACTCAAATATAGCAACAGCGAAGCGAGATTTAGTCCGTTTATGTGACTATTGAATTAAAACCTATCCAAAAAAGCTAGAATGGCAGTGCACAATGGTGTTTTTTTAACGTCCCTTACGTATGGAAGCGAAGCATGGAACTAGCAAAAGAAGGATGAAAGTAGAATAAATGCAGTAGAAATGAAATCTCTTAGACGAATGTGTGATACTCTGTGTATGATAGAGTGTCGAATGAAAATATAAGAAGTGAATGCGGTGCGAATGATGGTGTTATAAACTAAATAATGAAAGGATCATTAAGACGGTTTGGACACATGAGAAGAATAAATTTTTAAAGAATGGTAAAAAAATTATATGTTAACGATGTTAATGCAACCAGAAATAGAGGAAGACCGAGGAAAACGTGGCACGATAAAATAAATCAAATATTGAATGTCGGCCATGTGAGGAGTCAGAGAAATCAACGCGCGTGCATGACACGATGTATTAATGTTGAGGAAGCGAGAGAAATAGGTCAGGAAAGAAAAGTGTGGCAGTCCATTCATTCTGCCTACCCCTTCGGGGAGACGGCGTGATGGTTAGTTAGTTAGTTAGTTATATTATAATGGAGTTTTACATCATCTTTCAAAAAACAATAAATCAATTGTATTTATTTAATTGCACACTCAAATATAGCAATAGCGAAGCGAGATCTAGTCCGTATTTGTGACTATTGAATCCAAACTCGTAACAATGGTTGACAAACCGGACCGGGTTACTCGAAAAAGGTAAATTACAATTTCCTGCAATGTGAGAAATGAAAAAAAAGAAGAATCAGAATGTAACAATTTAACACTCGGAAGACCTAATATTGATTTATCAATGGGAGATCGGATCCGCGGGCATTGTTGGGCCCAAGAGAAATTCTAATAGACAAAAAAGTCCATCCTGCAATTTCTAATTCAATTATTCTCCGCTGTTATATGTCAGGGACGTGGCGCTGAGTCGAATGTTGCCAGACACCGAAATGTCATTACGAACATTCATCATAAGCATTATTATTGATGATTATGAAACAAAGCTATCGTGAATTTAATTAAAGTACTTGTTTATTTGCTTTATACCCTGCTGAGATTCTCATTAACGGGGCTTCCCATATTCTTTAAACAAACAAACAAACCATCACTTTTCCCCGTAGGGGTACGCAGAAAGGATGGATCGCCACACTACTCTATCTTGACACACCTCTCTAGATTCCTCCACATTCATACGAGTCATACACGCACGTCGATTCATCAGGATGTTGGGCTTCATCGTCCGGATCGGAAGACTCATGTGCTCAGAGTCTTCTACAACGCATTGGTTCGGAGCAGACTCGAAAGAGGTTCTGTGATATGGAGTCCTCACAAGGCGAGATATTCCGTTATGCTGGAGAGGATTCAGAAAAAAATTCTAATGTATCTTTACATTAGGGAGTATGAAAGCTATCCGTGGCTCTATCCCACTGCATTTTGGGATGCTTGGGACCAACTCGCTGCAACTTCGTATGGGCACCCATTTCTTTAGATTCTTCTTCTTCTTCTTCTTTTTGTCCTGTCACACCTCCGTGGTGCATAGATCTTCAAGGAACCTTCTCCACCCGACTCTATCGCATGCCTGATGCCTAACATCATTCCAAGTGAGGCCTGCTGCTTTAAGCTCGTCCTGCAGGGCTCTTCTCTAGGTGGCTCTCACCCATATCTTTAGATAACTCAGGGGATATTTCGAGAACTCGGCCGTGCTGGAGGGTGTTCGTCTTTTTGTCCCTGATAGATATCTCTGACAGCGAGAGCATAGAGTCTTTCATATTAGTGAAAGTATGTTCAGAAGGCTCTTTAATTCTGGAGAGTATCTTGTCTTCCTAATGTGGAACCATCTCTCACGCGTCTCTGGTAGTATACTATACATTATAATACAATAAATTATTTTACCTGTTCTCAATAGATGCCTTAAAAATTATTTTTGCTATGTCTATTGATGAAATGAACTGATTTGTGGGACAATAACACTGCCCTCGCCGGGAATCGAACCCGGAACCTTCGGGGTGACAGTCAATGCACTTACCACTCGGCCACGAAGGTCGTCATAGTACCAGGAACGCATTAGAGATGGTTCGACATTAGGAAGACAAGATACTTTCTAAAGTCAAGAGTCTTTAGCTCCTGAACGTACCTTCACTAATATGAAAGACGTCGTTCTCATCACCCTTCATCGTCACCAGAGGCAGATTGGTTCTGGTGGGCGGTAGGTAAAACAATATGTGCTGTCGCTGTCGGAGAAATCTATCAGGGACAAAAATTCCAACACCCTCTTGCACGGCCGAGTTCTCGAAATATCCCCAAATTAATTTAAAGAAATGGGTAATGAGATGCCCATCTCTTCCAAGTTGTATTATAGGTGTGTGTCAGTCAGGATAGAGTCATGTGGTGGACTATTCTATCTGCCTACATTTCCGGGAATTTTTGTTGTTGTCTATCTTAAGAGTTATAACAATCGTGTCTGGCGTTGCATCCTCCTTACCTACCCCAACAGGGATACCTTGTGATGGTAAGTTAGTTAGTTAGTTAGTCAGTCAGTCAGGAATAAGTCAGCCATTGGCGCTAATTGTAACCGCATTGCCCGTTCGATCACGAAGCGAAGTGGGATTTTGTAAGGTGCACTCAACTTGGTCCGATAACCCGATAATGGCTAGTTCTGTTGTAAACAATGTTAAAGCACAAATTACTAACCATGATCTATTACAGAGGTTTCCAACCTTTTCGCTTCTAGCGGCCGCATAAATAAATTAAATAATTTACGGATACACAAAATACGCCAACACTAACATTACATATGCGCCCTTGAGGTTCAAAAACGGCTCTTAAAAATTTTGCATATTCTTTTTATTATTATTAACAATTAAAATAACATTAAGTGTTACATTATTTTTATTTTATTTTATATCATTGCATTTTATATTATTTGTTTTAGATTTATTTTGTGGACGTTGGATGATCGAAGTGTGCGCGGGAGATGCTTATTGGTGGCGATGAGGTCGCAACCCATCACACCGCGTCTCTCGCGGGGGCGAAAAGAGAAGGATGAATTGCCGCATCGGTTAAAGTGAGGCAGTCCATTCTTTCTGCCTACCCATTCGGGGAGACGGCGTGATGGTTAGTTAGTTAGTTTTTATTATAATAACTAAAATTTATTCATTTTAAATGTTTCAATTTGAGACACTTTTTTATACGTATCACAATTTATTGTTATGAGATTAATCCAATGCATAACTGATCTGCCAATAGTTATGTAGGTAGAGCAATTACTAAATCGTGTCACTTCCGGGGTCGACTTATTTTTAGATAGTGTGGCTCCCCCGATAGGAAACGTGTCCTATCGGTGTTAATTCAAAATATAGATTATTATATCAGATGAACTAACTAACTAACTTACCATCACGCCGTCTCCCCGGAGGGGTAGGCAGAAAGAATGGCACGCCACACTGTTCTGTCCTGACATACGTCTCTCGCTTCCTCTACATTCATACATCTTGTCATGCACGCCCGTCGATTTTTCCGACTCCTCACGTGACCGACATTCAATATTTGATTGATTTGATCGTGCCACGTTTTCCTCAGCCTTCCTATATTTCTAGCTCCGTTCACGCCGTTTACATATACGAGTACCTTCTTTACCATTCTGTCTTCACTCATTCTTTCCATGTGTCCAAACCATCTTAATGACCCTTTCCTTATTTTGTTCATAACACTTTCATTCGCACCACATTCACTTATTATACTTGCATTTGTCACTCTATCATATACAGATTTGCCACACATTCGTCTTAGAGATCTCATTTCTACTGCATTTATTCTACTTTCATCCTTCTTTTGCCAGTTCCATGCTTCACTTCCATACATAAGGGTCGGCACAAGAACACCATTGTGCACTGCCATCTTAGCTTTTTGGATAGGCTTTTGTTTGCGATGACAACTTTAAGTGCACCATTTATTCTGTTGCCTGCCCCAACCCTTCTTTCAATATCCTTCTCCACCCTCCCATCCTTTGTAAACATACTTCCTAAATAAACAAATTCATCCACTTGTTCCAGATTTTCACCGTTTACACTAATGTTGCAGACTGTCATGCTTCCTTCTTTTTCGAAAATCATTATCTTAGACTTATTCACATTCATCATCAAATCGTATCGCTTGCATACCTCATACATACTAGACACCAGGGCTTGCAGTTCATGCTCGTTGTCTTTTCAATTAGATGTGAACACTAAGTTCGTAAGTGTTATGCGCCAAACTTCAGTGTAAACAACGGTTAGGTAAAATAAGATATTAGTATAATCTAGTAAAATAAAGAAAGATACACAAAACAAGTCAAATAATGTAATAACAGAAGATAAAGAAAAAATAAACATATCGGGTCAAATTAGATATTAGCATAAGATAAAAAATATATATACATACATCAAGTAAACTAACTAACTAACCATCAAGCCGTCTCCCCGATGGGGTAGGCAGAAATAATGAACTGCCACACTTTTTTTCCTGACATATTTCTCTCGGTTCCTCAACATTCATACATCGTGTCATGCACGTGCGTCGATTTCTCTGACTCCTCACATGGCCGACATTCAATATTTGATTTATTTGATCGTGCCACGTTTTCCTCGGTTCCTCTATTTCTGGTTCCATTTACATCGTTAACATATATTTTTTTTACCATTCTTTCTTTGTTCATTCTTTCCATACGACCAAACCATCTTAATGATCCATTCATTATTTTGTTCATAACACCATCATTCGCACCGCATTCACTTCTTATATTTTTATTCGACGCTCTATCATACACAGAGTATCCACACATTAGTCTAAGATATCTCATTTCTACTGCATTTATTCTGGTTTCATCCTTGATTTGCCAGTTCCATGCTTCGCTTCCAGATCAAGTAAAATAAGGCAATAGCAGAAGATAATAAAAAAATACACATATCAGATCTTCTTCTTCTTCCTCAGCCTATTCCCGTCCACTCCTGAACAAAGCGCACGCTTAATTGAACACTGGCTTAACTAAAAAAAACAAGCATTGCTATATCTGACATAATTCCGTGTTTTAACAAAAACAGTCGAAAAACACGTACGAATGAAAAAGACCGATATAGTGCAATGGAGGTCAATTGGCACAATTTTGACTTAATTTTAACGCGAAACGATGGATAGCGTTAACACAAGCCTCTGTCTAATGTTAACTCAATTATGACCAATGAAATTAAATCAGTTTATTTCATCAACAGATATTAAAAAATTAATTTTTAAGAGGTAAAATAATATATTGTGTATAGTATACTACCAGAAACGCATGAGAGATGGTTTAACATTAGGAAGACAGGATACTCTCCAGAATTAAGAGTATTTGCCTTCTGAACGTACTTTCACTGATATGAAAGACGTCGATCTCCGAGGAGACAGCGTTCAGCAGATTAATTGCTCTTTCCACCGGTTTCACCAGAGCCAGGTTGGTTCTGGCGGCGGGTAGGTAAAACAATCTATGCTGGCACTGTCGGAGATATCTGTCGGGAACAAACAGACCTACATCCTCCAGCACGGCTGAGTTTTCAAAATACCCCCTAATTAGCCTAAAGAAATGGGTTATGAACCTAAACCTTAATCGGTCAGTTTACTATTAAGCGTGAAAAAATCCTCCTCTATTCGCTTACATGTCACTATGTCCTGTGCAGACTGCATCCTGGTTATTCCGACGTGTCTGTTGTCTCTGGTCGGATCATCTGATATTGATGAGATATCGGTGAAATATATTGATGAAATAAACTGATTTGATTTGATTTGATCTGATTAAACTGATTTGATCAGATATTGATGAATTACACTGATTTGATTTGATTTGAACATTATATACTTGAATCATACTTATAACATGTATCTAAAGTTTATTGAAACCTCAAATTATATGAAGCTTCTTTTATTAATAAATAAATAAATGATAAAAAAAACTTACCATCACGCCGTCTGTTCGAAGGGGTAGGCAGAAAAAATCGACCGCCAAACAGTTCTCTTCTAGCACACTCTTGATTCCTCCACGTCCCAGCAAGCAAGATTTCTCCGACTCCTCACGTGGCCGACATTAAATATGGTTGATTTGATCGTGCCGCGTTTTCCTCAGTCAAAAAAAATGTACTAATTTTTAATGAACTTAATTTACACAAAAACAGAAAAAAAACAGTGTTTTAATTAAATAATATCAAATCACATAAGAGAAAAGCATAAATTAAATAAATATACACAGATCAAGTAAAATAAGGCAATAGCAGAAGATAAAGAAAAAATACACATGTCAGGTCACATAAGAGATAATGCGTAGGTTTGAACGTATGTACCGAAACACAGGCCTAAGCTCTTCAAGAGAAGCCTGGGTGAGATCGCAGAATTCTTTTAGAGACCTGATCAAGAAGAAAAGATCGGAGTACTGGAAATGTAAAATTGAATCGGAAAAGTAAAATCCCCGACATCTATGGAATTCCGTTAAATCAGTACTCAGAAATAATCAACAAGAAAAGGCCTCTACCAAGTTATCTCCTCAGGACTTCGCCCAATTCTTTGAAGATAAAATCGCTGTGATTCGTGCAACGACTTCATCTACAACACCACCAACTTTCACGACATATGAGGGAAAACTTCTAATTAAATTTAATATCACAACACCTCAAGAAGTGATTAAACTTATCTTAAACGCACCTAATAAACAGTGTTCGCTTGATCCAATTCCGACATGGCTTCTCAAGAGATGCTGTCACCATGTTGCTCCATTTTTAGTCAAAATTTTTAACAAATCTCTTCTAACAGGACAAGTCCCTTTTTTGCTCAAGAAAGCTATTGTTTCTCCCATATTAAAAAAACCTCAACTAGATTCCGAAAATCTTAGTAACTTCCGGCCCGTCTCAAATCTACCTTTCATCTCTAAAGTTCTTGAAAAAATTGTAGCCTCCCAAATTTCTAATCACCTTTCGACAAATAATATTTTGTCTAAATTACAATCCGCCTACAGACGTTTCCATTTAACGGAGACGGCATTGCTTAGAGTCATGTCAGATTTAGTACTGGCAAACGAATCGGGCAAATTGGCACTGCTCTCCCTTCTGGACATGAGCGCTGCGTTTGACACAATTGATCACTCATATCTTATCCAACGATTAGCGATCACGTATGGTTTTAGAGGTAATGCCATAGACTGGCTAAATTCATATCTGTCGGATCGTTCACAAGCTGTGCAGCTAGCAGGTAAAAAATCCTCATTTACTAATATCCAATCTGGTGTGCCACAAGGCTCTGTTTTAGGACCCTTTTTATTTATCATGTTTACAAATGACGTTGCCAAAATAATAGAATCCTTTGGCCTCCTCTCACATTGCTATGCTGATGATCAGCAACTTTATTTTTTCTGCAACCCTGATGACACCAAACATCTTACGTCAATAACTGTCAACTGCATTGATGCCATATCCAGATGGATGGCATCAAACAAACTTAAACTAAATCCATCCAAAACGGAATTTCTCTGGACGTCTTCCGCAAAGCGTCAACATCATATCGATCATTCCTCAATTTCAACAGCTGACAATGATATCGTTCCCAAAAACTCCACAAAGCTTATTGGTGTTTATCTTGACGCAAATCTGTATCTAAAATCCCAAATTAATAACACGGTCAGCGCTAGTTTCTTCCACCTAAGACGATTAAAATCCGTCAAAAGGAGTATTCCCCATGACACTTTCAAAACTCTTGTAAATTCCTTCGTTGTGTCACGACTTGATTATTGTAATGGAATTTATGCAAACATTCCAAAACAACAAATAAACAAACTTCAATCTGCGTTCAATGCAGCAGCAAGGCTCATTAAAGGCATTCCAAAAAAGTCCCATATAACACAACATCTCAAAGAACTTCACTGGCTTAAAGTCCAGAAAGAATCCAGTATAAACTCTGCTGGACAGTCTTCAAAGCGCTACATGGAATGGCACCAAGTTATATATCTGAACTCTGTATAACGGACAGCCTAAATTCACGGAAATCCACACTTCGCTCGGCGAACTCCTCAGCAATAGGAAGATTAGTTGAGCCGAAGCGTTGCCCCAGTACAAATTTCGGGGATCGAGCGTTCGCGGTAGCCGGTCCATCAGCTTGGAACAATCTCCCTTCACACCTTAGATGCATAAATGATCCGACAGATTTCAGATCTAAATTGAAAACCCATCTTTTTCATATTTCATACCCAATTTAAACATTTATACATTGTTCTACTATACTTTTAAACCGATCGTTTTTTAAGCGGTCACATTTAGATTTTTAAGATTTAAAACACGTCTTAATGCGCCCTTGAGGTGATTACATCACAAAAACGGCGCTTTAAAAGTTAGCATATTATTATTATTATTATTATAAGCATAAATTAAAGAAACATACACAGATCAAATAAAATAAGGTAATAGCAGAAGATATAGAAAAAATAGAAATATCAGGTCAAATAAGAGACAAGCATAAATTAAATAAACATACACAGATCAAGTAAAATAAGGCAATAGCAGAAGATAAAGAAAAATACACATATTAGGTCAAATAAGACAATAGCACGAAACAAATAAAAAATACAAAATCAAGTAAAAATCAAGTAAAATCAAGTTAATATATTACTTAGTCTCAACAATTTACAATATTAATTATTTTAGCTAATTTTGAAGGGAAATGTGGAGGGCCGCAGGGGGGCAGGGAGAAGGCAGATCTCTTGGCTGCGCAATGTGAGGGAATGGACGAGAATCGGAACTGTGGAGGAGCTATTCGGACAGCGCAGGATAAGGAAGAGTTTACCAGAGTGATCGCCAACGTCGGGAGGACCTGACAGGGCACTTTAAGAAGAAGAATTATTTTTAAAAAATATCAAAGATACAAGCCGATATGTAGAGCCCTGTTTTGAAAATCTTTGCTGATGTTGTAGGTATATGATTTCTTTATAATGCATTATCCGAAATCAAAAAGACTAATTGTTTCATATTTAGAATTGTAATAGCTATCAAGTGACGTGGGGATGTGGATTTTTTTTTGTATAAATGGCAGCTTTTTGAAAAAAAAAGCTCAAATTTTCTTTCAAATTTTGAGTTAAAAAAATTAACAACTTTTAATAAAAAAGGCTACAATTGTAAAATAGCTATTGTAAATTTCAACCATATCGGGTGAGTAGATCGGGAGATATCGTGTAATCAATTGTATCGTAATGTAATCGATTTTGAAAAAAGTAGTTTCGAGAAATACGCAATAGAAAAAAAAATTTACGTCAGCGTCTTTAAATAAAATATTTTTTTAAATTACATTTAGTCTATGATTCCTGAACCATTGGGTCTTCTATTATTGCTATGATGTCCCCTGATTCCTTTTGATCTCCTATGATTTAAAAAAAAATTCAGAGTGGTATAACCCCTTAAACCTTAATTTTGTAATGTCTATTGATGAAATAAACTTATTTGATTTGATTTGATCATTATATACTTGAATCAAAATTATCACACGCATCTAAAGTTTACTGAAACCTCAAAATATGTAATGCTTATGTTATAAATAAATAAATAAATGATAATAAAAAACTTACCATCACGCCGTCTTCTCGAAGGGGTAGGCAGAAAGAATTGACCGCCAAACATTTCTCTTCTGGCACATACTTGATTCCTCCTCGTCCCAGCAAGCACGCCGATTTCTCCTACTCCTCACGTGGTCGACATTAAATATGGTTGATTTGATCGTGCCGCGTTTTCTGCCGTCAAAAAATAAAATATAATTTTTTGTTGAACTGAATATACACAACAGAAAAAAACAGTGTTCTAATTAAATAATCCATTGTTTTGGCCGAAACATTACGATATTTTATCACAATTGTATTTTATTTTACACGAGAGCTGTTTCGTCAACCTATGTTGACATCATCAGGTGCTACAATAATGTATCAAATGTCGAATTTTCGTGATTTTTCGAACCTTTGTGTATATTTGTTCCTTTGTGAATTTGAATTATTTCTTTGATATAATTTTGAAGTTCTTGCTGGAGTTGAGTTATGCACCTAATTGTTTTAATTAAAAGAATGGTTAGACACTATTTGTAGGTGAAAATATTAAAGGTGGAAAATATAATAAAAATAAAATAATAATAATAATAAAAACAGTAATTAGAAGGAACAATTACACATAGTATAGAGTCAAAAACGATTAAACATAATAAATTAAAAGCGATAAACAATAACAGGAAGTACATAGATTACATTAATAGGAAAGGTGACGATAGTTGAAGGTTGTATTATTATTTTTTTGCTAGATTGTATAGAGGAAAAGTTTTTAATGTACTATATACTAATGAGGAATAAGCTGGAATTTGGATATTTATAACATACAATTTACATTTCTTTGCCTTTACAATTTCAAAATTTTCTAATTTCTCAATTTTTTAGGAATTATTTGCTATATGCAAAAACACATAATTCGCCATTTCCGAAAAGAGGTTTCTTTTTTGTATGAAATTTTCTGTTCATATAGCCTGAAAGATATAATTTGATATATTTCTTTGATATAATTTTAGATTTTTGTATGAAGCATTCACTTTGTGGTAAGTCATTTAATTATTTATTATTATTTCTATTTAAAATAAAATAAAAACACTGCACTTTTTTTTTCACCACTATAGTGCTGAAAAATAGTAGTGAAAAATATAAACTAACTAACTAACTAACCATCATGCCGTCTCCCCGAAAGGGTAGGCAGAAAGAATGGACTGTCACACTTTTCTGATGCGGCACTCCATCCTTTTCCTTTCGCCCCGCGGGAGACGCGGTGTGATGGGTTGCGAACCTCGTCGCCACCAATAGGCATCTCCCGCGCACACTTTGATCGTCCAACACCCACAAAATAAATCTAAAACAAATAATATATAATAAAATACAATGAAATAAAATAAAATAACAAAATAAAAATAATTTAACACAAAATGTTTATTTTAGATGGTGATGATTTCATATTGTCTATTTAATTTATGTTCCACGAAACCACCGTTTTTTTTATTTTAGCACATAATGTTTTTTTCAATGTTGCACATGTTGACATGGACGATCCGGATTTTTGTGTTTATTTAATTTATGTTACACGTATCCACCGTTTTTAAAATTAGTTGTAATTAGACACTTAACCAGCAAGAACTTTAAAATAATATTGAAGAAATTATTCAAATTGTCATTGGAACAAATGAAAAAATTATTTTTACACCTGTCAAAATTCTTTAAAAAAACGATTAAACTAATATAATTTTAACAGCAAAACAGTATGAAAAATATAATAGTGGTGAATTATAAAAGTGGTGATAATAAATTATAATAAAATATAATAGTGGTGAAAAAAAAATTTGTGGTGAAAAAGAAAGTGCAGTGTTTTTATTTTAATTTTATTAAAAATTATATAATTTTTGTCTTTGGCGAAACAGCTGTGACAAAAATACAATTGTAATAAATAAAACAAAGTTTTTTTTAATTTAACATTTTATAGTGTTTTAATTCATACGTAAATCGTTATACATAAACCAGATGGTGGTTTAGGGGATAAAATGCTTGGCTATTTTTCCGACTTCGAATGTGGCCGCCTTTCAATATTTGATTACTTTGGTCATGCTATGCTTTCCTTGGTCTTCCAGTACATATCTTTTCACTCACACTGCTTGATACAACATTTCATCTCATAACCCATTTCTTTAGATTACACAGGGGATATTTCAAGAATTCGGCCGTGCTAGAGGGTGTTTGGGCTTTTTGTTCCTGATAGATATCTCCCATAGATATGTCCTCTTAATTCTGGAGAGTATCTTGTCTTCCGAATGTTGAGCCATCTCTCATGCGTTTCTGGTAGTATACTATACACAATATATTATTTTACCTGTTCTCAATAGATGTCTTAAAAATACATTTTGTTATGTCTGTTGATGAAATAAACTGATTTGATAAGTATATCAGGAAGGAATAGTGTGGTGGTCAATTCTTTCTGCCTACCCCTTTGGAGACACGACCTGATGGTGAATTGTTTTTTTTACTAAACGTCTTGTCGAAAGTGCACTAGTGTGAAAAGTAAAATAAAATCACGAATCTTTCTTCGTAAAGCGAATATATGAAAAACAATCGAAGCGACTTACGTCACTTTGAATGGTAGCCGGCGATCTGTGCCATAGACAAGCGTAAAAGGGTTCTACAGGTGTATCCTAACACACTCACATTAGACCAAAGGCAATAAAACAGAGTGTCCCAAAAAAATCTTCTGATTTCTGATCTAACTTCTAGGGTATTATCAAATGTGACGATGCCTTAGACAGACGAAACGTGTCATTCACATAAAATATAATAAAACTTCTATAAAACAGATGTGTGAAATCGTATTTTAGAGTTTTATTGTGTTTTGTGGAAATGCCATGTTTCGTCTTCATCATCAGCCGTCTGTCATCCACTGATGAACGAAGGCCTCTTCCAAAGCACGCCACCGCCCCCTATCCATTGCCGCTCCCATCCAACCATGTCCAGCAATCCTCTTCAGATTGTCGGTGCAGCGGGATGTGGGACGTCCAACTCTGCGGAATCCTGTACGCGGTCTCCACTCCAGAACCCGTCTCCCCCATCGGCCGTCGGTTCTCCGACAGATATGGCCAGCCCACCGCCACTTCAGCCCCCCCATCCTCAAAGCCACCTCAGTCACCTTGGTTTGTTGTCGAATAAATTCGTTTCTAAATCTGTCCCTCAAGGTTATTCCAAGCATGGCTCTTTCCATGACGCGTTGGGCGACCTTGAATCTGTAGACTAGACCTTTTGTCAGTGTCCACGTCTCGGCTCCGTACGTCATGACTGGCAAGACGCACTGGTTGAAGACTTTAGTTTTGAGGCATTGTGGTATTTTAGTGGCATTCAATTTTGTGGTATTCAACCCAACTGAGTTCTTCGGTCGGCTTCGTCTTGCTTCTAATCAAAGTTTATTTTTAATAATGGCTTAACAAGGCGAAACCTGACATTCCCAAAAGGATGTTTTCATTCGTATTAGGAATCTTCTTCTTCTTCTTAAATTGCCCTGTCAGGTCCCCCCGACATTGGCGATCACTCTAGTAAACTCTTCCCTATCCTGCGCTGTCCGGGACAGCTCCTCCACAGTTCCGATTCACGTCCACTCTCTCACATTGCGCAGCCAAGAGACCTGCCTTCTCCCTGCCCCCCTCTATTTTTCCCTTCAAAATCAGATGCTGCAGGCGATATTTCTCTCCTCGTAGAACGTGACCCAGATATGAAATCTTACGGACTTTGATTAATGTCAGCACCTGTCTATTTACTCCTGCACGATTCAGGACTTCTGTGTTCGTCACTCTGTCCATGGGATCCTGAACATTCTTCGGTGAAGCCACATTTCAAATGCCCCTAACCGGTTCATTGTATTTACTTTTAACGTCCATGTCTCACACCCATATAACAGAACAGACCCCACATAATACCTTAACATCCCCTTTCTTAGTTTTAAGTTGACATTGTAAGTAGAGATATGTAGAGATCATTTAAGATAGTATTAGGAATAACTGTACTGATGTATTATTAGGAATAATTGTACTTATGTTTTTTTTTTATAAATAAATAAAATGTGAAGGCGCCTTGGTTTCAAATAACCACAGAGAAAATAATAAAATATAAACCTTATTAAATTGAAACAATATATGCTCCGCACTTTTTTAACCACAAAATTTTATTTCAATTTTTTTGGTAGCGTTGCGTGTGGTGTTACCAGAATACGTATAAGTTTTATTGTGTTCATCTGTACGGTATGCTTTCACACACACACGCACAAGGGCACTCACACAGGCACGGGGTAAACCCGATACCCGGATGTCGGACTCAACTACGGTGAGACATAAGAACAGATCATAAAGCCAGCTCTGACCGGTCAACCGAGGCTAATCTAATAATCGTTCAACGTTCAACGATTTTCATCTAAAAAATACTACAATTTGTTTACGTGGCAAAGCGGCAACAGTTATCAAATCAAATCAGTTTATTAACTCAAAAGACATTACAAACAGGAAAATGTTTAAGGCATCTATCGAGTACAGGTAAAATATTATAAAAATACAACATAGTACCAGGAACGCATAAGAGATGGTTTGGACATTAGGAAGACAAGATACTAGAGATGATATCGTGCCTTATATTCCTAATGTCGAACCATCTCTCACGCGTTCCTGGTATTATATATTTATTATATTTTACCTATTCTCAATAGATGTCTTAAACTATAAAAATTGTTTGCAATATCTTTTGAGAAAATAAACTGATTTGATTTGATTTGATTGATTCCAAAGAAGAGTATTTGTCTCCTGAATGTACCTACACTAATATGAAAGACGTCGATCTCCGAGGAGACCGCGTTCAGCAGACTAATTGCTCATCCCACCGGCGTCACCAGAGGCAGATTGGTTCTGGTGGCCGGTAGGTAAAACAATCTGTGCCTTCGCTGTCGGAAAAACCTATCAGGGACAAAAAGACCAACACCCTCTAGCACGGCCGAGTTCTCGAAATATCCCCTGATTAATTTAAAGAAATGGGTAATGAGATGCCCATCTCTTCGAAGCTGTAAAGAATTGGTTCCAAGCAGCCCTAAAAGAAATGCCGTGGGATAGAGCCACGGATAACTACCATACTACCTCATGTAGAGATACCTTAGATGTTTTTCTGCACCCTCTGCAGCATAACTGCCATGTTATGACTGCCACATCCAAGGCCTACAATCAAATCAAATCAAATCAGTTCGAGAACGTGGACGGCAAAGAGAAGTGCAGGGCGACCGCAACTACGGTGGAAAGATGATCTTAACAGACACGTTGGAATAACCTAGATGCAGAATGACATGGAAGAGAATGGAGGAAGCCTTTGTCCAGGAGTGGACGGGAATAGGCTAATATTTTTTCAACGAATAAATCAACAATTTATATAGAGCAGTTGAACTCTCGAATACGTTGACCAGAACTTCCCAAGCAGCGCACACAGCACAATCCGTAGGTACCTACTCACACATTGTGCCGTGCGTATAATGTTGCAACGCTGAAATCGTTTTTGAATTTCGAAAATGGAACGAAGCATTATTTTTTATTATTAAATAATGACCAATCAATGCGCTGTGATTGAATCGGCTACCAGCATCCAACATGGCGGCGGAAAGATTTTTTTACAAATTGGCGGGAATCGTGACATTGCAGTTTCATTATAGACCGCGGCAAAATCGCAATAAGTTTTTTAATGTATCAAACAAAAGTGCGAGCAGCGTTTAAATCCGAACGGAGATAAAACCGCTGTATTTGTACACTATTATTTGACGAGCTGTAGAAATGGGATCAATGCGGAGAAAGAACACAAAGATAAACTGTGACACATCACTCACTAATCTTTAGTACGTTTCCCCAAAAGGGTATGCTGTGATAATTATCCACTAATTTATCCTTGGAGTAGTTTGTCCACCTCGGGAGCAAAATAACATGGGACGGTCGGTCTAAGAGCGAGGTCGACAGCCGTATAATAAAATTACATTTAATAAAAGGTCGAAAATAATAGAATCAAATAATATAGACCTAAAACTGAGAATACTCCTCATCAAGACCTATGTATGGAGTATCTTGATGTACGGCTGCGAGACATGGTGCCTATCCGAAAGAGATAAGCGGAGACTAGAGGCTTTTGAGATGTGGTCCTATAGAAGACTATTAGGAATTTCCTGGAGAGACCACATCACGAATGAGGTCAAGCAATCGAAGGAGGAAGGCACCTGCTCAGGACCTTGTCCGAAAGGCGTGCAAGATGGATCGGCCATGTAATACGTCAAGAAGGTCTCTTGCATGCCATAATGGAGAGTATGACCGAGGAGACAAACTCTAGGGGACGCCCACGCCGAGAGTACCTGGAGGACCTGTTGGTGGACGTGCGCTGCTCATCATATGCAGATTTCAAAAGAGCCGCACAAGACAGGGAAGAATGGAAGAGAAGAATAGAAGAAATTGGTGCAAACCAATCCCAGGATTGAAACTTTATAACTGTCCTTGGAATTTAATTAATATCGCTGGTTTTATTCCATTTTTATTTTAATGAATACTCGTATTTTTATAAAATAAAAATATCAACAATATATTTCATGAAATGGTCAACCAATTTAAATACCTTGGCAGCATTATCACTAAAGCGCTTGACCCGGACATTGAAATAAAATGCAGAATTGAAGTTGCACGAGCTGCATTTAATAAAATGAGAACATTCTTTTGCAACGATAATCTTAACTTGAAACTCTTACAAAGAATTATTAAATGTTATACGAGTATATGGTCTGTTCTACTATATGGCTGCGAAACCTGGACTCTGAATGTGAATGTAATGAACCGGTTGGAGGCGTCGCGTCATATGAATATGATTGTAAACGTCTGTTTTATAGAAGTTTTATTTTATTTTTCTGGAATGACATATTTCGCCTTGCTACCAACCCCACAAAATTCAATAAACATCTAGAATGACGTTTTCGTTCTAATTGGTTATTTAATAAGTAGTTTAACATCATTTTTCAAGAAACAATAAATTATATAAGTTTTTTTATATTTTATGTATTTATGTATTAAGCAAAATAATAGCCTTAGACAGGCGAAAAATTTCATTCACATAAAATATAATAATATATGTATAAAACAGATTTTTCCATTCGTATTCATTATTGACGAATTGTCCATGTATGATGGAGGGACCACGATACAAATGAGGAGGTTCTCAGCAGAGTTGAAGAGAACAGGCATTGAACACCATAGAGATGGATTGGTCATGTGTTGCGACACGAATGTTTCCTGCATGATGTATTGGAGGGAATGGTCGAGGGATCGATTGGCAGAGGACGACCTCGCCAGGAGTACCTGGCCAGATTTGCCGAATATGGGCTGCACCCTTGAGCGGAGTGGAAGAGATGCATCGCCTTGCTGCAGACCAATCTTTAGGTTAATAACCACGTCAATACCGTAAGGATACTGGTGGCTGTTACGTAGGCGCACCATCAATACCGTAAGGCCACTTTTCATTAAAAATGATGGAATAATCAACAAACTCGGCAAATATAGTCTAGGTACTACTGGCAAGGTCGTCCTCTGCTAATCGATCCCTCCAACACATCATCCAGGAAATATTCGTGTCGCAACACATGACCAATCCATCTCGCGCGCCTCTCCGCCATGGTGTTCAACATGTGTCTATTCTCTTCAACTCTGCTGAGAACCTCCTCATTTGTAACGTGGTCCCTCCATGAAACAGGAATTTTAACATTTTTTTTTTGTGTGGCTAGCGACATCTATACACTATCTCAGCAAGAAAAATGAAACTTCTGACGTTGGTCGATCTTATAGAAAAATGAATTTTAGTAGAAGCATATATGTAAAGTAAATAAGAAGTTTTACATCATTGTTCAAGAAATAATAAAAAAGTTGGTATAAAAAAATTAAAGCATATCTCTAATTCTTCTTAAAGTGCCCTGTCAGGTCCCCCCGACGTTGGCGATCACTCTGGTAAACTCCTCCCTATCCTGCGCTGTCCGGAACAGCTCCTCCACAGTTCCGATTCCCGTCCACTCCCTCACATTGCGCAGCCAGGAAATCTGCCTTCTCCCTGCCCCCCTGCGGCCCTCTATTTTTCCCTTTAATATAAGATGCAGCAGGCGATACTTCTCTCCTCGCAGAACGAGACCCAGATATGCAATCTTGCGGACTTTGATTAATGTCAGCAGCTCTCTATTTACTCCTGCACGATTCAGGACTTCTGTGTTCATCACTCTGTCTGTCCATGGGTCAAAAAAATCATTTTTTCAATAAGATCTACCAACGTCAGAACGTTCATTTTTCTTGCAGAAATAGTGTATAGATATCGCTAGCCACACAAAAATATCTGTAATTAAGATTCGCAATTGAAAAGACCTAAAAATGAAATGAAAAAATACGCCTTTCATAATTTTCAACGCTCTTGTTCGCAATGTCTCGGGGCAATTTTGTATTGTCGGTGAAAATAACCTTCAGAAACGACAAACCGAATCTGTTTATTTTTTGCACAAATCTAGGTTGGAAATGCGACCATGTCGCGAGCCGATCGAATCGTAAAATATTGCATACCTATGATGAGTGTAAGCATGGATCAATTTATTTAGCAACATATAAAAAGAATGAAAACTATACAAACACGAAAAAAAAGAAATTGTCCAATCACACCGATTTCGTTCTAATATAATAGAGAAAACAGCTTGCATGAGATGATTTTCTCATACACAAATAAAGACAACATGTCGCACAAGTGGTCTTGAAGTTTATTTAATAGTAGCAGATCTAATAAAACTAACTAACTAACTAACCATCACGCCGTCTCCCCGAAGGGGTAGGCAGAAAGAATGGACTGCCACACCTTTCTTTCCTGACATATTTCTCTCGCTTCCTCAACATTCATACATCGTGTCATGCACGCGCGTCGATTTCTCTGACTCCTCACATGGCCGACATTCAATATTTGATTTATTTGATCGTGCCACGTTTTCCTTGGTCTTCCTCTATTTCTGGTACCATTTACATCATTAACATATAATTTTTTTACCATTCTTTCTTCATTCATTCTTTCCATATGTCCAAACCATCTTAATGATCCTTTCATTATTTTGTTCATGACACAGATCTAATAATCAAATAATAATCGCTGTTTCTTCTTTTTTATTATATTTTTTTATTTTTATAAAATAAAAATATCTAACACAACATGTTTCGGAGGTGACCTCCATCTTCATATCAAATATTTATAAAAATATTTAATAAATAAAATTGTAATAAAAACAGTGTTGTTAATTCAATTCTAAGGTTATATCAATGTAATTCTACAGTGTTAACGCTTTAACATTCAATAAAAGAAAAAAGCTAGAATGGCAGTGCACAATGGTGTTCTTCTACCGACTCTTATGTATGGAGGCGAAGCATGGAACTGGCAAAAGAAGGATGAAAGTAGAATAAATGCAGTAAAAATGAGATCTCTTAGACGAATGTGTGGAAACTCTGTGTATGATAGAGTCTCGAATGAAAATATAATTTCCGTTTCAGAAATTTCTGTTTATTTTTTCCAACTCCCATCAATAATAACTTACTAACTAACTAACCATCACGCCGTCTCCCGAAAGGGTAGGCAGAAAGAATGGAATGCCACACATTTCTTTCCTGGCATATTTCTCTCGCTTCCTCAACATTATTGCACGCGCGTCGATTTCTCTGACTCCTCACATGGCCGACATTTAATATTTGATTTATTTGATCGTGCCACGTTTTCCTCACTCTTCCTCTATTTCTGGTTCCATTTACATCGTTAACATATAATTGTTTTACCATTCATTCTTCATCCATGCGTTCCATGTGTCCGAATCAACGCAGCGATTCTTTCATAATTTTGTTCATAATACCTTCTTCCGCTCTACATTCCTTTCTTATATCAGCATTTGAGATTCTGTCGTATATCGTTCTACCACACATACGTCTTAGGGACCTCATCTCTACCGCATTTATTCTACTCTCATCCGTCTTCTGCAGTTCCATGCTAATTAATAATTAATAATTTAATAATTTGAATTGGATGTATGAGGTATGCATGCGAAATGATCTGATGGTGAATGTTAATAAGTCCAAGGTAATGATTTTTGAAAAAGAAGATATCATGACAGTCTGCAACATTAGCGTGAATGGTGAATAGTTGAAGCAAGTAGATGAGTTCGTGTATTTATGTAGTATGTGTACAAGAGATGGGCGAGTGAAGAGGGATATTGAAAGAAGGGTTGGGGCAGGCAACAAAGTGAATGGTGCACTTAAAGTTGTCATCGCAAACAAAAACCTATCCAAAAAAGCTAGAATGTCAGTGCAAAATAATGTCAGAGCACACAAGATGTCTCTCTAATAATAATTTTTCTGAATTTGATAACCACCTCATTGAAAAAGATCATTCATTTAACAAAGGTAATGGCGTTGAAATTTTGCATGTTAATAATAGAAATATAACTTTGAGCAATCTCGAAATTTTAGAAATTAAAAAAGCAAAAAAATTTAACGTCAAGTCCAATCATTGATTTATTTCCTGTATTGTAAGTAATTACCTGAACCCCAATAAGAACTTTAAATTAACAACAACAACAAACCATCACGCTGTTTCTCTGCAAGGGTAGGCAGAGAGAATGGACCGCCACATTACTCTATCCTGACATACCTCTCTAGCTTCCTCCACATTCATACAGCGAGTCATACACGCACGTCGATTCCTCCAGCTTCTGACATGACCGACCTTTAAAATTTGAATTATTTGGTCATGCCATGTTTTCCTCGGTCTACCTCGACTCCGTACTCCATTTACATCGTTAACGTATACTTTTTTAACCATTCTTTATACTACCAACGCAGCGATCCTTTCATAATTTTGTTCATAATACCCTCTTTCGCTCTACATTTCTAGATTAAGGAAAAAATAAATAAGATATTATGAACCACCAAATTAACTTAACTTTAAGTCCAATATTTGATTTGTTTCCCTTCTCCTATAATTCTAAATAAATTATAATTAACTCTACCCCTAGACTTGACTCCTCCCCCCTTCGCTTTCCCCTATTTTCATTTAGTATATAAGTAACTATTTTATTATATTGTTAAAATTTCTTTATTGAAAAGGGGTTTCTGTGTCCCAAAACATGTTTGTGAAAAGAGTAGTAAAAATATAATGATTTCAAAAAGTTATTCAAAAACGAATCTATTCATAAAGATTTATAAATTAAAAAAAAAGCAAAATCACTCACATCCGCGGCAGTTTTGATTTAGGATGAACTGGAAGATGAAGTCTGAGGTGGTACGGCCACATTATGCGGGGCCTAGCTGACCATGTTGCACGGAGGGAGTTAGAGATGAACCAACGACCCAGAGGATGCGGTAGACCCAAGTTGATGAGGCTGGAACTTATCGTCAGGAGGAACCAGATCCCACTAGACTCCACCCAGAACAAGCAGACCTGGAGACGCCATAAAAGAAGAGCCAACCCCAAACAAATGAAAATATCCTAGAAATAAGAAAAAGACATTTTAAAGAACACGTTTATTTATTTATTTTTTGTTGAACAATGCTGTAAAACTCCATATTAAATGATTAATACGAATGAAAACGTCAGTTTTCTAGAAGTTTTATTATATTTTATGGGAATGACATGTTTCGCCTTTCTAAGGCATTATAAAATATAAATATAATAATATAATAAAACTTCTAGAAAACTGATGTTTTCATTCGTATTGAACATGTTTATTGTTTCTTGAACAATTATGTACAACTCTAAATCAAATAATTATTAAAAATTAAAACGCGTATGAACTAGAAGTGTAAATAAATAATACGAATGAAAACGTCTGTTTTCTGGAAATTTTATTCTATTTTATGTGAATGGCAAGTATCGCCTGTCTAGTGCATTATCAAAAATGCTTTTTTGATAATACAGGACAGGCAAACATGTCATTCACATAAAATATAATAAAACGTCTGGAAAACAGACGTTCGCATTCGTATTAATTCGTAATTCGTATTTTATGAGATCGACATGTTTCGCGTTGCTAAGACATTATCAAATAACATCACATAATGCCTTAGAGAGGTGGAATATGTTATGCCCCTACAATATATTGACAATTTTAGATGGTGTAAGATGTTTTTTCATTCGTATTTATTTATTAAGCAGAATTATAGACCGCCATATGGTCCTTTCCTGTCATACTTCTCTTGATGCCTGAACACTCATAAATCGTGTCATGCATGCGCCCACGTCATTTTTTCCAACTCCTCAAGTGGCCGACTTTAAATATTTGATTGATTTTATTGTGCCACGTTTTCTTAGGTCTACCTCTAAGTCGTGTTCCGTTTACATCGTTAACATATACTTTCTTTACTTTTTTTTTATTTCCATGTGTCCAAACCATCTTAACTATTAATTAATGTAAATCCAGCTTAACCATTATAAAATGATAACTTACTAAATATACTGATGATCTCCGTGTCAGAGTGCCAAGCCGCCGCACCGAAGGTCCCGGGTTCGATTTCGGGCGATGGCAAACTTTGACTTTGACAAAAAGTGACTTTGACACGTTCATCACAAGGTCATACTTATTGCATACTTCGTACATTATTGACACTAGGACTTGTAGTTCTTGTAGACTTGTAAATGTTAGGTTATTCTTCTTCTTCTTTCCGTGTCCTGTCAGGTCTCCCCAACGTTGACTATCACCCTTGAGTAGGCCTCCCCGTCCTGGGCAGCTCGGAACAGCTCCCCCACAGTCCTTAGCCCCGTCCACTCTCGGATGTTCCTCAGCCAGGAAACCCGCCTTCTCCCAACACCTCGTCGACCCTCAATCTTACCCTCCAAGATCAGATGCAATAGTGCGTACTTTTCGCCTCTCAGAACACGGCCCAAGTAGGATACCTTACGGACTTTGATGTTGCTCAGCTCTGTCAACTCTGGCTCTATGGAGAACGTTTGTGTTGCTGACCATGTCAGTCCAGGAGATGCGTAACATCCTTCGGTGTATCCACATCTCAAAGGCCTCCAATTGGTTCATAACGTTAGGTGATTGTTGAATTTTAATCATTCAAAAATTATATATAAATATAACACAATTGAATGCGAACTTTATACATATAATGCATTAGTTTATGTGGTTTTATTTACGCTTGCGCAAGCCTTATACATATACAAATTATTAATTAAATTAACCTTACTAATGGCGACTGAAAAATTCAATTCACGCTCTACATTATTCGGTAAAAAACGGTACGAATTATCTCTGTAATGTTAATGTGGGTAATTGAATTCTCGATTTACAGCGAGTATCTACTTACAGTCAAGAGCATTGGTTGGCAATAAGCGAGTACTTAGGTAGCAGGGGCGAAATGCGACATTTTAAAATCATGCCACACTGTTGGGATTTAAATTCATTCTTTTTTTAAACAAGAAAAATAACTGAATGCGTTTTGAGTTTAACGTCTAGCTTTTATTTTATGTATATATACGAGTATATAGGAGATGTCTAGTAAGTGATGTCTACATGCTTCACTCAGGGGCAAACGTGACAATTATTATTTTCTTTCTCTTCTATTTTTACTAATTAATTATTATTCTAACTAACTAACTAACTAACCATCACGCCGTCTCCCCGAAGAGGTAGGCAGAAAGAATGGACTGCCACACTTTTCTTTCCTGACATATTTATCTCGCTTCCTCAACATTATTATTCTAACTAACTAACTAACTAACTAACCATCACGCCGTCTCCCCGAAAGGGTAGGCAGAAAGAATGGACTGTCACACTTTTACTGATGCGGCACTCCATCCTTCTCTTTTCGCCGCGCGGGAGACGCGGTGTGATGGGTTGCGAACCTCATCGCCACCAATAGGCATCTCCCGGCATTATTCTACCTAATGTAATAGGTACTGTACATAAGATAAAATTAATGCATAACTTTTTTAATTAAAGAAAAAAAAACATTTTTCACAAAGTGACTATAGTAGGTACAATGTGACTTCAATTTGAATACTACTCGTATACTGTGGTATTATGTATTAGCGAAAATGCACTAAGTGATGTCAATCCAAAAAAATGTGCTGATAATTCATTTATTATTTATTAAACAATTAAATAAAATGTGGTTAATAAATCAATATACCATTTTTTCAAATTGGCTTAGTAATGTTTAGTATCTAAAAAAAATTGTTATATCCTTACAAACTTTGAACTTCAATTATCTCAGAAGTAGTAATTTTGAGTTAGTGCTTTTTCGCAGAATACCCACGATATGTTCAACACAAAAATAAATAATATTTAAGCCACATTAAAACCAGATAATACTTAAAATAAATAAAAATATATGTTACTGGTTTCTTTGGATTAAGACAAATAAAACATATCCGTAAATGTCTACCTTCTGATGCCATTAAAACCCTTATAAATTCCTTTGTCATCTCACGTGTCGACTACTGCAACTCACTGTATGCCGGACAACCCAAGAAGCAACTGGATAGACTGCAATCCATTATGAATGCTTCAGCAAGATTAATTTTTGGTGCATCAAAATTCACCCATATAACCTCAATGCTTTATCGACTTCACTGGCTAAGGTTACCTGAGCGAATCGACTATAAACTGTGTCTACTTGTTCACAAGGCCTTACATGGACGAGCGCCCCACTACCTCACAGAACTTTGCCAGCTGACAAATTTGAACCCTCGGCAGTCAACTCTACGATCCTCGAAGGAAGAAGCAACACACAAACTTCTCGTCCCGCGGCGTCAAGGAGCTTCAAACTTCGCAGATCGCGCTTTTGGCATCGCGGGACCGACGGCGTGGAACAGGCTGCCCTACAATATCCGCAATCAAGACGACGAAGGAGTGTTCAGAAGCTCTCTTAAAACTTTTCTTTTTAAGAGAAGCTTTATGGACGTTGAGCGCCCTTGAAGTGAATCTTTCACAAAAATGGCGCTATATAAATCATCATTATCATCATCATCATCATAAACCTAATGCGTTAACATGATGGAATTTCACAATAACTGTTTTTTTTTAAATTAAAACACTACTTTTTCCCGATTCTGAGGGTTTTTTTTTCAATTTTGTATCGTTCTCCAATAATGAAGGTATAAATAAAACATTTTTAAGAGCGGCCTATAACTAGTTATATGAGTGTGGTGGAAGCTAGAGAGGTGTGTCAGGATAGAGTAGTGTGGCAATTCATTAACTCTGCCTACCCTTCAAAAATAACGGCATAATGTAATATAAATTTCTTTACCTTACTTTCTTCATTAATTCTTTCCATGTTTCCAAGCCATCTTAATGATCCTTTCATTATTTTGTTCATAACACCATCATTCGCACGGCATTCGCTTCTTATATTTTCATTCGACACTATATCAAACACAAAGTATCCACACATTCGTCTAAGATATCTCATTTCTACTGCATTTATTCTACTTTCATCCTTCTTTTGCCAGTTACATGCTTCGCTTCCATACATAAGAGTCCGACCTTGTACTGACCCTTATGTCTTCATATATTTCTTGTTCCGTTTAGATACATCGTTAACAAATACTCCATTAAACATTCTTGCTTTATTTATTATTTCCATCTGTCCAAACCATCTTAATGACCCTTTCAATATTTACATAAGGGGTATGTAAAAAAGATGGATTACGCAATGTATTTTCCTGTCTTACTTCTCTCGCTTCCACAACAGTCATACTTCGTGTCATTCACACAAGTGGATTTCTCCGACTCCTCATATGGCTGACATTTAATAATTTATTGATTTGATCGTACCACGTTTTCCTCTATCTACCTTTATTTATTGTTTCGTTTATATCATATATACATTCTTTATCATTATTTATTCACTCATTTTTTCGATGTTCCCAAACCATCTAAATGTCCCTTCATTGCACTACATTCACCTATAATATTTGCATTAATATCCTTATTTTACCAGTTTCACGGTTCACTTCCATAGATAAGGGCCGGTATAAAAACACCATTGTGCACTGCCGTAAATTAGTAAGGTATTTTCATATTATATGTTATACCCAAAAAAACAATATTTCTGCCACATTAAGACCAGATAATACTCATTGTTAAAATGTATAAAAAAAAATATGTCATGAACTACTCGTAACACTATGGAATTCCACAACACTATTATTTTTTTTTAATTAAAACACTACTTTTTCCCAATTCTGAGTTGTTTTTCTATTTTGTATCGTTCTCCAATGATAAAGATATAAATAAAACATTTTAAAAACGACCGTGTTATAATCGTAATAATCAAAGTGCGTGTATGACTAGTTGTATGAATGTGGCAGAATCTAGAGAGGCGTGTCAGGTTAGAGTAGTGTTGCAATTCATAAACTCTGCCTACCCTTCAAGAGTAACGGCATAATGTAATATAATTTCTTTGCCGTACTTTCTTCATTCATTCTTCCAAACCATTCTAATGATCATTTAATTATTTTGTTCATAACACTTTCATTCGCACTGCATTCACTTCTTATATTTTCATTCGAAATATATATATATATATATATATATATATATATATATATATATATATATATATATATATATATATATATATATATATATATATATATATATATATATATATATATATATATATATATATATATATATATATATATATATATATATATATATATAGCAGCATATATATATATATATATATATATATATATATATATATATATATATATATATATATATATATATATATATATATATATATATATATATATATATATATATATATATATATATATATATATTCATACCCAGATTTTTCACACGTTCATCTAAGAGATATTATTTCTACAGCATATATTCTGCTTTCATCCTTCTTTTGCCAGTTCCATGCTTCGCTTTCATACATAAGAGTCGGTACAAGAACACCATTGTGCACACAATTGTTAATTAATAAAATATCTATTTCATTTTGCTACGAATAGGCAAATAATCTTTAATATGTTGCATAATGTTTATATCTATTTAAAATAGTTTTTTAAGGGCCTCTTACGAAATAAAGCAACTTATAGAAAATTTAAATAAAACAATTCGTTAAATATTATCATAAAATCAACACATTAATAAATAAAATAATAATTAAAAAAAAACACTCACCAAATGATCTTGCTCGGGCCAACAGATAACAAAAAAAATATGACGAAATTTTATATCATATATAGAAAATTTTGTTTGGGTTTTTATGGAAATACACTGTAAATTTTCCACACATTATGATAGATTGTACTTACGTACATCATAAAACTTAATTAATATTTTAAAACTATATAATAATGATATTAAAAAAAATAAAACAAGAACATGGCGAAAACGGCTACCCACGCAGGGGAAATTACATGCTATGGTGAAATCCATTTAAAACAATTATAAGAAATATTCCATAGATACCAACTTGTTTATGGGCAGTACTTGCGTAGAAAGGAGTGTGATGTTTGCGTTTAAATTTGGAATGGTAAACAATAATTTACACCAACATTATTGGAATACTAATAAATTTTGAATAATAATTCAATTAATTCGAGTACCTACCTGCAAACTTAACAATATATATTATACTTTTATTTGTAAATCAAATATAATTTTTTTATGAACTTGATATGAACAATAATAATAATTTATTTAAATAGTCCATTGTTTTGGCCGAAACACTGATACTTCAACATTATTACTGTTAAAATTTAAAACACTGTTATAATATCACAATTTCTTTTTATTCACTGAGAGTGTTGCGACAGCTGTTTCGCCAGGTTATTATAAACGAGTTTATTGAAACACCTGATGATGCCAACATCGGTTGGCGAAACAGCTGTCGCGACACTCTCGGTGAATAAAAAGAAATTGTGATGTTATAGCAGTGTTTTAAATTTTAAGTAATAATTAATTTATTTATAATCATACACCTTTTTTCTGTTTTTGAGTTTATTTTTCCGCCAAGTTTATATCGTTCTCCTGATGATGGTACAAAACATTCAAAAGATGTCTAGAATACGATATAATATACCGATTTACTTGAAATGTTGCACAGAGCTACTTTATATATCTGAGTATCGCATAACCCAGGAGTTTTTGAAAAAAAAAATGTTTTTACTATTTTAAAAAAATTTCGAAAGTTGAAAAAAATAGGGCAAAAGTGATTTTTTTATCAAATCCGGCAATCTGCGAATATATTTTTTTTCTTCAAAATTTTCCTATGTCCTGCGATAACTATATTCTTCTTCTTGAAGAATTTTAAAGAATTTTTTTCTCAGATTTTTGGATTACTGTTTTTTTTTTTTATAAATGTACTTTTTTATATTTTGCTGAAATATCAATAAATAATTTATTAATAAATGATATCTTAATTTTTTTTTTATTGATTTCTTTTATAGCGCCATTATAGGAGACCATGAGTGTGGTTCCCGTTTAGGCAGGCCGTCACCAAAATTTAGGCTTCCCGCAAATGTAATATTCCAACTCACAAAAACTACCCATGAAGGTACTTATGTATTGTTTGTTAACCTTCACTCCTATTAAAACATTGATTTTTTGTGAATACGTGGAATATAAATTAAATAAACACAAAAGTCCGGATCGTCCAGCTGACAACATTTGCACCATCAAAAATACTAACTAACTAACTAACCATCACGCCGTCTCTCCGGAGGGGTAGGCAGAAAGAATAGACCGCCACACTGTTCTGTCCTGACATACTTCTCTCGCTTCCTCCACATTCATACATATTGTCATGCACGCACGTCGATTTCTCCGACTCCTCACGTGACCAACATTTAATATTTGATTCATTTGATCGTGCCACGTTTTCCTCGGCCTTCGTCTATTTCTAGCTCCGTTCAGTTCGTATACATATACCTTCTTCACCATTCTGTCTTCACTCATTCTTTCCATGTGTACAAACCATCTTAACGACCCTTTCATTATTTTGTTCTTAACACTTTCATTCGCACCGCATTCACTTCTTATACTTGCATTTGTCACTCTATCATATACAGATTTGTCACATATTCGTCTTAGAGATCTCATTTCCACTGCATTTATTCTACTTTCATCCTTCTTTTGCCAGTTCCATGCTTCACTTCCATACATAAGGGTCGGCACAAGAACACCATTATGCACTGCCTTTTTTGGATAGGCTATTGTTTGTGATGACAACTTTAAGTGCCCCATTTACTCTGTTGCCTGCCCCAACCATTCTTTCATTATCCTTCTCCACTCTCCCATCATTTGTACTTCCTAATTAAACAAATTCATCCACTTGTTCCTTATTTTGACCGTTTACACAAATGTTGCAGACTGTCATGTTTCCTTCTTTTTCGAAAATTATGTGTTTTATTATTTTTATTTTGTTATTTTATTTTATATCATTGTATTTTATATTATTTGTTTTAGATTTATTTTGTGGATGTTGGACGATCAAAGTGTGCGCGGGAGATGCCTATTGGTGGCGATGAGGTTCGCAACCCATCACACAGCGTCTCCCGCGGGGGCGAAAACAGAAGGATGGAGTATCGCATCGGTTAAATACATAAGCGCATATAGTGCAATTTTAATTTCTCTTTGTTTACATTTTTCATGTTTGCGAATTAACCGGAAAATAGATTATACGGGATTTTTTTCACCACCCATACCGGAAAATCGGGAGTGTACTGTACTTAGTTTTATCTAAAGCAGAGGTCTACAAACTTTTTTATCCCGTGCCGATTTATTTCTGTTTTGTATAGACCCCCTGCTTAATAATATCGTTTTTTTTTAGCAAATTCATCCACTATAAATTTGTTTTTAAAACTGACATACAGCTGCTCACTTTGATTGGGTTTACTGATGCACAATGGTGTTCTTCTACCGACCCTTATGTATGGAAGCGAAGCATGGAACTGGCAAAGGAAGGATGAAAGTAGAATAAATGCAGTAGAAATGAGATCTCTTAGACGAATGTGCGGATATTCTGTGTATGATAGAGTGTCGAATGAAAATATAATAAGTGAATGCGGTGCGAATGATGGTGTCATGAACAAAATAATGATAGGATCATTAAGATGGTTTGGACATATGGAAAGAATGAATGAAGAAATAATGGTAAAAAAATTATATGGTAATGATGTAAATGGTACTAGAAATAGAGGAAGACCGAGGAAAACGTGGCACGATCAAATAAATCAAATATTGAATGTCGGCCATGTGAGGAATCAGAGAAATCGACGCGCGTGCATGACACGATGTATGAATGTTGAGGAAGCGAGAGAAATATGTCAGGAAAGAAAAGTGTGGCAGTCCATTCTTTCTGCTTACCCCTTTGGGGAGACGGCGTGATGGTTAGTTAGTTAGTTAGTTAGTTAGTTACTAAACAAAAGAAAACTTTAAAATAAAATATAATATGTAATATAGTTATACGTTTATTATTTAACCTTTGGGTTATTTTCAGAGAAATGTGCAAAAAACAAGCAAGTTTTTAAATTACGAAACGTTAAATACTCGGCCGCACACTTGGCCTGCCCCTTGTAAAACTATCATATTTATGAAGACTTGTGCTCAAGTTTTGATGGCACACGCGCGTATCCCTAAAACTTTGTACATTTTAGGTACATTACTTTTTCTCAAGCCCGTACGTGATACGGGATATCGTAGAATGGTACAGTCAAAGTGAACGTATCACGTACGTTCAAATTTGGTTAAAACGAAACAAAATGCAAATCCAACCATTTAACATAAATTAACTAACTAACTGACTAACTTACTTACCATCACGCCGTCTCCCCGAAGGGTAGGCAGAATGAATGGACTGCCACAATTTTCTTTCCTGATATATTTCTCTCACTTCCTCAACATTCATAAATCGTGTCATGCACGCGCGTCGATTTCTCTGACTCCTCACATGGCCGACATTCAATATTTGATTTATTTGATCGTGCCACGTTATCCTCGGTCTTCCTCTATTTCTGGTTCCATTTACAACAACAAAAAATTACCATTCTTTCTTCATTCATTATTTCCATGTGTCCAAACCACCTTAATAATTCTTTCATTATTTTGTTCATAACACCATCATTCGCATCGCATTCACTTCTTGCAAAATAATCTGATGATGAATGTTAATAAGTGCAAGGTAATAATTTTAAAAAAAAGAAGAATTCATGACAGTCTGCAACATTAGCGTGAATGGTGAAAATTTGGAGCAAGTAAATGAGTTCATGTATTTAAGTAGTATGTGTACAAGAGATGGGCGAGTGGAGAGGGATATTGAAAGAAGGGTTGGGGCAGGCAACAAAGTGAATGGTGCACTTAAAGTTGTCATCGCAAACAAAAAACCCTATCTAATAAAGCTAGAATGTCAGTGCACAATGGTGTTCTTCTACCGACCCTTATGTATGGAAGCGAAGCATGGAACTGGCAAAAGAAGGATGAAAGCAGGATAAACGCCGTAGAAATGAGATCACTAAGAAGAATGTGCGCGAAAACGTTGTATGATAGAATACCGAACGATGAAATAAGAAAGAAATGTAAGGCAGACGACTGCATCATGGATAAAATTAAAAAAAAGGATCCCTGAAATGGTTTGGACAAATGGAACGAATGGATTAGAGCAGAATGGTTAAAAAGTTGTACACAAGCAGCGTGAGTGGTAAAAGAAGCCTAGGACGACCGAGGAAAACATGGCATGACCAAATTAATCAATGACTTAAAGGCGGTCACATTCGAAGTCGGAATAATCGACGTGCGTGCATGGTACGATGTATGAATGTAGAGGAATCCAGAGAGGTATGCCAGGACAGAGCATTGTGGCGATCCATCCTCTCTGCCTACCCCTCGTCGCGTAGCGCAGTAGCGTCGGTCGGCGGAAGTGAAGAGTCGTCGGAAGTTGCGTGGCGTAGCAGTGTAGACAGTTGCGTAGCTCGGTAGGAGGGTCGGAGGTTTCTCGTACGTAGACTTGACGGCGTAGACTCGTGTCGGTCTATAAGTCGCAAGAAGGAATACTGTCCATGGTGGTCGGATGTACCGCTTTTATATGCTTTGCTTCCATTTTCACACGATGCTCGGCTCTAGTGACCTTGTGACCAAACTGAATAAATCTGGGCCCTCGACTCATCAGTTTTGATAAGTAGGTCCTGAGTCAGGCGTTTTCGGTTATTCGTGTAGTATATTTCATCATGAAATATGCTGGTTCAGCGTCGAAGTCCACTTATGTGGATCACCTACTCAAATATTGATATTTATACTATTGTCTGGTTTCTGTTTAAATATGAACATTTTAAATTGTATTTCCAGTTCAAAATGGCGGCCATCGCCATTCCGCGTCCGGCACTGCCGCGTAAAAATACAAATGCAATTATTTCTGATCTCATAATCGATACAGGCGTCCTTCGTCGTGAATTTCTTCGCCTATATTCGTGACCGGCGTGCCGTCCAGAGGTCAAGACGCCCGCAATAAATCTTGGATCATTTCTGGGTGTGGACCAAATCTCAAAACCAGATTAACCAAAACTTACCTCGCAGAGGCGACAATATATCGTGAAGTAAAATTTTAAAATGGCGCCCGTTAATCGAATCATCTCAATGCGAAAGTCTATGAGTTTTTTATTAATTAAAACATAAAATATTGTTGGTTGTTAATTGAAATTTCTTTTTAGAAAAGTTCGTTGTAAATAATGAAAAAATAAAAACTTTTGTAATACTCGTATATATTTACTTTTATTCCACTGTATTTTTAGCTAAAAATCAAATGAAATTAAATTTCTTCTTCTTCTTTGCTAGCCTTCTTCCCTCCACTGCTGGATATAGGCCTCTTCCTATTTCCTCCACTCGTCTCTATCCTGCCCCCTTTGTATCCAAGATTTTTCAACCCTTTTGACAATATCATCAGTCTATCTCATCGGTGGCCTTCCGACACTTCCCCTATTTGCACATGGTCTCCAACTGAGTATCCTGGGTGCCATCTGTTGCCACCCTGTCTAGCCAAGTGTTCAGCCCATTGTCATTAACATTATTTTAATGTTTTTTTTTTTCATTGTAAATGTACATACCTTTAAAAAAAACATCCTTTATATAACAATGTGTTTAAGGGTGTTTTTTAGAGGTATACAAATAAATAAAAAAACACATTAAAATAATGTTAATGTCTACGATATTGGCTTTATTTAAAAGATAATTTTATGCCATTATTGTTTAAATATGATTTCGGGCACATGAGCGCCACGGCTAGCTCGAATGAAGCGCAATCGTGAAATCCAATTTTCGACACCTTTATTTAGAAACTGGTAAAATGGCAAAACGTACTGACAACAAATCAATTATCAACTGTCAAATTGACAGTCTGTAGAAACAATGCTGCCAGTTTAAAAACCAAACCTCTAAAAAAACACATCCTATATTAGTTACGTACCAAAATAAGTTGTGACATTGTATCTATTAAATTATTATCTTAAAAAATCCAAGTCACGCATATAAGATCGTATGTATATTTATTAACCATTATTTCCATTGTTTCGTCCGGGCGTCAGCTTTGCCAATTAAGCTACCTCGAGAGGGCATATAATCGACCACTCCGGAATATAACGGAAGATGCACGGCCTCCTGTAGCTATAGAGAATGAGTAGATACAGTTGGCAGTGTACTAGGGAGGGGGCGGTGGTGTCACTGGGTCTGTGTGTCTTGAACTAAGGAGTACGTAGGTACCCACCTGGCCAATGCCCACCTACATACCAATGACCCTAAAACTTTAAGTATTTTAAAATATTTTTACACAAATGACAGTTTGTAATACAAGTGTCAACGAAGAGAACTTGGAACACGTGAGGGAATTTGTGTATTTAGGTAGCATGTTCACAGCAGATGGCCGAACGGATAGTGACGTCGAAAGAAGGGTTGGTGTGGGTAACAAAGTGAATGGAGTTTTAAGAATAATTATTGGAAACAAGAATCTGTCGATGAATATATCGTTCACAATGGAGTTCTGGTCCCAACCCTATTGTATGGAAGCGAAGCATGGAACTGGCAGAAGAAGGATGAAAGCAGAATAAATGCGGTAGAGATGAGGTCCTTAAGACGTATGTGTTGTAGAACGATATACGACAGAATCTCAAATGCTGATATAAGAAAGGAATGTAGAGCGGAAGAAGGTATTATGAAAAAAAATTAGAAAGGATCGCTGGCATGGTTCGAACATATGGAACGCATGGATGGAGAAAGAATGGTTAAGAAAGTATACGTTAATGATGTAAATGGAGTACGGAGTCGAGGCAGACCGAGGAAAACATGGCATGACCCAATTTTAACGGTTGGTCATGTTAGAAGTCAGAGGAATCGACGTGCGTACATGACTCGTTGTATGGATGTGGAGGAAGCGATTCGTCTTTTTAATGAGGTTGCAAAAGAGATAGACCTCTTTGGGTGCAATTATGGCGAATTTGTGAATACCCTTACGATAAAGGCAGCAAGGAAATAACTGGCATATTCCATAAGGTTCTATGTATATTTCCTTTGATATATATTTTTTTTCACCCTATACATCGATTTGGTTCACGCTGTAATGATGTAAGGAGTTTTTTCAACAAAATAATAATAATAATAAAAGGAATTAAAATAAGTGCGAATTCCGGTCGATATTTTAAATTTAATTGTAACAATTTAATATTATATATATTATTTAATTTAATGAAAATGAATCGAATTATTTTTTTTATTTAACGTAAACGTCCATAATAAACATTATTAAATTTGTTATCGGACCCTATAATTTCTCTTTGTTACATTTTTTTTAACATCAGTTAATTACGGCTTTTCGTATATCGCAATTATTTTGGAACCTCTGCAATAAGTTAAGAAGTTGATTTTAAAATACCAACACGCCGAGCAAACCGGTACTACGGGGGTACTTACCTCGGACATAACCGGACATAGTACCTACCTACCCATTATACTATAATAATATTACTTTAGCAAGCGCAAAACTAAATTTATTCGTCCACCGCCCGAGGCGGATTTGAGGGCTGCGCCTTGGGCATTTTTTGCACAGTGCGCACTATTCTATTTTGCTGTCAATTTCTGTGGTCGTGATTCAAATGGAATCAATTTAGTTTTTCAAAGTGGCGTTTGATCTAAATATTATTTAATATTAATTACATAAAATACTCTTGAAAATGGTCAATATTGAAGTGACAAACAATTTTATCAGTAAATAATTAAGTGCACGAAAGATTTTTTAAAAAATAACAACTTGACAACATTAGCCTAATGTGTTCAGTATTTTTATATTGTTTATAAAAACTCCGTCCAAACATGAAAGATAATCGTTAACATGACAGATAACAACGAATATAATTTAATAAACATCCAAACGAAAATGAAATCAATATTTTCATAACCTTCATGATTCTTATTAGTTTCTCGCAGGATAATTTATATATTTTTTTATGAGACATCGCATTTTAAACAAATAATTTATTTGTTTAGCTCCCGATTTATGCTTCAATGCAATAAATTTTGTTAATATTTGTAATTGTTTCATTGAAAATTCTTTCAAAATTAATGAAACCGACAGTTACGGGAGCATTACTGACATCTATTGAATTATTTGAGCACTCGGAGAACCTCTGATAAATTACTACAAATGGTGTAATACATAATTTCTACTGCGGTGTACAGAGCTATGATAAAGCAGGAAACTGCAATAAACTTTCTCATAACGTCAAAGTTTATTGACTCCGGCACGAAAATATTCAAAAGTGCCAATAAATAATTATTAACACATTTTTTTTATCCCGCTGCACTTAAGTAATTGTCGCAAGTGTATATAAAATATTAAATATCTGTGTCAGTGTTTATTGTGATAATATTTCCACTATCTAACCGCACATTGAACGGAAACTGAAATCTGTCGCATCATGTTGAATTTATGACGATTTTTATCTATTGTTCTGATTCTTTTAACAAATATTCGTGAATTCAGCTGGTTCAATTGTAGAGGAGGCGTCGATCCTGTCGGTAGCTCATTTGTAAATCGACTTGCATACGTAAAACACGTTAGATTTTCACTTGCATACCGGTTCGCGGCTCAGCTTTCGATTCTTTTATTTTTCGCTCGTCGATTGATATACAATTATTAAAAATGTCTCTGCCTTCGACTCTTGTGGATCTTTTTGCGCATATTGATAAGAATAAGAAGAAATATATCGATGTTCTTCGAGAGTCCGTGGCCATTAAATCGGTTTCCACAGATGCCGCCCACAGGAGCGAATGCCAACGTATGGTGGAATGGACAGCCGACAAGCTGAAAGCTCTTGGCGCGACGGTAGAACTGAAAGACATTGGAATGCAGACATTGGATGGGAAACAGATTCCACTCCCAAATGTGATTATTGCTTCCCTTGGAAACGTGAGTAATTTTTTTTTATTAAATAAAAATTTACTTAAAAGAATCTAGATTTTTATCATTCACATTCCGGTAAAAACAAATTACTATAAAAATCCGTTGATTTTTTTTATAACAAAATATGTATATACTAAAAAAATATATATCTAAAATTACAAACTATTTGACTGACCATCACGCCGCCTGCCAAAGGAGTAGGCAGAAAGAATGGATAGCCACTTCTCTCGCTTCTTCAACATTCATACATTGTGTCATCCATGCACGTCGATGTCTCTGACTCCTCACGTGACTGACATTCAATATTTGATTGATTTGATCATGCCGTATTTTCCTTAGTGTTCCTATATTTCTTGTTCTGTTTACATTGTCATTCATTCGTTCATTCTTTCCACGGGTCCAAACCATCTTAACCCTTTTCGGTCCACAAAAAAAAAAGTTCTATGAGTTCCACAATAGTTTTACAGAATTACAGGGTAAAACGATACATCCAGGTTTTTTTTTAATAAAACTGTATTTATGTTTACAATTTTTATTTATTTTGAAAAACTAACTAACTAACTTCCAATCACGCCGTCTCCCCGGAGAGGTAGGCAGAAAGAATGGAACGCCACACTGTTCTGTCCTGACATACTTTTCTCGCTTCCTCTACATTCATACATCGTGTCATGCACGCATGTTGATTTCTCCGACTCCTCACGTGACTGACATTCAATATTTGATTGATTTGATTGTGCCACGTTTTCCTCGGCCTTCCTCTATTTCTAGCTCCGTTCACACCGTTTACATATACCTTCTTTACCATTCTGTCTTCACTCATTCTTTCCATGTGTCCAAACCATCTTAATGATCCTTTCCTTATTTTGTTCATAACACTTTCATTCGCACCACATTCACTTCTTATACTTGCATTTGTCACTCTATTATATACAGATTTGCCACACATTCGTCTTAGAGATCTCATTTCTACTGCATTTATTCTACTTTTTATTTATTTTGAATGTATGGAATAATGCTCTAATTATTACATTTTATACAGAAGTAGTTCGAATTCTATGTTCACTTTCTTCATAACTGCTTTCAAACTCGTTGTCAATGCGTTTTTTTGTAATTTTAGGCATTTTAAGGGGTTCGAATTTTTAGAATAATAGTAAGTATCGGTAATAATTATTATCTAGTTGTTTGCACGCGCACGGGCATCCGAGTGACACATACCGAGCCAGCGCCTTAAAACAAACCTTTTGTATCATTCTCAGTTAGAAAATTACACATTCCAATAATAATAATAATATGCTAACTTTTAAAGTGCCGTTTTTGTGATGTAATCACCTCAAGGCCGCATTAAGACGTGTTTTAAATCTAAAAATCTAAATGTGACCACTTAAAAAGCGATCGGTTTAAAAGTATAGAAGAACAAAGTATAACTGTTTAAATTGGGTATGAAATATGAAAAAGATGGGTTTTCAATTTAGATCTGAATCCAATGTTCATAGAATCATCAATTAGAATAAATGCAGTAGAAATGAGATCTCTTAGATGAATGTGTGTATACTCTGTGTATGATAGAGTGTCGAATGAAAATATAATAAGTGAATGTGGTGAGAATGATGGTGTTATGAACAAAATAATGAAAAGATCATTAGATGGTTTGGACACATGGAAAGAAAGAATGGTAAAAAAAAATATGTTAACGATGTAAATGGAACTAGAAATAGAGGGAGACCGAGGAAAATGTGGCACTATCAAATAAATCAAATATTGAATGTCGGCCACGTGAGGAGTCAGAGAAATCGACGCCCGTGCATGACACGATATATAAATGTTGAGGAAGCGAGATTAATACTTCAGGAAAGAAAATTGTGGCAGTCCATTCTCTCTGTCTACTCCTTCGGAGAGACGGCGTGATGGTTAGTTAGTTAAGGCATGTTTTATCAATTAATTTAATTACTAACAATAACAACATAAATTATCACAAGCAGAAGACATCTGGTAACAGTTTTGAAAATAAACATTACCAACTGATTACTTGTGAAATATATGTAAGATTATATATAGAGTTTATTTTCTGCTTGGTTACTATTCCGCTCTGTGACTAATGACACTTGAATTTATCTTTTCATGCACAATTGATCGTACATCACTGTGGAGTCAATAAATTGTACTTGGCTTTAAATTATTTAATGGACAGTGGCTCGTACCTGATAAGAATGAATAGATTTTTTAAATTCAAAGTAGCAGACAAGAGCATCATTGTCAACTGTCCCTCGTATCTAAGATCAAATCAAAATCAAATCAAATCAGTTTATTAACTCAAAAGACATTACAAACAGGAAAATGTTTAAGGCATTGGGTACAGGTAAAATATTATAAAAATACAACAAAGTACCAGGAACGCATTAGAGATGGTTAGACATTAGGAAGACAACATACTTTCTAAAGTCAAGAGTATTTGTCCCCTGAACGTCTTCTTCTTTTTGTCCTGTCACACCTCCGTGGTGCATAGGGCCTCAAGGAATCTTCTCCACCCGACTCTATCGCATGCCTGATGCTTAACATCGTCCCAAGTGAGACCTGCTGCCTTAACCTCGTCCTGCAGGGTTCTTCTCCAGGTGGCTCTAGGTCTGCCTCGCTTTCTCTTTCCCCCCATAGGGGAGCAGTCTAGTGCGCCCTGAGCGATGCAGGCTGGGTTCCGTCTCAGAGTGTGACCGATCCACTGCCATTTGCGCCTAGCGACTTGTTCTCTAATTGGCTTTTCACCTGCCATGGTCCAGAGAACGCCATTTGACACTGTTTGGGGCCAATAGATTTTGAATATTGAGCGAAGTCACCTATTTATAAACACCTGGAGTTTACCAATAACGTCTGCGGTAGATTTCCAAGTCTCACATCCGTACAGCAGTACGCTTTTAACGCTACTGCTGAATATTTGGAGCTTGAGCTTTCTCGAAATGATATCGGAGTGCCATACAGAGCGAAGCATATCGAAAGCTCCCCTTGCCTTGTTAAGTCTGCTGGCTACATCCTCCTCCGTACCTCCTGAGCCTGCTATCATACTACCGAGGTAGCAGAAGCTGGTCGTGGTCACAAGGGGGACACCGTGGAGCAAGATTGGGGTGGAGTCATTTGTGGACACTCGTAGGTCTACTGTCTTGGACATGTTAATCTTGAGACCTACTTTTGCCGCTTCCTCGTGAAGTCTACAAAGTTTCCGCTCCGCATCCACACGGTTTACCGAAAGCAAACAGAGGTCATCAGCATAATCCAGATCCTCCAACTGGGTATCACGCATCCATGGAATGCCACGGGGACCGTCGAAAGAACGGCACAACACATCCTCCAGAACCACTATGAAGAGCAGGGGTGATAGTAGACATCCCTGTCGCACTCCCGCACTCAGTTTGATGGCCTCGGAGAGTTTGCCCTGGTGCACTACACGACAAGAACAACCGTCATACATTGCCCTGATGATATTCACAATCTTCTGTGGGACTCCTCTGCTAATGAGAGTTGACCAGATTGAAGTCCGCGATAATGTATCGAAGGCCTTTTCAAAGTCGACGAACGTTAGGTACATGCTGTACTGCCATTCAGAGGCCTCTTCAATTATGATGCGGAGTGTATTTATGTGCTCAACGCAAGACCGGCCACTTCGGAAGCCAGCCTGTTCCTCTCGCATACCTCCTTCGAGTGCACTAGTCATTCTCCTCAGTATAATTCTCGCAAGGATCTTTGTCACCACGGAAAGGATAGTGTCCCCTGAACGTACCTTCACTAATATAAAAGACGTCGATCTCCGAGGAGAGCGCGTTCAGCAGACTAATTGCTCTTCCCACCGGTGTCACCAGAGGCAGATTGGTTCTGGTGGCCGGTTGGTAAAACAATCTGTGCTGTCGCTGTCGGAGAAATCTATCAGGGACAAAAAGACCAACACCCTCTAGCACGGCCGAGTTCTCGAAATATCCCCTGATTAATTTAAAGAAATGGGTTATCAGATGCCCATCTCTTCGAAGCTGTAAAGAATTGATTCCGAGCATTCCTAAAAGAAATGCCGTGGGATAGAGCCACGGATAACTACCATACTCCCTCATGTAGAGATACCTCAGAAATTTTTTCCGAACTCTCTCCAGCATAACGGAATATCTCGCCTCGTGAGGACTCCATATCACAGAACCACTTTCGAGTCTGCTCCGAACCAACGCGTTGTATAGGACTCTGAGCACATTGGGATTTCTGAAAACAAGATAGATTGTCCTTCGTGGTTGTGGGATCCCACGTGGCTAAGGAGTCCAATCCTAGATAGACCCACACACTCTAAAACATTTAGAGCAAGGGAACGCCTGCTGTTAAAGGAACTACCCGATGCTTTTTCCTTTCATCTCTTTCTCCTCTCTATGGAAAAAAAGCAAACAAAAGCATTGAACTATTATTTATTGTAGGGTAACATGCAATGATTGTTAATACACATACAAATGAACAAACATACAGTTAAATAAAGACATAGGAGGTTACTCACCGCTTACCCAAAGCTGTTTAGAGCCTCAAGGAACCTTCTCCATCCGACTCTATCGCATGCCTGATGCCTAACATCATCCCAAGTGAGGCCTGCTGCCTTAACCTCGTCCTGCAGGGCTCTTCTCCAGGTGGCTCTAGGTCTGCCTCGTTTCCTCTTTCCATAGGGGACCAGTCTAGTGCACCCTGAGCGATGCAAGCTGGGTTCCGTCTCAGAGTGGGACCTTAACATTATAAACTGTTAAATTAGGACGACGTTAAATCGATGTGCGTGTATGACTCGCTGTATGAATGTGGAGGAAGCTAGAGAGATATGCCAGGATAGAGTAGTGTGGCGGTCCATTCTCTCTGCCTACCCCTGGGGATATTATTGTAACACCTGATGATGTCAACATAGGTTGACCAAACAGCTATCACGAAAAATAAAAATACAATTGTGATACATAAAACAAAGTTTTTTGATTTAACCGTTTATAAATCTATACTATCTAACTAACTATCTAACCATCACGCCGTTACATATCTCTCTAGATTCCTTTACGTTCATACATCGTAACATGCACGCTAGTCGATTTTTCTGACTTCAAATGTGGCCGCCTTTCAGTATTTCATTAATTTGGTAATTAATGTTAATTTTAATCAAATTTATGCAGAGCGTTCAGAACTCCTATGAACAAATCACATGTCACTGATATTTCTAGAACAGAACAAATGAAGAATCTGTCATCATTTTCTTTCTGCTGCCTTGGTTTTACCTCCGAAGGGGTAGGCAGAAATAATGGACCGCCGCACTGTTTTTTCCTGACATGCTTCTTCCGCTTCCTCGACCATGCAGTCGATTTCTCCGACTCCTCATTTAATATTTGATTTACTTCTTGTAATATCTTAATCTCAGAAATGAGGACATAAGAGTCAGGACAAAGGTTTCCGATGTTGTCAAGATGGCCGCAACCCTCGAGTGGCGATGGGCGGGACATGTCGCTCGCGATCCAGAAGAAAAGTGGACAAGGCGACTGCTGTGCTGGTGGCCAAGGACGGCAAAGCGTTGAGTTGGGCGCCCACAGTTGCGTTGGCGCGACGATATCCGGAGAAGTGCGGGAAGTGCCTGGATACGGATCGCTCAGAATAGAAGAGAATGGAAAATGCGAGAGGAGGCCTACGTCCAGGAGTGGACGGTCAATACGGGCTGAAGAAGAAGAAGAAGAAAGAAGAATATCTTAATTATAAGAGGAGTTAAAATATGTGTAATATAATATAATACATTTGGTCTGTGTGAGGAAATGAGTGTGAGGTATGACCGAGGGGACAAACTCTAGGGGACACCCACGCCGAGAGTACCTGTAGGACCTGTTGGTGGACGTGGGCTGCTCATCATATGCAGATTTCAAAAGAGCTGTACAAGACAGGGAAGAATGGAAGAGAAGAATAGAGGAAATTGCTGCAAACCAATCCCAGGATTGAAACCAGAGAAAGAGAAAATGCCACCCACTTCCCTTATGCAGAGTCTCCGTAACGCTTATCAAGCCACTGTTTGGTTTCAACATATTTTTTTTCATTAAAAAAAAACAAACTTTAATCAACATGGGAAATTCTTTTTTATCCATTGTTTTGAAAATTGCAAAGCTGGGGTCACTAAAACCACCGTAATCTATAAACTAATTGTCAGAATATCATGAAATTTTGATACGTATCGTTGGAAAGTTTGTACTATCCAGAAATCATATGGGTTTGTCAACAGTGTTGCCATAAATGTGTCAGACCGGAGACTTATTGAGTGAGGTGTTAATCACATCTTTCATTATCTCACGTAGTACTTCACTAAACAAATCAAGGTGTCTAAATATTAGCATTGAGCTGATAAAATTTACATTATTATGTTTGCCCTGCCACCATATTGTAGCCATTTTATTGTACATCATCGTTAATATAAATATCCATCTTCTATCGCTTTCTAATCACAATGACAGAGTAATCCCGGCTTTATCGGGCCAGTGTGATAAAAATTAAACACGGATAACACATCAGCGCTAACTACGAAATTCTCCTTCAATCAAACTGTATTATGAGATTAGTTTTATCGCCATGCGAAAACAATTACTTTTAGATTTTATGTTTAACGTTAAAATAGAAGTTGCCAGGCTTATCTGTAAAAATATAATCTTTTAAATATTTGATTAATTGTATATTCAAGTTACTTTGATTTTTTGTTTGTTTCTTGTCAACAGATAAGTTTAAAACCTAATTTTTATATATTTATTGTTTCTTAAACAATGATTTGAAACTCCATATTAAATAAGAATGATATGTTTCATCTTGCTAAGTCATTATCAAATGCATTTGAAAATGCTTTAGCAAGCCTATAAAACTCCTAGAAAACAGATGTTTTCATTAATATTAATTACTCTTACACACATTTTTTTTAAATGAAATTATATAATGGTTTCTTGAATAATAATTGCATATTGTTTCTAAATATTAAACATGTTTCAGGCTAACCAGCCATTCATTAGTGATATTATAAATAATTAATAGTGAATGGTACACTTAAAGTTGTCATCGCAAACAAAAACCTATCCAAAAAAGCTAGAATGGCAGTGGACAATGGTTTTCTTCTACCGACCCTTATGTATGGAAGCAAAGCATGGAACTGGCAAAAAAAGGATGAAAGTAGAATAAATACAGTAGAAATGAGATCTCTTAGACCAATGTGTGAATACTCTGTGAGTGTCGAATGAAAATATAAGAAGTGAATGCGGTGCGAATGAAAGTGTTATGAACAAAATAATGAAAGGATCATTAAGATGGTTTGGACATATGGAAAGAATGAATGAAGAAAGAATGGTAAAATAATATATGTTAACGATGTAAATGGAACCAGAAATGGAGGAAGACCAAGGAAAACGTGGCACGATCAAATAAATCAAATATTGAATGTCGGCCTTGTGAGGAGTCAGAGAAATAGACGCGCAGGCATGACACGATGTATGAATGTTGAGGAAGCAAGAGAAATATGTCAGAAAAGAAAAGTATGGCAGTCCATTCTCTTTGCCTATCCCTTCGGGAGACGGCATGATGGTTAGTTAGCTTTTTTTTTTTATATTATAAAATTGTTTACATATACGAGTATGGTCAGTTTTGACAGATGTTATAATGATTTATTTTGGAACGTTTATGCTTTTTTTATAACAAATATTATGAATAAATTTAAAATAATAATTTAAAGTTCTTATTAGGGTTCAGGTTAACTTATAACAAAGGAAATAAATCAAAGATTGGACTTGACGTTAAATTTATTTGATTAGTTATAATATTTTCTTTATTTTTAATTGCTTTTTTAATTTCTGAAATTTTGAGAGTGTTCAAAGTTATATATCTATTATTAAATAAATGATCTTTTTTAATTAGACGGTTTGCGAATTCATAAAAGTTATTATTAAAAGTTATTAATTAGAAGAAATAATTGCATAATTCGAAATTAGATATTTTTCTAAGAAACACTTTTCTTTGTAGTTATCTTAGACACTTTTCTAGTGTAATTTACCTAATAAACAAACAAAAAACAAACCATCACGCCGTTTCTCCGCAGGGGTAGGCAGAGAGAATGGACCGCCACACTACTCTATCCTGGCAAACCTCTAGCTTTCTCCACATTCATACAACGAGTCATACACGCACGTCGATTCCTCCGACTTCTAACATGACCAACCTTTAAACTTTTGATTAATTTGGTCATGCCATGTTTTCCTCGGTTAGCCTCGACTCCGTACTCCATTTACATCATTAACGTATACTTTCTTAACCATTCTTTCTCCATCCATGCGTTCCATATGTCCGAACCATCGCAGCGATCTTTTCATAATTTTGTTCATAATACCTTTTTCCGCTCTACATTCCTTTCTTATATCAGCATTTGAGATTCTGTTGTATATCGTTCTACCACACATACGTCTTAGGGACCTCATCTCTACCGTATTTATTCTGCTTTCATCCTTCTTCTGCCAGTTCCATGCTTCGCTTCCATACATTAGTGATGGGACCAGAACTCCATTGTGAACGGCCGTTTTCGCTTTCATTGATAAATTCTTGTTTCCAATAACTATTCTTAAAGCTCCATTCACTTTGTTACCCGCACCAACCCTTCTTTCGACGTCACTATCTGTTCGGCCATCTGCTGTGAACATGCTACCTAAATACACAAATTCCCTCACCTGTTCCAAGTTCTCTTCGTTCACACTTATATTACAAACTGTCATTTGCTCTTCTCTTTCAAAAATCATCACCTTTGACTTTCCGACATTCATCATTAAATCATTTGACTTGCGTACCTCATACATTCTCGACACTAAGACTTAATTTACCTGATGAAATGTAAAATGTCAGATAATATTAATTAGTAAGTTAATAAAACTCTGATCTTTCATGTAAAAATAAAATTGTTACAAAAGGTTTTCTTATTATTTTTTAATATCAAAATGAATCATTACTTGAATGTATTTTCTGTATAGTTCAATGTCTTTTAAAATTTTATTATAGGACCCCAAGAAGAAGACTGTTTGCCTGTACGGCCACTTGGATGTCCAACCCGCTAACAAGTCCGACGGGTGGGACACGGAGCCTTTTGAGCTGATCGAAAAGGATGGAAAACTCTTCGGGAGGGGATCCACCGATGACAAGGGACCCGTTCTCTGCTGGCTCCACGCCATCGAGGGCTTCCAGAAGATTGGAGTCGATGTAAGCTAAGTTGACTATCAACCATTCGTATTATACTGACACATCTGTTTTATATTTGATCTTTGAACTGTTCAAATAGTTTTAAATTTAGAATTATTTCGTTGTTGGATCGAAGATTTTGTGCTGGCACATCTGTTTTTGAATTAAGTAAAGAAAGTTGAACTCACTTGGGACGGCCTTTGTGATAGAGTGTCAAGGTCCCAAGTTTTATTCCTGGGTATGACACTGAAAAAAATCTCTTGCCATCTTTGGTCTGGTAAAATTCAACTAACTAACCATCACGCTGTTTCTCCGGAGGGGTAGACAGAGAGGATGTTCTATCCTGACATAACTCCATTCGTTCCATTTGTCCAAACCATCTTAGTGACCCTTTCTTAATTTTATTTAACACGCATTCATCCGCCTTACATTCCTTTCTTACTTCATCATTAGATATTTTATCATATGTTTTTCCCTACATTTTTCGTAGTGACCTCATTTCCACGACATTTATCCTACTTTCAACCTTCTTCTGCCAACTCCAAGCTTCACTTCCATACATAAGGGTCGGGACTACAACTCCATTGTGCACTGCCATCTGGTAGAATTCACATGACAATAAAAATGATGACCTTTGTGGTCAAGTGGTAAATGCTTTGGCTACCACACCGAAGGTCCCAGGTTTGATTCCTGGAAACGGCAGTGTGATTGTTACACTGTCTTTGGTCTGGTGTAGAATTCACGTGACAATAAATGCCGATAGATTAGCTACCTATCACATGTCATGAGAATCAAATCAAATCAGCTTATTTCATCAACAGACATTGCAAAATTAATTTTTAAGGCATCTATTGAGAACAGGTAAAATAATATATTGTGTATAGTATGCTACCAGAAACGCATAAGAGATGGTTCGACGTTAGGAAGACAAGATACTCTCCAGAATTAAGAGTATTTCCCTTCTGAATGTAATTTTGCTAATATGAAAGGCGTCGATCTCCGAGGAGATCGCGTTCAGCAGATTAATTGCTCTTCCCACCGGTGTCACCAGAGGCAGGTTGGTTCTGGCGGCCGGTAGGTAAAACAATATATGCTGTCGCTATCGGATATATCTATCAGGGACAAAAAGCCGAACACCCTCCAGCACAGTATATTCAATATACTATTATTTTCTGTCACCTGCACCCTTTTCAAATAAACGTTTTATAGAACTGCACTTCCTTGTTCTTCTGGAACTGCAATATACAGATTTACCATACAATCGTCTTTGAGATCACATTTCTGCTGCATTTATTCTACTTTCATCCTCCTTTTGCCGGTTCCATGCTTCACTTCCATACATAAGTGGTACAAGAACACCATTGTGCACTGCCATCTTAGTTTTTTTTTTGGATAGGCTTTTGTTTGCGATGACAGCTTTAAGTGCACCATTTACTCTGTTGCCTGCCCCAACCCGTCTTTCACTCTCCCATCCTTTGTAAACGTACTTCCTAAATAAACTAATTTGTCCACTTGTTCCAGATTTTCACCATTCACACTAATGTTACAGACTGTCATGTTTTTTTCTTTTTCGAAAATCATTAGCTTGACTTATTCATATTCATCATCAAATCGTATCGCTTGCATACCTCATACACACTAGACACCAGGGCTTGTAGTTCATGTTCGTTGTCTGCAAGTAGCACAGCATCGTCTGACTACTTACTCTGACTGACTTTTTTTTATTTTTTTTATTATACGATTTTATTTTGGGAGTATCGTGAGAGGACTCTCATTACTGATACCCCACTATTTATGACATGACTTTTTTATACATTATTATAAACAGGAAATATACTTATTGTAAAAAATTATACATAGAATTACTTAAAACTAACTAAACTAAATAATCAAGCAAATACAAATTACGGCAAGTCAAAATTACAATTAAATTTAAGTTTTTTAAAAGTTAAATATAAATTACTATGATAATACATCTATAATATTTACTACACAGATAATAAATGGAGAGTGAAATGAAGAAATATATAAATTCTCGGCTAGAAACAGAAAATCAGGGAGAGTTTTGAAAATATCACGAAATAATTTATACAAAGAAAAGATAGAATATGAGTTAGAAAATTAATATAATTTTAAATAAATTGCGATAACATAATAGTATTCCAAAGTAAACAGTTTTGTCACTATATTAAGTTAAAAATCATTATTTTCTAAAATCTGGTTAAGGAAATATAATTTACGTGGGTTATTTTTTGTTTCATCTTTAAGGTGTTCCGGAAGTCTATAAAGACTTACTGACACACCGTTCATTTTCGCACCTGCATCCAAACCTTACAGCTATTTCATACATACATGTTTTGTAAACATACTTCCTAAATAAACAAATTTATCCACTTGTTCCAGATTTTCACCGTTTACACTAATGTTACAGACTGTCATGTTTCCTTCTTTTTCGAAAATCAGCGGCACGAAAATCGATGCCATTTTACTGTACCAACAAACACATACTCGGTTACTTATTACCATGGAGAAGGTACAACGAATCTATTTAGTAATGTGGATTGCGGTTAAAAAATGTATAAACAACACAATGATTTCCATTTTTTTTAATCTGATCAAGATTTTTGCATTTTGATAAAATTTCGGTATTTTTTATATAATTCCCAAAACCTTATCGTTTCATATATATTATATTTTACATTTTTGATAAGATTTTATCAAATATTAACCTCTTTTATAATGGCAAAACATCCATTACGTTATTAAAGTATTATAGCAGTTCTTCATTGTGTAGCTATGTTATTTTTATGGCAACATTATCAACGTCATAATTTATGATTATTATCTGTGCTGACAACACATAATCTGTCTCGTCTATCGGTGGATTAACTTGTATGCCATATGCTTTGAGGTCGATTGGAAAGGTGAATATCAATATCACCAAATCCATGAAACCAGGGAGGGTTAAATCAAATTTATCCATTCAAATACAGATTAAGCAGATCTGTGGATGCGATTCTGTAGTCTTCAGAAACACCTTTATATCTCAAAAAAGCAGTCACTAACAAGCATTAGACGGAGAGTTATATATGAAATAAATGCAGTAGATGAATAGATTTATATTCACCGAAGCAAAGATGGCAGTACATAATGGAGTTCTAGTGTCAAACATTATGTATGGAAGTGAAGCTCGGAGGTGAGGGAGTAGGATAAATGTCGTAGAAATGAAATCTCTGAGTAGAATGTCTTCTTCTTCCTTGTTGTAGACCTATGGGGTCTGTTCTCCAGAGTGTTACTCCTCCTGTGAGGTAGACTCCCAGCTGACCTTCCATCTTTTAGGAGGTCTTCCACGAGGACGAGTCCCATGAGGCTGATTATGTAGTGCAATATAGGGGAGTCTGGTGGTGTCCATTCTTTGAACATGACCGTACCAGTCCTTTTTTCGCTGTCTGCTCCATCCTATAATATCCTCAACCTCACATATCTCTCTTATTCTGGTGTTCCTCACGCGATCTCTGTGTCTTGCCTGCTATCGTCCTCAGTGTCTTCATTTCGGAAGTCCTCAAAACTTGTTTGGTCCTTACTGTGTCTGCCCTTGCTTCGACACCATATGTTATTATTGGTCTTACGCATGCTTTATAGATTCTCATCTTACTCTTAATGGCCATGTCTTTGTTTTTCAATATTGTGGATTTTAGAGCGCCAGAGATTGCAGCTGCCTTGTTTACTTGGGCTTGTATTTCTTCCCGCAGATCAGCTCCTCCCACCAGGTCTATGCGTAGATACTTAAAGGTCCTGACCTGTTCTATGCATGAATGTAGAGGAACGAGAGCGTGCATGTTACAATGTATGAATGTAGAGGAACTCGAGAGATATGTCAGGACAGAGCAGTGTGAAAGACCATTCACTCTACGCACCCCTCCGGAGAAAAGGCATGATGGATAGTTAGTTATCAAAAGCTGTTAATTAACTAACTAACCACGCCGTCTCCTCGAAGCGGTAGGCAGAAAGAATGGACTCCCACACTTTTTTTTCCTGACATACATCTCTCGATTCCACAACATTCATACATTGTGTCATGCACGCACATCGATTTCTCCGACTCCTCACGTGGCCGCTATTCATTATTTAATTTATTTGATCGTGTCATGTTTTCCTCGGTCTTTCTCTATTTCTAGTTCCATTTACATCGTTAACATATTTTTTTTTTACCATTCTTTCCATGTGCCCAAAGCATCTTAATGATCCTTTCATTATTTTGTTCGTAACACTTTCATTCGCACCATTTCTTATATTTTCATTCGACACTCTATCTAAGAGATCTCATTTCTACTGCTTTATTCTATCTGTATCCTTCTTTTGCCAGTTCCATGCTTCGCTTCCATACACAAAGGATGGTATAAAGCTGTTATTTTGTAAAAATCACGGGGACTATGCTAATATCAATATGCCACTCAGGGAATTTTATCAGTTTGCGGTCTGTATCAAACAAATTATCCGGGTACATGGGTTGATTGACTCTATCCACTATTGTGGGAGTATTCACCAATACAGATAACACAAAACTATTAGATTATCAGTCTGTTTACTCTGTGTAACATATGTTTATCTTGGCTCTGGTTTCTTAAACTATGCTCTACTCGAAAAACCTCACAAGTCAGAATTCATCACGCTTTTACGACAACAATAACAATGTCTTCTATGTTTGCCATAATAATAATAATAATATGCTAACTTTTAAAGCGCCGTTTTGTAATCACTTCAAGGGCGCATTAAGACGTGTTTTAAATCTAAATGTGAACGCTGCATCTGATTGATAATCGCGATCGATTAGAAAGTATAATAGAAAAAAATGCAAGTTTTAAAATTGGGTATGAAATATGAAAAAGATGGGTTTTCAGCTTAGATCTGAAGTCTGTCGGATCATTTATGCATCTGAGGTGTGAAGGAAGATTGTTCCAAGGCTACCGCAAACGCTCGATCCCCGAAATTTGTATATTGTAGCGCATAAAAGATTCTGCAATATTCGAGATTTTCGCCACTTAAATGATGCACCAAGCATACCTCTCATTCGAAAATGGGCAACACTGGAAAAACTTAAATCTGGGCGACCTTGATCATCAAGAACAATAGAAAATGTTGAGTGTTAATTAGTCTGTTGATTATCAGTCAGCCGAGCCGTCATAAGAAATTTTACTGTCTGATTAAATGAGTGCCATGAAGACAAGGGTTTACATTTGGATAATATTATTTTTTAAGAAATAAATTCCCAAATTGTGTATTTTTTTTTTTATCTTTCTTTTGAGACACCCCTTATTTGGTGGTGTAGTTTTGTACAAGAAGCCAATGTTTATGTGTTGTTTTTTTCGTATTCTGATAAGAGTTTTTGATTAGTTATATTTTTTTTATCTTTAATTGATAAAAGTATTTGTCAATCTAAAATATAACGGTTACCGGGTGAAATAAATCTTACACATAATGTCACATCACTTAATTTGCCGAATATCTTTCTGACTTCCATTTACTCAAGATTATATCTTCAATATAGTTAAACCATCTCGTGGACCCCCATTTAAATCTCATCTCATTTTTTTTCTCATCCATTCCAATTCAATTGTCGTAGATCTCTTACAAGTCTATAGACCACTTTGGGATCCACTGGTCTAAACCATCTTCATGATCCTTTCATTATGCTTCTGTTTGCACTGTATTCATTTATCAGTCTGTTGTCACAAAATGGTTTACTCATCATGTGTGAATCATCTCTTATCAGACAGTATTCAAAATAGCCACATAGAATAATATTATTTACCACATTACTAGTGTATATGGTCATGGTACAAAACAACAAATAAACAAACTTTAATCTGCATTCAATCCAGCAGCAAGACTCATTAAAGGCATTCCAAAAAAGTCCCATATAACACAACATCTCAAAGAACTTCACTGGCTTAAAAGTCCAGAAAGAATCCAGTGTAAACTCTGCTGGACAGTCTTCAAAGCGCTACATGGAATGGCACCAAGTTATATATCTGAACTCTGTATAACGGACAGCCTAAATACAAGGAAATCCACACTTCGCTCGGCGAACTCCTCGGCAATAGGAAGATTAGTTGAGCCGAAGCGTTGCCCCAGTACAAATTTCGGGGATCGAGCGTTCGCGGTAGCCAGTCCATCAGCTTGGAACAATCTCCCTTCACACCTCAGATGCATAAATGATCCGACAGATTTCAGATCTAAACTGAAAACCCATCTTTTTTATATTTCATACCCAATTTAAACATTTATACTTTGTTCTACTATACTTTTTAACCAATCGCGAAAATTCAGATTTTTAGATTTAAAACACGTCTTAATGCGCCCTTGAGGTGATTACATCACAAAAACGGAGCTTTAAAAGTTAACATATTATTATTATTATTGTGAGATTATTATTGTATACTAATTATTTTCTTCTGTTGTTTCTTGAACAATAATGTAAAACTACATATTAAATAATTAACAACAACAACAAACCATCACGCCACTTCTCCGCGGGCGTAGGCAGAGAGAATGGACCGCCACACTACTCTATCCTGACACATCTCTCTAGCTTCCTCCACATTCATACAACGAGTCATACATGTATGTCGATTCTTCCGACTTCCAACATGCCCATCCTTTAAAATTTGATTAATTTGATGTTGTCCTCGGTCTACCTTGACTCCGTACTCCATTTACATCATTAATGTATACTTTCTTAACCATTCTTTCTCCATCCACGCGCTCCATATGTCCGAACCAACGCAGCAATCATTTCATAATACCTTCTTCCGCTCTACATTCCTTTCTTATATCAGCAATTGAAATTCTGTCGTACATCATCTCAACCGCATTTATTCTGCTCTCATTCTTCTTCTGCCAGTTCTATGCTTTAGTTCCATATATACGGGTTTAGACCAGAACACCATTGTGAATTAACTTTTTTACTTTCATTAACCGTCGCGTTGCCATGTGGTCAATTGAGTTTCCACTGCCAATTTAAAGTTGATTTTCTTAAAACCTATGGACCCTAATATTATAAAAAAATTGTAATCCTCCATTGAAGTGTTCTCAATATTTCGTAATAAAAAAAAAAGCAAAAAATTACTTCCTTCATCCCAAAAAAAATATATTTTCTAAGACTGCCCTCACCTTCATTCGTGTTAAGGTAGAATTTGTTTTGCTAATATTTACAACTTTATCAAAAGTGACAAATACTTACTCGCTGTTTTGAACGTATTATAAATTATATGTTTGGCTTTTTCAATAGGTACGTAATAATACCGACTGTGGATGGAAACGCAGAACGCAACTTAATAATATCAGAACTGTGAAAATATTAACACTTTACCAAAAGGGACAAATATTAATACGTACTCGTTGTCTTGAACGTACTATACATTTTGCCTAGGTGCCTTTATCATACGTAAAATCTCGTAATGTCTCGCCCCGCCGGCTGCGGCGCGCAGACAAGTTTATACCTCATGTCCAGTTGCTCGTATGCTGTGACGCATTCCATATCAGAAATCGCATGGTTCCAGAAAAAAATTAATAATGATATATTTTTCAAATAATCCATGTATGTTATAGATATCGATCTATTCCTAATGAAATTCCCTACAAGATGACATAAATTAAATTTTGATTCATCTAGTCATATGCTTGATATTTAGATAAAGTTAGCGGTAAACTGAACTTACCACATGGGAGCGAGCGTTTTGTTTTGAACACGGTACGTTAAGGGTTAATAAATTCTTGTTTCCAATAATTATTTTTAAATCTCCATTCACTGTGTTACCTGCACCAACCCTTCTTTCAACATCGGCCATCCACTGTGAACATGCTTTTATGAGAATGACATGTTTCACCTTGCTATTATCAAATGTAGTGAGAAACAAACGCATAGCTGTATACCCAAGTTCAAAAATAATTCATGTGTAATTAGTTATTTTGAATGAAATCGTTCCTTAGCATTTGATAATGTCATTCCCATAAATTATAAAATTATAATAAAACTTCTAGAAAACAGATTGTATACATTTTTTTAAACTATTGATTCTCATGACATGTGATAGGTAGTAAGTCTATCGTCATTTTTATTGTCACGTGAACTCTACTAGACCAAAGATGGGGAAATTTTTTTTCACACTGTCATCGCCGTGAAATCGAAACCTGGGACCTTTGGTGTGAATATCATAGCTGTTGCCACTCTGCCACGAAGGCCGTCGAAGAAACAATAAATATAACTTAATTCTAATGAAATCCTTATTCTGTGCATGATAAAGTTTCGAATGAAAATATAATATGTGAATGCGGTGCGAATAATGGTGTTATGAACAAAATAATGAAAGGATCATTAAGATGGTTTGGACACATGGAAAGAATGAATGTAGAAAGAATGGTAAAAAAAAGTATCTGTTTACGATGTAAATGGAACTAGAAATAAAAGTGGAAGACCGAGGAAAACATGGCACGATCAAATATTGAATGTGAGCCACATGAGTGTGACACGATGTTTGAATGTTGAGGAAGCGAGAGAAATATGTCAGGAAAGAAAAGCCTTCTAAACATGTTGAGAAAAATAAACTCAAATGTGGGGGATAAAACAGTGTTTTAACTCGTAAAAAATCGTTATTATGGAATTCCACAGTGTTAACGCCTTTAGTTTATCTAAGACTTAATTCTATATTATCTCCATTCTAGATCCCTCTGAACATCAAATTCATATTTGAGGGAATGGAGGAGTCTGGCTCCGAGGGTCTGGACGAGCTGTTGATTGAGAAGCTGCAGCCGGCCGGGTACTTCGAGGACATCGACTATGTGTGCATCTCCGACAACTACTGGCTGGGCACCACCAAGCCGTGCCTCACCTACGGTCTGCGCGGCGTCTGCTACTTCTTCGTGGAGTTGGAGTGCGCAGCTCAGGACCTGCACAGCGGCGTCATGGGCGGAACCGTGCACGAAGGTTAGTCTAGAAGAGTGTATAATTAGTTTTCATCTTAGAAAAGTCAGTATATTGTCAATTCACACCCCTATAGTGCACAGGATACTTCTTCACTTGCCTCCATCGTAACCCTGATGCCTATTCTTCTTGTCCTGTCATACTTCCATAATGCATAGGGCTTCAAGGATTCTTTTCCACCCGACTCTATCGCACTCCTGATGTTAACACCATTCCAAATGAGTTCTGCCGCCTTAACCTCAAGTGTTAAATTCAAATCAAATCAGTTTATTAACTAACTAATAAACTGTTTATTGTAACACCTGATGATGCCACCATCGGTTGGCGAAACAGCTGTCGCGACACTCTCAGTGAATAAAAAGAAATTGTGATATTATAGCAGTGTTTTAAATTTTAAGAGTAAATATGTAAAAAAAAGTATTATTTTAAAAGTGTTAAATGTTGTTTCCAGCCATGGCCGATCTGATCTACCTGCTGAACACGCTGGTGGACAAGGACGGCAAGATCCTGGTGAAGGACATCTACAAGCACGTGGCGGACCGCTTCCCCGGCGAGGACGAGATGTACGAGAAGATAGAGTTTGACGTGGAGGAGTACCGCAAGTCCCTGGGGGCCAACAGGCTCGCCCACAAGGGGGACAAGAAGGAGCTGCTCATGTACCGCTGGCGGTACCCCTCGCTCTCCATACACGGGATTCAAGGTACGCTTGTGCAAGATGGACAGTGTGGACCATCTGAGGGTAGCGCTGTCTTTGTTAAAATTTTAAACCCATTTTGTTACAACATTTTGAATGTTTACAAATTCTTATAGACAAATACTGGAATTTACCCATTGCGGATAAATTATTTTTTTATAAGGGTTAATTGTATCTCAATAGATACGAAGATGTAAATTGTTTTTCTGGGAACAGAATGTGGTGGCCGAGGCGCTTACGGGACTTATGACCTGTCATTTGTTGGGTTGAACGATCGCTTTATGTTTAACAACATTCCCCATTCAACCCTTCTTATGACCACCACATCTGACAAATTTTTCGGAACTTGTATATATGCTAGAATCCCGCGCTTATCTTTACATATTTTAATTCACTCTACACTAGCGTCATCTATTAAGATTGGGAAGCATTAAGCAGAAAATCTTTTATTAATGCACTGTGAAAGTCTCCGCAAATCATACAGTACTAGATTACGCCTGGAGATGTCTCTCCAATTTTTATGCCTACTTGGACCAGTTTGTCATGAATCTCATGTTTTTTCTTCTCAATCTCTTCATTCTGACTGTCATACCAAAGGTCCCGGGTTCGATTCCCGGCTATGGCAGTGTAATTGTCACACTGACTTTGGTCTGATGTCGACTCATAAATTGCTGTTGGATGGGTATCATAGAGCTCTTTTATCGTTTCGTTGAGTTCTTCTTAATTCACGAGGCCTATATTTTCAGCAAATCTGAGGTGGTTCTGGGACATCCCGTTTATATTTATTCCCTTGCATTCCCAAAGCAATGATTTAGAATGATTTTCTAGGGCTAGGGTGAATAGTTTAGGTGAGATAGTGTCTCCTTAATGACTGGATCATACTGATTCGGTGATGCAACTGAACGGTTACAATGTTGAAAAGGTGGAAAATTTCAGATACCTCGGCAGCATGCTTACAGACACCCTTGACCCAGATGTAGAGTTGAAATGTCGGATTGAAGCAGCAAGAACAGCATTTAACAAAATGAAGTCACTCTTTTGCAATGACAATGTCAACTTAAAACTCAGACAGAGGATGTTAAGGTGTTATGTGTGGTCTGTTCTGTTATATGGGTGTGAGACATGGACATTACAAGTAAATACAATGAACCGGTTAGAGGCATTTGAAATGTGGCTTCACCCAAGAATGTTCAGGATCCCATGGACATATACGAGGTCTGTTCAAAAAGTATCGCGAATTTTGAATTTCCGCTGGCTACGTATATTTGATTTTTGATTTTTTTGTAGCGTTATGTTGGTACTCATGTCCCTTACTTATGCTGACAAGGTCGGCCATTTTGAATGTTTAGTTAATTTTTGACAGCTGTTTTGCTTGAATGTGTTTTGGCTCGTCTTCGATTTTTGCCTATTCCAAAAAATGGATCAAAGAATCTGTATCAAATTTTGTGTGAAAAACAAAATAAAGTGCGCGGACGCATTTAGAATGTTGACTGTGGCATATGGTGAAGCTACCTTGGACCAAAGCAACGTTTATCGGTGGTACAAAATGTTCTCAGAGGGCCGAGAAGATATGAACGACGAAGAGCGTGCCGGACGCCCGAGCACGTCAACAACAGACGACAACATTGATAAAGTGAAGAAAATAGTATTAGCCAATCGTCGAATCACCGTTAGAGAAGTTGCTGAGGACCTAAACATATCGATTGGCTCGTGCCATTCGATTTTTAACCAATGATTTGGGCATGAGTCGGGTCGCCGCGAAATTCGTGCCAAAATTGCTCAATTTCGACCAAAAACAGCATCGCGTTAACATTGCTCAGGAGATGTTGGACTCGGTCCGTGACGACCCAAATGTGCTCCAGGGGGTCATAACTGGTGACGAATCATGGGTTTATGGTTATGACGTGGAAACCAAAGCTCAATCATCCCAATGGAAGCTGCCGCATGAGCCAAGACCAAAAAAAGCGCGCCAAGTTCGGTCGAACGTGAAGGTTTTGCTCACAGTTTTCTTCGATTGCAGGGGTGTGGTGCATCATGAGTTCTTGCCACAGGGTAGTACGGTCAATAAGGAATATTACCTGCAAGTTATGCGCAATTTGCGCGAAGCAATCCGCCAGAAACGCCCGGATTTGTGAAAGAACAAAAACTGGCTTTTGCACCATGATAACGCCCCTGCTCACACATCGTTGCTTGTGCGCGAATATTTGGCCAAAAACAACACAGTAATGGTGCCGCAGCCACCGTATTCCCCAGACCTGGCCCCTGTGACTTTTTCCTGTTTCCAAAACTGAAGAGGCCCATGAAAGGACGACGCTACGCCACGATTGAGGAGATAAAGACGGCATCGAAGGAGGAGCTGAACAAGATCACAAAAAATATTTTTTTTAAGTGCTTCGAGGATTGAAAAAAACGTTGGCATAAATGTATTATATCCGAGGGGAATTACTTTGAAGGGGACAAAATAGATATTCATGAATAAATAAATACTTTTTGAAAAAATATAAAATTCGCGATACTTTTTGAACAGACCTCGTATAGTGACGAACACAGAAGTCCTGAATCGTGCAGGAGTAAATAGAGAGCTGCTGACATTGATCAAAGTCCGCAAGATTTCATATCTGAGTCACGTTCTACGAGAAGAAAAATATCGCCTGCTGCATCTAATTTTGAAGGGAAAAATAGATAGGGGCAGGGAGAAGGCAGATCTCTTGGCTGCGCAATGTGAGGGAATGGACGGGAATCGGAACTGTGGAGGAGCTATTCCGGACAGCGCAGGATAGGGAAGAGTTTACCAGAGTGATCGCCAACGTCGGGGGGACCTAAGACGGTCTTTAAGAAGAAATGTCTCCTTGTATAACGCCTCTTTTGACATTTATTTTGTCTGTATGACCCTTTGGTGTATGATACAATTTTTCAATGATGAGTTAGGATATAAAAAATGAATTTAAAAACGAATAACTGAGTCTATTGTCATCTCTAGGTGCCGTGTATGAACCCGGAACCAAGACGGTCATCCCTGGTAAGGTGATCGGGAAGTTCTCCCTTAGGATCGTGCCCCATCAGACTCCGGAGGTAGTGTCCAAGCTGGTTGTGGACTACATCAACGCTCAGGTATATAATATTTCACTACATGCACCCTTTTCAAACTACGCCATAACTCATCTACTTCTTCTCTCCACTCCTTCCCCTGTCTTCTCCCTTCCGCATCCAGGTTGCTCCAGCTATTCGGGTAATATCGTCAGTCCATCTTTTAGGTGGCCTCCTGACACTCCTCTCTTTGTCCAAGGCTTCCATTGGAGTATTACGCCATAACTCATTTTAACTTAAATATATTTACCGTTGAACGATCGAAGTATGCGCGAGAGATGCCTATTGGTGGCGATGAGGTTCGCAACCCATCACACCTCGTCTTTCACGGGGGCGAAAAGAAAAGGACGGAGTGCTGCATTGGTTAAAGTTTGGCAGTCCATTCTTTCTGCCTACCCTTTCGGACTGCGTGATGGTTAGTTAGGTAGTTTATATTTATTGTTTCTTGAACAATGATGTAAAACTCTAACTAACTAACCATCATGCCATCTCTCCGAAGGGGTAGGCAGAAAGAATGACATATTTCTCTCGCTTCCTCAACACTCCTCACTTGGCCGACATTCAATATTTGATTTATTTGATCGTGCCACATTTTCCTCGGTCTTCCTCTATTTCTAGTTCCATTTACATAATTAACATATACTTTTTTTACCATTCTTTCTTCGTTCATTCTTTCCATGTGTCCAAACCATCGTAATGATTCGTTCATTATTTTGTTTATTGCAAGACCGTGAAGAAGTGAATTTTGGGAGCTGGTTTTTTGAACGACTCAAACTCACTTTCTTCTTCTCTGGTCTCAATCTAATGATTGGTCTGCAGCAAGGCAATTCTTCCACTCCGCTCGGTCCTCGGCAACTCTCTTCAACTCCGCATAAGAGGTGCAGCCCTTATTTCGGCAAATCTGGTCTAGGTACTCCTGGCGAGGTCGTCCTCTGCCAATCCATCCCTCGACCATTCCTTCCAACACTCACTTTACTGAACGATATATTCAGCTCACATAAGAGTCGACTCTTTAACAATAATTTACGATTCAGCCAGTGGATCATTGAGCTGCCGCTCTTTTTTTGTGAATTATTGCTCACTCGCTAATCAAAGTGAGTCGACTCTTTGAGTTAACTCGTGAGCGAATCGCGCATCCCTAATGGAAACATGATTTCAGTTGTGTTTTTGATCTTACAGTGGGCGCTGCGAGGGTCTCCCAACAACATGAAGGCATACATGGTGCACGGGGGCAAGCCCTGGACAGCGGATCCCAACCACGAGCATTACCGGGCCGCCGCGAGGGCCACCAAGCATGTGTACAAGGTAAATACTGCTTCCCAGATTTATAATACTCTTCAGCTCTTACAGAATGGTTTAACCTTTCATTTCATGGTGTAGCAAGTTTGCTGCAAACCAAAAATCTACTAATATTCGAAAAATTATAATAAATATGCAGATGTAAACGGTGATGTGTTGTGTTTTAGACGGAGCCGGATATGTGCCGTGAAGGTGGCTCCATCCCCGTTACTCTGACGCTGCAGGAAGCCTCCGGGAAGAATGTCCTCCTGCTGCCCGTGGGGGCGGGAAATGACATGGCGCACTCCCAGAATGAGAAGATCAACGTTCTCAATTACATTGAAGGGGTGAGTATTTTTTTTTATGAATCCTTTGAAGATTATCTGCTCACATTTAGTGCATAAATACCAGACATATCTAGAAAGTAAGTGTACTGAGGCTCCGTGTAGCCTGACCCTTCCTGATATTCGGCATCTGTCATTCGGTTTTCGACTCGGTTTGTAACGCTTCGTTCTTTTTGACATTATTCGCGATCATCATTTACATACAGTTTTTTGTTATGTTTTATTTGTTAAGTTAATTACAATATTTTCTTCCTTTTTCATCGGTTTTGTTTGGTTTTTTGGCTTTAAATTTTTTTTTATTGTTTTTAAATGTTTTTTCGATATAGATTGGGGCTACATTTTCCCTCCATTTACGTTTTTTTTCTCAGTCCCTTAAAAAAACGTAAAATAGGGTTTCTGGTCCCAACCCTAATGTATGAAAGCGAAGCATGGAACTGGCAGAAGAAGGATGAGAGCAGAATAAATGCGGTAGAGATGAGGTCTCTAAGACGTATGTGTGGTAGAACGATATACGACAGAATCTCAAATGCTGATAAGAAAGGAATGTAGAGCGGAAGAAGGTATTATGAACAAAATTATGAAAGGATCGCTGCGTTGGTTCGGACATATGGAGCGCATGGATGAAGAAAGAATATGTTAACAATGTAAATGGAGTACGGAGTCGAGGTAGACCGAGGAAAACATGGCATGACCAAATTAATCAAATTGTAAAGGTTGGTCATGTTAGAAGTCAGAAGAATCGACGTGCGAGTATGACTCGCTGTATGAATGTGGAGGAATCTAGAGAGGTGTGCCAGGATAGAGTAGTGTGGCAGTCCATTCTCTTTGCCTACCCCTGCGTGAAAACGGTGTGATGGTTTGTGTGTATTTGTTTGTTTCATTATTTATGTATTGAATTTTTTTTTTCAGACAAAGCTACTTGGTGCTTACCTCTACGAAGTGGGTCTGCTATAAAACTGCCGAAGACAATTTGAAGTCCTTAAAAACCCGTATTTTATCTAGGAATATTATTAATAAAAAAATATTTTAAAAATCCAAGCCACGTTTAAAAGCAATCTTTAATAATTTGTCACAAAATTAGCCTTTATGTTCTTGATAGAACAATTTTACTGAAAGTATTTTGTACAATCATATCTATATTGTATTAAAACTGATGTTTTTATACTCTTAAGTAAAATGTTCTGTAGATTGAATTAAGTTTAAGTATTATCTTAACACTTTTCTTACATAATACTATGATAAAATTAATAAATTGAATATGTTTATGAAATGAAAATGAGTCGAAACTGTGTCTTTTGAGTTTGTGGAACAGTCGGAAGTCGTACGGTGCTAAATCAGGCGAATACGGTGGTTATGGAACGATATGGGTCTGGTTTTTAGCATTGAAAAACCAATGCAGTGTGGGACAGTGCATTATCGTGGTGCGAATGATTTTATATCGTTCTCCTGATGATGAAAATGTAAAGCCTTCGAAACATGTGAAAAAAAATAAACTCAAAAGAAGAAAAAAGTATTTAATTCATAAAAAATTATCTTTATGGAATTCCAGTGTTAACGCCTTATGTTTATCTAAATTTCACCATTTTTTTTATCACAGTAGTATGCTAGCTGGAAACAAACAAATTATATTGTTAATCGTTACCTAATTCAATCTATTTGTGTATTTCGTGTTTTTATTTCCAAAATGTCCATAACCGAATATAACACGAAATTCGTTTCACCTAAAAAAAACAGTAAACTCGATTTAATTGCATCTTTACTAATGCAAAGAGATAGATACATATTTAGAACCCATTATCCTTAGATCAGAAAGCAAACTTTGCATTAACGTATAAAAAAGTTAAACTAGTTCTGGTTTTTGACATTGGCCCCAAACACGGGGCTATATGCTATCTGGCTTGATGAACGGTATTTCAAGGGACTCGCATTAGGATGGTACGCATGGAACGGTTAATAATTTTTCGTTGATTTGATTATAATAAAAAATAGCTTTTTTTTTTTTGTGAATGTATACTTATACTTGTATACGAATACTGGATTTCACCCACCGTGGGTTATCAATTCATGATTTAATTGTATCTCAATAGAGACGGAGATGCAAATTGGAAACTGAATATGGTTGATCGAGGTGTTTACAGGACTTATAACCTGTCATTGGTTGGGTTAAGCGCACGCTTTATGTAATTACAACATTCCCCAGTGTGACATCTCCAGGCGGCTTCTAACAATGTGCTAATGGCGGGGTAGCCTTTCGCATTGAGTTAAAAAGATGTTCTGCTTAATGCTTAATAAACATAAATCTCCATTGATGGCGTTAGTATGTAGATTATATATAGAGTAATCTTAAAAAGATTAACATATGTAATCAAAATCTTCATAGATGGCACATTGAAACTGACATGTGAAATCTGGCATAGGACTTTAACATATATACAACTTCCAAAAATTTGTCATACATGGTCATAAAGAAAGGTGGAATGGGGAATGTTGAAATAGCTTGTTTAAATAATAAAACTCTGTTATAAATATCACAATTGATTATATTTTGTCGCGACAGCTGTTTCGCTAACCGATGTTAGCATCGTCAGGTCTTACAATCAACTAAATCAGTTAATAATGTTGGAATATCAAAGTGTTTCCGCCAAAACAATGGATTATGAAATAACTCCATTGTTTATCTGTTGTGCTATTAAAGGAAGTCTGTACTGTGAATCCTTGGTGATTTAAAAGATAAATTTTACTCCTTTTTATGTACTATATGTGTTTTTAACTATGTCTTGTATAATGTAATGTTCCAATGCAATATTTTAACTGAAATATGTCGTATTTTATTGTTATGTAACATATTTTAAAGACTGTATTAACAATAAAGTGATCTTAGAAAACAAAAATACATTTTATAATATCTAAATTTAAAGTGTTTTATTTTATTAATATATATATTTTTTTAATTACTAACTAATCATCACTCAATTCCTCAACATTCATACATCGTGTCATGCACGCAGGTGGATTTCTCCAACTCCTCACGTGGCTGATGCTTAATTTGATTGATATAATCGGGCCAGATTTTCCTCGGTCTTCTTTAATTCTTTCTTTATTCATTCTTTTCATGTGTCCGAACCATCTTAATGACCCTTTCATAACACTTTCATTAGCACTGCATTCACTTGTCATTTACAAACAGTTTTTACGTTGTTTTGTTTTAAGTTTTACGTTTTTTGTTATTAAAAAAAATATGTATTTTTGCGAATTAACATCTGTCCTTTTGTTATTTGGTTTTCGATTCGATTTGGAACGCTTCGTTCTTTTGACAATAATCGCGATCGTCATTATATTTACAAACAGTTTTTACGTTTTTTGTTTTAAGTTTTTGTTTTTTGTTATTTTTTACAATATTTTCTTTCTTTTTACGTCACGGTTTCATTTAGGTTCATACATTTTGCGAGCTAATCTACGTGATTTAAAAATAAATAAATCTAAATGGTGTTTTTTTAATACTCCTGCATTGGTTTTATTTTGTTTCACGCGCTTCGCAAACTAATCTACGTGATTTAAAAAAAATAAAAATAAAATCAATACTCCCATTTACGTTTTCCCTCCATTTTTCTCTCGGCCCCTTAAAAAACTTGAAATCGGGGTTTCACTGTTTTTGCATTTGACATTCTATCATATATGGATTTATCACACATATCTAAAGGATTTCTTATTCCAGCCATGTCAACTACACATTCTCCAAGAAGTCGTTCTCTCACCATCCAACAATATTCACCATCTTCACCAGCTTGTCTCCACCCTCACGCCATCCCTCTCGGTCTCTCGCCAATGTTCTCCAGGCCCTTCCCGCTGTCCGCATAATATCTAAGAACTCTATATAACTCCTTAGTCAGAAGCAGGCTCGAAGGAGGTGCCGTTATATGGAGTCCTCATGAGGCGCAGTATTCTCTCATGTTGGAGAGGGTTCAAAAGAAATTCTTGAGAGCCCTCTACATGGAGAGTACGGGGTATATACTTGGCTCTATCCAACGGCATTTCTCTTGGGTATCATCATCATCAGCCGTCTGTCATCCACTGCTGAATGTAGGCCTCTCCCAAAGCACGCCACCGCCCCCTATCCATTGCCGCTCCCATCCATCCATGTCCAGCAATCCTCTTCAGATCGTCGGTCCAGCGGCCAGAGGGACGTCCATTTCTCTTGGGTATGCTGGGGTATAACTCCCTCGAACTAAGGAGGGAAGGATTAATAGCAACGCATTTTTTCAAGCTGATTCAGGGCTCTGTTGAGAACCCCTATGTTCTGGAGCAAAGAGGTATTTTTGTTCCTGATAATTACCTGCGACAGCACCGACATCATTTGTTCTTTGCTCCGTCACGCAGAACTAACCTGCCTTTGGTGATGCCAGTAGGAAGAGCAAGCATTTCTTTTTCCGGTCTTCCAGGGCAATCTTTGCCCTCAACGCTAAAATCACCAGCTTTGAAGCGTCTATACCATTATCTGCATGATTTATCCAATGGGCCACCTCAGCTGCACTCTTCTTCCAATTAAAACAGAACAGCAGAACTTCCCGCAAATGCTTCTTATTTGCCACGAAAATTGACATTTTAAGGAGCGATAAAACAAATGTGAGAATGACAAACATTAGCGAACTGAACTTAAAATTGATAGATGCTCAGGTTTACTAAAAAAAAATTGCTGCCAGATTTGAAGGTTTGAAGCACCCTGAGCCCTCTGTTGTTAAACGGACCGAACTTTCGGAAACACCTAATATATATAAGGGCAAAAGAAGAACAAAAATTATTTGGTAACAATATATTTAAAGAAACTTTTGTATATACAACATAAAACACGTAAAAAAAAATTACAACTATTAATATGTTGAATAATAAGTACTTAAATCGAAATTTTAAAACACTCCCAATACATTAAAAATAAATAATATTAAAAAAATGTATATTGCTAAAAAAATACCCTAGTTTTAATTAACTATGCAATTTTTCATGCCTCTATATATAGATTTTGACTGCAATCGTAACATTAATAAAATTAAATTATAATAAAGCATTTATATCATGTAAAAAAAAGACTAATTACAAATAATATATTGTCTATTGGCTATTATATAAAGAAGACTTTGTTTGTTTGTTAAAGACAGTTATCAAAAACAAAAGCAATCCTCTAATATGAACAGTAGAGATATAGTGGGATAGCCTAAGACCAACTTGAAGTCGGGCGATTCTGGAGTTTCTGCGATCCTGTTAGGAGAGCCGACCCCTAAATAAATAAGAAATGGCTAGGAAAGAAATAGAATTAAAAACAAACAAAAAAAATTGTAGAACATTAACAAATTTTCAAAATAACATCTGCTTCGCTTTTACGTTTCGTTCGAAATAATTTTTAGATGGTTAATATGTTTGAGATACAAAATGAGTCATCGAGGGAAGGATCAATACGATCCCAATACAAATTATATTTAAATATGTTTTTAATGGAATGATATTCATAACTATCACAGAAGAATGAAAAAAACTTTGTTGTAAAATAATTAATACGAATGAAAATGGCTGTTTTATAGAAGTTTTATTATATTTTATGTGAATGGCATGTTTCGCTGGTCAAAGCATTACCAAATGTCTTAGACAGGCGAAACATGTCATTCACATAAAATCATAACAACACAAAGTATGGCGTATATAGAAGAAATATAATAGAACTGTTTAATTAAAACACTGTTATAGAACAGTGGTGACATATGGTTCTGAGTCGTGGACAATGACTCTAAAAGAACAATAAAGAATCTACTGGTTTGAGAATAGAATACTTAGAATGATCCTGGGACCCAGACCCGGTGTTGCAGCGGGAACTTGGAGGCATACGACCAACCAAGAGATCCGTACGATGACCCAGCAGCACCTTATAACGAGCACCATAAGAGCCGGTTACCTAGCATGGATTGGGCACGTATGCCGAGCCGAAGAGACCAGAGCAATCAAGACCCTGTACGCGTCTAGACCGACTGGAGTAAGACATCTAGGAAGGCCTAGACAGCGCCTAATGGACAATGTTCTGGCTGATCTGGCTAGGTTGGGCGAATCGGACTGCTGGGAGCAAAAGGCGCAGGATCGAGGAGTTTGGCGAAAAATCATCAAGGAGGCTAAAACTCTTCAAGAGTTGTATGGCCATAGGAAGTGAGTAAGTATAGAATATCACAATTGAATTTGTTTCTTTTGACATTGCCACGACAGCTGTTTCATTAACCAATGTTAGCATTATCAGGTGTTACAATCAAATCAATTGAGTTGATATGATTTGCTGCATTGATCAAGAGTTAATTTAACACATGACTTGGACTTGGATCTTCTGGATTACAGAGGTTCAGCTCTTGGGGCTATATTCCTCTTACGTCTGATGGGAACATTGTTGGAAGGTGATTTGGTGGGTTGTCTGTTTATGATGTAACACATGAGATAATGCTAGCATTGGTTAGCGAAACATCTGTCGCGACAATTTCAAAAGCAATGTAATCAATTATAATATTCTGTAACAGTGTTTTAATTAAATAGTTAATAATGTTAAAATATCAATTTCGCCAAAACAATAGATTATCTAATAAAACTTGTATAAAACAGACGTTTTCATTTGTATTAATTATTTGATATGGAGTTTTACATCATTGTTTAAGAAACAATAAAAAATAATTGTAGAATATTTGTCTTAACAAAATTTTTCAACACATGTGCTAAATTATGTAATGAAGGGCGTGATTCACTTCCAGGATCATAAGTGTTCTATCCTCCTGGGCACGTATGATGTCACAACCATAAAATTACAAAGATCAAATTAATTATAAACTTCCCGGGGACTTGTTAGGATTATATTAAGAGAGCTCCTAAATATATTTTAGAAATTGTCAGAGCACACACAATACAGTGATGTTTTGGTCAAAATAAATGAGAAGTCAATATCTAAAGATTTTCTGTAACTGAAAACTTTCATTGTATCATCTTTGTGATCTTCCGGCTCTAGATAATATATAAAGTGAAACATTGGCTTAAATGTCCAGAAATAATATTAACCCTTTCCGGTCGTATGTCGAATGACATTCGACATCGACTTCATTCCAGTGTGTCCTATGTCGAATATCATTGGACATTTTTCTTCTTCATCAGTTTAGTGTCAAAATACAAGCAAACATATTTTTTTTCTAGCTCGAATTTAGTGTACCGGTATACTGGGCCAAGAATTCAATGTTTTTTTATGAATATTGGAATATGTAACTTTCTACCTGAGAATGGTACAAAAGTTTTGTTTTAGGGGCTGGCTGGGTACGTGTCACTCGGATGCCCGGCCGCCGGTATCAATTACACTCGACCTGTGCGCGTCCAAACAACTTGATAATTATTATTACCGATACTTACTATTATTCTAAAAATTCGAACCCCTTAAAATGCCTAGAATTACAAAAAACGCATTGACAAGTTTGAAAGTAGCGATGAAGAATATATGCAGGAAGTGAACATAGAATTCGAACTATTTGTGTATAAAATGTAATAATCAGAGCATATTTCCATACATTCAAAATCTCTATTAGATGATCTTTAAAATGCTGCATGGATTGGCACTTGCTTATATATCGGAAACTGCATCACCAAGAGCATTGCAAAGACTTGGAAGACTGCCTTTGCGCTAGCCAGTCCTTCAGCCTAAAACAATCTTCCTGTAAACCTTAATTGCATTAGAACCTGCAAGTTGATATACATACACAGGTTGTGACGAGTCAACTTCATGGGTTGTTTTACATACAGAGAAAAAAACACTTTTAAAAAAGTCCATTTATCAGACACTTTAAATCTGGTGCAACCATATCGCAGTAGAATTGTCTCTGGTAATAGGAAACAACGCACGGAAAGCTGAGAAGAACGATATGAATGTTACCGGATATGCCAATCCGATACATGGAAAACGAATGCCAATCAAGATGCAACTTTTCAGACTGTATCACTTAAATCGCAGTGGAATGGCATGAAAGAAAAAAATTATGGAAAGCCGTTAAGAAAGATATGAAAGTAACCGGATACAGAGAATAAAAGGCAGACAGGTGAAGGAATATTTTCAAGGCCAGAGAGAGAGATTTCATTGTTATTTATTTCATTTCAATCTCTGAAATGTGTTACAGAAACGATTTAAAATTTAATGCCCCAGACGTGGTATTGTGCAAGACGACGAGTTTTATATAAATGATCTGTTAGCATTTCAATTAAGACATCATCTTGGGTTCTCTGAAGACTCCCATGAAGGTGACTGATTGGGACACGCGATCGTAGATGAAGTAGACGAAGGGATGGTTGCAGATGAAGCGGGCTGGCTCCGCGGGGCGAGAGGAACGGAAGCTGAAGATCGCGGTCGCAGCCGACGCCACAGTGCCTGAAAATATTAATCAAAATTTTAATTATACTCTGTCCAACATGTTATAATTCACAATTAACTCTTTGCACGCTAACGTATCAACTGTCGATACGGCAAAAAGTCCATACCCACACGCGTCCGTATCAACCCTTGATACGGGAACTTTGACTGCCGATATTACAGCGCTCTTTTGTCAAAAATTTACTTCCCGCTCACTTGGACATTCGTAGAACTATCACGATGCTGATATCTACAAGAATTTCTTAAAAATAAAATTGTATTTCATAAAATAACATCGATAATCAAGTGCGCATCTTCGCGCCTTCGAGTGCTATAGTTTTCAATTTTGTCAACAGATGGCGTTAGTACTAATTTGCTAACACACACGCTGAGTGAATGGCGCAACCAAATTCGAAAGATACGGTATGTTTTTGTATGAAATTTTATGTTTTTGTTTTTATAAACATCTAAGAGTGTTGACCCACTGTTTTCATATTGTAGAGAATAATCTGTTCTGTCTATATAGTCCAATAAATCATGCCATAATGCTATAATTTGTCATTTAATTGCGTACATAGGTATTTGAAAATATGTACCGCGTAGGTGTATAGATAAAACAGAGCAAATTAACGCGTGGAAAAGGTTAATAATAAAGAACACTTTGCAGTTTTGATGCCATTTACATAAGAGTGCTAAAGAAATGTTTACCATCTTCGTTGACGCTGATCTTAGCCTTGTGGACGGCATCGTTGAAATGCGGCCCGACCGTTCCTGTCAGGGAACTGAAGTCGGAAGATGGCTCAAACAGGTCTCCGACGCCCATGGTATTCAGGACCTGATAACATTCGCAAAACATATTGTCACATTAAATGTATTTTTTAAATTGCCACTTAACCTAACCTGTAAACGTTGAACACTTAACATAAACTTATGGAGTTGGACAATATCATTGTTACTTTTAATTTTGATACAGCAGCTCTAAACTGGCATGTTGTGCCGCTATAGATCCATTCTTTAAGCATTTCTAGCCAAGACTTTTCTTCTTCTCCCGACAATAACTTTTTTGAAAACTATACTTTGGATAATTATCAAACAATTATCGTATCTTTTCTCAAACTCATTTGTGACTCTTTCTATAATTCGTGATATTTTAACATTCTACGATATATCCACATTTCAAAGGCATCTAGCTCTTGATCAAATCTTTTGTCAAGCTCCATGTTTCCATACTGTAGAACAAGACCAGTAGCACACTATTTTCATTTACATTTCAGTGGGTAGGTCTCTGTTGCATAAACAAGGGTACTCACTGCATACCTGAGGTTGTTACAGGGCGCAGCGGCTTTTTCTCGATCCAAGACGACTTCTATGTTCAGTTACTAAGCTGTTGCATAACACCGGTTTCATTTCTACTGTGGTCCCATTAATCATTCAGCCAACATCCTAATTTAAGGTTTTCCTTTTTTATTAATTTTATAAAAGAGTAACCGTAAAATACTATAATATGTACTCACATCCTTCAACTGGACTGTCTTCTCCATGTCGAACTTGGGGAACTGAACTTCTACCTGCCGCGGCATGAGGGCTCCGTCCTCCACCACTTCAGCCAACGTCTCGGGAGTCAGGTTTGTCAGCATCTCGTCCACGGCTGCATTAACAAATAAAAATATTATTTTTAATTGTATCTCAATAGAGACGAAGACGTAAACTGGAAACTGAACATGGATGATCAAGGTGTTTACAGGACTTATGACCTGTTATTGGTTGGGTTAAGCGCACGCTTTATGTAATTACAACATTCCCCATTCCACCTTTGTTATTTGTGATCATGCATGACAATTTTTTGGAAGATGTATATATACTTCAAAATCCATATTTATCTTCACGTGGCAGTTTCAGTCAGCCATCTATGTAGATTTGGTTGCACTAGTGAATTTTTTCAAGAATTAACCTATACAACCGACCCACTAACGCCATCTATGGAGAATGATTTTCGGCATTTAGCAAACTACCTTATTAACACAATGTGAAGGCTGTTGACCAACATATTGTTAGAAGCCGCTAGGAGTATTATTCCATTCTATATGCCAAAGAATTTTGAATTTTGAAAAATATTATTAATGCCACAATTTTATTTATGGCATTTGCAGTACCTATACAAAGTTATTATTTGCAATACTTATTCAACATTATTTACTTCCAGTACCTATTCTAATCCATCAAAAATAATGAAGATATAATAAACAACCAGATAATTTAAATTCGAAATGTTTCCCTTACATCTCTTCTCTCCTCAATCCTAATTATACCCCTCTCCATCTTTATACATAACTCCACCCCCTTTTAGTATATAATTGACCACTCTGTTTTGTTTTATTATTAAAATAGTGTACATTGATAAAGATTACTTGTTACCGAAACATATCTGTGTGAAGTGAAATAAAGTGTAATTATATTTATTAAAATATGAATTCACAACACAAGAGTAGGCGAATATAGAAGAAAATCTTATACTAACAGTTACCTGCTAAATGCACATATTTCATAAATGCAAAAAAATTCTGAGGTATCTATCTCTACATGAGGGAGTATGGTAGCTATCCCTGGCTCTATCCCACTGCATTTCTTTTGGGAATGCTCGGAACCAATTCTCTACAGCTTCGAAGAGATGACATCTAATTACCCATTTCTTTAAATTAATTAGGGGATACTTCGAGAACTCGGCCGTACTGGAGGGTGTTCGGCTTTTTGTCCCCGATAGATATTTTTTTTACGTTTTACCTACCGGCCGCCAGAACCAATCTGCCTCTGGTGACACCGGTGGGAAGAGCAATTAGTCTGCTGAACGCGGTCTTCTCGGAGATCGACGTCTTTCATGTTAGTGAAAGTACGTTCAGAAGGCAAATACTCTTAATTCTGGAGAGTATCCTGTCTTCCTAATGTTGAACCATCTCTTATGCGTTTCTGGTAGTATACTATACATAATATATTATTTTACCTGTTCTCAATAGATGCCTTAAAAATACATTTTGTAATGTCTGTTGATGAAATAAACTGATTTGATTTGATTTGATATATAAGAATCAATTATTTGATCTTAATATATGCATGCTCTATGTGGCAATTTGATGAGTTTTGTTCAGTGTTTCAAAATTAAAACATTTAATGATGTAAAAAGTTATTTATAATAATAATAATATGCTAACTTTTAAAGCGCCGTTTTTGTGATGTAATCACCTCAAGGGCGCATTAAGACATGTTTTAAATCTAAAAATCTAAATGTGACCGCTTTAAAAGCGATCGGTTTAAAAGTATAGTAGAACAAAGTATAAATGTTTAACTTGGGTATGAAATATGAAAAAGATGGGTTTTCAATTTAGATCTGAAATCTGTCGGATCATTTATGCATCTAAGGTGTGAAGGAAGATTGTTCCAAGCTGATGGACCGGCTATCGCGAACGCTCGATCCCCGAAATTTGTACTGGGGCAACGCTTCGGCTCAACTAATCTTCCTATTGCCGAGGAGTTCGCCGAGCGAAGTGTGGATTTCCTTGTATTTAAACTGTCCGTTATACAGAGTTCAGATATATAACTTGGTGCCATTCCATGTAGCGCTTTGAAGACTGTCCAGCAGAGTTTATACTGGATTTATATTATCATTCAGCTCAGTATCATGTACTGACGAAAGTACTTACCGTTTTGTTTAGCGAAAGGCGGCAGAAGAACGAACATGCTGACCTCGTCTCCCTTGTACTGCATCTCCAAGATGTGCGCTCCCAGACGCTCATTTGTTCCTGAAAAAACGAACGCATTTGATTTGATTCTCGTCATATTTTTATCCTTCAAGAGACAAAACATCTTTAGAGCAAAAAAGGTAACGGTTTGTACGAATGTGGAGGAATGTAGTGTAGTGTGGCTATCCATTCTCTCTACCTACCCTTCTGAAACCATAAGGCGCATTGGAATACTTGGGGCACATTATGAGAAATAATAAATGATATAATTAACGGAACACAGAGGTCAGATAACATCATGGCTATTTCTACCTTTGATGCAGCAGCTTTAAACTGTGATGTTGTACTGTAACTGAACTGTTCTCCAAGGTTTTTAAGTCAGGGTTTTCTTTTTCTCACAACACATTGTTTTCTGTTAATTTTATCTTAGATAATCAGTTGCAGCTCGTTGTGACTTTTTCTGTCGATGATATTTTAAATATTAAAGATATATACTATTTTCATCATTACAGCACGAGCCAGATCGATGTAAAGAGTATAGCTATTATATTGATTCTCATGACATGTGATATGTAGCTAATCTATCGCCATTCTATTGTTATGTGAATTCTATGCCAGACCAAAGACAATGTGACAATCACACTGCCATCACTGGGAATCAAACCTGGGGTCTTCGATATGGCAGTCGTAGCACTTGCCACTCGGCCACGAAGGTCGTCAATCTACATTTCAAAGGCACCAAGTTTATTTATTGGTAATAGCTTTTGTCAAGGTCTCTGTTTCCATACCGTAGACATTGTAAAAATGTACAAAATATTATGAAGAACCAGGACTAACTAACTAACTAACCATCACACCGTCTCTCCGAAGTGGTAGGCAGAAAGAATGGACTGCCACACTTTTCTTTCCTGACATATTTCTCTCGCTTCCTCAACATTCATACATCGTGTAATGCACGCGTGTCGTATTCGCTGACTCCTCACGTGGCCGACATTTAATATTTGATTTATTTGATCGTGCCACATTTTCCTCGGTCTTCCTCTATTTCTAGTTCCATTTACATCGTTAACACATACTTTTTTTACAATTCTTTCTTCATTCATTCTTTCCATGTGTCCAAACCATCTTAATGATCTTTTCATTATTTTGTTCATAACACCATCATTCGCACCGCATTCACTTCTTATGTTTTCATTCCACACTCTATCATACACAGAGTATCCGCACATTCATCTAAGAGATCTCATTTCTACTGCATTTATTCTACTTTCATCCTTCTTTTGCAAGTTCCATGCTTCGCATCCATACGTAAGGGTCGGCACAAGAACACCATTGTGCAGGACTATCTGTCTTTAAATGAAGCCAGCTGAAGAATGGTGGTTAAAAGTTAAAAACTAACCATGATTGTACTTTCCCTTCTGCTTCATCATCTGCACAAAGGTCTGCCTGTCGGGGGTGATGTAGAAGACCTCCTTGCTGGTGCTCTCCGGCTGGAAGCGCGTGCTCCACAGCCCCTTGAAGTGGGCCGCGTTCACCAGCACCAGCTGGGTTTCTGAGTCGATGCCGTCGGCGGGAATTAAGTTCTGGATGTTGTTGCGTGTAATGGAGGCCACCCAGTCATTAATATGCTTGCGAGCCGGTTCCGATCCTGTTCTAAAGTTCTGAAATTTAAGAGCGGATTGAATTTTTTAATAAAAAAACTAACATCAAAAATTTTAATCCATGGTATTTCTATGACAGCGAAATCCACAGAGCAACTGGATACTTTTGAGAGAAGGGTGCTGCGCAGAATCCTGAGACCTGTGAATGACGGTGAAGGCTGGAGAGTGCGGCATAATGATGAGCTATACAATATTTACAAAGCTCCCAGTCTCTCCACACAGGTCAAACTGAATAGACTGAGATGGGCCGGTCACGTGCAGAGGATGCTGTCATCGCGAACCCAAAAAAGATTCCCGGAGTGGCACCCAGGTGGTAGAAAACCAATTGGACGACCAAGGCTGCGATGGGGGGATGGAGTTGGGAGAGATGGAGCGAAGCGGAGGACAGGAGGAGTTGGAGGCGAAGAATACTGGCGCCTAAGGCTCGATATGGGCAGTAAGTCCATCGAAGAAGAAGGTATTATGATTTCTTATACAACCTCCAATGTGATCAGGAAATAGCTCATTGATAGTCAGACTACACTGTTGATGTTTCCTGGCTATCACCATGCATTTTGTTTTACCTCTATTTCAAAGCACATTGTTTCTGTTTTCAGTCCAGGAATGGTTTGCGGTTTTTTAGCATAGATTTAAGCGATCAATTTATAATAACTTAAATGACAGTCGAAGCCATATCTTCTTCTCTTCTCTGGTTTCAATCCTGGGATTGGTTTGCAGAAATTTCCTCTATTATTCTCTTCCATTCTTCCCTGTCTTGTGCGGCTCTTTTGAAATCTGCATATGATGAGCAGCGCACGTCCACCAACAGGTCCTCCAGGTACTCTCGGCGTGGGCGTCCCCTAGAGTTTATGTTTCCTCCATGTTTGTGTAGTTTAAGCCATATATCAAACATTAATATTACCAAATCGAAATCATGAAAGTTTAAAGCCAATTTCTTACCAATTTCTCCAGTTCCTTCTGGAAGAAGTCCAGCATGCACTGCCGGACGGGCAGACTCTGCTCAACGTAGACCCGGTTAGCCGAGTCAAACTGGTAGCTCTCTGAAGGCTCCACGCTACGTAGGTATTGGTCCAAGCGGTACGCTCGCATCAAGTCAACTTTGCTCTGAAAACAAAAAAGGAGAAAATCTGTTACAACCATTCCTCAACTTAATTTTTTCACTTTATCATCATGGGTAGGTGCTGCCATCTCTTGATCAAATGGGTAAATCACAAAAAAAATTATATCAACTGTAACATCTAGCTAAAACTTAAATAATACATTTAAAAAATATATAAAAATTACATTATTGCACGCTTTAATCAATTAAATATATGTCGAATTTTTCATGAATGAAAACACTGTTTTTCCATATTTGAGTTTATTTTCTCAACATGTTTTTAAATCATAAAAAATTCGTCATTATGGAATTCCACAGTGTAAACGCCTTGAGTTTATCTAAAATTAAATATATTTAAAAAATTTAATATACAGGGGTAAGCAGAGAGAATGAACATTTAAATCATAAAAAGTAATTGTTTAATAATATTCATAGCTCACCTCGTTTCCGAGCTTCAGCGCAAACTTCAGGTCATTCTCCGTTTTATTAGCGGAAATGAAGTAAGCCAACAGAAGTGAGTGGTACACAGAGTAAGGTGAGAAGAACACATTGTCGTCGTGTTTCATTTTGTTGATCGCTTCAAACAGACGCAGGGTGAAGGTTTGCTGCCCTCTGAAAAGGTAAAATACAAATTTATATTAATCAATGCCCATTGCCCGTGGATACGAGCATAAGGAACACACTGGGTTATAACTTCCTCAAACTGAGGAGGGAAGGCTTAATGGCAACACATTTTTTCAAGCTGATTCGGGGCTCTATTGAGAACCCCATGTTTTGGAGCAAATAGGTCTTTTTGTTCCTGATATTACCCGCGACAACGCCGACATCAATTTTTCTTTGCTCCGTCACGCAGAACCAACCTGCCTTTGGTGATGCCAGTAGGAAGAGCAATTCGGACGTTGAATATAATCGTCTCGAATTTGGACATTTTCAGTGTCAGTTGGGCAGTGTTCATAAAAAATATATTATGAATTCTGGAAAGAGTACTGCCTCACTGACGTCGACATATATGGGTTCCTTCTGATATGTATGATTTTTTGGTTCCATGTCGTTTTTTTTCCTTGTTTTATTTTTGTTACACCGTTTTGTGTACAAATGAGTCGCCTAAATGTTTTTCGTTTGTAATGTCTCATTTGTGTATAATGTATAAATAAATAAAAAATATCTAGGTCTGTCTTCTGTGTCACCTGATGTGACTGAATAGTCCTATCCTGGAATAACAGACTTCGTCACACTCCGGACAGGGATATTCTGCCCCTACGGCTGAACCCCATCCTTTTTGTCTCTCCGGCCCCTGGCACATAGCGACGACTCTTCTCCCCTCCACCCTCTTGGTTGCCATCTGTAGTCCATTTGTCTGTCTACACTCTTTAATGCAGTGTGCAGGTTGTCCTTGTGTTCTAGTTATTATTATTTTGTTGAATCGCTCTTTACATCATGACAGCATGAGCCAAATCGATGTAAAGGATATTATAGCTATCATAGTGATTCTCTATATGTTAACGATGTAAATGGAACCAGAAATAGAGGAAGACCGAGGAAAACATGGCACGATCAAATAAATCAAATATTCAATGTCGGCCATGCGAGGTGTCAGAGAAATGAGGGTATTATAACTATCATATTGATTCTCGTAACATGTGATAGGTAGCCAATCTATCGCCATTTTATTGTCACGTGAATTCTACACCAGACCAAAGACAGTGGGACAATCACACTGCCCTCATGGTGGCAGTCAATACACTTACCACTCGGCTACGAAATTCGTCACATATGGAACGAATGGACGACAGAAGAATGGTCAAAATGTTGTAAAGTAGAAAGAGAAGCTATGGAAGACCAAGGAAAGCATTGCATTACCTAATTAATCAAATACTGAAAAGCGGCCACATTTGAAGTCGGAAAAATCGATGAACAAGAAGCCAGAGAGGTGTATCAGGAAAGAATGGCGGAAAAATGACGGTCCATCCTCTCTGTGTACCCCCCCACCGGGAGACGGCGTGATGGTTGGTTAGTTAGTTAGTTAGTTATATTTTCCAACCTTATAATATTCTGACGAGTTATTAATCCATCGAGGCTGTGTCATCATTGTCAAAACAATTATTTCATTATTAATGTGAATTGAATACTTTTTTTGTTTTGTAATTACATGTCATTCCATCAATTTGAACTTCGTTGGATTGTTATTTGATTCTGGTGAAATGAGTAATATTTTTGATCATTAGTTGAAGGAAAGGTCACCCGTCTGTGTGAAATTATTTTGTTATAAGCATTGGCCTACTTTTAACAGAATTCTGATGACTCTAATTTTTGAATAGAAACCAAAATTATCAGTTTTTTTATTATATATATTTTTTAGGGTTTTTAAATAAACTTATGGTATTCATGACATTCTAAGGTCTAGTCTGCGTCTAATTTCAATTTCTGGGTCGATGTTTTCAACTGTTTTCAACTGATTGTCACACGGTCTTTGGTCTGGTGTAGAATTCACGTGACAATAAAATGGAGATAGATTGGCTACCCATCACATGTCACGAGAATCAATATAATAGCTAAAAAATAAACTGTATACAGTAATGGCAGCAAACCGATGTTACTACGCTCTCCAAAAACAGTTAAGATCCAAATTACTGCGAAGAACCACAAAAACACTATTGTACAAGACCCTGATCAAACCAGTCCTCACATATGCCTCTGAAACCTGGGTGATGCACTGAAAGAAGCACTTATATGGCCCAGTGAGAGACCACAATGGTTGGCGTCGTCGATATAACCGAGAGCTATATGATATCTATAAAGAGCCCGATGTGATCAGATCCATCAAAGTAGGGCGCTTGAGATGGGCTGGTCACATAATCAGAATGGACGACGACAACCCTACAAAACGCCTCACGCTCTCAGTACCACAGGGACGTAGAAGACCAGGAAGGCCCAAAATGCGATGGATGGACAGTGTCAACACGGATGCATCGGTGTTGCAAGTGAGAAATTGGAGAATAAGGGCATCAAACAGACAAGAATGGAGGAAGCTCCTGGATTCAGCCAAGGCCCACCCAGGGCTGTCGAGCTTAGGATGATGATGATGAGTAATAGGGTTCAAATGACCTGTTGTATATATAAAAAAAAAAAATTAATCAAATACAAAAAGGTGGCCACATTCGAATTCAGAAAAATCGACGAGCGTGCAAGTTACGATGTATGAATGTAGAGGAATCTAGAGAGTCCATCATCTCTGCTTCCGTGGAAACGGTGTGATGGTTAGTTAATTAGTTATCTTCAATCATACCTGTAAAGTGCCAATCTAGAACTGTTTTGAACTGCGGAGTTGCTGTCTTCTTCGGTGACGCATGATTGGATCGACGGCAGGGCGACCGCCAACGATACGGCCAATAGTAACAGCTTCATTTCGGAATCTGAAACACAAAAGAAAAACAAATGAATTTAAATTTTTATCAGCATTTTGTTTTTATTGGCGAATCAAATCCTATTTAATTTATTTGTTTTACAGTTTCTTTGTTCACTCCATTGTATTTCATTGTAAAATACAAACAGAACAACGGCCTTACAAAATTTATCAAAACCAGCTAGCCGTTTCTCCGTAGGGGTAGACAGACAGAATGGACTGCCACGCTACTCGATCCTGACAAGCATCTCTACCTTCCTCCACATTCATACCAGAGTCGAGTCTTCTGACTTCTAACATGGCCAACCTTTGAAATATGATTAATTTGATTATGAAATATTTCAGATCACTCTGACTTCTAACATTACCAACCTTTGAAAGCTGATCAATTTGATCATGGCATGTAGTCTTTCTCGACTGTACATTATTAACACACATTCTCTTAATGATTCTTTCTTTATTCGTGCCTTTCATATGTTCAAACCAATGCAGTGATCCTTTCATCATTTTGTTTATACACACGATTTCTCCCACTCCTCACGTGACCGACATTTAATATTTGAGTGCCACGTTATCCTCGGCCTTCCTCTATTTCTAGCTCCGTTCACGCCATTTACATATATCTTCTTCACCATTCTATCTTCACTCATTCTTTCCATGTGTCCAAACCATCTTAAGGACCCTTTCATTATTTTGTTCATAACACTTTCATTCGCACTTCTTATACTTGCATTTGACACTCTATCGTATACAGATTTACTAGACATTCGTCTTAAAGATCTCATTTCTACTGCATTTATTCTACTTTCATCCTTCTTTTGCCAGTTCCATGCTTCACTTCCATACATAAGGGTCGGCACAAGAACACCATTATGCAGTGCTATCTTAGCTTTTTTGGATAGGCTTTTGTTAGCATGACAACTTAAGGTGCACAATTTACTCTGTTGCCTGCCCCAACCCTCAATATCCTTCTCCACTCTCCCATCCTTTGTAAACATACTTCCTAAATAAACAAATTCATCCACTTGTTCCAGATTTTCACCGTTAACACTAATGTTGCAGACTGTCATGTTTCCTACTTTTTCGAAAATCATTACACTCCATTACAAACAGTCATTTTTGCTTTCATTGTGAATTATATAAATTAAGCAAATAGATAATAGTGAAAAAAAAATTTTTTTAAAAGACATAGAAAGCACAGATGAAGAAAGAATGGTTCAGAAACTATACATTAATGATGTAATTGGAATACTGAGTCATGGAAGACCAAGTAAAAAAGGCAGGATCAAATTAACCAAATTTAAAAGGTCGGCCATGTTAGAAGTCGGAAGAATCGACGTGCGCGTATGACTCGCTGTATGGATGTGGAGGAATCTAGATAGGTGTGTCAGGATAGTGTGGCGGTACATTCTCTCTGCCTACCCCTCGGAGAAACGGCGTGATGGTTTGATGTTGTTGTAACAATTTGATAAATTTAACTTATACCTTGAATTCAACCAGATAAAACTACATTCGTCATAATAACACATTATATTAATACACACAAGAATAATTTAAAATTTTCCGTGGCAAAATTATACAAAACATAATTATATTTAATGTTTGCGGTATAGATATAAATATTAAATACAAATAACATGTTTTTGTAAACATACATCTATGCGCAGACATAACCGAACGATGTTGATATGATAATTATGTCAATATATTTCAAAAGAAAACCAGATTTTGTGAAAAAACGTACATTTTGAAATTTGTGACAACTGAAAACGTAGCGTGCGATTTTACCGACGCGACTTTTAATAGTGATGGAATTATTTTTCAAATAACATTGTTTACAAGTAATCACTGAAACTATTGTATTTTACGGGGCTAACTAAGAAACGATATTTAACTTGTCCTAACCGGTAATATTGCACCTACAATTAATTTGTTACTATTTTTTTCCCGAATACCGAACGACACTGACATCTGTGAACCATTTGTCACAAATGTTCGAAGTTTTTAGCAATATATGATATCTATAATACCGACGGAGTAATTCACATTTTAAATATTCCGTGACGTAATCACTCTCATGTCGCTTGCCAACCTTGTAAAGTCAGGCTGCGATTTATGAGTAATTTAACAAATCAAAATAACGTTCTATTATATAATTTTAAGTGAAAAGAACATGAAGATTTTTTACTTCTCAATTATCTTGACTTAATTCCAATTGTGTTAAATAAATTAAAAATCTGTTCTGACAGACCGATCGTTAACTATTTATGAAACATTCTTTATTTTTCACTCTAAATCGATTAATTTTTTTTTTGAAGTACGAGTAGCATTTCCTAAGTAAATGTGTATTGCAATTTCGTGTTCTATGGTTTGGCATTGAAATCTTTTTACATAAATATGCCTCGTTTACGGAGCATCGAAAACCCATTTTAGTAAGTGATCATTGAATTTAATATTTTCATTTCAAATTAAAAGGAAATAAATAAAAATCGAACTCGATTTAAAGGTAAGGATTACATCTACGCAACTCTAGTAAGAATCTAAATAATCATACTCATTTCTTCTTACATTTAATAAAGAAAATTGAATTGAAATTTTGCATATTAATAATAAAAACCAACTTTAAAATTTTTTGAAATTTTAGAAATCAAAAAAGCCATCAAAAATAATGAAAATATAATAAATAATCAATTTAATTTAAATTCAATTCCCATGCTCGATATGTTCCCTTACATCTCCCCTCTCCTTAATCCTAATTATACCCCTTCCACTCGATATGTTCCCGTTACATCTCCCCTCTCCTCAATCCTAATTATATCCCTTATACTTTTATACATAACTCGATCTCCATTTAGTATATAAGTGACCGCTCTGTTTTATTCTTATGTTTACCAACGTGTCGTTGGGATGTGTTATTTATGCATTTCAAATATTAAAAGCGGGAGATGTGTCGGAATGTTTTTCAAGATGATGCATTGAAAAAAAACCAAGAAATTTAACATCTTATCGTTAATGCCGGAACTAATTAAAAGTTTCAGCACGTTTTATTCATTGCCGTACACTTTAATTATTTGCACCTTGAATAAACAATTACATCCTATGCCGAAATACGATAACAATAAAATTGTTCTTATTCTAAATTGCCTATAAATTCTAAACTAACTAACTAACCAACACGCCGTCTCCCCGGAGGATTAGACAGAAAGAATGTACTGCCACACTTTTCTTTCCTGACATACTTCTCTCGCTTCCTCAACATGTTATTCCTAATGTCGAACCATCTCTCATGCGTTCCTGGTATTATATATTTATTATATTTTACCTGATCTTAATAGATGTCTTAAACTATAATAATTGTTTGTAATATCTTTTGAGAAAATAAACTGATTTGATTGATTGAACATTCATACACCGCGTCATGCACGCGCGTCGATTTCTCCGACTACTCACGTGGCCGACATTCAATATTTGATTTATTTGATCGTGCCACGTTTTCCTCGGTCTTCCTCTATTTCTAGTTCCATTTACATCGTTAACGTATACTTTTTACCATTCTTTCCATGTGTCCAAACCATCTTAAAGATCCTTTCATTCTTTTGTTCATATCACCATCATTCGCACCGCATTCACTTCTTATATTTTCATTCGACACTCTATCATACACAAAGTATCCATTAGATAATACATTGTTTTGGCGGAAAACTTTGATATTTCAACAATATTAACGTTTTAAATAAAAAATAAAAAATTGAATTATCACAATTGATTATATTTTGTCGCGACAGCTGTTTCGCTAACCGATGTTAGCATCGTCAAATCTTACAGTCGACTGGGTCAGGTCTTCAGGTCTTACAATCAATTAGTTGATTGTAATGCCAGACGATGCTAACTTCGGTTAGCGAAACAGCTGTCGCGACTAAATATAATCAATTGTGATATTTATAACAAAGTTTTTTTTATTTAAACAGTTAACCTTTCCCTAACGGTGCTAGAATAAAAACGCGCGTTCCTGTGTTGGGTAGTCAGCACCCAATCAAAAATAAGCGATTTTAAATCGGAAAAATAACATTCATAGCTAATCCCCTTAATTAATTATAATTGAAGTCAAAAGTTGAGATTGAAGTCAAAAGTTGAGATAATAATTGAGATTTATTTGCTAAAAACATTTTAAAAAAACATCTGGCAACGCTCACGGGACGGGCATAGATCTGGTTGCAAGCCCGAGAGCTACTGCCGGGCAGTGAGAACATTGAGCTCCTCGCGCTTCCATAGTGAAGTTATGCAAGAGTGAGATGCGAATATGGTGTCGCGCACTCAGCCCTACGAATTTTGTTTCCGATGTTCACAAAATACCTCCGATGTACCCGATAAATTATGATTATTAAAAATATATTTTTTTTAATCAATGCGTAAATATATTATAGAGGAATACCTAAAATCTTTACCTTGTATTTCTTATATTTATAGAGATATTGATGGTTATTAGAAGCAACGTGTAGAAGATACCCATCACAGGGAAGGGAGGGTTAAACAAAGCATTTATTAACCTTTCACCCTTCTTTTGCCAGTTCCATGCTTCGCTTCCGTACATAAGGGTCGGTATACTAACACTATTGTGCACTGCCATTTTAGTTTTTATGGATAGGTTTTCGTTTGCTATGACAACTTTAAGTGGACCATTCACTTTGTTGCCTGCCCCAACCCTTCTTTCAATATCCCTCTAGCAATATTATTAATGATTAATTTTACCTCAATAGAGACGAAGATGTAAATTGTTTTTTGGAAACAGAATATGGTGGTCAAGGCGTGTACAGGACTTATGACCTGTCATTGGTTGGGTTAAGCGATCGTTTTATGTAATACAACATACCCATTCCGCCCTTCTTACGACCACCAGGTCTGACAAATTTTTGAAAGATGTATATATGCTAATATGTTGAGGAACACTTCACATATTTTTGTTCAATCTACAGTAGCGCCATCTATTAATATTAGATGTAAGCACTAAGCAGATGACAACAAATACTGGATTTAACCCGCAATGGGTAAAAATCCAGTATTTGTCTACTGTTTCCATCAAAAGAGTGAATATTATTAATATCTGACTATAGGCGTAATATTTACATAGTTCCCATGCACCATGGCTGGTCACCATATTATAATAGTACATGCATATATTCACGGACCACTAAAAAAACTTTCTCTTATAACATGCAACAGTGTCTCTATAATACGTACAAGTACGTATTTGATTATATAATCATTTTGTTTATACGCGTGCAGTGGGTAATTTTTAGTGCAAATGACCCAAAACGTTTTTATCGGAACATTATGCTTTCCCGCATATTATTTCATGAAATTTATTAACTGAACCTTCTTAACCGGTACTGTGTAGCTAGTACACATTGCTTCTAATAACTGTTAACATATTTCTCTAGATCTAACTAACTAACTAACTAACTTACCATCACGCCGTCTCCCCGGAGGGGTAGGCAGAAAGAATGGAACGCCACACTGTTCTGTCCTGACATACGTCTCTCGCTTCCTCTACATTCATACATCTTGTCATGCACGCACGTCGATTTTTTCCGACTCCTCACGTGACCGACATTCAATATTTGATTGATTTGATCGTGCCACGTTTTCCTCGGCCTTCCTCTATTTCTAGCTCCGTTCACGCCGTTTACATATACCTTCTTTACCATTCTGTCTTCACTCATTCTTTCCATGTGTCCAAACCATCTTAATGACCCTTTCCTTATTTTGTTCATAACACTTTCATTCGCACCACATTCACTTCTTATACTTGCATTTGTCACTCTATCATAAACAGATTTGCCACACATTCGTCTTACAGATCTCATTTCTACTGCATTTATTCTACTTTCATCCTTCTTTTGCCAGTTCCATGCTTCACTTCCATACCTAAGGGTCGGCACAAGAACACCATTGTGCACTGCCATCTTAGCTTTCTCTAGATCTCTATCTAATAATTAGTAATTTCATGATGTATTTATTTTAATTTCATGAATGTTTTGCCAGTTCTATGCTGTACTTCAATACGTAAGAGTCAGTACAAGAACACCATTGTGTAATACGATCTTACATAATAAAACAATAATAATTAGAGGTGGTAATAAGAGGTAACAAATAATAATAATAATAATAATAAAAGAGATAGTATATAAAGTGTCAATGGGAAAGAGTTATCAAATAGTACAAATGGGACAATGATAATGAGAAAGTACAAGAATTTAGAGATAACAAAACGAATCAAGAAATGATAGTACAAGTGTCAATCGGAAAGAGTTATCAAATAGTACAAATGGGACAATGATAATAATGAAGTACAAGCATTTAGAAGCAACAAAAAAAATCAAGAGATGTTAGTACAAGCGTCAATCGGAAAGAATTGCCAAATTGTAGATTGGAAGATTGATAGTAAAAAACGTACAAGCATTTAGAGGTAACGTAAAAATAATAATGAGCTAGTACAAGTGTCAATCGGAAAGAGTTATCAAACAGTACAAAAGGGATAACGATAAAAAGAAAGTACAAGGTAGTACAAGGAAAGAATTGTCAAATTGTAGATAGGAAGATTGAAAATAAAAAAGTACAAGCATTTAGAAGTAACATAAAATAATAATAAAGAGATAGTACAAGTGCCAATCGGAAAGAGTTATCAAATAGTACAAAAGGGACAATGATAATAAGAAAGTACGAGCGTTAAGAGGTAACAAAAAATAATAAAGGGATAGTACAAGTGTCAATAAGTACAAGCGTTTAGATGTAAGAAAAAATAAACAATAAAGATATGGTACAAGTGTCAATCAGAAAGAATTGTCTAATTGTACAAAGGAAGAATGATAATAAGAAAGTACAAGTGTTAAGAGGTAACAAAAAATAATAATAAAGGGATAGTACAAGTGCCAATCGGAAAGAGTTATCAAATTGTACAAAGGCACAATGATAAAAATAAAGTACAGACATTAATTGTAAGTGCAAAATAGGTAAAAATGATTAACAATATTCGAAATGCAGCAAATTAGAATGATGGATTATTAATTATAGGAATAAAGCTACGCTATGTAAGTATAAAGAAAATGGCGGCCTTGTTTGTGTTGCATGTGTTTTTGATTCCATTGACCTAAAATACTATTCAGAATCATCATGGCCCAATTCGAGGAAACAAGAAGATTACCTTCTGAAAACCCAGAACACTTGTGCACATAAAACAATTAGTCTTACGATTGTCTTACCCGGAAAAAAAACTTGTTTTTTTTACGTAAGTACTTGAGACATTAAAATGTCCCACGATTCTAGAGAAAAATTACCATAGATAAAAAAAACTTTTATCATAAAGGAAGTATATGTTAACGATGTAAACGCAACATGAAATAGAAGACCGAGGAAAACATGGCATGATAAAATCAATCAAATCTTAAATGTCATGTGAGGAGTCGGCAGAGTGACAAGATCAACGACTGCCACACCGACTACAATGTTATTTTCTAACATAATTATCTCGTTTCCTCAACATTCATACATCGTGTCACGCACGCACGTCTATTTCTCCGACTCCTCACGAGGACGACATTTAATATTTCATTGTAAATAATAATTAAATAAAACGATGTTTTTTAACTCGTTTTATTTAATTATTATTTAAAATGAACTTCCATCAAGAGATTTCAGTAAAATCATTTGTTTACCCTAATATTTCATTGATTTGATCGTGCCACGTTTTTCTCGGTCTTCCCCTATTTCCGACGAGCTTCGTAGCCGAGTGGTAAGTGCTACGAATGCCACACCGAAGGTCCCAGGTTCGATTCCCGGCGATGGCAGTGTTTTTGTCACACTGTCTTTGGTCTGGTGTAGAATTCACGTGACAATAAAATGGCGATAGATTGGCTACCTATCACATGTCACGAGAATCAATATAATAGCTAAAAAAATATATTGTATACAGTAATTGGGTTCAAACGACCTAGGCGGACCTAGAAATTGTATGAGCGAAGCTGCAGGGCGCCGCTGTTGTATACACAAAAAAAGACACGATGTATGAATGTAGAGGAATCGGAAAATTATATCAGGAAAGAACAGTTTAGTGGTCCATTCGTTAGTTAATCAAAAAGCTTTTAAACAGTAAATATATATTTTTTAATCTTATTGAACAAAAACAAACCATCACGCCTTTCTCCGAAAGGGTAGGCAGAGAGAATGACAATACTCTATCCTAACACACTTCTCTAGATTCCTTTAGCAGAAGGATTAATAAAGTAAATATAAATTCTGCATAATTATTCTCTAATGATCATGACTCACCATTCTAACATCCTATTTGTCCTCGTGCACACTTTCTCCTACCTCGATTTCTCCCCTCCATTTTATATTTTGACTAGACGTATGTGTGGTAGAACGATATACGACAGAATCTCAAATGCTGATATAAAGAAATGTAGAGCGGAAGAAGGTATTATGAACAATATTATGAAAGGATGGCTACGTTGGTTCGGACATATGGAGCGCATGTATGATTAAGATGTAAATGGAGTACGGAGTCGAGGCAGACCGAGAAAAACATGGCATGACCAAATTAACCAAATTTTAAAGGTTGGTCATGTTAAAAGTCGGAGGAATCAAGTGCGTGTATGACTCCCTATATGAATGTGGAGGAATCTCGAGAGGTGTGCCAGGCGGTCCATTCTCTCCGCCTGCCCCTACGGGGAAACGGCGTGATGGTTTTTTTTGTTGTTGTTTATATTTTGTTCTCTGGTTTTATGTTCAGTATATTCTGTTACCCTGACGAAGCTCCGGCGGGAGCGAAACCGGTTAGTGTTAATAACAAATAAAGTGGTTTATATTCAAATACTAGCTGACCCGGCGAACTTCGTACCGCCTCAGAATCAAAAAATGTTGTGTTAACTTATTAGTTGAGCTAAATTCAGTTATTTATTAGGTTAAAATGAATACTCAAAATGAATTAATTTCAATATATGTGCAAAAATCTATTTAAGAAATAATTTAATTACATTGATATGAATGTAATTCTTCATAATCATTATTTCTTCATAATTTTATTTCACGTTTTTCCGATGTTTTAATAGTTATTCTGTAATTCGGGAAGGAGACAAATCCGACAAATCAAATATCATCAAAATTGGACCAGCCGTTCTTGAGTTATAAATGGTGTAACTAACACGTCTTTGTTTTATATAAATGAGGGTATTAGTTGCAAACTCCATCATTAGATGTTTTGAGTAAATCGCAAAAAACTGATACGCTAATAAAATGCGCTTTTTTACGATATTTATTTTTTTCATCTCAACCAGTTAGTATTTTAAAAGTAATCAGCCATGAAATAATCATCATTATGTTGATAATTAAAGTAAAATAATGAATTTCATTTTGGAGTTTGCCAGCTTTGCAACACTCAAGTGGAGGTTGCCATGTTTGCAACAAACCCTGTATTTTAATAGCAAAATTCTTCAGAATGAAGCCGAATTTGAAACTGAAAATCAATAAAAATTTTGTGCAAATGTATTATGACTAAGACCCAATTCATATCTCACTTTTGATTGTTGGTGGAGTTTGCCGGGTTTGCAAATAATACCCTCAAATATAGATTACAAACATTTTATTTTACACTTATAAGTACACACCTTTTGCAATGGCATATGCACAAAGTCTAAGTTTTCTTGTATGTGTGTTTTTTTTTAAAGAAACGCGCTTGGCGATTGACACATCATAGCTTTCACCGCAAACGTGTAATAAGAACACATCCGTAACTGCAAATGCGAAAACGGTCATTTTCTAAGAATTGTCAATTAGCTAATAATATTATTACTGCTTACGTTAATATCGTTTTTCCAATACGATTGAGAAACTGAATCATTAAACACGACGTCACAAATAATAAAAGCATATCGCATGACATTTAACCCTTAAACAGGCACACCAAATATGTTATTTAAATAATTACCTGGGGTGTACAACACCCCAGATTTGTTTATAGAAAAAAAAAGTGTGAAAAAGCAATCGAGAAATCCAATTTTCGACAATTGTCGTCTTTGTGGATGCGTATTATCCACTGAGTGTACGTGGTGCGAAAACGGTCCACGGTCTTCCGAATAACATGCTCAGATGGACGATTATGTCGACCGTTAAATGGACGTAGTGCACGATAAGTTTGTCGAACCGAACCATGATTTTCAAAATAAATTTGCACAATTTGCAAGCGCTGATCTGACGTGTCAGTCTATTCATGGTGAAATGGCAAAACGTACTGACTACAAATCAACTGTCAACTGTCAAATTGACAGTCTTAAGAAACAATGTTGCCAGTTCAAAAATCAAACCAAAAACAAAACACTATAGTAAGGAGAGACAGAAGACTCATTTTATTCTTAAAATTTCTACACTACGGAAGGGCGTCTACGTCCCGAAACATGTTTATAAAAAGCGCAATAAAGTATTGTTAAATAACAAAGTGATAGCGAATATAGAAGAAATTTGTAGATCTCTCGAGGGACTCGAATGACTAGTAGTGCCACGTTGGGACATACCCTGCTGAAAGATATGTGCCTATGAAATTCTGTAAAACACCACCAGCAAGACTTCCAGTAAGTCCGACTCCCTGGCGTCCAAAAGTGGTCCAAAAGAGTCCCAGGCAATGTGATCATTGACCTTACTATCAGGTCACAGCAGAAAAGGAAAGGGCGTATGGCGTATCTTCGGCGCCACAAAAGCGAAACCTACCAGTTAAGGAAAGATAACCTCTAGAAAAAAATCGATATCAAATCAAATCAGTTTATTAACTCAAAAGACATTACAAACAGCAAAATGTTTAAGGCATCTATTGAATACAGGTAAAATATCATAAAAATACAACATAATACCAGGAACGCATTATAGATGGTTCGACATTAGGAAGACAAGATACTTTCTAAAGTCAAGAATATTCGTCTGCTGAACGTACCTTCACTAATATGAAAGAAGTGGATCTCCGACGAGACCGCGTTCAGCAGACTAATTTCTCTTTCCACCGGTGTCACCAGAGGCAGATTGGTTCTGGTGGCCGGTAGGTAAAACAATCTGTGCTGTCGCTGACGGAGAAATCTATCAGGACCCAAAAGACCAACACCCTCTGCACGGCCGAGTTCTCGAAATATCCCCTGATTAATTTAAAGAAGTGGGTAATGCGATGCCCATCTCTTCGAAGCTGTAAAGAATAGGTTCCGAGCATTCCTAAAAGAAATGCCGTGGGATAGAGCCACGGATAACTACCATACTCCTTCATATAGAGATACCTCAGAATTTTTTTCTGAACCCTCTCCAGCATAACGGACTCGTGAGGACTCCATATCACAAAACCACTTTCGAGTCTGCTCCGAACCAACGCGTTGTATAGGACTCTGAGCACATTGTGATCTCTGACAACTCTTCCGGTCCGAATGATGAAGCCCAACATCCTCAGTGCAATGTCACAAATCCTCTCGATATTGGCACGAAAAGTCAGCCTACTCTCATAGATGATTCCGAGATCGAAGAACCTGACACGGCACTATTAGAAAAAGTAATCTCAATTGAAAATATTGAAGTCAAAACAGAAGATAAGCTATCGGCCATTGTTAATAATGTTTATTTTTAAACGTATATATTTAAATGTCTATGACTTACCGGCTGTCCTTGTCTTGCGTATGAATCATAGAAAAAATTAAATAATTTACATTACAAATAGGCACTCTTAATTCTATGCACGTCCTCAGAACGTATTTCTGCTACGCTTACCTCCATAATGTCAACACGAGACATCTCTTGAAATTTAATGTATTCATTTTTGAAACGTGTTGCGAAAAATGGTAAAAAGAAACAATGCAGCACCAAGACTGATAAGGGGTGTGCCAAAGAGTTGTCACATAACACAGCATCTTAAGAAGGTCCACTGGCTGAAATGTCCAGAAAGGATACAATACAAGCTCTGCTGGACGGTCTATAAGGCGTTGCATGAAATGGCAGCAGCTTACATATCTGAACTCTGCATCAACGAGAACCTGAATGCTAGACAGTCTACATTGCGATCAGCTAAGTCTTCTGCGATCGGTAGATTGACTGTGCCAAAACGCTATCCAAGCACAAACTTTGGCGACCGAGCCTTCGCGGTAGCTGGCCCTTCAGCCAGGAACAGTCTTCCAGCAGACCTTAAGTGCATTGAGAATCAATCAGAGTTTAGATTGAGACCCAAAACGCACCTTTTCAAATTATCATTTCCTGACAGGAAGGGCTGATCGACTTCGTCAGGTGCAGCCCTCATACTAAATATGTTTATTATTTTTGTTATCATTATTATTATTATTATCTAGTTGATAAAACGGAGCATCTTCTACAGCGCCCTTGAGATGAGTAATTCATAAAAATGGCGCTCTATAAATTGTCCAATTTATTATTATTATTATTATAATTGTTTGTACTAGAGGTTCCCAAAATGGACCCATCAGCTCTATACATTCTACAGATAGGGTCAATGATGCAGACGCACTACAGAGAGCCAGAGCCAATAAAGAGCTGTTGTCGGTTGGAATTTGGTTCCATTATCTGGGCGCCGTATGAGGTTCGATATTCCCTGATGGTGGAGAGGGTGCAGAAAAAATGTCTGCGATACCTCTATCTTAGGGAGTATGGATATTACCCGTGGCTCTTTCCAACTGATTTCTTGCTAGGGATGCTAGGCTACCAGTCATTCGAGAGGAGACGAGACATTCACTTGGGTGCTCATTTCTTTCGACTGATAGGCGGTTGTATACACAACTCAGAAATCCTGAGTGATGTAGGTCTGTTCGACAAAGGGGCCATAGATTGTTTTATCTCCCCCGATGCAGAACCAACGCAAAAATGCAAAAAAGTACTATCTTTACTATAATTGTATGGTATATTTATTTTATTAATTTGTCATGCATCTTATGTTTCTCGCTCTTTTATTAATCTATTGTGTATTACTTATTATTGTGTATCTCTAACTTGTATCTTTAGTGTATTAGAAAAAAAATCTGTAATGCTTTAGATATGTTTAAAATAAATAAATGAAATTCGATACAAGCGATAAGAGAAAAATAGTTCGAATTGAATTTCGATGCGCATCAAAATGGCACATATCGTAAACCTAGTGTTAAATCGCAAACTCTTTACCCAGATGTAGAGATAAAATGCAGAATTGAAGCAGCAAGATCTACATTTAATAAAATGAATACACTCTTCTGCAATGATAACATAAATTTGAAACTCCGACAGAGAATGATCAAATGCTATTTGTGGTCTTTTTATTGTAGGGATGTGAATCGTGGAACTTTAAAGACAACTCAATGAACAGACTGGAAGCATTTGAATTTTGGCTCGGCGAATGGTTACCAATACCGAAGTCCTGAGGCGAGCTAGAGTTGACAGGGAGCTGTTGTTAACTATCAAGGTTCGGAAGATTTCACATCTGGATCATGTACTGCGTGGGGAAAAGTACCACCTTCTCAACTGATATTGGAAGGGAAATTGAGGGACGCCGAGGGCCCGGTAGGAGACAGATGTCCTGGCTGCGAAACGTGAGGGAGTGGACCGGCATCCGAAGTGCGGAAGAGCTGTTCCGAGCGGCGCAGAACAGGGGCAGGTTCGCCGAGGTGATCGCTACCGTTGGGGGGACCCGACAGGGCACTTGAAGAAGACGAAGAAGTGTTAGCAGCAAACATGCTGTAGAGAATTTGTTCCGAGCATTCCCAAAAGAAATGCCGTGGGATAGAGCCACGGATAACTACCATACTCCCTCATGTACAGATACCTCAAAAAAAATTCTGAACCCTCTCCAGCATAACGGAATATTTCGCCTCGTGAGGATTCCATATAACAGAACCACTTTCAAGTCTGCTCCGAAAATACGCGTTGTATAGGACCCGAAAACTTTTCCAGGTATTATGTAATATGTGTATAATATCTTACCTGTACTCAATAGATGCCTTAAACATTTATGCTGTTTGTAATGTCTTTTGAGTAAATAAATAGAGTTAATTTGATTTAAATATTGTACCTTTTGGAATAACCATGCTTATGAATTGTCTTCTATCTTCTTTGTGCATCGATAAGGAATTTTAATTGGCTATTTAATTTATATAAATAAATATTCAACACGCGTTATGAGGAAGCTTCATTGTTTTAAAAAAAGATTTAATTAGTTGTTTGATTTTCTTCATTTGGACACGCCATTGTGTTCGCCAAATCTCTTCGCGCGGTTGACATTATAGCCGGAAATTTTCGCACTTTTTCACACAAGATTTCGTTGTTTTTTTTAAATCGTCCCCAGATTGCCCAACCTTCAACTTGAATAGGAGAAAGTCAACAATTATAATGAATTAGGTACGATGATGCAATCTTTATTGACCATTTAGTAAGAAAAAAAACATATTGGATCATAATATTGGATCTTACACCCTGGTTTGATATCAATAAAGGTGTCAAACAGGGTTTCGTAATGTCCTCGTGGTTATTTAATCTATATATGGACAAGTGTATGAAAGAGCTGAAAGTTGATATCCTGCATAAACAGATCGCAAGATCTACAAACAGAAGAAGACGAAGCTAAATCAATCATTTTCATTGGCCAATTCTTGAAGAGTTTATGCTTCCTTGATGATTTTATTCCAAGATCCTCGATATGAAAGATGTGGGTCTTCGAAGTTCAAGTTCAGCAGTTCGATTGCTCGCCTTATCGACATTGGCAGAGCGAAAAAGCAGGTTTGTTCTAATATTGAACGCAGACCAATCGCGCGGTGCAGTTTTTTATTTGTTTATGATCTATTTGATTGCACAGGTGACATATACTCGAGGCATATTGGAGCCGGCGGACGGAAATTTCCGTCACAGTGTCGGGTCGCGGTGAAAGTGTAACTCTGGTGAAATTTTATGTAGCTGTTCACACCGGTAAAACCGCGGATGATTAATAGCGTGTGGACATCGCCGAATGTCAATGTATTGTGTAGATAAAATAGATCATGTTAGTTAGTTAGAAAGCTTCAATCCTGGGATTGGTTTGCAGCAATTTCTTCTATTCTTCTCTTCCATTCTTCCCTGTCTTGTGCGGCTCTTTTGAAATCTGCATATGATGAGCAGCGCACGTCCACCAACGGGTCCTCCAGGTACTCTCAGCGCGGGCGTCCCCTAGAGTTTGTCCCCTCGGTCATACTCTCCATTATGGCATGCAAGAGACCTTCTTGACGTATTACATGGCCGATCCATCTTGCACGACTTTCGGACAAGGTCCTGAGCAGGTGCCTTCCTCCTTCGATTCCTTGAAGAACTTCCTTATTCGTGATGTGGTCTCTCCAGGAAATTCCTAATAGTCTTCTATAGGACCACATCTCAAAAGCCTCCAGTCTCCGCTTATCTCTTTCGGATAGGCACCATGTCTCGCAGCCGTACATCAAGATACTCCATACATAGGTCTTGATGAGGAGTATTCTCAGTTTTAGGTCTATATTATTTCATTCTATTATTTTCGAAATCATGTGTACGATAATAATTATTAGTTTTCTCCTTTTTGGTTTAGGCTTTTTGGCATCCATAATGATCTTATTCTTCTTCTCAGTCGTATTCCTCATGATTGAGGGCTGTGTGCATCCTGTAAATCCTTGGTTCTCAAAGTGGGCGATAACGCCCCCTTGTGGGCGTTTGAGACTTTCAGGGGGGCAGTCAAAGACCCAGAGAAAATTAGAGGGCGTTGAGATGGCACAGTGAGGGCATGGACAGGTAAAAAATATAGTCTAAAAAAGACAAATATACACGCTTATCACGTACAGATAGACATGATAAGGTTTGCTGACGATATTGCTATAGTTGCTGAAAGTGAGGAGGAACTGCAGGAGGCCTTAGCAACTTTGCAAGGCATTCTTCAAGATAGCTACAACATGAAGATAAATAAAGACAAAACAAAGCTGCTGACTGTAGGCCGAACGCAACATCAGATGAGAGTAGTGATGTCAGGAGTTCCACTAAAGAACACCAAGGAGTTTGTCTACCTCGGGAGCAAAATAACATGGGACGGTCGGCCTAAGAGCGAGGTCGACAGCCGTATACATCAGGCTAGGCTTGCATTTAATAAAAGGTCGAAAATAATATAATCAAATAATATAGACCTAAAACTGAGAATACTCCTCATCAAGACCTATGGCTGCGAGACATGGTGCCTATCCGAAAGAGATAAGCGGAGACTAGAGGCTTTTGAGATGTGGTCCTATAGAAGACTATTAGGAATTTCCTGGAGAGACCACATCACGAATGAGGAAGTTCTTCAAGGAATCGAAGGAGGAAGGCACCTGCTCAGGACCTTGCCCGAAAGGCTGGATCGGCCATGTAATACGTCAAAAAGGTCTCTTGCATGCCATAATGGAGGGTATGATCGAGGGGACAAACTCTAGGGGACGCCCACGCCGAGAGTACCTGGAGGACCTGTTGGTGGACGTGCGCTGCTCATCATATGCAGATTTTAAAATAGTCGCACAAGACAGAGAAGAAATTGCTGCAAACCAATCCCAGGATTGAAACTTTCTAACTAACTATCACGTTCTAATAAAGCAAATTAAACTTTAATATTGGTTAATTTTTGTTATCGTCTGTATTGTAATCATTTTTATCACGTGTGCATGATTCCCATATTTCGGTAGTTCAGGAAGTGGATGAAAATTAAACTGAAAGATTCCATTACATTTAGATCTATTGTACATACCTACGTTCGGTATGAATGTGTGTATAAAATATATCTTGCAAACAACCGTTTCATTTTTTATTCTGTGTTTATCACCTGTAAGGTTCGTTCTGGGGTTATCGATTATAAAAAAACATTTTGAGATAATGTACTAGCAAAGCGAAATTCTCATATAAAATATCACAATATTGCACCACGCAGCTATTCAATTCAAATCAATTTATTTATTTATCTAATGTATGGAAGCGAAGCATGGAACTGGCAGAAGAAAGATGAGAGCAGAATAAATGCGGTAGAGATGAGGTCTCTAAGACGTGTGTGCGGTAGAACGATGTACGACAGAATCTCAAATGCTGATATTAGGAAGGAATGTAGAGCGAAAGAAGGTATTATGAACAAAATTATGAGAGGTTCGCTGCGTTGGTTTGGACATATGGAACGCATGGGCGAAGAAAGAATTGTTAAAAAAGTAAACATTAACGATGTAAATGGAGTAAGGAGTCGAGGTAGACCGAGAAAAACATGGCATGACCAGATTAATCAAATATTAAAGGTTGGTCCTGTCAGAAGCCGGAAGAATCGACGTGCATGTATGACTCGATGTATGAATGTGGAGGAAGCTAGAGAGGTGTGCCAGGATAGAGTAGTGTGGCGGTCCATTCTCTCTGCCTACCCCTGCGGGGAAACGGCGTGATGGTTTGTTGTTGTTGTTGTTATTTATTTTTTTAAATCATAAACATCACAGTATATAACCAATGCTTTTGACTATAGAATACAGAAAAACAAGTTTTAACACAATATACAATTGTGAAATTTAAAAAAATACAATATAAACAATAGACATAAACACAAAAAACACTAGATAATTAAAAAATTAAGTAAAAAGAAACAATAAGAATAACACGAGAAGCAAATATCAATTTTATACATTATATAAGAGATAGACGTTTTCTGAGGGTAGCCTCACTTTCGTGGAAGATGTCCACATCCGAAGAGATGCGGTTTAGAAGGATTATTGCCCTGCCCACGGGCATAACCTTAGGTAAATTGGTTCTACACAGTGGCAGGTGAAATAATCTATGTTGCCTTTGTCGCAGATAATTGTCAGGGACAAACAAAGTCAAGTCATTCAAAATATCCGAGTTATGTATTCGACTACGAATCAGTTGAAAAAAACTAACACCCAAATGGATAGTTCATCTAGTTTCCGATGATTGGTAGTCCAGCATACCCAGCAAGAAATCAGTTGGGTACAGCCAGGGGTAATAACCGTTTTCTTTGAGGTACAAAAAACGAAAGAACTTTTTCTGTATCTTTTCAATCAACAGGCAATATTTAGTTTAATAAAATATAAAAAAAAACTAACTAACCATCACGCCATTTCCCCGGAGGGGTAGGCAGAGAGGATGGATCGCCAAACTGGCCTGTCCAGGCATACCTCTCGAGATTCCTCTACATCCATACATCTTACCATGCACGCACGTCGATTGTTCCGACTCATCTTTTCCTTGCACTCTTTTACTCTCACTTTCACATTATTTTTACAAACCTTATATCATCATGCTCTCAGTCACGCACAGGATGTCTACGCAATGTCTTTTCATTTCAATACACATTTCATTCATCTTTCTTTCCATTCCTCCTCTTACATTCCACGTACCAATCCGGCACACCACCCTCCTCTGTTCGCCATCAATAAAATATAATAAATAATATAATACCAAGAACGCATGAAAGATGGTTCGAATTTAGGAAGACAAGATACTCTCTAAATTCGCCGATTTCCGAGGAGACCGTGTCCAACAGAATAATTGCTCTTCCCACCGGTGTCACCAGAAGCAGATAAAATGTATAATGCTTGCTGCTTTTAAACGGGCAGAGATATGAAGTAGATGTCGGAACAAGTAATGTAGAGGATTATGTCTTCTATAATCCCTACTAAGTTTGGTTTTGACGTATCCAACTGATTCCGAAATAATTGCAAAAATCAGTTTCGCTTCATACAAACAAAAAAATAACATTTTTTTCTTGGAAATTAGCAGTTATATCAAGAAAAGTTCAAATGTAAAAGTGGTTTGGAATCACACAAAGGACCTAATTTAAAAAAATCAGGGCAAAATTCGGAGTTCGACCCCTAAGTCCACGTTTTTGCCAAATGGATCCAGTGTGCGGCCGAGTATACGAAATATCCCGATTAATCTAAATAAATGGATTGTGAGATGCCCATCTCTTCGAAGCTGCAATTTGCTACCCAACATTCTCAAAAGAAATGCCGTGAAGTACAGTCTTCCTCGGATACGAGGTTCAGTCAGATGAAAGATTACAATTAAAATATGAATTAAGTAAATATCTTAACTAACTAACTAACTAACCATCACATCGTTTCCCCGCAGTGGTAGGCAGAGAGGATGGATCGCCACATTGTTCTATCATGACATAACTCTCGCGCCTCTTCTACATTCACACTTCGTGACATGCACGCTCGTAGATTGTTCCTACTTCGAACATGGCCGCCTTTCAGTAATTGATTAATTTGGTCATGTCATGTCTTCCTTGGCCTTCCTCGACTTCTTTTCCCATTCACACTACTTGTATATATATTTTTAATCATTCTTCCCTCAACCATTCGATCCATATGTCCAAACCATCTTAGTGACCCTTTCTTGATTTAATTTATCACGCATTCATCCGCTTTACATTCTTTTCTTACTTCATCATTAAATATTCTATCATACATTGTTTTTCCGCACATCCTTCTTAGTGACCTCATTTCTACGGCATTTATCCTACTTTCATCCTTCTTCCGCCAACTCCAAGCTTCACTTCCATACATAAGGGGTGGCACTAGAACTCCATTGTGCACTGCCATCTTTGCTTCAGGCGATATATTTCTATTTGCGGAAGTAAATGAAGACTACAGGGGAAAAACAAGGAATGTCAGTAGAAGGTTAATTTGAATAAATTGAGAATAAAGCTAATCAAAGTCTATATATTTCTTAGCAATTAGCAATCGATTATCTGGCCATAGTCGATGACACACATGATTTTTGAATATGAAAATTTTACTGTGGATAGATACGTACAAATGCCGTTAGATGGCATTATTACATTTATTTTGAATTTTTACTGACATTCCTTGTTTTTCCCCTGTAGTCTTCAAATATCTTAATTTAAAAAATAAGTCTGCGACATCAAAACGAATATTTATCAGTTTAAAAAAATTCTGACAACGTTCGTTCGATGCCTAATCAAAAATCAATTCAATATTTTCCCGCTATTATTATCCGATAAGAACAAATAAATCACATACATTGAGACGTTCTCAGCCGTTGCTTATTGGTTCGACATTGGAATTATGCATGCAATTCTACTTGCAAAACGATACAGATTGTCCTCTTAGAAGCCCACGCACAAAATAAGTAACCTCACACGAAAAACAATGAAATTGGGTTAAGGTTCTTAATTAGTTTAAGGCACGTATGTGCAAAAATATGGAATAATTATTATTTACGACATGCAACACTGTAGGTATTCTAATAATTTAAATCGGAGTAATAAAAATCCGGTTCGGTCGTGGATGAATAAATAGTATGGTTTTGCTATTTGGTCGATGTTAGCAAATCTTAAAAGGTATTTAATGGCTACTAAACTTAGTTGCACAATTTTATATATATCTATGTATAATATTGTATATAGTGTGGTTATATAAAGTAATATTTCCATCTTCTGCTATCTATTGGGTTGATGCAAAAGTTATGATCGTTTTTTACATATACAATTAAACATTTTTTTTTAGATTTGTATTATTTATTTAATCAATTATATAATTTCTATCCGTTCTTATCACCTTCTCCCATCTTTCTATCAACTTATTAATACCATTAGTGTAAAATTCAGTGGATTTTGATGTGAAAAATGTAGTAAGGGATGTTTTTACCTGCTCTATTGTATCAAATTTTTTATCATTTAAAATTTTTTGCAGTGATCGGAATAAATGAAAATCGGAAGGAGCAAGATCTGAAGAATACGGTGGATGCTTGATAACATCCCAATTCAACTCATTTAGCTTGTGTTGGGTCATCATAGCCACAAGTGGTCGAACTTTGATGACATCTGCTCCATACACTTCGCAAATGTTTTTGGTTGCCACACTCGTGGTATTGTCTTTACGGAATTCATAAAGTAAACAATGACGTAAATGCACTTTATCGACCGACATTTTGAAAAAATACAAGAGCTCTTCACTGTACTCAGGCCAGGCCAAAACTGAATAGAAAGCATCCTTTAACAATGGTATCATTTAAAAGAAGATACTATTCATCATTTCTAGAAAAAAAAAATTACCTGGGATCATAAAAAACGGTCATAACTTTTGCATCAACCCAATATAATATATATATAAGTATGTATTAGTGATTTCAAATGTCAAAATAAAATCAAATAATGTTTTATAATCATATATTTTAAATTAAATATAAATCAATAATATAAAAGTCGAAGGAAGCCAGTGTAAGACAGGATGCTCTCTGTCACCTGCTCTTTTTAACGCTTATATACAGAGTGCGATTGACGACTTGAGAGAGAGAATGAGTCACGGAGAAGGTGTAAAGATACACGGGCAAAAGGTGGATATGATAAGGTTTGCTGACGATATTGCTATGATTGCTGAAAGTGAAGAAGAACTGCAAGAGGCCTTAACAATTATGCAAAACATTCTTCAAAATAACTACAACACGATAAATAAAGACAAAACAAAGCTGATGACTGTAGGCCGAACGCAACCAGGTGAGAGTAGTGATGTCAGGAGTTCCACAGACGTAGGTTCCACAAATGGAAGAAAAGAATAGAATCCCAGGATTGAAACCAGAGAGAGAGAATATAAAAGTGTGTCTGATTGTATTTAACGATTAAAATTAAATGAAACAAATGGTCAACCAAAAATATTATTGTCTTATTTTAATATTTTCAATACTTAACATTTTCATAGTTTATAGACGTAAATAATTTCGAAAATACAGGTCTTTGTATTAGTTTTCAGTTACAAATAAGCAGTTATTGTGTAATATATTTTTTATTGTGTTAAAAAATACATGTGCATTTTATGCTTGGAATGTTAATAGGTATAAACCATTTTTACTACCAATTAAAACTACTTAAAACGATAAATCCTTAACAAATATGAAATAGTAACATAATAACGTGCAATTAAATTCATACATATTAAATTAATTAGTAAAAATAATTCGTTCATTTCATCCGTGATTGTTTTTTTGCGATTATAAATCACAGCAAAAGTTGTTATTTTCTCATTTCACTGGCAACTTAAAACATTCCTAAAGTGACAGCACCGTAATCCAACGATTACTCGGAGAAAGTGCTAAAAAACAAAGTTGTACTTACATTTAAATATCACCTCGTTCGTAAAATCAAATCAATAAGGATATTCACACAATTAATACTAGTTTTCACTTAGTTTAGTATAATTATCAGTTACTGGTACACGTTCAAATTGTGGTTTTCGATGAATGCCGGCGCACGCGCAACATCCACACTTGTCGAATACGAAACTCAAACTGGCAGGTAGCGGGAGGTGGTGATGGTTTACTTATAACACAATACGGTTATTCGTTTCGCGGGTGATCACAAAAGCATTTCACCGTAAATAATAAAGGTTAACACAAGTTAAAAAGCAAATAAATTGAGGAATGCTTTTATTAACTTCGACGACCGTTATTTCACTCTGCCACAAATTTGTACAGTTAATTGTTACAATTTTAATATGTATTTTTACGCAATTTCCTTTATATCATTGTAATAATCGCAACAAGCAAAGTATCTATGTAACTACATTTATGTAATTATTCTATTTTATTTTTTGACATGCAAAAACAAAAAGCCGACTAGTGATGGGGTAGAACAATTGTTTGAATCCATAGAGTATATTCTACGTATCATAGTACTTTATCGATTGAATTGTTCGATAGATCGTTCCCTTTTTTGACGTGTTTTTTCTAGGAAAATTCTCTCAATATATTATGTATTTTATAAATTATCTAACCAGCTCTAATGACCTCCCCAGAGAAGTAAGGTCACAGGTGGATAGGGCTGCAGCAGTTGCAGGCTGCCTGAAAGATGTCATATGGAGAAACAAGGACATGAGACAGCAAGGTACGCATCTATAAGACCTGTATGCGACCAATCCTCACATATGGCATTGAATCGAGGGCAGACACTGTCAAGACAAAGAGCATGCTCAGGACAACCGAGATGAAAACGCTCCGCGCTATAGCTGGCAAGACCCTACGTGATCGAGTTAGGAATACAGCAATCCGAGAAATCTGCGAGATCGAAGATGTGGTCAGATGGGGACGTCAAAGACGGTGATACTGGCATCAACACGTAGAAAGGATGAGCTCAAATAGGATACCACACATAGCTCTCCATGGAACGCCAAACGGACAACGCCGACCAGGAAGACCCCCGAAACGGTGGAGAGAAAGCTGGAGTTCAGCGTCTCAAGAGGACCCGCCTGAAATAACAGACTCCTGAGTCTACTAAAAGTGAAGAAGAAGAAAAAGATAAATTATATTATTGGGTTAAATTTGGCTGAATATAACGGTGATAGCATATTATTTTCTGGGACTTTTTTTCCTTTTACTTATTGTTGGATTTCAATTGCTCTATTATTTTTTTAGGCTTTTGTTTTTTTTTTACTAAAATATGGACAATATGTTTAAGTACCCGCTGACAACTTATTATTAACTAATTAACTAACCATCACGCCGTCTCCCCGAAGGGATAGGCAGAAACAATGGACTGCCACACTCTTCTTTCCTGACATATTTCTCCCGCTTCCTCAACATTTATACGTCGTATCATGCACCCACGCCGGTTATTTGTTACCACAAAACGCTAATTATACCACCAATATTCCTATTTGTTTTATAAAACATTTATTTTAACACTATTAATCGGTTTCACTTCAAATAGAGCTTATTTCATATTGGTTTTAAAGCAAACTATTAATGATATTAATTGTGGTGGTTTTTTTTCCTACGATTTCTTAAGAATCGAATCTGACTGTTTTTTTTCTTATTTATTTAATTAATATATGTATGTTATCTAAAAGTTTTATTATACACAGGTATATACAGCAGGGAGCACAGGAGAGGCAGATGAGACAAATGCGGGATGGGAAAAATTGTGGAATTGATTACATATTGTTGGTACTTTATAAATGGAGAAGATTCTACGTCATATTATTTGAAAATTTTATGTAGAATTTTCAGTGTAGAGAGGTTAGGCAGCCTAACTGATAAACCGGCACTCCGGAAACACAAATGTGTTAAATTAACATTTTGTAACACATATATAAGGAGAAATAGTACAATCATAGTTGCATTTGAGGGTATTATTTGCAAACCCGGCAAACTCCACCAACAATCAAAAGTGAGATATGAATTGGGTCTTATTCATAATACATTTGCACACAATTTTTATTGATTTTCAGTTTCAAATTCGGCTTCATTCTGAAGAATTTCGCTATTAAAATATAGGGTTTGTTGCAAACATGGCAACCTCCACTTGAGTGTTGCAAAGCTGGCAAACTTAAAATGAAATTCATTATTTTACTTTAATTATCAACATATATCTCATGGCTGATTACTTTTAAAATACTAACTGGTTGAGATGAAAAAAATAAATATCGTAAAAAAGCGCATTTTATTAGCGTATCAGTTTTTTGCGATTTACTCAAAACATCTAATGATGGAGTTTGCCAGGTTTGCAACTAATACTCTCATTTGTATATTATAAATATTCGAAATAAAATCAGATAACGACACGAGACACACAGATTCCAATACTGCATACGGCCCCATAAATCTCCATGTTGCAAATGTTGTTTATGGTACTTGCGGCCTGGTAAGACCATTCAATGCGGCATTGTGAACACCCTACAGTTTCTTTACACCTATATAGTATATATATGTAAACGAATAAACTCTTTGTGGATATAATAATGGTATAATGTCAAAATTTCACAAGCAAGAAAGCGGAGTACAGGTTCCCGTCGAGATCCGCCATGGCTGTCGCCTGTACTTAATACGCAGGCCGTGGGTGGCATCAGATCTGTGACGTCATTGGGATTTCTGTCGCATGTACCAATATGCTTTCAAGCGTATAACAACCACTGTCTACCAGTGCCGTCATGAGCCATTTGGCACCCAGCACAAGGAGAAATTATCTTTATCCCACTGCATTCCTCGTGGGCATGCTGGGAATCAATAGTTTACAGATAAGAAGGGATGGGTGCACACTTACCCATTTCTTCAGACTTATCAGGGGATTCTTTAAGAATTCCGTCATCTTGGAGGCTATCCATCTTTATGTTCCGGATGGTTATCTTCGACAGCGTCAGCACAGACTATTTTATCTCCCAACATGCAGAACCAACCTGCCTCTGGTGATGCCGGTGGGGAGAGCAATCAAACTGCTGAACATGATCGCTTCGGAGATCGATGTCTTTCATATTCGTGAAAGTACGTTCAGAAGACAAATACTCTTGACTTTGGATAGTATCTTGTATTCCTAATGTCGAACCATCTCTCATGCGTTCTTGGTATTATATATTTATTATGTTTTACCTGTTCTCAATAGATGCCTTAAACTATAATATAAAAAATGTTTGTAATGTCTTTTGAGAAAATAAACTGATTTGATTTGATTTGAAACAGCATAGAGTAAGATACATCCAAACTAACTAACTAAACATCACGCCGTTTCCTCGGAAGGGTAGGCAGATCGGATGTCCGCCATACCGCTACCTTTTATGTGGAGGGGAAATCCGTCATGGACACCCAGTTCTTCAGACTGGGTAGTACCGGACTCCTACCGGCTACAAATTCCCCCTCTTCTTTTACAGCCCGATTCCTACCTTATGGTCTTCCGAGGACTGCATAATTGTATTTTGTTTACGCCAATGGCTGTAACCGCATCGCGTATTTTTACTTTTGGGCCATTATAACCAATTATTTACAGCTTCGAAGAGATGGGCATCTCATAACCCATTTCTTTAAATTAATCAGGGGATATTTCGAGAACTTGGCCGTGCTAGAGGGTGCTGGTCTTTTTGTCCCTGATTGATTTCTCCGACAGCGACTGTTTTACCTACCGGCCACCAGAACCAATCTGCCTCTGGTGACACCGGTGGGAAAAGCAATTAGTCTGCTGAACGCGGTCTCCTCGGAGATCGACGTCTTTCATATTAGTGAAGGTACGTTCAGGAGACAAACACTCTTGACGTACAAAGTATCTTGTCTTCCTAATGTCGAACCATCTCTTATGCGTTCCTGATACTTTGTTGTATTTTTATAATATTTTACCTGTACTCAATAGATGCCTTAAACATTTTCCTGTTTGTAATGTCTTTTGAGTTAATAAAATGATTTGATTTGATTTGATTTGATCACGATCTTCGAAGAATCGTCGCAGGATCCATCCTCTCGATGTGGTCCCCCCAGAATCGTCTTCTCTGTCCACTCTATCTCACTGGGTTAAAAAAAACTCACTACCGGACAGGTTAAAATTGTTATTCACAATTTGATCTGGATTTCTTTCGTGTTAATATTTTAAACTCACGATAACCGGTCCTGTTGCCAGCTTGTTCGTATTGTCATTCGTTATACCGTGTTACCACGGCCATGTACTTCAGGCTATTATTATAAGCATGACTCAGATCGGACGAGAAAAGGTTCTTTTATCAAGGATGAAAGTCTTTTAACGTTAAAAGTAGGGATGCGGCCATGTTCTTTTTAGTAAAACCACTTACTGTAAACACAGCACCGATATTAACCTCCTGAAATATTATATAAAAAGGTCATAAGGCCGATCTTTGAATCAAATCAAATCAGTTTATTTCATCAATAGACATTACAAAATTAAGGTTTAAGGCATCTATTGAAAACAAGTAAATTATAATAATATATTACCTATTAATATATTACCTATAATACCAGAAGCGCATGAGCATTTGCCTTCTGAAAGTACTTTCAGTAATATAAAAGACGCCGATCTCTGAAGAGACCGCGTTTAGCAGATTAAATCAAATCAAATCAGTTTATTTCATCAATAGACATTACAAAATTATTTTTTAAGGCATCTATTGAGAACAGGTAAAATAATATATTGTGTATATTATAATACCAGAAACGCATGAGAGATGGTTCGACATTAGAAAGACAAGATACCTACTCTCCAGAATTAAGAGTATTTGCCTTCTTAACGCACTTGTATGAAAGACGTCGATCTCCGAGGAGACCGCGTTCAGCAGATTAATTGCTCTTCCCACCGGTGTCACCAGAGGTTAGTTCAGGTGACTGGAAGGTAAAACAATCTATGCTGTCGCTGTCGGAGATATCTATCAGGGACAAAAAGACGAACATCTTCCAGCACGGCCGAGTTCTCGAAATATTCTCTGAGTAATCTAAAGAAATGGATTATGAGATGCCCATATCTTTGAAGCTGCAAAGATTTGGTCCCAAGCATTCCCAAAAGAAATGCCATGGGATAAAGCCACGGATAGCTATCATTCTCCCTCATGTAGAGATACCTCCGGTTGTTTTTTGACCCTTCACCATAACGGAATATATCACTTTCGAGTCTGCTCCGAACCATTGCGTTGTATAGGACTCTGAGCACATTGGGATCTCTGAAAACTCTTCCGGTCTTAACTGTGAAGCCCAACATCCTCAGTGCAGTGTAACAAATCCTCTCGATATGTGAACGAAATCTTCACTTACACAGCCTGTAAAAATTTTGTACCATCTTGGGATCCCACTTGAGTATTGAATGTGGTAGTTTCCTGTTGCTTTTCACATTAAGGACACCATAATTCGATTAAACTCTGACTTTCAAAACTTTCAGATGCTGTATTATAATATAATGATATTTAACTAACTTTCTAACCATCACGCCGTCTCTCCGAAGGGGTAGGCGCAAAAATAGTTAAGAAAGTATATAATGTAGAGTAAGATACATCCAAGCATGGCTCGATCATTTCAAGGTCGGCCATATTAGAAGTCAGAAGAATCGACGTGCGTGTACATGACTTGCTGTATAAATATTAAGGAAGCTAGAGCGGTGTGTCAGGATAGAATAGTGTGGCGGTGCATTATCTCTTACTACCCTTCCGGGGAAACGGCGTGATGATTCGTGATTTTTTTTGTTATGTCAGGATAAGCTTTAAAAATAAAATTCAATATTTTTTGTCCATTGTTAAGGCGTGTATTATTAGTGGATTAAACAAAGTTATTTTACTTATATTCAATTTCCTAAGTATATGACTATGGAATTTCACAGTGTTAATGCTTAAGCGTTCAATAAGTTAAAGGAAGTATAAATTAAACAACTAACTAACTAACCATCATGTCGTCTCCCCGAAGAGATAAGCAGAGAACGGACTGCCACCCTTTCCTTTCCTGATATTTCTCTCGATTCATCAACATTCATACATCGTGTCATGCACGCACGTTGTTTGCACATTGAATATTTGATTTATTTGATCGTGCCACGTTTTCCTCGGTCTTCCTCGATTTCTAGTTTCATTTACATCGTTAACATATACATTTTTTTACCATGATATTTAACTCTATCATTATACTCGTGATATTTTGACAACATATAATTATTTTAGATGTACAAAAACATAATTAGTAAAAAGACATGTTTAATCAGGGTCGGTTCAGGGCCGAGTGTAATCCGCCCCTGTTAACTCTAATTAATATTATATTAGTCGATAACACTTGCATACTTCAAAACAGTAAATAATATTGATTTATCTCGGGTTGTTTTGTTGATACGAGTGTATTTCCGATCATTTAACAGCGCTTCGCGTAAAATTCAGTCATGATTAATTCTAGTGGATATTCCAGCGAAAACACATTTGTTTTGTTTTCAATGAGTACTGAAACCGCTGAAACATTTTCCAGGAAGCGATTCACGACTCGCTAGTGTTGGGAATACTGTATTGCAGTATCGATTAATTTAGAAAATAAATAATCGAACTAATAAATAATAACCATCACCCATCCTCCCCAAAGGGGGGTAGATAGAAAGAATGGACCGCCACACTGCTCTTTCCTAACATACTTCTCTCGTTTTCTCTTCTTCTTCTTCTCCTTAAAGACCTTTGGTCTTTTTTTTTTTTTAAAGGAACATAGAAGTTCCCGCCACATACCCGAGGCTGTTATAGGGCGTAGCGGCGCCCTTTTATCAGCCTCGCTCGTACACTCCCTGGGCCTGTCCCCGGTCCATCCGGGACTTACATTTAAATACGGCAACGACAAGGGGGTGCCAGACCACATTTAATCTACTCAATCTCACTTCTATGCTCCGCTGTACTTTATTGAATAAATAAATAATCATAATATATAATACATGAACATTTGAGGAAAATTATATAAAAGATAAAATATACACCACAGGAATATACAGCGGGAAGAACAGGAGAGGCAGAGGAGACAAATGCGGGATGGAAAAAAAAAAATAATAATAACGTAGAGTACAGTTTTTAGCATGTAGGACAAAGGACGAGGTTTAGGAAGCATTTCATAATATTAAATAAATAAATAAAACCACTGCACAAATTATTATTATGGCCAACAGGGAGAGGAACGAGACCCGTCACAGAGGGGCAACCTCCCTCTCCCAGCTGGAAAACAGCGCACCCTCAGAGGGCAAGAAACAGCACAAATTCCGGTGAATTCCGGTGGGGTAGACAACCGTAAAAACCCCTCCATCTAGGAGCAGTAGCCCCAGCATCCTTGGTCTGTTCCTGAAATCAGGCTGGCCTCTCTTGAGAGGTTGACTCCCACCTATCTCTCCATCTCTTGGGCGGTCTTCCAGGGGGACGACAGCCGGCAGGAATCTGATGCGCCACAGCATGTGGGACGTGCGCATTCCAGTATCTTCTGCGTTGTCTGCCCCATCTCACGACATCCTCCACCTTGCAGATCTCGCGGATAGCCGTGTTCCTTACCCTATCTCGAATAGTCCTTCCTGCTATCGTCCTCATCTCTGTCACCCGTAATTTAGCCTTCGTTCTTGTGGTATCCGCTCTGGTCTCAATGGTATATGTCAGTATAGGCCTTACGCAGGTTTTATATATTCTGACCTTACTGTCAGTTCTCATATACTTGTTTTTCCATAGTATATCCTTGACACAACCTGATACCGCCGAAGCCTTGTTGACTTGTCCTATCCGTTTTCCGATCTCGTTTTCTAAGCATTCATAAAATAGAGACAGATTGTATAATACAGAAGAAGACGAAGAAATACGAATTTTTACAAGCTAAATATCGCAATTGTAGAAGGTCAGGAGTAACGGATATCGTCGAAAGGATAGCTAAATTCAAATGGTCATTTGTCATATTGACAATATTCGATTGGGCCGAGATAACTAAACCGCAGAGCTCAAAAGGAGAATTGGACTAAGCTAGGCAGCTTTCGGAAACATGGGTTACATCCTTAAAAGCCGGAAAATACCGATCAACCTGAAATGAAAAGTCTATGAAGCCTGCGTTCTGGGAATTGGTACTTAAGGTCTTGAAACTGTTACATTGTCCAAACAAAGTGCCGAGAAACTACGAGTGACCCAAAGAGCTATGTTAGGAATAAGCCTAAGAGACAGAGTTAGAAACGATACGGTGAGAGAAAAAACAAAGGTCACTGACATCATCCACCGGGTGGCGACTCTAAAATGGCAGTGGGCAGGTCACGTAGCCAGAAGCTCAGATGGAGAATGGACAAGAAGACTGCTGACTTGGAGACCGTAGATGGCAAAGATAAGTGCAGGGCGACCGCAACTATGGTGAAAGGATGATCTGACGCGTCGGAATAACCTGAATGCAGTCTGCACAGGACAGAGTGGCATGGAAGCGGATGGAAGAGGCTTTTGTCCAGGAGGGACGGGAATAGGCTGAGGAAGAAGTAAAAGAAGAAGTTGCCAGACTGTAGACCAAAGATGGACCAGAAGGGTGGTGAAGTGGATACTTCAAGAATATAGAAGAAGCAAGGGGAGACCTACAACACAATGGTCTGATGACATTTAAAAAAATGCTGGTGACTGGATGCAGAAGGCACAAGACAGGAATTTGTGGAAAAATATGGGGGAGGCTTATGCCTAGCAGTGGATGATTTCGGCTGTATAAGTAAGTACCTAAGTATTGCAAATTAAAAGAACAATTTTTAATCAAGAGTTTCGATCAAGTTTTTCATTAAAAAAGAACGTCAAACTTGAAATTTTAAATCTGACAACATTCCAATTTAAAAGTTGTTTCAAAATGGCGCCCATGGGCGGCTGTCATTTGAAGCTTCTCACAAAAAAAAATATCTGCATTTAGCAATCCTTTAAGATTAAAAACAGCTCCATATACAAATATATGCATCATCATGGGTGGTTTATTGTTTTTTATTGGTGCACAATCTCATAATCAGATCAGCCAGCCAATTAAAATGACAACCTCTGCCTGAATAGGCTTTTACCTCCGGTGCTGCTGCCACAGTTCCTGACCATCGTAATCGCTCACTCTCCATTTTGCCGTTGCTATCATCTTCCAGACCCACTGCCATCTCCAAGTCTGCTGAGGTTCCTCGAACGCCTCCATCCCTTGCTTCTCCTGCCGCTGTCGACGCCACCTCCTTCTGCACCGCAGTCTCTCCGTGTTCTGCCGCCGCCATCGCTGCCGACCCGCTGTTTACTCCAACGCTTCATGCCTAAACCTTTCCTTCTACCATCCTTATTCCATCCTGTATCTCAACCCCATTGCCATATCGGTCCTCACCCAAGGCCACCGGCCCACGCCTAAGGCCTCTCTTGTCCCACTTAGATCCATATCCAGGACCAACCGGCCCCCACCCAAGGCCACTCCCTGTCTCCATTCCTCAGTCTCCACCCAAGACCTCGGCCCCTTTCCAAGGTCACCTCCGACCCCCGGGTAGTCAGGTCCAAATGTCGGACAAAACCCACTACATCCTCTAAGTAACCCTCCCCTCACCATCTAACAATATTCAACTTCATCTCCAAGAAAGAAATTTCCAACATGTGGGGGAGCAATGGCCTTCGGGATGGTTCTCCCGAAAAGACAATAGCCAAGAAGATCATTAAAGAAGAACGTCATATTTGAAATTTTAAATCTGACAACATTCTATTTAAACCATTTCCAAATCGAATAATTTAAATATTAAGAATCGAAACTTGATTGTTTGACCAGGTTTCGTCGGAATGTTCCAGCACTCATTGGCTGATTTATTGTATGTGTTTTATGATCGCAAATAGTAATGTTATTGCGCTGGGTTTATCCTGAAATTCGCTATTGTATAAGACTGTTGTATTTTATTTTCTGCTACGGCCGATTTTATGATAATCCATTTGTCACAATGATATCATCTTGAAACATGCGCAATTACAATTGACACAAATCATATTTATGTATTATAATTAAAGTCAAGTTGTTACAAAGGTGCTAAGTAATTTAAACACAAAGCATGGAATATTTCTTTACCTTATCATTTATCGGGGAACACGGGTGACATCTTTAGAGTGAAGTTTGAACTACACTATATTACACGATCACTTTGCACTTTTCTGAAGTTATCGGCCTTTATGTTTAACACCAAATCGGATCAAAAACTCATTTTTGATACTTTATTCAATGACGATTCACCTTTGTAATGTTAAGTCAAGTATACCGATGCAAAAAAAACATCGATGATACACATTAATTAAATATATATCCAGCGGTTTTGGTGATCAAATCCACGTTCTCAACAGCGGCTTTGGCTGCAGAGTCCGCCTTCTCCTTCGCTACTGCGGCTACCTGGTCAGCCTTTGCTTTTAAAGCCGTCGACACGTTTTCTGAAGCCTGGGCGATATGAGTGGCACTGCTTGACAATGTTTCTTCAGCCGATCAAGATGCATTCTTTGAAAACCCCTCAAAAACCTTTGCAGCATCATGCATCTTATCCAACGCTACTGCAGAAGTCGCCGTTATGAGGCTTATGATGCTTATCGCAATCAAAGTCCACAACGTTGTCTTCTTCTTCTTTTGTCGTTGTGCCTTGGGATGTTTTACACTTCTCGTCTGTGGTGATTTTAGGGTTGCAGGGGTTGTTCACAACCTTCATGTTCCTTTCTTTCACACTCGATTTGAGAGATGTATTATTTCTTACGTTTATTGCAGCTTTGATAGCCGCGTCCGTGGAATCCTTAGAATGAATTCATCTATCATCGGGATTTCCGATTCTATGTGCAGTTGTGTGATCCTGGTCCATGAAGGCGCACCAAGCGATAAACGGATAGCCTTATTTTGCAGGATTTGGAGTTTTCGTATGTGACTCGAAGCTGCATAGCCCCAGATTGGGGCTGCATAAGTGAAGATTAGCCTTATGACCGTTTTGTATATCAGGAGTTTATTGTCGATGCTTAGTTTACTGCTTCTAGCTAACATTGGGGAGAGGGCTGAGACTTTGACTTTATTTGTAATGTGTAACGAAACATGTAATATATATTAATAAATTACAAAATAACGTGCAGTGAGGTTTTAAAATACATTTTCTAATGATTTAATTGTATCTGAATAGAGAAGATGCAAATTGGAAACTGAATATGGTTGATCAAGGTGTTTACAGGACTTATGACCTGTCATTGGTTGGGTTAAGTGCACACTTTATGTAATTACAACATTCCCCATTCCACCTTTCTTATGACCATGTCTGACAATTTTTTGGAAGTTGTAGGGGAGATGTAGGTAATGGGAGTCACTTAAGCGAGAATTGAAAAAAAAAACAAACTATTAGTTAACTATTTATTACTTAAGCCTTATTATAAACTTTAGTTATTAAACTATTAATTGAGATCACCTTTAATCACTTTGGCTTTTTACTTTTGGAACAATAATCATTTAAAAAAAAAACAGGTTTGACCACCATTGCCCACATCTGTTGGCAATGGTGGTCAGTATGTTGGCAATGGGGGTCAACACAAATCGTACACATAATTGCAAGCTGAGTCCCACCCAGTGCAATCTAAATGAGCCCAAAGCCCACATGAAGTGCATCGGAACCACATCTCATTATCTTGCCCGAATTCGCCGCATACAAGACATTGGTTGTCAGAATCTTCTGCATCATCGTTTTTGTCGTCCTGGTACAAGTCATCAGTGTTCATATCTGACGCTGAAGTATTGTTCGATTCCTGCAGAATTTTCTTCTTTATCTATTTTTTCGCGTACCTCTTCTGAAGACTCGAAAATGGGATGTTCATTGTTTTCGCGGCTTTTCTTATTGAATAACCTTGTTCATCGATGAGCTCCACGGCCTTTTTCAGGTTAGCTATAGACCAGGTAGCCTTATTTGTCTTTCTAGGACGAACGTTCGGTATCTACAAACCAAAAATAATATTATTTTATCGAAGACAGGAAATGTTAACAATAAGGGTCACCTGACTCCGATTGCCTACATCGGTAAAATAGAGAAAAAACCTACCTTGACATAAAAGTAAAAGTGATGGTGGTAAAATGAGTTTGAAATCACGATCTAAAATGCTTTAGTCATTACATATCACAAGCGCAAAAAGAAACACTCATTAGTTTGATCCTTACCTTCGGATTTGTCCACTCGAAAAATTAGATCAGAAGGGCCCGAAAACTTGTTACGTCTACCACTCTCTAGCACGTGATGCGAACTGAGTAAGCTGCCTACCGCGGATGTTACCGGCAAACAGCTAGCGTATGACGTCACTGAAACCGCCATCACGCGTATTGTTTTCGAATTAAAGGGGTGACTCCCATTGCCAACTGACTCCCATTGCCTACATCTCCCTATATGTTAAAGTCCAACGCCAGAATACACATGTCAGTTTCAATGCGCCATCTATGAAGATTTTGATTATATACTCGTATGTTAATCTCTAAGATTAATCTATATAATCTACATACTAACGCCATCTATGAAGATTTATTTTTATTAAGCATTCGTCTCTATTGAGATACAATTAAATCATGAATTGATAACCCGCAATGGGTGAAATCCAGTATTCGTATACATGTAGGTATATGTATACATTCAAAAAAACATTTTCTAATAAAATGAAATTAGTTTTGTTGAATTCATGTGGGCTTGGATATACTATATATAATAAATAAGTGATATCTTTGAAATTCCTTTCTGCCATGTTTATTGCGTACATTTTATTGTAACTTCGTAATACTGTTACGTAGTCATAGAGGTAAATTACCCTTTCGGGATGACAATCGCGACACATATTTTTTGGCCATTGTGCATATTTTATCATTGTATATAAATAACGCCATGTTTTATTCATAACCCTTATGGTGTTAATATTCAATGAAATAATGACATCGCTTATTGTACTCGGATTTTCCTAAATAATTTAACATTTCCCACATTACAAAATAGGAAAAAATCTATTGTCACGCTTTGGAAATTCGTATACAGTCCGAGGAAGTCAATCATATCATTAAATTAGTGTGTATTTTTCCCTGATTATTCATCATCATAATCATCGGAAGAGTTTTCAGGGATCCCAATGTGCTCAGAGTCCTATACAACGCATTGGTCCGGAGCAGACTCGAAAGTGGTTATTATTATATTATTAAAGCGAGATATTCCGTTATGCTGGAGAGGGTTCAGAAAAAATTTCTTAGGTATCTCTACATGAGGGAGTATGGTAGTTATCCGTGACTCTATCTCGCGGCATTTCTTTTGGGAATGTTCGGAACCAATTCTCTACAGCTTCGAAGAGATGGACATCTAATAACCCATTTCTTCAGATTAATTAGGAGATACTTCGAGAACTCGGCCGTACTGGAGGATGTTGGTATTTTTGTCCCCGATAGATATCTCCGACAGCGACAGCACAGATTGTTTAACCTACCGGCCGGCCGCCAGAACCAATCTGCCTCTGGTGACACCGGTGGGAAGAGCAATTAGTCTGCTGAACGCGGTCTCCTCGGAGATCGACGTCTTTCAAGTTAATGAAAGTACGTTCAGGGGACAAATACTCTTGACTTTGGAAAGTATCTTGTCTTCCTAATGTCGAACCATTACTAATGCGTTCCTGGTATTATGTTGTATTTTTATAATATTTTACACATACTCAATAGATGCCTTAAATATTTATGCTGTTTGTGATGTCTTTTGAGTAAATAAACTGATTTGATTTGATTTGATCATCAGCCTTTAGCTATCCATGGTAGCTATCCGTGGCTCTATCCCACAGCATTTCTTTTGAGAATGCTTGGGGCCAACTCTCTGCAGCTTCGAAGAGATGGGCATCTCATTACCCATTTCTTTAGATTACTCAGGGGATATTTCAAGAACTCAGCCGTGCTGGAGGGTGTTCGGCTTTTTGTCCCTGATAGATAATTAATCTGCTGAACGCGGCCTCCACGGAGATCGACGCCTTTCATACTAGTGAAAGTACGTTCAGAAGGCAAACACTCTTAATTCTGGAGAGTATACTGTCTTCCTAATGTTGAACCATCTCTCATGCGTTTCTGGTAGTATACTATACACAATATATTATTTTACTGTTCTCAATAGATGCCTTAAAAATTAATTTTGTAATGTCTGTTGATGAAATAAACTGATTTGATTTGATTTAGTCGTCCAGTGGTGAATATAGGCCTCCCTTCCCGACTTCCACAACTCTCTATCTCTCGCCGCTCTGTGCCACTATCCTCCTGCTACTCTCTTGATGCCATCTGGCTTGTGTTCTGCCAGGATTTATGGCCGGTTTTCGGTCGCCACTCCAGGGTGCGTCTTGTCCACCGATCATCCGTTGTCCTCGCTATATGGCCGGCCCAATTCCACTTCAACGAGGCTGTTTTGCACGCTACGTCCGCAACTTTGGTCCTTTCTCTGGTCCATTCATTTCGCTTCCTGTTTCGCAGACTGATGTTTAACATCCTTCCCTCCATTTCTTGCTGGGTCACTTGGAGTTTATTGCTGATTATTACTCAGAGATAATATAATAAATTGATTTACACCTTATTTTGCTAAAAGAATAAGCACTTGTTTGATTATCCGGAAAGTTAACACTGAAAATCATTGTTTTTTTTAGTTAGAAATTTTATTCTGGATTTTAAATTATTTTTCTCGGCGTATTTCTAAGCTATAATATATATCTTTATCATCAGGGAACTATGTAAACCGATGATGAAGTTATATTTGAAACAATCGGGTGGTGGTCTAGGGGATAGAACGCTTGGCTCCTGATCCAGGGGACATGGGTTCAAGCCTGGACACGACCAGATTCCTTCTTCATAATAATGAGCTATTTTCTGCTCACATTGAAGATTGTAAAATAAATTCTAATAACATTGATTAAAATCCTTGGTATTAGTCTTTTTTTAAAATAAAAATAAAAAATGCAGAGAAAAATATATTTAAAAGGGTAGAAGCAGTTAATTTATTAATTTCTAATTCAATTATTAATTTCTAATTAAAAAAAAAATTATCAATTGATCATCATCATCATCAGCCTATATCCGTCCACTCCTGGACGTAGACCTCCTCCATCTGCTTCCATGTCTGTCGATCCTGGGCAACACGCATCCATATCGTACCGTTGGTCTCTTTAATGTCGTCCCTCCATCGAAGTTGAGGACGTCCTAGGTTTCCGGTTGCAGTTCTAGGACACCAGCAAAGGAGGCGTTTTGTCCATCTATTGTTAGAGCTGCCATGTCCGACACTCCTGTTCTGGCTCTAATAGTGGTGTTTCTCATTCTATCCGCTGTACTGATTCCCAACATTGCTCATTCCATCGCTCTTAGTCCAAATATTCATTTATTTGCACTTTTCTGAGACAATGTTATGGTTTCAAACCTATGAGATAACATCGGTAGGACGCAGTAGAAAACTTTCCGTTTAAGGTTGGTGGGGGTTCGTGGATTTTTCAATATATGATCTAATTTACGGAAGGCAACCCAACCCAAACCAATTCTTCGGACGATTGTCGTGGTTTAATTTTCTCTACTCAGTATTATTTTAAGGCCCAAATATATATATATAATAATGAATCAACCATTTCGATTACGGTGTAATTTATTATGATCAGTACTGGAGTACGTGCCATGATTTTTGTTTTCGCAAAATTCATGCATAATCCTATTTTCTTTGATGTTTTATTTAGTTCTTCCAACATCGCGGATATTTGCTCAGGGTACTGCTAATTAGCAATATGTCATCCGCATTGATGTACGGCTGCGAGACATGGTGCCTATCCGAAAGGGATAAGCGGAGACTAGAGGCTTTTGAGATGTGGTCCTATAGAAGACTCTTTGGAATTTCCTGGAGAGACCACATCACGAATGAGGAAGTTCTTCAAGGAATCGAAGGAGGAAGGCACCTGCTTAGGACCTTGTCCGAAAGGCGTGCAAGATGGATCGGCCATGTAATACGTCAAGAAGGTCTCTTGCATGCCATAATGGAGGGTATGGTCGAGGGGACAAACTCAAGGGGACGCCCACGCCGAGAGTACCTGGAGGACCTGTTGGTGGACGTGCGCTGCTCATCATATGCAGATTTCAAAAGAGCCGCACAAGACAGGGAAGAATGGAAGAGAATAATAGAGGAAATTGCTGCAAACCAATCCCAGGATTGAAACCAGAGAAGAAGAGAAGAAGTCATCCGCAAACCGTAAATGATTGAGGTATTTTCCATCTATGAGTATTCCTCTGTCAAGCCAATTTAATTCTTGAGAAATATATTCCAATATTCCAGGGTGAGAGTGAATAATTTGGTGACTGATTTATAACATTTTTTCATTTCCCGCGCTTTATAGGTGTAAGTACCTTTATTTAATATTTTTTGATCTGGTAACATTTTCGGTTAACAGAAAACTGAGAAAACAGAACGCTTCTCCGCCATTTTAAAAATTTGCAGCGTTGAAGTGTGCCCGCTGTCAAATATCAATAAACTAATTAATAGTTTAGTTAGTGAAATATACTGATATTTCCAAATCACATTTTGGCAGCTCACGATTAAGTTATTCAAGGTTAATAATATGATTACCTTTTCTGTATGAACACGTAAATCAACACTTTACTCTAATTTCATGCAAATTTTGTTGTTGGCGGTTTCTCGTTTGTTTGGCTGTTGAATCAATAAAATCTTACTGAATCGTGTTATTTTTACTAAACACAATCCACATGAGGCTATATAGTGAGATTTAGTAAGATTCATGTTTAATTTGTTAACTGTGTATCGTCATTTTCGGCATTGGTATTCTAACCTCTAGCGTCATTGCCAAAAATAATTAATCCTGCCTCAACCACTCTGTTTCTTTTAAATTTAATTACCTATAATAAATATCACCACAGCTTTAATTGGTTTAAAAGTCGTTTGAATGCTAATCTTGTGCGTGTGCATTTTTTAAGGTATCTGAAACATATAAGTGACCAGAATGGATGGTCCACCTCGAGGAATGCGTCCCCGGGGGCCTCCTGGAATGGGGGGCCCAATGAGAGGAAGAGGGGGCTTTGATAGAGGAAGGTAAACACATTGTTCAATATTCAAAATTAAATATTTTATACGTTATTGTTCTGTAATTTTTCAACGGAGATGGCAGTGCACAATGGTGTTCTTGTGACGACCCTTATACATGGAAGTGAAACATGGAACTGGTAGAATAAGGATTAGAGTAGAATAAATAAAGTAGAAATGAGATTTCTTAGACTGATTTGCGATAGATCTATATACAGGCGTCAAATGAAAATGTAAGAAGTGAATGCAGTGCAAATAAAAGTGTTATGACAAAAATAATGATAGGATCATTAAGATGGTTTGAACACGTGGAAAGAATGGTAAATAAAGTATATCTTAACGGTGTAAACGGAGCTAGAAATAGGAGGAACGAAAATGACGTGGCACGATCAAATAAATCAAATCTTGAATGTCAGCCATGTAGGGAGTCGGGGAAATCGATGTGTGTGCATGACACGATGTATGAATGTTGAGGAATCAAGATAAATATGTCAATAAAGAACATTGGCGGTCCATTTTTTCTACCTACACATTCGGGGAGACGCACAAGAATTAGTTATTAAAATTGGATTATTATTGATATCTGTTTTCTAAATATTTGATAATACTCGAGCAAGGTGAAACATGTCATTCCCATAAAATATAATGAAACTTGTATAAAACAGATGTTTTCATCGGCGGCACCAGAAACAACACTGTAAGAAGAAGATTTTTACTCAAGTGCGTACGTGATAGCGCAGAATGGTAGAGTCAATGTGTGCGTATCACGTACGTTCATATGCTTGGGGCTTTCCGGTCCACCAGGTCCACAATAGATTTACAGAATTACAGGATAAAAAAATGGTGAATTGTATGTATGAGGTATGCATGCGAAATGATCTGATGATGAATGTGAACAAGTCTAAGGTAATGATTTTTGAAAAGGAAGAAACCACGACAGTCTGCAACATTAGCGTGAATGGTGAAAATTTGGAGCAAGTAGTTGAGTTCGTGTATTTAGGTAGTATGTTTACAGTGGAGAGGGATATTGAAAGAAGGGTTGGGGCAGGCAACAAAGTGAATGGTGCACTTAACCTTTTAAATGCCAGTATGTAGAAGTGAAGCTGTACCCAGCAGGCCATGAATTTTTAATCAAAATAAATCATTTTTAAATCTTATTTTTATAAATTAAAAACATTATACCTTGAAAGGATATTTACATGACTTACCAAATTTATTCAATGTGCGACGTATTTGCTTCCCTTCACTTAGATAAACGTATTTTAATTTTTCAGAAAATGTCAGGGTTGTCACAACTTGTCACATTTGACACATATGTATTAAGATCGATTGTTTTTTTTTTTTATTGTAAACTAATATTTTTTTTTGTTGAAAAAAAAATTAAAAGTCTTCTAATGTATGGTATTGTTCGAAACACGGTTCAATGCAGAGAGCCACTTTGCACTGCTTGCACTGATACCTCGATTCTTTCCTTTTCTTTTTTGATAGGCATACTACACATCTGGCCGTAGGAGCTGCTTTTTTTGCAGTTGGAGGTAGTTTGTCCATAAAGTGCCTTTCGGTTAGACGTGATGGCAGATCCGCCTTTCTTTTCCTATGGGTACATTTCGAGGGTATATTAGGATTGTGTTGTTGGATCAGTTGCCTTATCACCTCCATCTGAAACTGTGCTAGCGGCACACGTTTTCCTGTTTTTTGTCGGTGAAGTAAATGGGCATTCAGTAATGCTAGGTCCATTAGGTGAAAGAATATTTTTTTATACCACCTCATTGTCTTCCGCGATGAGTGGACACTCGACAAAACCATATCAGATTGGTCAACTGCACCCATGTTCTTGTTATAGTCTTGAACACTTTCAGGTTTGATTATTGGTTCATTCCGGTATGTGGTTTTGCCTGTTTCGGTTAGAATAGGTGTATGAAGAGTTGTGAGCATACAAACCTCCCTTTTATCCTTCCAAATTTGGGTCGAAATGGTGTCGGTATGAAAAGTTTTCATTTCCCCCTTCTTCAGTTTTTCAGTGAACTTTGGCATACCTTTTCCATTTCTTCTTACAGTACCACAAGCATTCGTTTTCCGATCATGGAGCCTTTGGAGTAAAAGAGGACTAGTGTACCAGTTATCAATGTATTGTGTATGTCCCCTATCCAATTATGGCTCCATGAGTGTCATGACTAAGCTCCTCGATATGCCTACATGTGGATGTGGTACATATTCTGTCGTTTTCCTAGTGTAAATAATGAAGTTCAGAACATATCCCGTAGCACAGTCACACATTACAAAAAATTTAATCCCAAAACGCCTCGCTTTTGATGGAATATATTGCCTAAATGACAGTCTGCCTTTGAATAGAAGCAAACTTTCATCAATGCAAATATTCATGTAAGGATACATATACTCTCCAAATTATCCACTATGTACCTTATTTTGAACATTTTGTCCCCACCTGTTTGCTGAGTGTTGTCACTAAAGTGGAGCATGCGAAGGAAATCTATTTGGAGACATGGTATCTGAATATATGGGGGAGTAAAGTAGAATGTCAGTTGACCAGTGGTCTTGAATTTTATTTCTCCAATTGCAGGCCATCAAGTGACACAAAGCCAATTGTTGTGTCAGTCCATTGTTTTAGCCTCCAAGACAACTCATTGCAGTTGCTCTTGACATATTGGTACTGCTTATTTGTCTCATCACAGATGTAACTCATTAGGGTATTAGACATGAAAAGTTTGAAGAAGTCTACTTCCCTGGTTCCAAAATTTTCAATATTGGAACCTGAACTTGCACAATCGAAAGTATTAACTTTGGGAATAAAATCATCAGTTTTCCAATCGAAAACTGGCATGGATTCGTCGATTAGAGAAATATCAGGAAAATCTTGTTCGTCATCACTAATCTCAAAATCGACATCACTGTCATCGGAATCCGCAGTACGGCCGGCATCTTCCATGAAATCTTCATCCAGTTGTTCATGTCCAGATGTATTTGGTTCACCCTCCATTGTCGGCGGTCACAATAATTTAGGTAAATCAAAAACACAGAAAACACATAGAGCAGAGTTGAAACACGAAAAACACAGTAAAGAAATATACAAACAACACAGAAAACACACAAACAAGTTAAAAAATTGATAATTGTTCTGCACAAGTATCGAAAACTAACAAAAATCAAAAAATCATAATAAAATTATTGACGCGCGACAGATATCGGCAATATACGCGCGAAAATTGACAACCCTATTTTAGTGACTCTGTTGTCTGTCAAACGAAGCGCGTGGGTAGATCTCTATAAAATCGATATTATCAGAAAACTGTAATTTCATCTGTTTAGTGAAGTACTACAAAATCATCCCAATAGATGTCTCTGTGTGTTCCATATTTTAAATTAATAAAAAAACGGGACATATGTATGATACAGAGGCTCAAAGAAGAGCGAGATATCTCGCTTTTTTTCTATGGCCGGCCTGCTGGGTACGGCCAAGAATGCGAGATATCTCGCTCTTGGCACAGAAGCGGTTAAAGTTGTCATCGCAAACAAAAACCTATCTCAAAAAGCTAGAATGGCAGTGCACAATGGTGTTCTTCTACCGACCCTTATGTATGGAAGCGAAGCATGGAACTGGCAAAAGAAGGATGAAAGTAGAATAAATGCAGTTGAAATGAGATCTCTTAGAAGAATGTGTGGATACTCTGTGTATGATAGAGTGCCGAATGAAAATATAAGAAGTGAATGCTGTGCGAATGATGGTGTCATGAACAAAATAATGAAAGGATCATTAAGATGGTTTGGACATATTGAAAGAATGAATGAAGAAAGAATGGTAAAAAAATTATATGTTAATGATGTAAATGGAACCAGAAATAGAGGAAGACCGAGGAAAACGTGGCACGATCAAATAAATCAAATATTGAGTGTCGGCCATGTAAGGAGTCAGAGAAATCGACGCGCGTGCATGACACGATGTATGAATGTTGAAGCGAGAGAAATATGTCAGGAAAGAAAGGTGTGACAGTCCATTCTTTCTGCCTACCCCTTCAGGGAGACGGCGTGATGGTTAGTTAATTAGTTAGTTAAAAATACATCCAGGATTTTTTTAAATAAAACTATTTGTTTACAATATTTATTTATTTTGAATGTATGAAATAATGCTCTAATTATTACATTTTATATACAAATAGTTCGAATTCTATGTTCACTTCCTTCATATATTCTTCATTACTACTTTCAAACTCGTTGTCAACGCGTTTTTTGTAATTCTAGGCATTTTAAGAGGTTGGAATTTTTAGAATAATTGTAATTATCGGTAATAATTATTATCAAGTTGTTTGCACGTGCACTGGTCGAGTGTAACTGATGCCGGCGGCTGGACATCCGAGTGACACGTACCGAGCCAGCCCCATAAAACAAACCTTTTGTATCATTCTCAGATAGAATGTTACATATTCCAATGTTCATAAAAAAACATTGAATCCTCTTCCCAGTATACGGCTTCACTGAATACAAGCGAGAAAAAAATATGTTTGCTTGTATTTTGACACTAAACTGATGAAGAACAAAAATGTCGAATGACATTCGACATAGGACTCACTGGAATAAAGTCGATGTCGAATATCATTCGACATAGGACCAGAAAGGGTTTAAATAAGACATATTTTGAGTATCATCCTAGATTTTTTTTTTTTTTTTTTAAAAAAAAAGACTACCAAGGATTTTAATCAATGATATTAGAATTTATTTTACAATCTTCAATGTGAGCAGAAAATAGCTCATTATTATGAAGAAGGAATCTGGTCGTGTCCAGGCTTGAACCCATGTCCCCTGGATCAGGAGCCAGGAATGATTACTTGGAAATGTTTTGCGATGAAATTAATTGAATGTTGTTATTATAGGGGAATGGGGATGCGTGGGCGCCCAGGGCCCCCCATGCGTCCGATGATGCGGGGTTTCCCACCCATGCGTGGCTTCGGGCCACCGAGACCACCCCCGCCTGGCATGGGTTTTCGGGGCCCCTTCCCACCCCCCGGGCCTCCACGCCCACCGGGTCCTGGCTATGGCCCACAGGGCCCCGGGCCCCACCCCGTTCCCACCATAGAAACGAGGGGGCCACCACAAAACCGTAAGTTGCATATACATTTTTAAACCAACATTTTACAGCTTTCTTTACTTTCAACATCAGCCTGTATCCGTCCACTCCTGGGTGTAGGCCTCCTTCCATCTGTTTCCGTATGTTTCGATTCATTCGGCAACACACATCCATGTCTTAGCTGCGGTCTTTCTAATGTCCTTCCATCAAAGATAGGTATATTCTAGGGAGTATAACTATTATCCTTTTTTGTACACCTCACTATTTCTCACAGAAATGTTGGATTTCAACACTTTTGAAACTCGTCGAATGATCTTTCTAGGTAAGCATTTTGTTAAACTACTATCCGGAGGTATTTACAATCCAGGAATACTGAGAGAACTAAATCTATACGTTCCCCATATCTATAGCAGAGCAAGGGGGCATATATTATTTTATGCCCCAAATTGCCACACAGAGGCCCTTCGAAGTTCTCCTGTATTGAAAGCGATTCGTCTTTCGAAATGAGATGGATAATGCAAAAGAGATAGACCTCTTTGGATGCAATTATGGCGAATTTGTGAATATCCTTACGATAAGGGCAGCTAGGAAATAACTGGCATATTCCTATTCATAAGGTTCTATGTATATTTCCTTTCCTTTCCTTTTCCTGATATTAATTTTTTTCACCTTTTACGTCGATTTGGCTTGCGCTGTAATGATGTAAGGAGTTTTTTCAACAAAATAATAATAATAATAATTCTAGGTTTCGGGTAACAATTCTAGGATGTCGGCAAAGGAGGGGTTTTGTCCATGTTTTGTCAGTTGCAAGTGGACATGGCCTTCCCAGCGCCATGCTTTCTTTGCTCATGATAATAATTTTTGTAATGTAATCACCTCAAGGGCTCATTGAGACATATTTTAAATCTAAATTGAACGCTGTATCTGATATTTGCGAAAGATTTGAAAAAATATTTAGTAAAAATGATTGTATTAACTGGGTTTTTTTAATTAGGGTGTTTGGAAGATAAAAAGGATAGATTTTTCAACTCAGAACTGAAATCTGTCAGATCATTTATGCACTTAAGATCCTTGCTAGTGTTTATCTCAAGGATCATAGTGTTTATATTTGTTACCTTTTTTAAAAGATAAAATTTTGGGGTTTGGAAAGTAATTTTGTGTTTTTTTTTTATGAAAATGAAAGATCCACGCTCATAAAATGTTTTCTTCTTTGATCTCATTTGAAGTTAAGCTTTTACCGTCTAAGAAAAATTGTAGAGACCGGAACAAATAATAATCAGAAAGTGCCAGATCTGGAGAATATGGTGGGTGTGGCAGTATATCCCATCCAAGCTGTAAAAGCTTTTTGCGAGTTAACAATCCCGAATGAGGTCTCGCATTTTCTTGGTGGAACACTATACCTTTTCTATTGATCGATTCTGACCTTTTCTGTTTAAGTGAATCATTCAACACTTCAGAATTGATCGTTGCGTTGTCTGGTAGAAGCTAAAAAAAAAATATTCTGATGATATTGCTCCAAACAGATAGCATTATATTTTTTGATGAATATCGACTTTCGAAGTGCTTTGAGCCAGTTCATCATTTTTACTCCATGATCTTTTGCATTTAACATTGTTGTAGACAACCCATTTCTCGTCTTGACGTTATAGAGGCAAATCACAGACGTCAACGCGACGATACGAAAGACGTCGATTTCAGAAGAGATGGAGTTCAGCAGACTAATTGATCTCATTTCTACTACATTTATTCTACTTTCATTCTTCTGTTTACCAGTTCCGTGCTTCACATCCATGTATAAGGGTCGGTACAAGAGTACCTCCTATATTTGTGATCATTTCTCATTTAAACTATTATTAATTGTTTGGTCTTATCCAGGTGATCAGCGAGGAGGGTTTGGCGGAAGGAACATGGGCAACTTCCGAGGGAATCGTGGTAGAGGAGACTTCGGACCCAGGGGAATGAACCGCGGCGGTCCTAGAGGTACGTAATTTTCTAATAATTAAATTTATTGTAAGTTAAGGAATTAACACTATGAAAATATTATTGGGAATGGGAACTTGGAAGACTAAAAATAGAAAGGGTATTTAAGGAGAAAGGAGTGAATGGAGGAATCTGATTATTAATGTTGTTTTCTCCCAATTTCACCGACTTGAGGATTTCCTAAGATTCTAGTTTGTTTAATGTACTGCAGTTATTAATTATAATTAATAATAATTGTTTGGTATTCTATCATATCGTTTTCCTGCACATTCTTCTCGGTGATATAAGGCATTTATCCTACTTTCATCCTTTTTTTGCCAGCTCCAAGCTTCGATTTCATAAATAAGGGTTGGCGCTGGAACTTCATTATGTACTGCCATTTTTGCTTTAGTTATTAGTTATATTTCTATATTATTATTCTTCTTCTTAAAGTGCCCTGTCAGGTTCCCCCCGACGTTGGCGATCACTCTGGTAAACTCTTCCCTATCCTGCGCTGTCCGGAATAGCTCCTCCACAGTTTCGATTCCCGTCCATTCACTCACATTGCGCAGCCAAGAGATCTGCCTTCTCCCTGCCCCCCTGCGGCCCTCTATTTTTCCCTTCAAAATTATATATCTATATTATTAATGAAATAATATATTTTTTTAACTTTTGATATTTGATATTGATCATGAAAGGAGGTCCGGGGCGGTTCAACCAGGGACCGGGCAACCGTCCGATGGGTCCCAACGGGGACGGGCCTCCGCAGTTGCCCCCGCCCCAGCAGCATAACAACCACGGCAACCAGCAGTCGCAGCCGCCGCCGCAGCAACCCCCGCCGCGTCAAGAGCCCCCGCCTCCACAACAGCCCTCTCAGCAGCAACAACAACAGATGTTGAAGAAGCCGCCGAAGCCGCAGCAGAGCCCTTCCAAGAATAATGTACCCCTGACCGGGGGGCCCGCTCCCATCAACAACAAGAGGCCGATGAACAGCAATAACGGGATGGGTCAAGGTGGAATGGGTCACGGTGGGATGGGTCAGAATAAGAGGCCGCGCAGGGATCAGCAGCCATATCGACCACCGTCACATCAGATGGTTAGTATTCTGCAGTGTTTTATATCATACTAATGGAGAAGTTGGGTTTCATCATTAGAATGATAGGGTTTTCGAAGATCCCACTTCACGGAATGGCTCCAGCCTATATAACTGATCTCGGTATTATTATTATTTTATGTTTTTAATTGAAATTTCTTGGTAGAAGTTTATTTTAAATAATGAAAACAAAAATAATTTTATACAAAATTTCTTTATTATGTATTCAGTGTGTTTATGTTTCACCGGTTTCGGCAGCTTGCTGCCATCTTCTGGTCAAGAGACCACCAGAAGATAATAATAATAATTAATTGGATAATTTATAAAGCGCCGTTTTTATGAATTAATCATTTCAAGGGCGCTGTGAGATGCGCCGTATGCCGGCAATCACGTTTCTACTGCGCCGACTCATTGTCAAGCGCGCGCAACTCGCATATTTTGAATATTTTTGACATAAATTGCGGGGGGGAAATGTAACAGCGGGTAAAAAATGTACTAAAATATATTGGGACTGAAAAAATTTAACGCAAGTAGCGGGAAAACGTTAAATATGGGGATGTGAAATCTGGGTTTCATTGTATTTTTAATACTCCTAAAATAAAATGGCATATTCTGTATATCTTAAAAGGATGAAATAAATATTGGTCCTGCTTAAAGGAATGGAGGAAAACATGTCATGACCAAATTAATCAGATTTTAATGGTTGGCCATGTTAGAAGTCGAAGGATTCGACTATACGACTTGCTGTATGAAAGTGGAGGAAGCTTAAGAGATGTGTTCGGATAGACTAGTGTAGCAGCCTATTTCTCTCTCCCAGCGAATGGTTTGTGTTTGTTTAATTAATATATTTGTGATTCTTTCAGCAACAACCGCCCCCGCATCACCAGCAGCCGCCACCGCAGCAACAGCCACCTGCCAATGGTTACAACCACCAAAAGTAAGCCTCATTTTAATCTTATCATCTCACTTCTGTAGATCTACTAAGGATAGATAACCTTCGTGGCAAGAGTATTGACTGGCACACCGAAGGTCCCGGGATCGATTCCCAACGATGACTGTGTGATTGTCACATTGTCTTTGGTCTGGTGTAGAATTCTCATGACAATAAAGTCGCGAAAATTATATAAATTTTTCTTTTATGTGGAGAGTTTTGACAACTGTTAAAATTAATTTTCGTGATTTTTTTGAACATTTATGTGCATTTGTTCCAATGTCAATTTGAATAATTTCTTTGATAACATTTTGAAGTTCTTGCTGGAGTTGGATTGTTTTTTTTTTTTTTTTTTTTTTTTATTTAATTTTTTTTTTTAAAAACCCAATTGGGTTATATGGTTACATTTCTAGATCCTACCACTAATTATGTACTGCTTCAGACACTTCTTATATTGAGTTGTAGTGAGATTCCTTGTGTCTTTAGGTAGTTCATTGTAAAGTTTCAGTCCATTGTTCAATATCCTTGATTGTCCTGTCTTAGTTCGTGCAATCGGTAAGTGATATCTGTCACAATTCCTGGTCCAGTGTCTGTGTATGTCTGAATTTTTAGTTAATTTGTAGGTGCTGTCTGTTGGCTTTTCCATGGTCACTCTGTGTACAATTTTTAAGGTCTCATATTTGGTCAGGTCTGATATGTCCATTTGTTTAGTTTGTCTGTAAACTTGTATGGTTGGGGTATGGTAGTCAATGTTATATGCTAGTTTTATTATTTTATTTTGTTGTCTTTGGAGTCTGGAGATGTCCTTTTGGTTTCCTGTCCCCCAGAAGGGAATCATATATGTCAGTCGGCTTTTTACATACGCTTCGTACATCATAACTTTTTCCCTTCTTGGTATGTAATTCTGTATTTTGTAGAAGAGGGAGTATAGCGATGCTAACTTGTCTGTTAGGTTGTCTATGTGTTTTGTCCATTTTAGTTGTCTGTCCATTGTTAGTCCTAGGTACTTTACATAGTCGAGTTCGGTTATTGCGTCATTTTTTATTTTTATACACATGTTATGGTTTTTCTTGCTTGTTTCAAAGTGTATAATGTTACACTTTTTTACATTTAAGGTCAGGTAGTTGTTGGTTGTCCAGTTGGTTAGTGTCTCTATATCTATGTTCATTTGTTTACAGGTCTCATTGTCGTTGTCGTTTTTGTAAAATATAGCAAGGTCGTCTGCGTACATAATTATTTTCCCTGTCATTTTGTATCTTGTTATGTCGTTAATGTAAAGTATGTAAAGTAGTGGTCCCAGGATGGACCCTTGTGGCACACCAAATTCTGTCATTGTTTTGTTGCTGGTCATTCCTGACACAACTGTGTATTGTTTTCTTTGGGTGAGGTAGCATTTGAACGTGTTGTACGCCTTGCCCCTCACCCCTGCGGATGTCAGTTTGTCAAGTAGTGTGTCCAGATGTACGGTATCAAAAGCTTTTTTGAAGTCCAGTATTAGTCCTGTTATGCATTCGCCCGCATCCAGTGCTGACTGAATGTAGTTACATATGTTGGTGATAGCTGTTGCTGTTCCCTTCTGTTCTTGGAATCCATATTGCTCTTTAGCTATGTAGTTGAATGCTTTGAGGTGCTGGTACAGTCTTTTGTGAAGTATTCTTTCTGTTAACTTTGCAAATACTGTCAGATTTGCGATCGGTCGGTAGTTTGATGGTTGGTTTTTTTCACCGTCTTTGTACACAGGTGTGATTCTTGCAGTTTTCAGCTCTTCTGGGAAAGTTCCCTCTTTCATATTTTTGTTATCGTGGGCAATATAAGTTCAGATATGGATTTGACTGTTGCTATCTTTATTCCGTCGTATCCTGGAGCTGTGTTATTTTTCATCTGGTTTATTATTTGTCTTATTTCTTCTTCTGTCGTAGGTCTCAAGAAAAGCTCCCCGTCCACTTCGGGTGGTCTGAACCGTGCTGGTTCGGAGATTACAATTTCGCTAGCCAGTTTTGCTCCGATTCTTGTATAGTAATGATTTATAATTTCGGCTATTTCAGCTGCGTCCGTTGTCTCGGATCCGTCATCCTTTTTAAGTTTAGATACATTGGGCTTTGGTGTACAGTTCTCTGACGTTATGTTTTTGATCTCCTTCCATATTTTGTGACTGTTTCCATTTGCTTCATTTATACGCGATGCGTAGTGGTCCTTTTTTGCTTTCTTAATACTTTTTCTTATGTTAGCTTGTATGAGTTTAAATTCGTCTACGAGATTATGCTGGTTGCTCATTTTTTTGTAGAGGTAGTTTCTTTTCTCTATTTTGTTATAGATATCCTTCGTCATCCAGCCCTCTTTAAGCGATGTAGTATATTTTCTGTTCCTGCTCGTAGTGTGTTTCTTCAGTTCCTCCCTTATTATGTCTTGAAGCGCTTTGAAGGTTCCTGGTTCTTCTTTCTGTATTCTTTCTCCTAGGCTTTCTTTTAGTTTGTTGTAGTTAATTTTCTTTGCGGTATATTGTTGATGTTTTATTCTCTGTCTGGGTATGGTTTTTAGTTCAATATTTATTCCTCTGTGGTCGCTCAGTGGTGTGTCGAATAGTTCAAGTATCGTTGAATCAGCTATTTCCTGGTTTGTCATTACATGGTCAATTATGGTATTTTTTCCTCTGTCATTTTTCCGTGTATAATCATTTTCTTTTATTGAGTTGATAAATCCAAGATCATTTCCTTTGATTGTATTGATATAGTCCTTTGTGAGTTTATCACTGGAAAGCAGGTTGATGTTAAGGTCCCCTATTATGATCTCACATTTTGCACTCCTCTGTTCACCCGTTAACATTCTGTCTAAGTATTCTATGTATTCCTTTTTATTGCTGGTTCCTGGTTGTCTGTAGATTGCATTTATTGTAAGATCTATTTCATTTATATGTACTTTCAGAAGGTTGTTGTTGCTTAGGAATGTTTCTTCTTTTATAGTTTTGAAGTCTATTTGTGTTCTGATGTAAATAGCTACCCCTCCACCTCTGCCATTCCTACAGGAGTGCACTCCTGTGTAGTTGTTTAGATTATACAGTTTACTTTCACTATCACTGAGCCAGGTTTCAGTCAAGACGACTACATGTGGTTGGTACTCTAGATTTGTGATATATATGTTTAGTTCGTCAATTTTTGATTTTAACCCTCTTATATTCATGTACATTATTTTTAGGTTTTCCATTTTCTTCACAAAAAAGACAGTTTGTTTTTTTCTTGTTCTACTTTTTTCAGGTAAACCGGGCAATCAAAACTCCAAGCTGCATGATTAGAATCGAGTTTGGTTTTGATAATTTTTGTTGTTTCTTCACAATTTATGCATTTATGTTCATGTGTTTCGGCTTTACAGTCTTTGGCCTTGTGGTCGCCCATACATTTTGGACAGGTCGGTTTGTCTTTTTTGCACTCATTTGCCTTGTGGTTGAATCTGTAGCAGTTGTAGCATCTTTTTATGTCTATGGCATCATACACTCTACATCTTTCCCATCCTATGTTTATTTTTTTGTTGTTCAACATTTTTTTATGTGTTTCGGAGTCCAGATCTAGGTAAATTGTACTACTTTTGCTGACAGGGTTCTTGTGGACATTAACAACTTTCATTATTCTTGCGTCATTATCTTCTAGGAAATCATTTTGGTATTTTATCTTTTCAATAATTTCATCTTCGGTGAAATCGTCTGTTACGTTAACTATTTTAATCCTTGGCAGACGTTCTTTTGGGATTCGGGTGTTGTATTTTTCTCCGATCTGTGTTTGAATTGCTTCAGTCGCTTTTTGTCTCTCTTTGCTTTTGCATTTTATTATTACTTTCCCTTTAGTCGCGCTTTGTATACCTATGATGCCAGAATTTATTGGATTGATATTGAGCTTTATTTCTTCCAGTGTTTTTTTAGTTGTCTGTGGTTCTTTCGGCTCTACTACAATCACTTCTTGGCCCTTATGCGCTTCTTCGGCAGTCTGATATTGTGTGAGGGATTTTAAAATGCGGTTTTCAGCCCTCACTTCTGCCATTTGTATTGTCATTACGTGTGTTTGGTTTAGAATTTCATTGCATTTGGGTAGTAGTTTGTTTATTTGCTCCTTAGTGAGCTTTGTTGTGGCATCCAAGATGCAATCTTGCAGTTCCTTTATTGCTATATTTGCTTTTAAGTTATATATTTCTACGTCCATTGTTTTTAATTTTTTTAATTTTTTTTTTAATTTTTTTTTTTTTTTTTTGTTATTTTTTTTTCAAAACAGATATTGTCTGTGGCCGCCTTGAGTCCATATCACCAGTTTGTTGTCTTTGGTTTGGTTGACGTTTTATATGAGTGATATCTATGTACTTAGACAAAAGTTTGTGTAGGTAGATTATTTTTAGATTATTTTTATATTGGTTTAAATATTTAATTTGTTGATACTTAGCTCCACCAACACTCACGGGTCCGTATTCACTCTCAAACTAACACGCACTAGGTAATTTGCACTTGTAGACAGCCCAGGACACTAGTTTCTTTTATTTTACGCGGAGCGATTTTGACACTTGAGTTATGTTGCACTTCCAAACTTCTTCTTCATCGCCTAATTACAGTTAATTAAAAGAATGGTGGAGACTTGGAATATGAATTAAATAAACACAATCCGGATCATTCCAGCTGACATGTGTACCATTTGTTATTTTATATTATTTGTTTTACATTTATTTTGTGGACATTGGACGATCGAAGTGTGCGCGGGAGATGCCTATTGGTGGCAATGAGGTTCACAACCCATCACACCACGTCTCCCACGGGGGCGAAAAGAGAAGGATGGAGTGCCGCATTGGTTAAAATGTAGCAGTCCATTCTTTCTACCTACCTCTCCGTAGTGATTGCGTGATGGTTAGTTAGTTAGTTTATAAAATCGTTTTCCAGTAATTGATCTTAGGACCTTCATCTCAGATGTTATTAGTAGAACCTTGGTTTGCACAGTGTCGGCCCGCGTCTCTTCAGCATATGTCATGATAGGTTGCACGCATGTCTTATCAATTCTGACCTTGCTGTCAATACGCATGTGCTTGTTCTTCCAGACCATATTCTTTAGACACCCAGACACGGCAGAGGCTTTACTGACTTGTTCTCTTACTTCGGTATAAATGTCGTTATGGCTGCAGATATCTACTCCCAAATAGCTGAAACTCATTACTTACTCCACAGGTATATCATCAACCGTCAGTTTATTGATAGGTCATTCCGGAAAATTAAAATAGTATCCCCTAACAGGTCTGATGGATGGATTGGTTCCCCGCATAAGTTTTTCTCCCTGCAGTTCTTGTTTATTCATTTATAGAATATGTCTCTTTTCCAGTAATCACAACTATCAAATCTATGATTCTGCCCCACCTGCGGCTGACTCCTACCCACCTCAACAGTATGGACATAGGTAACTACTTCTTCTATGGAACAATCCATATTTAAAAAATATATGTGGGCATATAAAAAATATCTGTTTTAGGATATCTGATATTTTATTGTCATAACAACAACTAACCATTATGCTGTTTCCCCGAAAGGATAGGAGCTTACTTCTCAAGCTTTCTAAACATTCATACATCATAACATACACGTTCGTAGATTTTTTCAACTTTTAACATGTCTGATCTTTAAAATTTGATTAATTTAACTAACTAACCATCACGCCGTTTCTCCGGAAGGGTAGGCAGAGAGGATGGATCACCACATTGTTCTATCCTGACATAATTCTCGCGCCTCTTCTATATTCACACATCGTGACATACACGCTCGTCGATTGTTCCTACTTCGAACATGGCCCCCTTTCAGTAATTGATTAATTTAGTTCATCCCATGTCTTTCTTGGCCTTCCTCAACTTATTTTTCCATTCACACTACTTGTATATATCTTTTTAACCATTCTTCTCTCATCCATTCGTTCCGTATGTCCAAACCATCTTAGTGACCCTTTCTTAATTTTATTTTTCATGCATTCTTCCGCCTTACATTCCTTTCTAACTTCATCATTAGATATTCTATCATACATTGTTTTTCTGCACGATTGCACGTCATACTACATAGGAAAAACAATGCGTAATTTTAACATAAGGATTAAAGTACATCTTTGATGCCTTTCTAATAATTTTTCGGAGTTTGCTAACCATTTAATTGAAAATAATCATACATTTAATAAAGAAAACGGTATTGAAATTTTGTATATTAATAATAAAAACCTAACTTTAAACAATTTAGAAATTAAAAAATCCATCAAAAATAATGAAAATATAATAAATAACCAATTAAATTTAAATTCAATTCCATGCTCGATATGTTCCCCTTACACCTCCCCTCTCCTCAATCCTAATTATACCCCTTCCACTCGATATGTTCCCGTTACATCTCCCCTCTCCTCAATTCTAATTATACCCCTTCCACTCGATATGTTCCCGTTACATCTACCCTCTCCTCAATCCTAATTATACCCCTTCCACTCGATATGTTCCCGTTACATCTCCCCTCTCGTCAATCCTAATTTTACCCCTTCCACTCTATATGTTCCCGTTACATCTCTCCTCTCCTCAATCCTAATTTTACCCCTTCCACTCTATATGTTCCCGTTACATCTCCCCTCTCCTCAATCCTAATTATACCCCTTCCACTTTTATACATAACTCGATCTCCATTTAGTATATAAGTGATGGCTAAGTGTTGTGATACAAAGTGTAATTATATTTATTTAAACATTAATGTCTCTTTATGTTACAGTGCCAACTATCAGAGCAGCCATAACTACCCGCCAGTGCAGTTTCCTGCACCGGTAGCAGCCCCCGTGTACTCCGCCCCGACCTATGCACCCCCCCAGCCCGCCCCCGTGACGCAGTCTCATCTTGCGTATGAGCCCGCTCCTCCTCAGCATTACGGGTTAGTACTCATTTGATCGCAAACAGCATAATTTTATTCGCAGTGAACTGCAAACCGATTTTAATGTATGAATCACTATCATGCACATCACACTGCAAGCAAATCTTCACGTTTCCTGGAATGCAGACTTGTGCCATTGGCGATCCAATGGATACTGAATTACAAGTGGCAATATTTGATATGATTTTAGTCATCCAGACTATAAAATCCAGATTTCCAGTTTATCAAATCAAATCAGTTTATTTTCTCAAAAGATATTACAAACAACAATTATAGTTTAAGGCATCTATTGAGAACAGGTAAAACATAAAAAATATATTATACCAGGAACGCATGAGAGATGGTTCGACATTATTAATACGAGATACTCTTTAAAGTCAAGAGTATTTGTCTTCTGAACGTACTTTCACGAATATGAAAGACATCGATCTCCGAAGCGTTCATGTTCAGCAGTTTTATTGCTCTCCCCACTGGCATCACCAGAGGCAGGTTGGTTCTGCATGCTGGGAGATAACACAGTCTGTGTTGACGCTGTCGAAGATAACCATCCGGAATATAAAGATGTATAGCCTCCAAGATGAAGGAATTCTCAAAAAATCCCCTGATAAGTCAATTTATAATAACCAGACGCCCAGTAACCCACAAATCCTGACTATAGAAAAAGATATCCAGATCATAAAAAACAGACACCCGTAAGGCAGACATCTCGACCATAAAACCAGACATCCAGACTATAAAAACCAGACACCCAGCAAGGCAAACAGTCAGACTATAAAAACCAGACACCCAGCAAGGCGAACATCCAGACTATAAGAACCAGACAGCTGGACTAGCTTTTAGGACACTTAGAGCTGCAAATTGGACAATGCCACCGATGAACCGGGGAGTATGGTGAAAATTTTTAGAGGAGGCCAAGACTCATAATCGGCTGTAGAGCCAGTGATAATGATATATTTTTAAACCAACTTGCCTCTGGTGATGCCAGTCAGGAGAGCAGTTAAATTTGATTGCTTCAGAGGTCAACATCTTTTAATCAATGAAGCAATGTTCATAAGGCAAATTACCTTTATTTTGTCTTCATATTGAACTTTGGCCACGTGAAGAGTCAGAGAAAATGACTTATGTGCATGACACTATGTATGAATGTTGAGGAAGCGAGGGAAGTTTGTCAAGAAACAACAGTGTGGCAATCCATTCTTTCTGTCTACCCCTTCGGAGAGACTTTATAACTGATTTATAACTGATACCAATTGTGAATAAGAAATTAATTAAAACAATGTTTTTTTTTTCACTTTTGAGTTTATTTTTCTCAACACGATTGAGCTTATATCGTTCTTCCGACATTGAAGGTGTAAAACCTTCGAAATATGTTGTGAAAAACAGGGTATTAATTCATAAAAAATTCGTCATTATGGAATTCCACAGTTTTGACACGTTAAGTTCATAAAAAAAGCTTATTTTTTTTTTACATAATGGCATTACAGGAATTAGAGAAATTCATTATTTTTTATAAGACAGTATTGCTACAGGAACTTAGAGTAACTTAGAACACTTATGTTTTTTTTTTTACCAGGAGCACATACACAGTGGCAGATGCTTCGGCATATCAAGAGCACCCGGCGTACGCGACTGCGCCACCGCCGTACGATTCCCCCGTCCCGCACTACGCCCCGCCCGCGGCCCCCCTGCAGTACACCCAGCCCCCGCTGTATCACCAGCCCCCTCCGCAGGCCGCATACCCTGCCTATGGTCAGTAATTTCACTAGCATATAACTCTATGCATTTATTTTATCGTTATTGGAAAACTCCAGGTGTTTATAAATAGGTGCCTTCGCTCAATATTCAAGATCTATTGGCCCCAAACAGTGTCAAATGCCGTTCTCTGGACCATGGCAGGCGAAAAGCCAATCAGAGATGTCGCTACACGTAAATAACTGTGGATCGGTCATACCCCGAAACGGAACCCAGCCTGCATCGCTCAGGACACACTAGACTGGTTTAACCATTCTTTGTCAGAGTTTCAGGTTATGATTATCATATGTTCTGGAACTAATTTATAATTTTTTTTACCTTCCAGATACATCCGGGTATGCCGCCGCTGTGGGATACACGGGAACAGGAGAAGCTCCCTCCTACTATTAAACGGTAAGTCCATCTACAACCTCACATCTCCACTATTAATTCCGCCTATTCCCGTCGATGTTCTGAAGCTGTCCAAAGTTTAGCATCGAGTTTATCTGATATATTTTGATTATAACCTCACATTTCAAGATACAATTGTTAACATAACATTAAACCTTTTTTCTTTTTGTATCAATTACAAAAAATTACATAATTGTAATAATATGTACCGTTGCTAGTTATTTAAAATAAAATGTTTTAAACTCAGTTTCCAAAATATTGAATACCTGAATCTTTTAAGCAATTTGTTGTAATTTTAATCTTATTAATACAAATGCAAACGAGAAGACGTTTTCTAGAAGTTTTATTATATTTTATTTGAATGACGTGTTTCGCATGTCTATAATAATAATAATAAGGCCCATTGTCCGTGAGTAGGAGCATAAGGAACCACAAAAATATTTAAGTCTGTCTTCTTTGCCATCTGGTGTGGCTATAAAGTTCTATTTTACATTGACAGACTTTGTCACACTCCGGACAAGGATATTCTACTCCGGTACCTGGCATGTAGCGACGACTCTTCTCCACTCCGCCCTCTCGGTTTCCAACTGCTCCCAGTCCATTTGTCTGTCTAACTAACTAACTATCACGCCATTTCTCCAGAGTGGTAACAAACCGTAATCGTAACATGCAAGCTCATCTATTTTCCGACTTTGAATGTGGCCGCCATTCAGTATTTGATTCATTTGGTCTTTGGCGCACTTAAAATATAAGTCATCAAAATAATAATAATATTTGAAGCAATACATATTTACGTAAAAAACATATTCTACAACTAGCAGATCCTACAAAGTTTCGCTATTGCTATATTTGAGTATGTGTATCATAATAAAAATAGGCAAAAACCCAGATGTCATCAAGAATGAGTAGAGAATATTTTGAATACAAGATAGCAGAGAGGAATACTTCCATTCTTCCTGAAAGAAATTCGAAATCACACGATGCGCATGCTATGCTTTCCTTGGTCTTCCACGGCATCTCTTTCCACTCACGCTGCTTGTATACTACATTTTAACCATTCTTCTCTCGTCCATTTGTTCCTTATTTGGTCGTTCGGTATTCTATCATATATCGTTTTCCCGCACATTCTTCTCAGTGATCTCATTTCTAAGGCATTTATTCTACTTTCATTATTTTCTCGTCAGCTTCAAGCTTCACTTCCATACGTAAGGGTTGGCACTGCAACTCCATTATGTACTGCCATGCCTTATCTACACTCATTAATGCAGTATGCAGGTTGTCCTGTCAGAGATTGTGGTTGTACTGTCAGAGATCTTAGGATAATTTACGAAAGTCGATTGACATTTCGTGCTCAGATCGAGAAGGTATGTTTTGTTGAAGATGCTGGGTTTTGTTCTTCGAACTGTTAGGGTTATCAGAGACACCCGGGTCCTAAGAACTCTATATAACTCTTTAGTCAGAAGCAGGCTCGAGGGAGGTGCCGTGATATGGCCGTGATGTGAGGCTCAGTATTCTCTCATGTTGGAGAGGGTTCAAAAGAAATTCTTGAGAGCCCTCTACATGAGGGAGTACGGGGTATATCCTTGGCTCTATCCAACGGCATTTCTCTTGGGTATGCTGGGGTATAACTCCCTCCAACTGAGGAGGGAATAATCTCTTGTACTGTCCTCTGCGCTTCCTTTTCCCTTTCTATCGGTTTATGTTAATGGCATATTTTGCATTTCTAAGGCATTATCAAATGTTGATAATGCCTTAGACAGGCAAAACATGTCATTGCCATAAATTATAATAAAATTTGTATAAAACGCATTTTCATTTGTATTAATTATTTAATAAGGAGTTTTACATCATTGTTCGAGAAACAATAAATGTGATTTTAATTTAAATTGGAACCCCTATTAAATTAGTATTTCAGTAGTGTTAACAGCATATATTAAAAAAAAAACAATATAATTTTAAAATTGTTTTGATATTAACTCATTCAGTGCGGGTACCATATTTATGAGCTGATTTAAAAACTTTTTTTTTATATGGCAACTTATTTATAACCATTGTGTTACGTAATTTTTTTTTTTTGCAAAACATTACACAGGGCATTTCTAGTATATATAAACTCTTCTGAGAATGCTGGGTGCATCTAAGATAATATTATAAGCAATATGTAATGTTAACTAGATTGATTAATGCGATTCAACTGTTTTTAGATTTAAATTCGGAACTACGATTGTTTCAATTCTGTTTTTTGAATAAATTGAGTTCTTTACGATTGTTTAGATAAACTAGGTAATATGATTAAGATGTTTTTTTTTATATTATTATTTGGATTGTATTAATTAAAAAAAATAATAATCAAATTTTACGATTTAAAAATGGAATTTTTTCAGAGCAAGGTGGAATCGCTTTTGTTTTATACTATGTATCAATTTGTCAAAATTATAAAATTTTGATGTATCAAGTTTTTTTTCTGTATCTGTTGCATCCGAATTAAGTGTATTCCACTTTGATACGAATAATTATCCGTATATTACTTTAAAAATGTATTTTTTTTTATATGCCGCATTATCTTGTAAACTTTTCTATGATAATTTCATTTAACCTCAATTTTGTTTTAAATATCTGGAATCTTACTCTTCTTCCTCAGCCTATTCCCGTCCACTCTTGGACAAAGGCCTCCTCCATTCGCTTCCATGTCACTCTGTCTTGTGCAGACTGCATCCAGGTTATTCCGACGTGTCTGTTCAGATCATCCTTCCACCGTATTTGCTGTCGCCCTGCACTTCTCTTTGCCGTCCACGGTCTCCAAGTCGGCAGTCTTCTTGTCCACTTTTCATCTGAGTTTCTGGCTACGTGACCTGCCCATTGCCATTTTAGAGTCGCCACCCGGTGGATGATGTCAGTGACCTTTGTTTTTTCTCTCACCATATCGTTCTGACTCTGTCTCTTAGGCTTATTCCTAACATGGCTCTTTGGGTCACTCGTAGTTTCTCGGCACAATGTTACAGTTTCAAGACCATAAGTACCAACTGGCAGAACACAGGCTTCATAGAGTGGATATCTGGAATATGACACATTTATTATTTAAAAGAAAAAAATATGATTTAGTTATTTTAAAAATTGGGTTGCCTAATGTCGAGTCTAGCTTGACACACAAGTTGGTGTAGGAAATACTATGTCAAGCCACACTAGACTAAGCAGTGGAAAAGGTTAATGACAGAAATCATTACTTAAACAAATCATTACTTATCAAGATAATATGGTGTTAATATATATATATCTAGGGTATTGTGTGTTTAAAAAAAAAGTTAGGTTAGGTTAGGAAAAAACTGCAACTACTTAAAAACTTAATTTTTTATATTTCATTTATTGATTTAACAACAATTTTATCAGCCTCACGAAAGATTAAATGTTCTTCTCAAGTTATTACGGAAATGACCATGTTTATAATTTTTTTGTTTGTTTGTTATGTATTGTGTGTGATCTATTCCTGTGATCCCATAACATATATAATGGACCTCTTGTTTCATCTGATTATATAATACACAATGTATATACATTTGCAGATAGCTCACGTATAACACGCTCGGTTTATAGAATTTTTATTTTCTTTTTCTCTCATAGCCCCATACCATTTTTTTGGGGTCGGCTCTTCTAATAGAACAGCGCTAGATTTCTCGGTCTATTTCATTTACTAGTTCATCTAGGGTCTTCCCACACCACGCCTACCCTCAATCTTCCCTTTCATGATGAGGTGCAGCAGACAGTATTTCTCGTTGCGGAGAATGTGTATAATGCATTATTATAGGCGAAACATGTCATTCACATAAATTATAATAAAACTTGTATAAAACGGTAATTTTCTTCTTCTTCTTCTTCCTCTTCCTGATCTGTTCTCCAGAGTGTTACTCCTCCTGTGAGTTGGACTCCTAGCTGTCCTTCCATCTTTTAGGAGGTCTTCCACGAGGACGATTCCCATGAGGCTGATTATACAATGCAATATAGAGGAGTCTGGTGGTGTACCAGTCCCTTTTTCGCTGTCTGCTCCATCTTATAATATCCTCAACCTCATATAACTCTCTTATTCTGGTGTTCCTCACGCGATATCTCAGTGTCTTGGCTGCTATCGTCCTCAGTGTCTTCATCTCGGAAGTCCTCAAAACTCGTTTGGTCCTTACTGTGTCTGCCCTTGCTTCGACGCCATATGTTATTATTGGTCTTACGCATGCTTTACAGATTCTCATCTTAATCATCGATCATTCATTTGTATTAATAATTTAATATGGAGTTTTACGTCATTGTCTAAGAAACAATAAATAAATGGTGTTATACGTGGGGTGTCTGTAGTTAGTTATGCGACTACATACATATTCTAAGGTTGTGCGAGTATATCTCATTCTGTATGCAATATTTTTAATCACATATTATATAAATTAGCTTTAAAGTGTACGCATTACCTCGATTCAAACTCTCAACTTTTTATAGAGATCGTTAAATCATCGCTAGACTATTGCATTCTTTCTTCAACTTGCCAACCATTGCATTATTTCTTCAACTTGCCAACCATTGCATACTTTCTTCAACTGGCCAACCACTGCATTCTTTCTTCAACTTGCCAACCATTGCATTCTTTCTTCAATTTGCCAACCATTGCATTCTTTCTTCAATTTGCCAACCATTGCATAGATTATCTCTTCGGTTACATGACTCATAGATATCACATTTTGGGTATACCCACGTCTTCTGGTATCCTCTTAGACCGACGTTTCGGAGACAGAATGCATACCAAGATCCCGAGAAATGTAATTCTGTCAACCATGATTTTTAAAATACAGATCAATGGCTTCTTTTCCTTGTGTGTGGAAGTGGGATATTGAAAGAAGGGTTGGGGCAGGCAACAAAGTTGAATGGTGCACTTGAAGTTGTCATCGCAAACAATGACCTATCCAAAAAAACTAGAATGGCAGCGTGCAAAGGTGTTTTTGTACCGACCCTTATGTTTGGAAGCGAAGCATGGAACTGGCAGAAGAAGGATGAAAGCAGAATAAATGCGGTAGAGATGTGGTCTCTAAGACGTATGTGTGGTAGAACGATATACGACAGAATTTCAAATGCTGATATAAGAAAGGAATGTAGAGCGGAAGAAGTTATTATGAAAGGATCGCTGCGTTGGTCCGGACATAAACGCATGGATGGAGAAAGAATGGTTAAGAAAGTAGTAAATGGAGTACGGAGTCGAGGCAGACCGAGGAAAACATGGCATGACCAAATTAATCAAATTTTAAAGGTTGGTCATGTTAGAAGTCCGAGGTATCGACGTGCGTGTATGACTCGTTGTATGAATCTGGGGGAATCTAGAGAGGTGTGCCAGGATAGAGTAGTGTGGCGGTCCTTTGTCTCTGCCTACCCCTGCGGGGAAGCGGTGTGATGGTTTGTTTGTTTGTTTATTAATTCATTTATAATTTCTTGCAGTGCCTTAGCTTTCTTGATGATGCCATCAAAGTTTCTCCATGATACTTTGCTTTCTTTTTAAGAATCTCTTTCGCCCGTTTTGTCAAACGTAGTATAAAGCCCTCAATGCGTAGTTTTTTCTCGTTCGGCTTTCGCTTCGATATTTTATAAATAGATTGAAATAAATAAAAATATCCGCATGAATATAAAAATGTTATGTAATAGCGATGATTTATTCTTGAAATTTGTAAGAGCAGTGATAAAACTGAAGTCCTGAACTAATATTAATGTTATTAAATATTAAATAAATCATTGTTAATAATGAAGGCTCTAAGTGCAATCTATAAATGTCTGCGTTCTAAAGAAAATTAATCTAAAAATTCTATTTGCGTAATCAATTGATACGTGCCTTGCATAATTTTAGTACTACAGATAAATATTATGCGTATAGCAGTAGCTATTATGTTCATGAGCAATATTAATTATATATAGTCATTTATTTTTGCTGTAAATTTAACTTTAGCAGAGGTATTAAATTTTCTCGGTTCTCGGGCTAAAGCTGACAATAATCGAATCAAATCAAATCAGTTTATTTACTCAAAAGACATTACAAACAGCATAAATGTTTAAGGCATCTATTGAGTACAGGTAAAATATTATACACATATAACATAATACCAGGAACGCATTAGTGATGGTTCGACATTAGGAAGACAAGATACTTTCCAAAGTCAAGAGTATTTGTCCCCTGAACGTACTTTCACTAATATGAAAGACGTCGATCTCCGAGGAGACCGCGTTCAGCAGACCAATTGCTCTTCCCACCGGTGTCACCAGTGGCAGATTGGTTCTGGCGGCCGGTAGGTAAAAAAATCTGCTGTCGCTGTCGGAGATATCTATCGGGGACAAAAAGACCAACACCCTCCAGTACGGCCGAGTTCTCGAAGTATCCCCTAATAAATCTGAAGAAATGGGTTATTAGATGTCCATCTCTTCGAAGCTGTAGAGAATTGGTTCCGAGCATTCCCAGAAGAAATGCCGTGGGATAGAGCCACGGATAACAACCATACTCCCCCATGTAGAGATACCTCAGAAATTTTTTCTGAACCCTCTCCAGCATAACGGAATATCTCGCCTCGTGAGGACTCCATATCGCAGAATCACTTTCGAGTCTGCTCCGAACTTATGCGTTGTATAGGACTCTGGGCACATTGGGATCCCTGAAAACTCTTCCGGTCCGGTAATGTCCGATAATGTCAAAGAAAGACCTCTCAAATTACGACCCAAACACCTCCAGCCGCCACAAGCGCCCAAAATCGATCCTCCTTCAGAGGAACATTCCAGGCCATACAAATCATGCCCCCGCATAAACTAACAACCCACCAAATCACATTCCAACAATGCTCCCATCAGACGTAAGAGGAATAGCCATTAGAGCTGAACCTCTGTAAGCCAGAAGATCCAAGTCCAAGTGTCAAAGCAAATCACATGCACAATGTACACAGTTAATTGTGATGAAAAGATGCAATATTCAACAGCCACAAACCTTCACATTGTTTCACTGGAGAGGTAGACAAATAATCGACTGCTACACCACTCTATCCTGACATACCTATATTGATTCCTCCGCATTCATACAGCGAGTCATACACGTATGTCGATTCTTCTGACTTCTAACGTGGTCAACTTTTAGTTAATACATTTTAAACTGTTAAATTAAATAACTTTGTTTTATGTATCACAATTGTATTTTATTTTATGCAACAGCTGTTTCGTCAACCTATGTTGACATCATCAGGTGTTACAATTATTATCACGAAAATTTTACATTTGATATATTATTGTAACACCTGATGATGTCAACATAGGTTGACGAAACAGCTGTCGCGTAAAATAAAATACAATTGTGATGCGTAAAACAAAGTTATTTAATTTAACAGTTTAAAATGTTAAAGAAAGTGTTTCGGCTAAAATAATGGATTACTTAATTAATACATTGGTTATGCCATGTTTCCCCCGGTCTTTCTTGTTTCCATTTTCCGTTCATATCGTTAATGTATACTTTCTTAAACATTAATCTATGCGTTCCATATGTCTAAAACAGTGCAGCGATCCTTTCATAATACTCTCTTCCTGATATCAGCATTTGAAATTCAATTTTTGTCCTGTGATGAAGACGTCCATCTCTTTGGTGGTCGACCCCTCTGGAGTCTCGTGAATCATGATCCTGGGAATCTTTGCTTGGTTCTTACTCTCGATATGGTCTCTTCAGAATCTTCTTATCTGCCTATCCCATCTCACAATGCCATTAATTCTGCAAATCTCTCCGTTAAGTATCGTATCTCTGTCGGTTCTATCCACGATAGGTTCCATGTTTTCATTTCTGCTGTTCTAACGAAATATTTCGTTACGACAGTGTCGAATGAAAATATAAGAAGTGAATGCGGTGCGAATGATGGTGTCATGAACAAAATAATGAAAGGATCATTAAGATTGTTTGGACATATGGAAAGAATGAATGAAGAAAGAATGGTAAAAAAAACGTGGCACGATCAAATAAATCAAATATTGAATATCGGCCATGTGAGGAGTCAGAGAAATCGACGCGCGTGCATGACTCGATGTATGAATGTTGAGGAATCGAGAGAAATATGTCAGGAAAGAAAGGTGTGGCAGTCCATTCTTTCTGCCTACCCCTTCGGGGAGACGGCGTGATGGTTAGTTAGTTAGACAGTGTCTGCTCTTGCTCTGATTCCATGGGTCATTCGTTTATTTTATTTTCAAATTATTGACCAATTTGATGACAAAAACATTTAAAATATATTTAAAAAAAAAAACCACCGTAGAAATGATATCACTAAGAAGAATGTGCGGGAAAACGTTGTATGATAGAATACCGAACGATGAAATAAGAAAGAAATCTAAGGCAGATGACTGCATCATGGATAAAGTTAAAAAAGGATCCCTGAGATGGTTTGGACATATGGAATTAATGGATGAGCTTAGAATGGTTAAAAAGTTGTACGCAAGCAGCGTGAGTGGAAAAAGAAGCCGAGGACGACAGAGGAAAACATGGCATAACCAAATTAATCAATTACTAAAAGGCGACCACATTCAAAGTCGGAATAATCGACGTGCGTGCATGGTACGACGTATGAATGTAGAGGAATTCCGAAAGGTATGCCAGGACAGAGCATTGTGGCGATCCATCCTCTCTGCCTACCCCTCCGGGAAAATTTATTTAGTTCAGTGGAAGTTAGTTCAGTGTCTTTGTTTGCAATCCTTAGTTAATGGCTTGAAGCAGCTACACCCGAGAACCAAGAATTGACCTCAAATGTGATCTTCGAATATTATTTGTGGATGTATAAGGATTGCACTTCAGGCCTGAGCTAAAATATACATTGCTATTTTGTTCCAAATGATTATATTATCGACTTTGCAAGATTCTGGATTATATATTGTGTTAACTGGTTATTATTTGTATCTATCTGCCGTCACGCTCAATGCAGCATCCGTCAGAACTCTTCGTCGTTTAAGTGGATTTGTTTGACTGCTAAGTATTATCCAATAGTTTATTCTATTTTCACCTTCACTTTATGTTGTGGATTCTTGTTTGAATAACTTAAGGGGTTATACAGTCAGGTGGCCGAAAAAAACGATTTTTCAAGAATTTTTCCTTAATTAAATTAAAATTAATTAAAAGACGTTTTAATTAATTTTAAACTGTTAAACTAAAAAACTTTGTTATATGTATCACAATTGTATTCTTATTTTTCGCGATGATGTCTGATGTTAGTTCTGTGATGATGTCAACATAGGTTGACGAAACAGCTGTCGCGAAAAATAAAAATGCAATTGTGATGCATAAAACAAAGTTTTTTTAATTTATCAGTTTATAATGTTAAAATATCATAGTGTTTCGGCCAAAACAATGGACTATTTAATTAATTAACGTAAAAAATTATAAATTTACTTATTGTGGTAACTTTTAACTTAATTTAAAAAAATATGTACAGTACACTCCCGGTTTTCCGGGATCAGGTTAACCGGGAAGCGGATTATCCGGGACAGTCATTGAAAAAAATATTTCACAATAGTACTTACAATGCAAACAAAAACTGAAATCTGTCACAATGACATTGGGCATTTAGTTCACATTTCCGCCACCGCCAACATACGTTTGTGGCTCTATAGTCTTGTAATAAAGTTTCCAGTGTGCAAAGCACCCACAGCGTAGTTCATACTCATAAAACATTGGCGTTAATTTTATTTTACTGAGAAAAATGTGTTTTCAACACTTTTCAGTGAATTGAAATAGCGAGGTGATTTCAATGCGTCTTCTGGATGGTTGACGCGCTTTAAACAGAGACATGGCATTTGGACAAATATCTATTTATGCCGAAGACTCGTGGCTGACAAGACGCATGTTTTCCGATCAACAAAACAAATCAAATCAGTTTATTTACTCAAAAGACATCTATTGAGTATAGGTAAAATATTATATACATTCAACTTAATTGCAGAAACGCATTAGAGATGGTTCCATATTTGGAAGACAAGATGCCATCATTAACGTATACTTTCTTAACCATTCTTTCTCCTTCAATGCGTTCCATATGTCCAAACCATCGCAGCGATCCTTTCATAATTTTGTTCATAATACCTTCTTCCGCTCTACATTTCTTTCTTATATCACCATTTGAGATTCTGTCGTATATCTTTCTAACACATACGTTTTAGGGACCTCATCTCTACTGCATTTATTCTGCTTTCATCCTTCTGCCAGTTCCATATTTCGCTTCCATACATTAGGGATGGGACCAGAACTCCATTGTGAAAATCGGAAATGTACTGTATATATACAAATAATGATTTTCAAATATGCTATAGGTAATCTCTGAGAGGCTCCTATAAAAAAAGGTGTCTGGTGGTGAACACTATATCTTAGTAATATTATATTTATTCCTAAATAAAAAATCAACTATTTTGAGTAATTGTATCTCAATAGAGACGAAGATGTTAATTGTTTTCTGGGAACTGTCAGACGTGGTGGTCGTAAGAAGTGCGGAATGGGGAATGTTGTTAAACATAAAGCGATCGCTCAACCCAATCAATGACAGATCTCAAGTCCTGTAAACGCCTCGGTCACCATATTCTGTTCCCAGAAAACAATTTACATCTTCGTCTCTATTGAGATATAATTAATCCTTATAAAAAAAATATTTATCAGCAATGGGTAAAATCCAGTATTTGTCTACAGGAATTTGTATACATTCAAAATGTTACGTTGAGTAATATAATGGTAGCCGTTAACAGTTCTGCTTATATAGATTGAAGTAAAAAAATGTTCTTGAAATACTATACTCTTGTAATATTTTAACTGGTTGGCAATAATAAATAGATACAAGTGATGAATAGTTAATCCAATATTTAAACATTTGTAATATAATGTGTGACCACAAAATGAATGCTACTAATTAAAAAATATATATAAAATTATATTTCCTATTAGCGGATAGAAGACATATTCTTTAATTTTTACGAAATCTTGAATTTAGGCAAATGTTGTTATAAATTGTGAACACCCTGTTGATGTATCTCAAGATTATAATCCTACCTGTATCAAATGTCTTAAATAAATATAAAATATTAATTGTACAATCGTGTTTTCATACCAATCAATGGCTGAATGTTTTATGTGTTATATACGAGGAGTTTGCAACTTTGACATCGGTTTCAATAGCCCATAGATCAACCCTTATCGGACGCTTGCTTATGTTTTTTTGTTGTTGTTGAATTGATTATTACATCATGACAGCGCAAGCCAAATCGATGTAAAGAGTATAGCTATCACATTGATTCTCGTGACGTGTGATAGGTAGCTAATATAGTGATTTTAGAGGTATAAAATACATATTCAAAATGAAAAAAAAAAACACATTAAAATAATGTTAATGTCTATTATATTGACTTTATTTAATAGATAATTTTATGCCATTATTGTTTAAATATGATATCGGGCATATGAGCGGCTAGCTCGAATGAAGCGCAATTGTAAATCCAATTTTCGACAATTGTCGTCTTCGTGGATGCGTATTATCCACTAGAGTGTACGTGGTGCGAAAGCGATCCATGGTCTTCCGAATAACTTGCTCGGATGGACGATTATGTCGACCGTAAAATGGACGTAGTGCACGATAAGTTTGGCGAACCGAACCATGATTTTCAAAATAAATTTGCACAATTTTCGAAACTGTTTTGACGTCAGTCTATTCATGGTGAAATGGCAAATCGTACTGACTACAAATCAACTGTTAAATTAACAGTCTGTTGTAATTACCACCACATTAAGATACTTCGGTCAAGAAGGAGTAATCACACGTTGTTACTCAAAATCACACAAAACAAATCACACTGCCTTCGCTGGGAATCGAACCCGGGACCTTCGAGGTGGCAGTCTAAGTACTTACGACTCGGCCATGAAGGTCGTCGTATATGTTATTCTATCAATATTTAAATAATTGCATAGATTTCACGATTGGTTGCAATATGTATTTTGTGATTTGGAAAAATTTGGGTAGCTCGTCTTTTTGGACCGACGTTTCGGAGATCGTTGCAGTCTCTATCTTCAGGGTGGTTATGACCTCCCTGAAGATGGAGAACCATAACCACCCTGAAGATGGAGACTGCTACGATCTCCGAATGCTCGGTCCAAAACGACGAGCTGAACGAATTTTCCTAAAATCACAAAATACATATCAATATTTAATTTTAAAAAGGCACTGTGTATGTAATGGCTCCATTAGTGATATTCAACTGACAAAGTAATTACGCGCAGATTCCACAGACAACACGATTCATCATGTCACCTCACATTTGCCAAACGACCGCAGCGACAAAATTCTGTTGTCACGTCAGAGGTGACTTACGTCCGTTAAGGGTTGAAAATTGCTAAAAATTTAATTGCTGAATTTTAATATCTATTATAAACCGATTGTAACATGTTGTAAACCCCTCGTTTTATAGTTGTGTATATAAAGAAAAATCTATTTTGCGTATCAAGCAAAAATATCCTAAAATTCTCATTTTCAATTATAAACTTTTAAATATATTTAAATTGATTGCTTCTACTAAAGTAAGTAAGTAGAAATTTTAAAACATGACAAATACATCTTTTGCAAGCACAGCTCTTGTATATCTAAATGTAAAATCATGAATTTATATATATAAAATAAAAAAACAAAATATATTTATAAAACGAAATAATTTTTATTTAAATTAATCTAGAAAACATTAAAACTTTTTATAGGATTTTTGTGATATTAATAATATACTCGTATATAATCTTTTTTTAAATTACATTTATTTTAAAACAGATATTATTATTACAGATCTGTTATAATTTTTTAATTATTTTTATAGCCAATAAAATACGTTTTAATTAATCACAATAATTGATTCGCTAGTATAAGAAAAAGTACCTGAATATAGAAACCAGTCTGTGATATCAGCCACGAATTTAAATACATGAATACTTCCGGAATAGAATATTCCATTTTTGAAATAATTCGTAATTCTTAATTTGATTTTGAAAATATATTAATATAACCTCAATTGCAGTGGAAATCATTCAAACATGGCCACAGTGAATTTTTAATACATATTTATTTGTGTTAAAAGAAAAATATATACAATACAGTATTGGAACCTGGTTAATTGGCAAAACTCTATAATTGTCAGAAAAGTTCCGGTCCTACCCCCCTCGGAGCACTAAAACCTCTTTAATTGAAAAAAAAGAAACCTGTTTAATTGAACTCAACATTCTGGTCCTAAACCTCTGTAATTGGAGAGCACTGCCTTCTCGACCTCTGTAATTGGAGAGCACTGCTTTCTCGACCTCTGAAATTGAAGAGCACTGCTTTCTCGACCTCTGTAATTGGAGAGCACTGCTTTCTCGACCTCTGTAATTGGGAACACTGCTTTCTCGATCTCTGTAATTGGAGAGCCCTGCTTTCTCGACCTCTGTAATTGGAGAGCCCTGCTTTCTCGACCTCTGTAATTGGAGAGTTCTGCTTTCTCGATCTCTGTAATTGGAGAGCACTGCTTCTCGACCTCTGTAATTGGAGAGCACTGCTTCTCGACCTCTGTAATTGGAGAGCGAAGTACTTATCGAAGGTGGTTCATTTTAGATCATGTTTCACAAACGTAAATATAACGGCCATGTTTAACGCTGGTAAATCTCGCGAAGAGTTGTGCAATATTTTTAGCTTATGAAACAGGGCCATATGACTGATTTTTTCAAGCCATAATAATTAAATTTATTGTTTGTATGTGTATGCACATACGTACAATTACAATTAACTTTTATTAATTGTTTTATGCATCAATCCATGAATTGTTTTTATTGCTTTTCTCTAGCCAAACCAAAGCACAATCTGGACCTGGATACATGAAAAACTGGATAATTGGAAAACCTGGTTAATTGACCATTGTATGTCCCTTGGAATGCCAATTATCCAGGTTCCTCTGTATGATATATTTTAAGGATGTCATAAAAGTTTATCATTACTGAAGATTTGACAAACAAAAACATTATTTTTATAAAAGTATTGGGCCCCTTGAGATCATTAATTCATAAAAATGGTATTATTTAAATCATCCAATATATTATTATTATATTATCTTATTTTACAGATAAAAATATATTTGCATAATTTTAAAAGAAGATATTAAAAAATATTATTTATAAACTACAATACGAGTATTATATATATTGCCTGAAACTGCGAACATGTCACAATGTGGCTTTGTTAATCTATATTGGATTTTCCATATTAATCAGTTATATAAATTTATAATTGTATGAATCCTCAACAAAGCATTTATTAACTATTAATTTAAACATTAGCTTATTACTGATATAAGAAAAAAAAACATATTTGATTCTCTTTCCCTTTGCCATTTCGCATCATTTAGGGTTGGACTTTATTCGAAGAAGCCAAACTTTTATTTTATTCTCTTGACATATTAAAAATATTTATTTCTTTACAAATAATAAATTGCATAACAGTATAACAAAATGCAGGGTCCATTACATTAACAATATTTTGAAACTATAATGAATTATTTTGCGCATTAACTATATTATTAAATTTAAAAGAAATATCCTTGCAAATAAGTAAAATATCATTTGAATTGTAATTATGCAATTCATTTATTTTTTTGATCTTCCAAATTCTCAATGTGCCTGTTCTTAAGCACAGACGCACTGCTGGCTATATCTGCAGTCTAAAATAACATTAATTTTAAACTGTTGCAAACTGTATTTGCAGTTCATATTTGAATGTTTCTTACAAACTTTTTACTTCAGTTCCTTACTACTAAATTATACATAATATTATGATGAACTGGGACTATCTGAGCTGTATACATAGACAAGAGAGAGATCATTTTTTACTGCAAATGAAGACAACTGCACAATGCGGGTTAAATATATATTTTTACACATATAATAAATTTCTAATTATAATTTAAAAAAAAATAGTTTGATAAACGTTATAATATTACTAGTTATGAGTAGTAAACGTTAAATTTATATTTAATAATAGTAAAACAAATCTATATATCAAATTTATATTCGAAAAAAAACACGATTTATTAATTTTAAAAAAATGTTGAATTATTACAATGAGAAGGATATTAGATTTTTAAATATTATTTTATTTTTAACAATATTATATTTGCGCCATTGACGTGATTACATCACAAAATCGGCGCTTTAAAATTTTACATATTTTTATTATTCAATATAATAATGTATTAAAAATAATGGGAAATAATCAAATTTGTGTCCATATTGGATCAAAGCTAAACAGCATTTGTTTTAGAAAAATATTTTAAAATATAGATTTTATAGTCTAAGGAACAAATCATTTGTTTACTTATCAAGAAAACGTTGGCTTGATCCCGATTAAAGGCAGGATAATATTTTTTCCGCTTAGGCATCAAAATTTCAAATCATTTAATTGATTAATTGTATCTCAATAGAGACGAAGATGTAAATTGTTTTTTTGGAAACAGAATACGGTGGTCGAGGCGTTTACAGGACTTATGACCTGTCATCGGTTGGGTTAAGCGATCGCTTTATGTTAACAACATCCCCATTCCGCATTTCTTTACGACCATCACGTCTGACAAATTTTAGAAAAATATTTTAAAATATAGATTTTATAGTCTAAGGAACAAATCATTTGTTTACTTATCAAGAAAACGTTGGCTTGATCCCGATTAAAGGCAGGATAATATTTTTTCCGCTTAGGCATCAAAATTTCAAATCATTTAATTGATTAATTGTATCTCAATAGAGACGAAGATGTAAATTGTTTTTTTGGAAACAGAATACGGTGGTCGAGGCGTTTACAGGACTTATGACCTGTCATCGGTTGGGTTAAGCGATCGCTTTATGTTAACAACATCCCCATTCCGCATTTCTTTACGACCATCACGTCTGACAAATTTTTGAAAGATGTATATATGCTACTATGTTAAGAAACACTTCACATTTTTAGTTGAATCTATACTAGCGCCATCTATTAAGATATGGTGTTGGTTTACTGTATTCTGTTTAAAAAAAAACAATTTACATCATCGTCTCTATTGAGATACAATTAATCCTTAAAAAACGATTGACCCACAATGGGTAAAATCCAGTATTTGTCTACAAGTATTTGTATACATTCAAAATGTTATTCAATTGATTTTTTAATATAACAAATTTAAAATCCTCTTGCTAAATTATTAATAAATTTTGGAACTTACATTAAATTCAATTAAGATCATTTTAAACAGTGATATTGCATGGGAAAGATTTGAGATGGATAATCTTATATACGAGGAAAAAGCACATTTCATCATCAACATCGAAGATATGACTTGGAGTCACTTTGAATATGTAAAAGTATCTCCAAGCTGGCGAAAGTGGATAATTTATGGTAATTATTGGTAAAAAAAATGGGTATAATTCACATAAAAAGTGATCAAGATATACTTATGAAGACAAGATATACTTTTAAACAATTTAAAAAATAGAATCATTAAAAAAATAATTGTCTGTACAATTTATTTTATTTTACTTTACTAAATACAAAGAATTAAAATCAAAATTGAATTCACTAAAACAAAATCTGCTGTATTTAAAATAGCAGATTATTTTAATTTTTTTTTATCATATACTTAAATAATGTTTAACAAAATGGCCTATTTTAAATTACTTTATTTTTTAATTAATTCTGAAGTTAATGTTTTTAAATACGATATATTATGGTAGGTATCCACCATTAAAGGTTGTTCTATTTATTTATTTTATACTTAATAATAATATTGCATTTTAAATTCCATTTGAATATTCAATTTTAGAATACAGAACATAAAATTTATATTATTTTTGCTTTCTAATATTAAAAAAATATTGTCTGTAGATCTCGAACCAAATATGATTCATTTTACCTTCCCGATCCTTATGTCCTTGCCATATTAAAAAAATACAATACATTTTTTTTCTAGTGTAAATTGTGGCAATTTTTTTAGTCGAAATTATATTAATTGTTTTTATTCCAAATTCGAAAGCTTTACAGATAAGAGGCCGCTAGCAATACACATTGGATTATATTGTATTGGAATCCAACCCGGCTACACTCGAATGGCGAAATGTGGATGGAAATAAATATATAATAAATAAATATGTAAATGAAATATCAACCTATTGTAATGTTATAAAATTATTATTTTTTGTAAACAATATGATGATATTGTGAAATAATAAATAATATGCAAACATGGCCCTGATTATTCCATACCCGAAAAAAATATGTTTTAATAAAAAAAATGTTTTTTTATTTACACAAAGTAGTTATAAAAATAAATACATTATTATACAATTTTATGAATCGCATAATACATATTTTAACTTATGAAATTTTGCATTTGTAAATAAATATTTAATTTCAACGTATTTTAAATTTTGAAAAAAAAAATAACTTCATTTTTATCATATAAAATTAATTACTTTAAAAAAAAAAATATATATAATTTTATTCATATTAATGTACTAGCTACACTGATTTACAATTTTTATTATATTTTAACTAATTTAATTAAATATTTTGAATATTACAGTAAGAACATTGATTCATTTAAAAAAAATTATATCAGTAATGGTTGTTTTTTAACGTTGAGATATTTATTCATATTAGTATTGACATTAGTACTGAAAATTTATCTTTAGAAATAATATATACGTCACAATTGCATGTTTGCTCCCACTTTGGGTACTGATTTAAATTTGGAACTTATGAAAAAATATTTAATGATCAGAAAAATATAACCAAAAATATCGAGTTATTTTGTTTAAAGAATTTTCATGATTTAAAAGTTGTCCAGTTCAAAATATCAAAACAGAAGTAAAATAACTTTATTTAGTATTAAAAAAATAATATATAAAGTAATGAAACAAAAAATCTAACTATAATAATAATAAAATAGGATATATTTATTAAATTATTGAACGCTAAGGTATTAACACTGGAATTCCATAGTAATATACTTAGGAAATTGAAAACCTTTGTTTAAATCCACTATTTATTTAAAAAATACGTCATGTTTCGAAGGATACCTCCATCTTCAGGTGTAAAAATATAATAAAAACTAAACAAAGAAAGACTAATAAAAATCGCATTTAAAATTCGATACAATAATTCAAATTTAAAAATTAACCTGGGCTATTTGTTATAAGTAGGTATTATAATAGTTCTTACTGTTAAAACATAATTGTTAGTGCCTACTTCTAACAAATAGCCCATGTTAATTTTTAAATTAGAATTATTGTATCGAATTTTAAAAGCGTTTTTTATTAGTCTTTCTTTGTTTAGTTTTTATTATATGTTTACACCTGAAGATGGAGGTATCCTACGAAACATGCCGTGTTTTTAAAAAATATTTTTTTAATAAATAGATTAAACAAAGTTTTTCAATTTCCTAAGTATGTTTATTATAATTAACAGAAATAGGTGTAAATTTTCTATTGCAATGATAACATTCATATCTATTATATCAAAATCTATATAGTGCATTAAAGATGAACCCTAAAATAGCTACATTTTTCAACCCTTATCGGACACTAGCTTTCGTATCATTTGTATATGTTATTATATCAATATTTTTTTTTTAAAAAGGCACTGTATGTTAATCGCTCCTTTGGTAATATTCAACTGACAAAATTATTACGTGCAGATTTCACAGACAATAATATTCAACATGATTCATCATGTCACCTCACATGTGCCATACGACCGCAGCGATAAAGTTCTATCGTCACTTCAGAGGTGACTTGCGTCCTTTAAGGGTTAAAAAAGTTTTAAATTCATAAGCATTTTTGTACCATGCGCTTATCTCTATAATATAAAATATCTTGAATAAGGATAACTGTTATAATAAAGGCCATTTATGTCTCATATTTGGGGACGGTAATTTGAAAAGTGTACGATTCGTATTTATATATTCAAATATTACCCATTTTCTTTATGCAATGTGTATTTTAGACACTCGATCAAACAAAATGTGCGAATATTAGACAAAAAATTATCAATAGAAGTGGGTTTTTTTTTTTGGAAATTTACCTACTTAGGAAATAGGGGCGCTTTATTTTTTTTCAAATTTAAAAACTGATATTTTGTTTATTTTTATTTTTTTCTCTTCAAGTAAACAGCGTATTTTCTTCAGTGTAGTCTCATTTGATAGCTTGAAAGTCTACCTAGCTAAAAATAAATAAAACTAAAAATATCGAACAGAAACGTATTAAAAAATAAAATAAAAACTTTAATTAAAAAAATATATATATATTTTAATTTTAGGTGCATTGCTTTTACCAATTAAAACAGGTTGTTGATATGATTTAAGTAACTATCCATCACGCCAATTCTCCAAAGGGGTCGGCAGAGAGGATGAATCGCCACAATGCTCTGTCCTGGCATACCTCTCGGGCTTACTCTACATTCATACATCGTACCATGCATGCACGTCGATTATTCCGACTTCGAATGTGGCCGCCTTTTAGTAATTGATTAATTTGGTCATGCCATGTTTTCCTCGGCCGTCCTCGGCTTCTTTTTCAACTCACGCTGCTTGTGTACAACTTTTTAACCATTCTACTCTCATCCATTCGTTCCATATGTCCAAATCATCTCAGGGATCCTTTTTTTAATTTTATCCATGATGCAGTCATCTGCCATACATTTTTATTTCTTATTTCATCGTTCGGTATTCTATCATACAACGTTTTCCCGCACATTCTTCTTAGTGATCTCGATCTGTCCTATATTGTTAGTTTTATTTATTTTCTTAGCTAGGTAGATTTTCTAGCTTTCAAATGAGACCACTTTAAAGAAAATACACCGCTTACTTGAAGAGAAAAAAAACAAACAAAAGACAGTTTTTAAATAAATAAAAAAGTCTCTATTTCTTAAGTAGGCAACTTTTCCAAAAATAAAAACGCATTTTTATCGATAATTTATTGTCTAATATCAGTACATTTCGTTTGATCAAGTGTCGAAAATAAACATTTTATATCATTATTATTTCGTTGTATTCAAACTGTTGTTTTAAAATTATTTTTGATTTTCAGGATATGTAACTGAGAAACTGGGACGATAAATGAATGTCTCCAGGCATTGTAAAGGTAATTTTAACGGTAAGTACGCATATTGTGTTAAAACGTAAATTTTTTATTGTTTTTTGAACAATGGTATAAAAATCCTAATATAAATATTGACGAAAGTCTGTTTTCTAGAAGTTTCGTTATATTTTGTAGGCATTATAAAGCGAAATATCGTGACCAACCATTAGGCGACCAGTGCTGGACATATGGCTTCCTCTTGGACTTCCACAACTCTATCCTTCGCCATTGACCTCCTGCCACTCTCTTGATGTCATCAGACAAACTTGGCTCTGGTCTGCTGGTGTTTACGTCCGATTCTCGATCACCACTCCATGGTGCGTCTGGTATACGTATCATCTGTTGTCCTCACTATTGGGTTGAAGCAAAAGTTATGACCGTTTTTCATGATCCTAGTTTACAAAAAAATTCTTCAGAAATGATGAATGGTATCTTCTTTTAAATGATTCTATTGTATAAATGATGCTTTCCCTCTACTTTCTATTCAGTTTTGGCCTGGCCAGAGTGAAGAGTCCTTCTATTTTTTTCAAAATGTCGGTAATAAAGTGCATTTACGTCATTGTTTACATTATGAATTACGTAAAGACGATACCGCGAGTATCACAACCAAAAACATTTGCGAAATGTATGGAGCAGATGTCATCAAAGTTCAACAAGTACGAAGATGGTTTACAAAATTCCGATCTGGGGATTTTTCACTAATTGATAATAAAGTGTTTGGTGGGATTGTGAAGGTATTGTGTATTTTGAACTCTTGGAATGGAATCAGACAATTACAGCAGAACGATATTGTCAGCAATTATCCAAATTGAACATCGCCCTTCAAAAGGATAGACCAGAATTGGTAAACAGAAAAGGGGTAGTGTTTCATCACGACAACGCGTGGCTATGATGACCCAACACAAGATGTTATCAAGCATCCACCGTATTCTCCATGTCTTGCTCCTTCCGATTTTCATTTATTCCGATCAGTGTAAAAAATTTTAAATGATAAAAAATTTGATACAATAGAGCAGGTAAAAACTTCCCTTACTACATTTTTCGCATCAAAATTCACGGAATTTTACACTAATGGTATTAATAAGTTGATAGAAAGATGGGAGAAGGTTATAAGACCTGATGGAAATTATATAATTTATTAAGTAAATAATACAAATCTAAAAAAAATATTTCATTGTATATGTAAAAAACGGTCATAATTTTTGCATCAACCCAATATATGACTGTTCCAATTTATTTTCAACGAAGCTATTGTGCAAAAAATAAAACATCTAGAAAACAGAAGTTTTTATTAACATTAAACGAAATAAATTATCACTGGATCATTGGTAATAAAGGCTTCGAAACGCGTTGAGAAAAATAAACACTTAATTCATCATTATGGAATATCTAAAGATGGAGTCAGAAAGGAATGCAAGGCTATTCGGCTAAATGAATAAATAAAATTAAAAAAAGGATCCCTAAGAAGGTTTGGGCATATGGAACGAATGGATGAGGGAAGAATTGTTAAAAATGTACATACAAGTAGTCTAAATTGAAAAATAAGTTGAGGAAATTAATAAAGTTCTGAAATGCGGCCATATTCGAAGTAGGAACAATCGACAAGCGTGCATATCGCGATGTGTGAATGTAGAAGAGATGCGCTAGAGTTATGTCAGGATATAACAGTGTGGCAATCCATCCTCTCTGCCTACTCCTCCGGAGAAACGGTGTGATAGTTAGTTAGTTAGTGAAAACAAAATAAATTTAATACAAATGAAAACGCCTATTTTCTAGAAGTTTTATTATATTTTATATGAATGACATGTTTTGCCCTGGGATTATCAAATGTAACAGGAATCAAACGCGTAGCCCTTTATATACCTGGATATCTAAGTGTTCCTTCTTTTGATTGGGCCTTTTTTATTATTCTTCTTTTAATCTGTTTACGACATTTTCATCTTCCCTTCTTCTTCTTCTTCTTCAAGTGCCCTGTCGGGTCCCCCCAACGTTGGCGATCACCTCGGCGAACCTGTCCCTGTCCTGCGCCGCTCGGAACAGCTCTTCCACACTTCGGATGCCGGTCCACTCCCTCACGTTTCGCAGCCAGGACATTTGTCTCCTTCCGGGCCCTCGGCGTCCCTCAATTTTTCCCTTCAATATCAGTTGGAGAAGGTGGTACTTTTCCCCACGCAGTATTTGACCCAGATATGAGATCTTTCGAACCTTGATAGTTGATAACAATTCCCTGTCAACTCTAGCTCGCCTCAGGACTTCGGTATTGGTAACCATGTCTGTCCAGGGAATTCTGAGCATTCGGCGATGGAGCCACATTTCAAATGCTTCCAGCCTGTTCATTGAGTTAACTTTCAGGGTCCAAGTTTCACACCCGTACAATAAAACAGACCACACATAGCATTTGATCATTCTCTGGCGGAGTTTCAAGTTTACGTTATCATTGCAGAAGAGTGATTTCAGTTTATTAAACGTAGCTCTTGCTGCCTCGATTCTGCATTTTATCTCTACATCTGAGTCAAGAGAATTCATCTTCCCAATCGTCTCTAATACGAAAGGGCCCATCAATTCATTCCTAATTTAAAAATTCTAATTTTAACAATCTTTGCAAATCAATGTTTTCTTTGCATATTATATTATACATATACTCGTATTTTTTGATATTAGAATTCATTTAAGTGTTAAATTAATAGATTGACTGTACTCTTTTGGATCCACCGAATATTTTTAGTAACTTGTGTATAATATAACAAATTATCCTATAAATATATATAAGCTTTCATGAAATAAAATAAACAATGTGAGTACTTGTGTGCACACGTAAAAAGTTATACTTCTTTGGCGAAACAAAACAAAATAATAACAAAGTTTTTAAACACGTGTTTTGTCACTGATAATTTTTTATCTACACAATTTGGGAAAAATTAATTAATTATATACCATATCATTGAAGACTGACTTCATAATGTAACTCCAAAAACTGTGATTTGTATTACTCGAATTGTTGTATTAACCTATAAACGCTCGTGCGCCGCGTACAATAAAGGTAGCCCACTGCCCAAGCTTTTTTGTGAAATATTCGCGCGAATAGCGACCTACGCGCAGCTGTTATAAAAATAATTATATCTCTAAAATTAGTCATCCTATTTAGGTAAAATAAAAAGCACAGCAAAATATTAAACATTTTTTTCAATTCCAATTTTTTTTCACATTTAACCGCCCTACCTTTGGGTTATTTTCCGAGAAACGTACAAAAAACAAGCAGGGTTTTTATTAATGAAATTTAATTGTATACTAATTTTATTTTTTTAAATTACGAAACGTTAAATACTCGGCCGCACACTTGGCCTGCCCCTTGTAAAACTATCATATTTATGAAGACTTGTGCTCAAGTTTTGATGGCACACGCGCGTATCCCTAAAGGTTTGTACATTTTAGGTACATTACTTTTTCTCAAGCCCGTACATGATACGGGATATCGTAGAATGGTACAGTCAAAGTAAACGGATCACGTACGTTCAAATAGGTAGGGAGGTTAAATAAAGACCTTCTTTTTGTCCTGTCACACCTCCGTAGTGTCTCTTTCTCTCTGCTTGTTTGTATGAGAGACCGAACTAAATGCACTATTTATCACACAGAAAGTATTTTAATTGAAGCATTATTGAGTCGTATTTTAGTAAACGACAATCAGCATTCAAATTTTAATAATAATTCACAAGAAAAAGGGTATATACCACGTTTAGATCATGTTTACCTGCCATTTGCCTACTTAAAAGTGGTATAACTGATTTATTTAAAAAAATATTTATGTTTTTTAACAAATTACTTAAAATTGTGAAAGATATTAAACACCCTCATTAGCATTCTAAGAATTATTATTTTGAGAATTTATATCTATAAATCATTGTCTATAATACGTCTTCTTCTTCAGCCGATTCCCGTCCACCTCTGGACAAAGGTCTCCTCCATTTGCTTCCACGCCACTCTGTATTGTGCTGACTGCAACCAGGTTATTCCGACATGTCTGTTCAGGTCATCCTTCCACCGTAGTTGTGGTCACCATGCACTTCTCTTTGCCGTCCACGGTCTACAAGTCGGCAGTCTTCTTGTCCATTTTTTGTCCGAGCTTCTGGCTACGTGACCTGCCCATTATCACTTTAGATTCACTACCCGGTGAATGATGTCAGTGACCTTTGTTTTTTCTCTCATCGTATCGTTTCTGACTCTGTCTCTTAAGCTTATTCCTAACATGGCTCTTTGGGTCACTCGTAGTTTCTCGGCACTTTGTTTGGACAATGATACAGTTTCAAGACCATAAGTAACAACTGGCAGAAGACAGGCTTCGTAAACTTTTCTTTTCAGGTTGATCGGGATATTTCCGGTTTTTAAAAACTATAATATATTACATATTTTATATCTATTTGCATAATCACATTATAAATATAATAAGTTTAAAATCGAGTTTTCCATGCATATAATAATCGTCCAAGCAATAATAAGTATTATTAATATATTTATATGTCAAAAATAACAGATAAACATAAAAAAAAACAATGATATAAGATTACATAAGGTATTCCTGGAATTAATGTCATTTTTTCAATACGCAACATTGGCTTCATGTATTTGCGTCCGCTTACCAGTGACGTGTGTTGACTTTTTTTTCTTCTTTGTGGAACTGGCAAAAGAAGGATGAAAGTAGAATAAATAAAGTACAAATGAGACCTGTCAGGTGAATCTGTGCCACTATATTGGTGTTTTTAGTATCGTATTTCTAACCTAACGTACTATAGGCCGTTTATCCTTAGAATACCCTGTGACGGCCTGTGACGCGCATGCTCCGCCCATTCCCCCCTCTACTCGCTCTCAACACTTTCAATCCCAGGATACTAATAAAATTGAAATATTTTAAATAATAATTAAAACATTTATTCAACAATCTATGTATTTGATAATGGTTTCCTCCTATAGTTAGGTAAACTCCTAACGGGCTGCTTACATAAAAGACCGTCACCGCTGGCTCAGGGGTCGGATTAATTTTATGATCCTAAGTAAGTTCCAACTCGACACTTAATACAATTTACAACTTCTTTTGTAATATTACAGAAAACTGTATTAAAAAAAATGCAATTGTTATGTTCACTTGTACTGTATTACTAATAATAATAATTAATACCCGAAGATAAAAAATATTATTTTGAAACTTATAATCTTTTGTTAATAAATATAAATATGTACTCGTATATTGCATTTTACGTGACATCAGATTTATCAAATCGGCCAAGAATTGACCCGAAGTTGAAAATATCATCGCCATAAAAAAAATCATTTTAATATATATAAAAATCATTATAATATTGAATAAGTTAAATTTATTTAGGCGCAAGACAAGACGGTCAGATAGATACTGAAGACAGCTCCGCTAACCGATAGGGCTTCGCGGGGATGTAGGGATCGTAGCGGGGGGAGAGGAATGCGCAGTAGGAACCAAATTTCGTCTTCTTACAGGGTATTCTTACGATGGATCAACAATAGTCACGGGTTGGCACATTGTATCATTCAAAATAATATATATTATTCCATTGCAATCTTACTTATTTCATGGTTAGAAACATGTACTATTTGTTAATATTATATTATCGATGTATAATCTTAGCCCGCCAAATAATAAGGCTGTGATATTTTTGAATTTTTATTAATAAACTGTATAAAAACAACCTTTTTTATTTTATTTTTCATATCAATACTAATCTAACTTACTTCTGGGCAGATTTGAATTATCATGATCAATATCTTCTATATTCGCCATAACTCATCATGCCTCTATACAAGGATAAGGGATCTCGGTTGGACTCCGGAAACCACATGGCAAATTTTTCATTTCTACCGAACAAGCCAAGATTCTGCATATAAAGGTATGTGAAAATTACTTTATTTTCTCAATCAAGTAGAAAAAACGAATATGATTTGTATATAACGACGACCTTCGTGGCCAATTGGTAAGTGCTATGACTACCACACCGAAGGTTCCGGGTTCGACTCCGGGCAATTGCAGTGTGATTGTCACACCGTTTTTAGTCTGGTGTAGAATTCGCGTGACAATAAGATGGCAATAAATTTGCTACCTATCACATGTCACGAAAATCAAATTGATAGCTATACCCTTTACATCAATTTGGCTTGAGCTGTAATGATATAAAGAGCGATTTAACAAAATAATAATAATAACGACCATTATGGCCGAGTGGTAATTGCTATGACTGCCACACCGAAGGTCCCGGGTTCGATTCCCGACGAGTTAGTCTGATGTTGAATTCACATGACAATAAAATTGCTATAGATTAGCTACCTATTATTTGTCATGAGAATCAATGTAATACTATGATTGTGGCAGATCAGATATTAAATGTCGGTCACTTGAGGAGTCGGAGAAATCGACGTGTGTGTATGACACGATTTATGAATGTTGAGGAAGCGATAGCAAGTATGTCAGGAAAGAACAACATGGCAGCTCATTTTTTCTGCTTACCCTTTCGGAAGGCGGCGTTAATATTAGTTTGATATTTCAAGATGGCGCCCATGGGCAACCTGCTATTTAAAATTTCTTTAAAATAAATTGAATTTTCGCGATATTAACATTTATCCACATTATTTGAGTAAAAACTTGTTTTTTTACATGTATTACATCGCCTCTTTGCAAGAACCACTGTTGCGTTGTCTCTTTACCTCATAAATTCTCTGTTTTTCACTTTAAAAATACCATGTTTTTGTAGTAAATAATGTTGAACACGGGGGATTTGATTTTCGAAATGTCACGTTATTCTTGCAAAGAGGCGATGTATATTTTGAATATCAAATCGAGTGGTGCTATTTTTTCGCATCGTCTTAAAAATGACAACCGATAATAGTAGATTCCATTTTTACCTTTAAATTTATGGGATAAAATAGTTACAATATATTTCAATAGATGGCAGTAAATACCTCAGATTTGTTCACATACGTAGACGCGCGTAATTTTCAATATTATTTACAGTGTACAGTGTAACTACAACATATTCTAATGGATAACTTGTGTATATATTATATTTAATGTTATTTTAAAACGGTTTTCAGGCATAAATTGAAGTACCGATTGGTTCAAATTGCGAATATTAAATGTTGTCGCCAGCATTGACATTGGCGCCATATTTAATGCGTATAAATTTACAATTATAGTCAGATTTAATTACCTTGTTAACTATTTGATATATATGTTTCTCTTGGGATGTAATGCTGGCGACGAATGCTGCGTATTACTTGGACGGCAAGAAGAACAACGACCTTCGTGGCAGAGTGGTTATGAGCTCTGACTTCCATGTTGAAGGTCCTGGGTTCGATTCCCGGCGATGGCAGTGTGATTGTTACACTGTCTGGTCTGGTGTAGAATTCACGTGACAATAAAATGGCGATAGATTGGCTACCTATCACATGTCACGAGAATCAATATAATAGCTAAAAAATAAAAATTGTACACAGTAATTGGGTCCAAACGACCTGTTGTGTACATAAAAAAAAAAAAAAAAAAAAAAAAAGAACAAACCAGTCGATCATTGACTAGCTGGGTATCAAGGCAAGACTCTCGCGGATGTGCTCTCAGAGATTGTTTAAATATTTTGGACGCATATCCCGGTGAGATCAGGATAACCTTGAAAAGCTCATCATCATGGGAAAAGTGGAAGGAAGGCGACCACAGGAACGACCACCGAGCCGCTGGTCCGATCAAATCAGGGATCTGACTGGTCTCTCATTAGCTGTAGCCTGGAGACTGACGGGTGGCAGGAGCGCATGGCGTGCCATGGTCAATAGTTTACAGGATGGACACGACCCTCAATCATGAGGAATACGTCTGAGAAGAGAAGATGTTTCTGTTGCGACTTTATATTTGAAAATGTGATGAAGAAATCTATTATATTTTAATAATTTGAAATAGGTCGAAATTTGGTTGGTGCAGATAAAATTTTATAATGAATGGTGCACTGAAAGTTGTTATCGTAAACAAAGATCAGTGAACAAAGTTGTTCTTGTATCGACCCATATATATATGGAAGCGAAGCACGGAACTGGCAAAAGAAATATTAAATAATAATAAATAAGAAGGGATGGAAATAATACACATATCTTGGCCAAATCATACAATTAGGTGTAGGTAAACAATTTCGAGAAAGAAACCGACCGAAGAATTCAGTTGGGTTGGGCTTTCTTTGGAAAATTACGTCATGTTCTCACTTCTAAAATACCACAGTGCCTCAAGAATAAAGTCTTCAACCAGTGCGTCTTGCCAGTCATGACGTACGGAGTCGAGACGTGGACACTGACAAAAGGTCTAGTCTACAGATTCAAGGTCGCCCAACGCGCCATGGAAAGAGCCATGCTTGGAATAATCTTGTGGGACAGATTTAGAAACGAATTTATTCGACAACAAACCAAGGTGACTGAGGTGGCTCTGAGGATGGGCGGGCTGAAGTGGCGATGGGGTGGCCATATCTGTCGGAGAACCGATGGGGAGTGGAGACCGCGTACAGGATTTCGCAGAGTTGGACGTCACCCTGCCCGCTGGACCGACGATCTGAAGAGGATTGCTGGACATTGATGGATGGGAGCGGCAATGGATAGGGGACGGTGGCGTGCTTTAGGAGAGGCCTACGTTCAGCAGTGGATGACGGACGGCTAATGATGATGAGGGATGGAAATATTAACGTTGGTGTTGTTTTTCCACAAATTTTAGTCATCGATTTGAGAACAAGTGCTTTCTACAGGATGGTGCAAAATAACCTTTATTTTAGAATTCGCTAAAACTATATTGTATTAAATTAATTTCAAATCCCAAAAATAAAACAAGATGCATCCTTTTGTGCAGCAAATTATTGACAACACTGAAAAAAAAAAACAATTTGTTAGCTGACAGCTTAGGGTTAGTAAAAAATGGAGCGTTACACGATACAACAACGTGTTTTCATTATTGAACAATATCTCAAAAATAATGAAAGTTTGGCGGCTACAGTCGAAAATTTTATACAAAATATGATCGGAATAGTGTTTTACCTTCGCCAACTATGAAGAGATCAATTGAAAAATTCAGGGAGACTGGATCAGTTGGAGACGCTAAACTTACTGGTCGTCCAAAAACAAGCCGTGAGGAGTGTTCCGGAGTGTTCCAAAATCCCGGAACATCAATTTGGCGTCGTGGACAAGAATTTCAAATTTCAAGAAGCTCTCTATAGCATACCTACTGAATTTTTCTCTTCACGTAACACGTAACAAAATTATTATCTTTCTTGTTCTCAGTTTTAAAAAAGGAACTTTTATTTCAGTTACTGTTAAATTAAAACAAAAGTTTTATGAGGTTTTCACAATTGGTTAGTTTGGACAAGCGCTCTGCTCTGGGCCCTGGAATTTTTGGAGGGAATTGGGATTGATTAAAGATGGCGGACGCGTGTTTCCGCCGGAAGACAAGATGACCGACGCTCTGGTGTTGCAAGATTCTGATTGCATGATTAGCCGGGCAGGACCGGACGGGACTACGGCAAAACCCACAATCTAAGTTTATTGTTGACTTTGTCACATTGATGGCGCCTTATTTCTATCAAAACGAACCAATGCCGTCTTGAGAGTATTTTCCAGACCGTAAGCACCATAAACAATTTTTCCAATATGGAGATTTATGGGGCCGTACGTACCGCCATATCACTATTGGAACTTGTGAAGTTACTATGTGTCTCGTGCTGTGATCTCATTTTATTTTGATTATAAATGTGAAATTAATGTAAAGTACGATTACGATTGTATTATTACTCCTTATATACGTGATACGAACGTTTTAATATGATTCGTTTGTGTTTCCGCAGTGCTAGTACATCAATTTGGCTGTCTAACCTCTCTACCATATACTGAATAACTAATTCTACATAACATTATCAAAAACGTATTTTAGAACTTCGCCATTTGTGAAGTACCAACAATATTAATGAAATAACATTGTCAAAAATGTTTAATTGTTTCGAAAAAGCCGGGATATTTTTTACAATTTTTTGACATTTGACAGCTGTCAGAGCAGATCGGCCCCACAATTTATTCAAAATTACGTAAGTGAATTATTTTTTTTATGAAACATTCTGATGACAATTTTTAGACCCACGCTGGAGGATGGGACTTTTTTGTATACAACAGGTCGTTTGAACCCAATTACTGTATACAATTTGTTTTTAGCTGTTAAATTGATTCTCATGACAAATGATAGGTAGCTGCTAAAACCAGGAATCGAACCCGGGACCTTCGATCTGGCAATCATAGCTTGTGTCACTCTGCCACGAAAATCGTCGAATCAAATACAGATTTTTTTTTAAGACTAACACCAAATATTTAAATCAATGATATTAGAATTCATTTTACAATCTTCAATGTGAGCAGAAAATAGCTCATTATTATGAAGAAGGAATCTGGTCGTGTCCAGGCTCGAACCCAAGTCCCCTTGATCAGAAGCCAAGCGTTCTATCCCTTAGACCACCACCCGATTACTTACAGAATCAAATGAAATCTTGAGATAGAAGTACTGATTGACCAGGAATCATTGGTGAAAATCTGTAAGTCTCAACGCCTACGGTGGCCTGCCAACTGGCCATCTATGAGTGCCAGAGGACAGAACACCGCTGACTATATCCAGATGGGTGCCACACGATAACAGACCAAAAGGCAGACTAGAACATAGAAGGTACTGCCTGGTAAACAGTGATTTCGAGACGGTATAGCTATGAACCATTATACGACGTAAATAAACGATTGTGCACTTGATTCTCGCCACATTTGATAATGCCTTAGCAGGGCGAAACATGTCATTCCATCAAAAATATAATGAAACTCCTAGAAGATGAACGTTTTCATTCATATTAATTATTTAATAAGGAGTTTTACATCACTGTTCAAGAAACAATAAAGAAAATAAATCTATTCCGGGCGAAGCTGGGCAATACAGCAGTTATTTAAAAATATGAATTACGCGACGAGGTTCGCCACTGTGACGATGCCCGATGCCAAGTACCTACACGTCGACCCACGTTCCGATCATTTAAATTACGCTTAAATAAATATTTATTGTGTCATTCTCTGTGCAATACATAACCTAACTTCATTACACATCATCTCATTTGAAGATTGCTGGGCAGTTGAAAGCGAATAAAACTTCGAACTTGTATTTTCAAACGTTATTTTGGAACGACACTCTTTATTACACTTTTTACTAAAATCATTTTTTACTATTCTTTCAAATACACTTTGTACTACACTGTATATTGCATGTTTACTACACTTTGAATTACACTTTTGATTACACTTTTAATACACTTTCAATTACACTTTTAACACACATTGAATTACATTTTTAGTACACTTTGAAATACACTTTTACTACACTTTTAATTACACTTTTAACACACATTGAATTACATCTTTACTACACTTTGAAGTACACTTTTACTACACTTTGAAGTACACTTTAACTACACATTCAATTAGACTTTTAACACACATTGAATAACATTTTTACTACACTTTGAAACACACTTTTACCACATTATGAATCACACTTTTAACACACATTGAATTACATCTTTAGGTACTACCCTTTGAAATACACTTTTTACTACACATTTCATTACACTTTTAACACATATAGAATAACATCTTTACTACACTTTGAAATACACTTTTACCACACCATGAATTACACTTTGAATTACTCTTTGAACGACAATTTTATCAGTCGACGTTTTCATCTGTCTCACTCAATTTCTTGCTCCATTGACATCATTCTGTCATTTACGTATAATATATATAATTTACCATTTTTTCCATGTGTCTAAATCATCTTAATGACCGCTTTCATTCTGCAATTGGGACCCATGTGATATACCACATATTATTCTTGGATTTTGATCCATCCAACCCTATCATTCTTTCAATATCACTCTCCACTTCTTTCAATATCCCCATATAATCAAAATGAAATGAGATCACGGCACGAGACATATACTTTCGGCCTAGAAAAGCTCCATGTTGCAAATATTGTCTATGTGTTTCCGGCCTGGTAAATACTTTCAAGGCGGCATTGATAGAACCCTTAGAGAAAGTATCTATAACTATTGTATCAACAAATACTGCTATATTAAGGACGTTATGAGATTGACGTTATGAGTGGACGATTCTAAAGAAATCAAGTTGAGAGAACGGACCCAGCGAGGTTCCCAAAAAGTAAGCTGAAAGTAGGACGTCATGATTTATATCCTTGCCTAAACAGATTAAAAAATCTACTAAACTAACTAACTAACTAACCATCACGCCGTCTCCCCGAAGGGGTAGGCATAAATAATGGACTGCCACACTTTTCTTTCCTGACATATTTCTCTCGCTTGCTCAACATTCTGACATCATGTCATGCGTGTGCGTTAATTTCTCTGACTTCTCACGTGGCCGACATTCAATATTTGATCTATTTGATTGTACCACGTTTTCCTCGGTCTTCCTTTCTTTCTAGTTCCATTTACAAGGTTAACAAATACTTTTTTACCATCCTTTCTTCATTCATTCTTTCCATATGTCCAAACCATCTTAATGATCCTTTCATTATTTTGTTCATAACACCATCATTCGCACCGCATTCACTTCTTATATTTTCATTCGACACTATTATACACAGAGTATATACACATTTGTCTAAGAGATCTCATTTCTACTGCATTTATTCTACTTTCATCTTTCTTTTGCCAGTTCCATGCTTCGCTTCCATACGTAAGGGTCGGTAGAAGAACACCATTGTCTACAGAAAGAAAAATAAGATTATCCACTTGTTACAGAATTTACAATTCACGCTCACGTCACAGGCTTTCATTGATCGATTATTATAAAATAAAATGGCTGTTATTTCCGATCTTATGCAGCATTTTTAATATATATTATACAAAGTCGAGAACCGGCTGTTGGGTTTCGCCATTTTGAAATCATTTACAGTTGTAACTACCGGTCGATACAGTTAGGTTCGCGTAGTTTATCCAAAAGATGGCATTTTTCCTTGCATTTTTAATCAATTTCAAGCGAAATAAGACGGTGTTGTGAAGTGCTACATATATTTTTAAATAATTACAATAACTTTTTACTTTTAAAGTATTCCATTAGTGTTTTGTGTTATTGTGTTACAACGTGTTTAATAATTCATATTTATTATTTTTATTTTTTCCGCGCTGTATTCACCTTCATTTGATCTCCTTGGCGCGAAATTATAAAAACATTTACTTACTGCGTTAACTATAAATCTATGGTCACATAACAAGGAGACTTGCTTGGTGCTTAGAACTAAGCTTTAAGCAACCTAGCGAACCAACGTTTGGAGTTCTATCGCGACGGTCTCACTGCACGCTTCGTGCGAGTTATGGCATGTTTACACGAGCTTAATACTTGGCATTAGTACTTGTCATTAGTACTTGTCGTTAGTACTTGTCATTAGTATTTGTCATTAGTACTTGCCATTAGTACTTGTCATTAGTACTTGTCATTAATACTTGTCATTAGTAGTTGTCATTAGTACTTGTCATTAGTGTTTTTCATTAGTACTTGTTGTTAGAACTTGTAATTAGTACTTGGCATTAGTACTTGTTGTTAGTACTTGTAATTAATACTTGGCATTAGATCTTTTCATTAATATTTGTCATTAATGCTTGTCATTGGTGCTAAGTGCTTGCCATTTTTGCTTTCCATTAGTCCTTGAAATTATTACTTTTCATTAGTACTTGTCATAAATACTTGTCATTAGTGCTTGTTATTAGTCCTTTTCATTAATACTTGTCATAATTGCTTGCCATTAGTGCTTTACATTAGTGCTTGTCATTAGTACTTGTCATTAGTATTTGTCATTAGTACTTGTCATTAGTATTTGTCATAAGTACTTATTATTAGTACTTGTTATTAGTACTTGTCATTAGTATTTGTCATTAGTACTTGTCATTAGTATTTGTCATTAGTACTTGTCATTAGTACTTGTCATTAGTACTTGTGATTAGCACTTGGCATTAGTAATTTCATTAGTACCGTCATTAATAAATAATAATTGAATAAAACGATGTTTTTTTACTACTTCCACTTTTGTCTTTATATCGACAGCGATCGGTTTCGCTGGGCTCGCTGACATTAACAGACTGGTCTGTCAATGCCAGCGAGCCTGGCGAAACCGGTCGCTGTCGAAATAAAGACAAAAGTGAAAGTAGTTAAAAAACATCGTTTTATTTCATTATTATTTAAAATGAACTTCAATCAAGAGATTTCAGTAAAATCATTTGATTATCTTAAAACCGTCATTAGTACTTGTTATAGTACTTGACAATAGTACTTGTCATTAGTACTTGTTATTAATACTTGTCATAATTACTTGTAGTTAGTGTGTGTCGTTAGTGATTGTCATTAGTGCTTGTCATTAGTGTTGCCATTAGTGATTTCCATTAGTGCTTGTCATTAGTCCCCTTCATTAGTGTTTGTCATTAGTGCTTTTCATAAGCGCTTGTCATTAGTGCTTGTCATTAGTGCTTGTCATTAGTACTTGTCATTAATACTTGTCATTAGTACTTGATGGAGCTATATTTCTAACGCTTCTATACGTTTCATTGTGTCCAGGTATCTACTATATCTAGCAATATGGACCAAATATAGCACTTTACCATTTTCTCTCTCAATTTTAAAAGGTCTTTTCATTTAAATTATATAAATATATGCCTTATAATCACTTTATCAAACATTTTCCTGCCATTAGTTGAAGTGCCAGCACGGTTGCCGAACGTGTTTAAAAAAATCACAAAAAATCAAATTGTAATCACTGTTCTGTTGTATCAATCGAAAATATTTTCATTGTTATGTCTGTGAGAATGTATTTTCGTGTATTAAAATTGTTTTGTTATGTGCCGGTTCGAATAAACTATGCACTTCTCTATTTCGTATTTCATTCGCTTTCACTATCATTTGTACATTTGTAAACAAGACGGTTTTGGTTAGAACTTAAATTTTTTGTTATGATTCATTGTTTTGAATGAAACACTATGATTATTTTTTTACAACATTTTGAATGTATGCAAATACTTGTAGATGAATACTGGATTTTACCCATTGCGGGTTATGTTGGAAGTGTGGTGTTACAGATTAACATATATACAACTTCCAAAAAATTGTCAGACATGGTGGTCATAAGAAAAGGTGGAATGGGGAATGTTGTATTACATAAAGCGTGCGCTTAACCCAACCAATGACAGGTCATAAGTCTTGTAAACACCTCGATCGCCATATTCTGTTTCCTATTTGCATCTTCGTCTCTATTGAGATACAATTAACTATGATACTTCATTATTAACTGTTTAATTTGGAACACTGTTATAATATCACAATTTATTTATTTAACTCCAACTGTGTTGAGCGAAAAACTATAATAGTGTTAACACGAAACATAGTTTGAGAAACTCTGCTTTGGACCATAGGTTCCCAAACTTTTT